>CM032329.1:12300064-12961917 GCA_019022515.1 Quercus aquifolioides | reverse complement strand
GCTGACCCACGGATCAAGCCGTCTTAGGTGCCTAACACCTTTTCAAACCATACCTAAACTTCGAACCCATACTCTGGTAGTAAGATCAGTCCTTCCACCTAAGGGCGTTATATACATGGTTCCTATGCCATAAAACTAGGTGACGACTCCATTTCTTTTCTCCGCCTTGGTCCACTCGGTCGAGGCGTACCCCACATCCAAAAAAGCGCTGCGCCCACAGTGGCGGCTCTGCTAGGGATAGAGAGTTTGATTCCAATCTACAACAAAGTTGGTTTCTATCGAGGCTCAAAACCCTTAAAAAAGTATTAAAAGCCCTAAAAAAGATTATTTTAAGGGTCTAGAAGGCCCTTGATAATATTTGAAACAAATTCCCTCGAAAAAAAATTTCGATGGTCACATGTGACCCTTGAAACAGAAATTTCAACTGCCAACATAACCCTTGAAACAAATGTTTTATCTTTATGGAGGATTGGCGACCCTTAAAAATTCAAAAATAAGGAAAATAACCTTTTTTTTGAGGGTCTCTAGACCTTCAAAATAAGGTTTTTCTCTTTTCTTTTAAAAAAATAAATAAAACCCACAGCAACCCAATTGTAAATTTGTAATTAACAAAAGCTTAAGCAGCATAAAGGAAATACACATGGCTAACTCATCTTATATAAAAATATAAATAAATAAATAAAACAAATCTTAAAATAAAATTTTTCGTTAGTATCCAGAAATTAGTTACTAACATCAGTAATTTTGCCATCTTTGTTTCTGATAACTTGGACAAGGTAATTTTCCTCTTGGCCATCTGCAGTTCGTCGAAAGCATCCTAGAATAATGTAATATGGACAAACCCACCTAATAGAATCCACTGGTGCAACTATTCAAGATATATTTTAGTTTCAGTGCTTAATAATGTTTAAAAAAAATTAAAGAAAAATATCAAATAAAATAAAAAAGGAAGAAGAACGGCCATATTTTAACAAGAGGCTTTAAAATTAAGCATTAGATAATAAACTTAGGTTAAATGGAAAGTGGAAACTCTTCCTACCATAAAAAATGAGGAGGAGAGTGAGGTCCTGGTTTTGATAGAAAAATTGAGCATGTTATATTCATCAATAACTGAAGTTACATAGCAAAAAAAAAAAAAACCTTTAAACACAACTAACTAGAGGGATAATCATGGCAACCACATACTAATTCTGAGTTTTTGATAAATCTCTGTGGGGGGCCTTTTCACGTTAATGGGCCAAAGCCCGTCTGCTACACCAAGGCCTGTGAGTTAGTGGGTAAGAGAGTTGGGACTAGCTTCGTGGGGTTACACTACAAGCCAGCTTATGCGCAAGCCAGGCATGCCTAATACTTAAACGACAGGAAAACGATATGGCAGGATGGACGTGGCAGATGTAATCACAGCAGAATAACTGTCACCACGAACACAACGAAAGATACAATAGTAGAACAACTTTTATAATAAAGTATAATAAAAGAAACTACTACGGGACAACTAATATCGCAAATAAAATAAAAGATAATATAGCAAAACAACTAATACAGCAAATAGAGTAAGGATGTTACAGCAGAATAACTAATAATTTGAAAAACAGTGCAGTAAAATGAATAACAGCGGAGATATCAAATAAGCTAAAATATGTCGTAGCGAGGGAATTACGATTCTAAGCAAGTGCGATAGTGTTAGCTCGCTCTCCCAATCCTGGGCCGAGTCATTCAGCATGAACAGGTCCAAGAAGGGAACTAAACACCAACATGGGTAACCTCGTTATAGGTTTCTGCCATCAAAGTTACTCGTGCTGGAGAAAGGGTCTAAGTGATTTTGGGTTCCGATTCACAAAGTTTCAGAGGGTGGGAATGTCAAGAGGGTGAGAGAAGATGGTCTATTAATGCATGCCCCTATTCCTACCGTATTTTCTCTCTTCCCTTTTTCTTTTTACTACTTCACTTTCTTTTCTTTGGTTCTCTAATTATTAGTTTTTTTCTTTACTCTCCTCTCCATGGGTCCTCTCCTCCTTTTATATTGCTTGATTCCATGGGATTTCTCCCTTTTGTCCCTAAGGCTTCACCAACCGTTTTTGGTTTCTTGTGGACATCTCTCCAGGATTACCCACCAACCCATTGGTTGCCCGGCCACTACTTTTGCTCAGAGTGTGCTTGCTGCACCACTCGTCATTCCAGGACAAAACTCTTTGTTTTGTTCCCCCCCCCCCCCCCCCTTTCCTTCTCTGCCTTACCCGAATGGATAAGAATTGGAGGCTCTCTCCTTACTTACCCCTATGGCATGCATCAAGTGGCTGCCCCCTTTGCTTGCCTCTTTTTGGGTGAAATGCAATCCAACAAGGCATTTTCCCCAAAAGAAGCCTCGACAGGAACCCAAAAATAGACCTCTTTTCCCCCACCACCAAACCACACCCTCTAAATCCCTTGACCGAGGGCCCACCTCTCTTGTATTGGCTAGGTTCAAATAGGTGGTGCTCTAGCCCTTGTGTGAGTTCCACTATCCTCTATGTTTGTCTTCTTTTACTCTCACACCATTTTTGTCATTCTTGCCTTGTCTCATTCTGCTACATGTTCATGCTTATCCCCCACAGTATGAAAAGCGTGGGCTCTTGGGCTTGCACCGCCTCCTTTTATTTCCTTCGTGGGCTTGGACATTGTCTTGGCAAAGGCCCCTACCCGTCCAACCCGTTGGGCTTCCAATTCTGATGCTCCTTTTCTTGCCATGCCTATGGGCTTGCCATGTTGGCCCATTGGACTTATTACCTTTTCCTTTGGGTTACCGCAACCCATTTGCTTTATTTTTACCTCTTGTTAAGCCCATGAACCTGCTGTATGTCATTCCTGCCATGTTGGCTCATTGGATTTATTATCGTTTTTCTTGGGCTTCCATGGCCCATTTGATTTACTTTTACCTCTTATTGTGCCCGTGAGCCTGCTGGCTATCATTCCTGCCATGTTGGCCCATTGGGTTTATTACCTCTTTTCTTGAGTTTCCACAGCCCATTTGCTTTACTTTTACCTCTTGTTGTGCCCATGGGCCTGCTAGCTATCATTCCTGCCATGTTGGCCCATTGGGTTTATTACCTTTTTTCTTAGGCTTCCATGACCCATTTACTTTACTTTTACCTCTTCCATTTCCCTTTTTCTCTCACATTCCCTTATTGTTGAACTTCTTCTGCCATTGGGCTTTTTGTCAAAAATGGGCATCAACAATCTCTAGTGTAAACTCATACTAGCTCCAAACCCTCATTCATCACTTGGCTTTGTTTGGGAACACACTCACCACTAAGGCAGAACCATTTTTTCATCCACTTACATGCGAACTTAGCTCTAAAGATTTAATGGTTTATCCAATTCCCTCTAAGCTACATTTAGTTTGAAAAAGAAAAGCAAGAAAAATCAAGTTTGCATGCAGAGTTTGACTAAAAATGGAGAAAAAAAAATCAATCGGCAATCTACAGGACAAAATGTATTGATAGTGCAATTCAGGTAATGGACATCTTATTCTCCACGTTTTCTAATCAATTTCCCAAGAATTAGTCCACTTGTTTTGACACCTTTGACAAATGCCAACCATCAAAGTCTACACACTACAAAATTTAAAAAATAAAAATCAAACATGTACATGCAAGGAATTCTGACAAGGCATAAACTACAAGGACATTCTTGTCACTGTATAAAATGAACAAAAAAAAAATAAAGAAATAATAACTGAATCAGAAAGAGAGGGGGGGGGGGGGAGGGAGAAGCAATTGCATTCAGAACCTAAGGAAACAATCTATGAACAGGAGTTTCAACTAAAAAGAAGGTACAAACTGAAAGCTCTAAAATGTGTTGAAAAACACAAGAGCTGTTTAGACCCCCAATTAAAATTACGGCTTGGTTGATTTTACACAAACTTAATACTAAGAGCGGAAACGTGTAAACACAAGCGTATAATCAATAAGCTACTCTAATACATAAACTAAGCAACACAGCAGTATAATGGAATATAAAAGAGTAGGGAAGAAAGATGCAAACTCAGAAAACACCAAGACGTGTTCTCGAAGAGGAAACCGAAGAACTCGACGAAAAACCTCTCCGCCGCCCTCCAAGCGGAAATCGATCCACTAGACAATCAGTTGGGATACATGAGTGAGCAAAAGACCCTCCAAGCCTAATCTACCCGATGCACCTAAGCCCTCCAAGCTCCTACTCCAACAAGGCTTCTCGGAACCGTGTCTTGTCTAGTTCTCCGGATCCCGCAACAAGCTCCATGTTGCATCTGCCATCCTTGGCTTCTTCCAATGCTTCCCAGCAGCACCAAAACGTCACTCAACACTCTCAAAAGGTGTGGTAAGTGTTTGGGCTATCAACCTCTCAATGGTGTGGAAATGGAGAGGGAAGGGTTGAGGAGATACCACAAGCAAGTGTATAGAGAAAGGTGGGGATGACAATCTCTAATTGCAAATGTGTTTGGCTAGGATTTTCTCTCTGAAGCATTCCTCAACATTTGTGGGTAATGGGGGTTTATATAGGATAGGTGCAGAATGTGTGAGTCAGTCAGTACAGGCTGGCAGAACAGCATGTCTCGCGGGTGTCTCGCGGGAAGGCCTTACCCGCGAGATACTCGCGAGAGACAGCTGTCTCCATCTGTCCTGACACTTCGCATCCCAGCATGTGCAAGGCACATGCTTCACTTCGCGGGAAGCTTAGTCGCGACATACCCGCGAGATTCCATCAGCTTCCACTTTGCTTGAGTCTTCACACACTCTCTATCACACACCCCTTACATCAATTCCCACAACAAATACAGGGTATAAACAATTGAAAGTAATTACAATCAAATTTGGCACGGAATAAAAGCCAACAAAACACATAGTTGTAAATCACAACTTTACAATCTCCCCCTTTGGCTATTCCGTGACAAAACACCCTATAACAGACTCTAGACTTAAACGTGAGTTTGGGAACAAAGGCAAAACTCACTCACACCTAATTCTAGATTCTGATAAGCTCTTGGACATATGAACAAGTAACTCCTGAAACACAACAACAAAATATTATCATTGTATGCAGAAAACTTGAAAAGCATATGGAGCAATAATATAATGTGATCAAGCAAAATGGAATAAAAACATTAGACCATGGCAAGATCAAACAAGCAATCACTATACAAAAATGATCACTATGCTCATTCACACAAGGAATGAACATCCGGACATGCAAGATGATAAGCTCATTTGAAGAGTATCATTTGCAAATCCAACACTCAACCAATGCAAACTACACGAAGTATTTGCACCTAGGAACAATCCTACTAGGGCACAAGAGTGTTCATCACTCAACCAATGCATAGAATGTATATGCATCTAGGAACAATCCTACAAGGGCACAAGAGTGATGTACTGAAGTAAATGTATGACATTAGACTTCAATAGCACAAGCATAAAGGCTGCATAAGCAAAGTATTGCAAATACATGGCACAAACCATAAAAGCCTACAAAACATGCAATGAAACAAAACAACCCTTAAAGCTTACAAAAGCAACATGGGTACATGCATATAAAGTACTTCCCTATCATATCACTCCCCCTATCATGAATCATAGGAGCTGCGATGAACTTGGAACATATATACCTGTAACCTGAAACACTTGCACAAAACACATTAGATTCTCAAGGTAAAACAGGTGATAAAAAGACAAGTATAATGTAACAAGTAAAATGCGATCAAGTAAACATGTTGTGAAACATATGAGCAACTTGATCAAACACAAGATAGTCATATGGAAATGACTACAATGATCATATAGCAAAGCAAATGATCATCCGAACATGCAACCAATAAAGCACAATAGCATAAGGGTAAAAGCATGTCCAACACATAAGCACGATGCAATGAGAGCAATAAAGCAAATCAAAGCACCATAAAGTAACAAGAAAACAAGCATACAATAGATCAAGGTTTTCAAAAAAAATGTCTTCTCCCCCTTGGTATATGCATCTCCCCTATGGCTTTCTCCCCCTACGAATGTGCACAAGGTAGAATTTCTCCCCCTAAGAGTGTGCACATGAGTCACATAGAAATGACGAAACACACCGGTATACTCTCTGGAATATTCTCCCCCTTTTTGTCACGAATAGACAAATGAATCATGAGAAAGGAGGGAAAGAAGAAAATATAAAGATGATGCATGAGAGATGCAAGATGAATGAGAAAAAGAAGCTCAAACATGTCAAGTGTTCAAGTGTGTGCAGCAAGGTGCAGCTACTGTGCATCTAGTGTGCATGTGAGATGCATGACCAATGCATGAGCAAGGCACTCAAGGGGCAAAGTGTACAAAACACACCACCAAATATCAAAACATGATAAACATGAATAATTATGGTGATCCCCAAAGTTTGGTACTCATCGGAGTCCAAAACAACGAGAAAATGCCATTTGAGCATTTTATCAAACACTTAGAGTGCACACACTACACAAGTATGATGAACAATGCAAGAACATATGAAAATCTTGCCTAAATACATGTTATATATGCCACAAGGGGCCAACAACCAAAGCAAAGAATCATTTTAAACAAAACCCAATAAAAAAGATTGACAGAAAATAAGTTTTCCAACTCCCATTTGAGAAAATCCCAACTATGAACATAAAACCCCAAAAACGTAATCTAAGGATCAAAATCAATGAAAAGAGTTAAAGATTACCTTAGAGAAGTTTATGGAATGTAAAACACTTGAAATTAGTTGGGTTTTGATGTAGAAACATTAAACCAGGGGTTCGGGAGAAGATGGGAGGCGTTTAAAATAGATGACCCACGAAATGCCCTTTAAAAAGCTGATTTGGAAATTTTCGCTGGTATCTCGCTACTTAGAATCCCGCGAAAAGGTATCTCGCAGGTAAGCTTTTACTCGCGAAACAGTCGCGAAACAGCCGCGAAACTCTCTGTCCAAAACTGGAAAACTTGAGAATTGGACCCTTTCAGTCGTGACTAAACTTAAACATGAAATAGGTCACGAATACACCCAGAAAACATGTTTTTCACACAAAAACAATTTGAAAACTTTGAAAAACAAGGGTGATACAAATCACTTCCAAAGGCAAACAAAAAGAACAAAAATCTTTTTGGTTTGATCCACATATGGTTGAGCACACACACATCACATTTGAACATGTACAATCACACAAATGAAATAGACATTTATTGAACAAAAGTCTTGTGTGTTGTGTGTGAGGATCAAGTGTGGAATAGTCCTTAGACTAGAGTGAAGCTTCAATGATCAATTCAATCGGGTCATACACAACTGATACGAAATCAAGTGGACAATCTCCATTATAGAAATGAGTATATATGACCTCCCACACATTGAATACATAACTTAGAAGCTTTTCATTTGGCTTCTGCATAAGACATAACAATTGGTCCATTTTATTTTGTTTGGACAAAAACATCTCATTTTGAGATTGGTGCTTGAAATTTATGATATTTCAACATTGATGATTAGCCTTTGGCTTTTTGAGCACCATACAAAACATATTAAAAAGAGTCGCTTTCCCTTTTTCCTAGTCAAATACTAGTATGTGCGACAGGCTTTTGCAGCTCAATATCTCTTTTCATTTGGAGATTTTACATTTGGTGAGCTCTATTTGCAAAAACAAAAAAATAAAGTGGGAAGAGATATAGACACAAGTCTATGCAAGTATCAAGACCAACAAGACTATTGACCAATCATTCATGACAAGCTTGAAGATCTATTTACAACAGTCACACATAGTTTTCAAGATTTCTCCCACAAAGAACTAGGTGCATACAAAACAAGCTAAGCTCGTAAATGCACTATGCCATTAGTACGAAGGTACTAGGCCAAACTCACATGAGATATGTGCTCAAACATATACGATCAAACTTTTTGAATTTTTCACTTTTTATGTGGTTTTGGATTTTTTACTCACACAAAACAAAGACATAAAAGTAAGATCAAAACAAAAGCAATGCATACAAATAAATGCAAAATGCACAAATGCATGAAGATATGACATTCAATGCATGAAGGGTCCTACAAAGATCGAAAGAATTAGATCAAGGACCAAAAGAGCAAAAGCTCAACCATCGGAACCCTTCCTCGTCCAAACGGATTGATTGCTTGGAATGAGTGTCTCAAGAGAAGTGAGACGAGGGTTGGAAGAATGAGAACCGGAGATGCACATAGTCAAGGAGTTAAGAGCATTAAACACTTTCTTTAACAACATGCTATTTTCACTCAAATTCGGTTTATCATGCAAAGTACAACTTCCAAGAGGCTCAAGTTTCTCTTTTCTTTTAATTCTTTTAAGAGCATGAAACTTAGAGCAATGAGGTCTTAGATGACCAAAGGCACCACAATAGTGACAAACAATGTGTTTAGGTCCATTAGGCTTTTTGGGAATGGATCTAGCAACTTGGGTTTGTTCTCTCTTCAACTTAGAACATTGGGGCCTTATATGACCAATCACACCGCAATGGTGGCAAGTTGGAACAAACTTAGATCCACTCAATTCCCTAGGATTAGACCTAATCAAAGGCTTAGGCTTAAGAGCCTTTCTCTCCACTTTTTGATTTCTTTTATGTGGAGGAATGTACACCGATTTGTCCTTTGAGGCAAAACACACATTAGGCACAAAATCGGGTACCACAACATGATTGCAACATACATTTTCATCATTTTTAACAGTAGGTTCAGCAATCAAACACTTGGCATGCATCTTAAGAGATTCATTTTCAGATTTAAGATCATCAACAAGTTTGTTACACAAAACAAGTTTAGCATCCAAGTCCATATTCAAACACTCAAACTCTTTTAGCTTTTCAAGAGAATTTTCAGCAAGTTTCTTATAATTTTCAACCAATTTGATGGATTCATTGAGCTTAGCAATCAAATCATCCTTTTCACAAAATAACTTGCTTAAACCTTTTTGAAACTTCTTAGCATTTTTCTTTAAGAGTTTGGTGCTAGGAATATCAACAACACCCAAGGATTCATGTAACATGGCATCACAATCATGAGGATAAACACTCATAGAGGCATTTTCACAAACACATAGCATGTTACAATCAACAACATCCATACAAGCATGTAAAGCATTATCCATGGCAAAACACACAAGGGGTCAAGGATCACACTTAGGTAATGAAACCAAAACAAGTGTACCCGCTCTGATACCAATTGAAAGCTCTAAAATGTGTTGAAAAACACAAGAGCTGTTTAGACCCCCAATTAAAATTACGGCTTGGTTGATTTTACACAAACTTAATACTAAGTGCGGAAACGTGTAAACACAAGCGTATAATCAAAAAGCTACTCTAATCCATAAACTAAGCAACACAGCAGTATAATGGAATATAAAAGAGTAGGGAAGAAAGATGCAAACTCAGAAAACACCAAGACGTGTTCTCGAAGAGGAAACTGAAGAACTCGGCGAAAAACCTCTCCGCCGCCCTCCAAGCGGAAATCGATCCACTAGACAATCAGTTGGGATACATGAGTGTGCAAAAGACCCTCCAAGCCTAATCTACCCGGTGCACCTAAGCCCTCCAAGCTCCTACTCCAACAAGGCTTCTCGGAACCGTGTCTTGTCTAGTTCTCCGGATCCCGCAACAAGCTCCATGTTGCATCTGCCATCCTTGGCTTCTTCCAATGCTTCCCAGCAGCACCAAAACGTCACTCAACACTCTTAAAAGGTGTGGTAAGTGTTTGGGCTATCAACCTCTCAATGGTGTGGAAATGGAGGGGGAAGGGTTGAGGAGATACCACAAGCAAGTGTATAGAGAAAGGTGGGGATGACAATCTCTAATTGCAAATGTGTTTGGCTAGGGTTTTCTCTCTGAAGCATTCCTCAACATTTGTGGGTAATGGGGGTTTATATAGGATAGGTGCAGAATGTGTGAGTCAGTCAGTACAGGCTGGCAGAACAGCATGTCTCGCGGGTGCCTCGCAGGAAGGCCTTACCCGCGAGATACTCGCGAGAGACAGCTGTCTCCATCTGTCCTGACTCTTCGCATTCCAGCATGTGCAAGGCACATGCTTCACTTCGCGGGAAGCTTAGTCGCGACATACCCGCGAGATTCCATCAGCTTCCACTTTGCTTGAGTCTTCACACACTCTCTATCACACACCCCTTACATTAATTCCCACAACAAATACAGGGTATAAACAATTGAAAGTAATTACAATCAAAATTGGCACGGAATAAAAGCCAACAAAACACATAGTTGTAAATCACAACTTTACACAAACCTTTTGCACTACAGTCAGAATCACCGATCAATGACTTAATGGCTTGTTTGGATGTTTAAAAAATGAGGGGGAGTAGAGTAGAGGGAGGGAGAGTAATTCAATTACCTTGTTTGGAAGTTTTTTAAGGAATGAGGGGAAGGGGTTTGGGGGGGTTTGGAGGGGTTTCAACTCCCTCTAACCCCTCATTTTTAATTCCCCCAAATTGCAGAGATTTGGAGAGAGAGTAGAGTAGATAAATTATTGTCCAAGTAAATTCCCTAATTTATCATTTCTAAATTAATCATAGACCAATGTTGCAAGTATATTTTCAAATAGGGGTAAATTTGTCTATTTTAATCATTTCCTCTCTTCTCCATCCTAATTTTTAAAACATCCAAACAAGGGGAAAGGCTAATTACTCCCTTCCCCCTTACTAATTTTAAAAACATCCAAACAAGGTGGAGGGGAACCATTCCCCTCTACTCTCCTCCCTCTCTAAACTTCCAAACGGGCCATAAATGATAGTGACATACAGAAGAGTAATGTAATGAATCCATATAAAACAAGGTGCAATTTATAAAAGCTACTCACATCAAGGCATTGGACCTTGGTAAGATTTCCATCAGGCTCGGCAGCTTTGAGGCTAGCTAATCCAAATAGAATATTTATCCTATGTGCAGCTTCTTTTGTTCTACTGCAAATACAAATAGAAAGCCATTGTGATTAAGTGAACAATCTATGAATTTTAATCATGCTTCATTCTTCTTCTCATTCAATAGAGAAATGCATATAAGCCCCTGTAATCAAGTAATTCAGATCAAGCACTTGGGACCCAATGGACTTGCTAAATAAAGCATGCATAATGAATGTTCTTGAGGCCTTACAGGTTCTCTAGCTTTGTTAGAGCACCAAAGCTACTTAGGACTGGGCCTTTAAGCGATGTACCTAAAAATAAATGCTACATTTCAGCTTTTTAATATATATTAATTAAAACGGTAGATCAATCGGTCAAATAACTAAAAATAAAAAGTTAGGAGAGTTATCAATGTAGCACCGACTTAGTGATTGTAATACTTAAGTTAATGAAGTAATGGGCCTATAATGAGAGGGGTAAGTAACTACATTCATATTATCAAGATTTCCACACGTAGTTATAGATTTGTATGATGGGAATAATGTATTTTTATACATTATGCTTGGGCCTTTTGTGCTCAATTATAAGCTAAAGGCGATCTCCTTAAGTCATTTTTTGGTTAGGCTCTTAACTTGGTCGATCCATCTTATTCAGTGACGTGACATCTATGTGCCATCTCTATTTATGGTATATTATTATTCTACAAATCTATCATAAATTTTCTCCTTTCTCTTATTGAAAACCCAAAGTGGAAGAGAAAATATTGCTAAAAGGCTTTACCTTACCAATAACAACTCAACCCTTCCACCATTTCCTTATGAAATTATTGTCTTGATTAAACTAATGAATTGTATTTCTTAAAGTCCATTTAGGTCAATTGATAGAAAATGTATGTTTTGAAAACATGACTTTTAAAATGAAATTGAGCATTTGGTAAAAATTAGGGATGACAAAATGCCTTGACATGCCCTACTTAGGGTCTGTTTGGAATCCGCTTATTTTGCTAAAACTGACATTTTTTTACTGAAAGTAATGTAGATAAAGGTAAAAGTTAGCTAAAATAGTACAGTGTGACTCATGAATAATACCAAAAAGTGCAGTGCGGCCCATGAATAGTAGAAAAAATAAGCTAAATAGTAAAATAAGCTGAATAGTAAATGTGGGGCTGGAGGGTCCAAAGATACTCATCCACATATGTATCGGGCCCAAGGCCCAAACCAAGGACGAGGACATGTCCGAGGACAAACACGTGGTGTCATAGAGGCCCATAGTTGTAGGCGAAAAAGACAGTGTTGATCGTAACAGTCTAGGAAACTACGCCGGGGATGAACTCTTCCTTGATTAACCAAGGCCGAGGCACGAAGAAGCGTTTTACCGACAGAGGCAACCTTCCATACCATTCCATATGAGAAGATAAGTATTACAGGTGAATAGGACAGAACTGGATCATGTAGTATTTCCAGGGAAAGCTGCTACCTCCATATTAAATGCACTGCAGCTAACTCTCTGGCCGCATTAATGTGGAGGTAATACTTGAACAGTGTATTTTAGCCTTATAGCTACTGCATCATGACTTAGAAGAGCGGCTGATGGGACAAAGATCAACACGAACCTTCTGGCATGCATGTGTAAGGTGGGAAGGAAAAGTAAGGAGAGGATAAAAGAGGATGGTGGCAACAAGATAAGGGGATCGAGAATTATAGGACAAAACACTGTAGCATTAAGGAACCAAACTTGTAATATGATTTGAGAATAATATACGAGAACAGATCACCTCAGACAATGCCGATGATGATTTTTCTTTAATACAACCCTATTTCTTTGCATTCTCTTATCATTTGAATCCATTCCAACGTTTGTTTGATCAACTAAAACCCAGTTTTCCAACTCATTCTCTGCAAATTCATTGTTTTGGGTTTTTTGGACCTAAGTCCACCTACGTAGTGGGCTAGGATTACAAACCTGATCCTTATAGTAAAATAAGCAGAATAGTAAAATAAGTTGGCAAAAATAATTTTTGCCAAAGAGACACTTACTCTGCCACACACAAGTGTGTATATAGAATTTAACTTTTTTTTTTTTTTTCATATCGTATTTATGATAATTTTTTTATATATAAATTTCCTATTAACATTTCCAAAACAAGTCTCTATTTTTATTGTTACTCCACAAAACAACTCTCTCTGTACTCTCAATCCCCCTGTTAGGAATCCCTATCGGAATATAGATAAGAATTGTTGTGATATTGCATTTAGTTAGTTGGTTGGTTAGTTAGTTATAATTCCAAGCATGTTAACAACATTTAACATATGTTGGAATTATTAATACACATGGGGAATAATAGGACCATTAGGATAAGGCCATGTGGGCCAATAAAATAGTTTTATGGTTCTATAAATACCTACTTGTAATCACATTTCCATCACTGAAGAATAAACCAATTTCTTAGTGCATTAGTGCATCTTTATCTCTTTTAATCTCTCTCTTTCTCTATAGAAGGTGACTACCTCGAATTAAATCAATTTCCCTACAATTCATACTCATCCCCATTAGGAATCTCCAGGTTCCTAACACCCGCCTTTCATTTCTCTCACTTATCTCTGTCATTAGTACCATAGCCACTATATTAAGGATGAAAAAAAAAAGTCTTTCAACCCAATCTACCATGCTTTGTTGTCATCAATAGATAAAATACGTGAAAGTGTATTATTGAGGTGCAAAAAAGCAATTTTGCTTAAAAACCAAGCAATTTGTTTTTCCCCAAAGCACCTTATGAACTGCAATTTCAAAACTTTCTTTGCCTTATTTTAAAACATGCATTTTTTTCTTAAAAATACAAAGTTCTACGCTAATTTGTGGGCACTGCTAATTAAAATTGCATGTTTACCTTTAAAAATCCCAAATGGATAAGAAACTACTATGATCTGACCCAAGTAGATGTTCAAACTACCTGCCCTCCTTATTATCTTTTTTATTAATAAATGAACAAATTTTCTCTTAATTTATAAAATGTTTATTTCCTTATAATTGTTGACTTTGCGGCACCTATGTGAATTGAATTGACGTGAAAACACTATTGATATGCTTATTAAATATTCTTTCCATTTAAAATTTAACTAAATCAATAGTTGAAATTAACTTGATTTTAAAAAATTTACACTTTTCTTGTTAATCTTTTCACTTGTGCACCAATAACCACACCTTTTATTATAATTTAAATAAAGATGAAAATGAAAGCAATTTTAATAGCAATAATTGAGGAATCAAATTAAACATTATCTTATTCAAAATAAATAAAAAACATTAGCTAATAATTAAAGAACTAAAGACTAAATTAAAGCACGTTTGGTATGTTGTAATAAATCTTTTAATGAAATGGTTATTCATGTGTAATAACTATTAAATTATTTGGTTGCATTATTATTATAATGAATAATCATTCCTTAAATTGAGGAATATAACTCTTCCTTTCTTTTCTTTTCTTTTCTTTTTTTAATTCAATAGTAACAACATGAAATGAGAGATTTGAATGTTACTTAAATGGATTATATTAGGAGATACTAACAAATTGAGCTATAAGGCTCTTGCTAACTATTCCTTTCGTAAGATTGAAATCAGGTGCAATAGGATATTGCACCTGATGTAATAGCTCTTAATGGATGGGATTAAGAGTTGAAAAAAACAATATTTTTCAATGTTATCCATTGAATAAATAAAGTAAGAAAAAGTAAAAGTGGTAAAAAAAAAAAAAAAAATTGTGAGCAGGGAGGGGATAAATGCACCAAGTGCAATACTCTAGGTACCCAATCCTAATCTCATTTCTTAAATTGATGTAATAGTTATTCCTTAATATATGTAACATCTTTTTAAATTAATAATTTAAAATATTTTTAAGAAATATAAACTTTTCATATGCATTATTTTTCACAAACTTTCCATATGTAATAACCAAACTTAAAAATATGAATGATTAATTCATTACAAAATCTGTAATTATTAGTAATAAATATTAATATTCCTAACATAATCTCCATTTAGTATTATAAAACATGCCCTTAAAACTTGAGGTAATTTTGATTTTTTTTCTTCTAAAATTTTAAAAACTGAATTCATACCCCTAACATTTCGTATCGTTTGCATTTAAGTCTTGTTGTCAATGCGTCATGATGAAGAATCCATTAAGTTCTAACTAAGCTCAAAAACGATGTTTTTCATTAAAAAGTATGTTGTTTTGAACCCTATTAAAGGGTTGATAGATATTATTTTGAAAATTTTGGGTAATTTTTTGTCATTTACTTATTAAATTTTTAGATCTATAAAACTGCATCGTTTTGAATTGAGATAACACTTGATGGACACCACATTACAACACATGAATGCAGGGGCGAAGCCACCTTATGCATTGGGGGGGCCATGGCCCCTCCAAATTTTTTTCAAACCTCTCTAATTATAGGTAAAATTAGGCTAGAATCATTTTGAGTTAAGAGTTGGCCCCCACAAGATTAAAAGATTGGCCCCCCCTCCAACACGTCACTCATAAAATTCTTCCCACCCCAAATTCCAACTGTGCAATCATAAAAATTAACTCCTTTTGTCTTTTCCATTCTTCTCTAAAGCATGATAGCCACATCCATATTTTTTTAGTTTTTAGTTATTCAATTCTTGTGAAGGGATAAAACTGAGGTGTAGTACATCAGATTACCTGATTAAAATCATATGTATTGAATTTAATTGTCCTTAAAAATAATAACATTATTTGTATTTTATTGGTCATGTTAAATATGTGCTTGAATTTAATTGAAGAACCTAATGTATTACACTTAGGATATTATACTTAAGTTTTGCGCTTTCTCAAAACTATTACAATATCCCTTTCCACTTAAAAACCACTGAAAAGACTCTCCTCATCATTTGGTGCTCTCTCTTCAGTTACTCTTCATTAACTCTTCAATGGGATGCTCTCACATAATCACATTTTCATTAGTTTCTCCCTCTTCCTTAACAAAGAGTTTTCTTATTTAAAGCTAAGCAAATATTGAGAAATACCAGCTTCTTCTTTTTCTTCTTCTTCTTCTGCAATTTTGTTGTATACTTATATTTGATTTCTATGAATGTTATGGACGTATGGTTTTTCAAAAGAATAGGAGAAACTCAAGAAAAAAAGACTTAAGATGCTCAATTGGTCGATTACCTTGTTAGTATTTTGATATCTGAGTGCTATAGAATTACACCAATAAAAAAATTCTATCAATAATCTTGTGTTATAAATATACTGTACTTTAAGTTTTTCATTGAATTGCAAATCAAAATTATAGTTTTACCTCGGCTCCCTCAAGTAAAAATTTTAGGCTACGCCCTTGCATGGATGGAAGGGCTTAAAACCAAACCATACGAACGTTAAGGGTACATATCCAAACTTGAAATTTTAAGTGACAAAATCAAAAAAATTTCAAATTTTAAGAGTGTATATTGTAATTTAATTTAATTTAATTTTTAATAGATAGATTGCAATTTAAACTGTTTTTATCTTATCCTTTTGAAAAGGTACCTTGAAATTGTCTTTATATGACGGTAGTTGAGCTTGATGTAATTGCTTGTCAGAAAGACACAGGGACACTGAAATTTTGATATATACGAGAAAGAACAACGAAGCTTCTCCAAATTGGAAGCCTGCTTGGCCTTCAGGAAAGCTCAAGAAAAAGTGTCATAGACGATCAAATACTTGACGATTCTTCTGCAGTGCCTTCTAGGGTTTCCTGTAAGTCAATATTCCCTCTCTTTCGCATTGCCGTTCAAAAAAATTTTTTTTTTTTTGGCTCTAAAATGTCTCGGCTTTTAGATGAATCAACCAAAAAAAAAGAATTTTGAGAACTGGGTTTTTAGTATTATGTGAAATCTTCATGTGGGTATTGATTTAAATGCATAATCTTAATGGTTAGAGTTATAGGCGGTTTTGTCTTTTTATTTCAATGGAAAATGCTTCAAGCAAAAGATTTTGTTATGTTGAACTTTTTAACTTATAAGCATAGTATATTTTCCTTGAATGTTATGGCAATATATTTTTTGAGATGAGTGGAGTATTTGTAGGAAAGAGATGCACTCAAGCTGTTTGATGTTTGAAGGGTAAGAAGATTGGCATGGTAGATGACCACATTGGATCAAATTGTTGACGCTATTGATATTTGAGAATTTCCGGTCTTGAATTTGTGTTGATGGTTGTGGGAAACACAAATTTAAACGATTAATTCAAAAGAAGAAGAAAAGGAAAATTTGTAAGGATTGAATTAAGGTACAGTTCGTTAGGTGTTGTACCTTAGGTTCTCCAATTGAATTCAATGTGTGGTTGCACAGAACTAGACCTTTCTTCTTCTTTTTTTGTTGGTAAGTTACACAAGTTGAGCCTTAAACCCACAACCCCATTCTCCACCTTGTTCTTACAAGAGGAGGAAATGCCATGTTAGCTAGATCATTGGTGGGATTCAAAACTATACCTACAATGCTAAGATCTAAATTGTGTATGAGAGGGGAAAAAAGGGTCTTCCTAGTCTAGCTGCATGTCTTATTCTTATTAGGAGGTCTTTCATATTATGAGATTTTTATTTTTTGGAAATTTTCACACATGATAGTGGGGAAAAAAATTAATTTTCCTTAAATTGAATTGATGTGCCACCCTTGAGCATAGGTTTATCATTATTTTAACAAGCATGCATTATCTGTTTACAGTTCCAATCAACTTTGAAGCATTCAATGATTCCAAATCAGGACCTTTCTATAAACCAAATGCAAAGAAAATGAAGATGTTTCTACTTATCAGTTATCAAAAAGAAATAAAGACATTTTCCAAACTTGAAGTTCCAGCCTCAAATTCTCAATGGTGCCAAAACTAACTAAAAAGTGTTAAAGCATCTTATTTTGTTGGTAGTTAGTGCTAGCACGGCTACTTAGCAGTTAGCACCCATAAGGTGGGACATGTGACCCACTTAGTTTGATGAGGTAAATAGATATGCAATATATTTCAGCCTATATAATTGAAATGAGCATGTATAAGCTTACACTCTTCTAGTGATCATGTATACGCTTGCCCTCTTCCTGAAATTTCAATGTGAAAGTGGTAATATATGTGTATACAATGATCATATCTCTAGGCTATTAGATGGTGAATGAGCTCTATATGAAATAAGGCTACTTAAAACCTAGGGACAGGAGTGTAATGAGTCCCCATCCAAAATGGGGGCCTGTCATATTGTCATGCTATTCGGATTCATGATAATGCCTCTAAATAACACCAGTTAATGCTTCCAGATGCAGAATTGTTTCTTTAAAGTAAAACTCAAATGTTCAAACGAAGCCACATTTCTTCTTTATAATTTAAAGTTTGGATCAAGTATTTGTAGCCTACATTTGGTGAAACATGTAAGCACCCTGAAACAGTCACCTTTCATCATATTGGATATGATTACAAGTTCTTTGCATGTAAATTTTATACTTTACATATTTATCAAAAAAATAAAATTTATGCTTTGCATGGGCTAATTGATTTTGTTGTAGACTTTATTGACTCCCTTTCTTGTTGATCATAATTTTTCAATCTTGTAAATGTTTACAATAGCTTTCTGTACATCCTGTGTGCATGCGGTATCTCCTCTATTTTAATAAAGTTGTATTACTGATTAATAATATATTATATAAATTTTTTCCCCTAATAATCAGTAAGATTGATAAATCTACTAAATTAATATCAATTCTTATTGTTCTTTTCATTTCAATCTCTTGTTTTCTCTCCTTAAGATGCATTTGCTTTGTAATTTTTGACAAAGCCAGTGATGAACTGACATTTGCCTTTGAAAGGATGCATGGGTTCTCCACTGTTGATGGCTTCATGGAGATAACTGAATGCTTAGCAGACATGATTAAATATGTGGCAAATGAACCCTCAGTAGGGCTTTTCTATGTCCAGCATCATACTCAAAATGCAGTGCCCAATGTCATTTCTCTCAAGAATAATGTTGTGGAGAAGTCTCGAGAAACAACTTTGCACACTGAAGATTCAGAGGATTCTATTACCATGGTCAGGTCAATGAAAGAATGTGGATTCCCCATTGCTGATGAGATGATAAGAGACATCAAGAAATCTCTAGTGACCATGTCTACAAAACAACCAAGAAGAGGGTTAATCCAGAACCCTACTTCAGGTTTTCAGTCGGGAAGAGCTAGCTCTTGGGGACCAGCCACTTGGGGTCGTAGTGCAGTTTTTGACCAAGAGGAGAACAGAAGAAGAGGTAATTATTTGTCATCCGTACTTAAGTCAGCAAAACAAAAGGCCAGCAATTTCAAGTGGCCACAGCTTGATCCCAAAGAATCGACACAAACCAAGGATGAGAAGCTACTTTTGTTCCCTACTCCATCAGTGTCAGTAACATCAGCTAGCACCAGCTCATCTTTGCCAGATGTGGAAGCAGATGAACTACCCTTGTCAATTCAAATTGAAGATGATCCACTGCAAGAAGAAGAACAGAATGATGTCAACTTACCGAGTAAAAATTTAGTTTTAGTTCCAGAAAACTTTGATGATTTCAAAGCTGATAAAGAAGCCAAACTGGAGGAATGGTTGGGGGTGACTGACAACCCGCATAATCATAGAGACGCAAGTGATGCCGAAAGGGCTTTTACATGACAATACTCAGCTTCTGAAAAAGCTTTACCTGTAAATACTGTTGTTTATTATATAATTATCTCTGGATAATGATTATATACAAGATATTTGTGGTGCTATGAGATTCATTTTTGGGGTAAGATAAAAAATTTGTTCTCATATTTTCGTGCTGGTTCTATTACACCTTGCTATGGAATGGTGATCTCCACAAGTGTACTATTGAAAGACAATGTGTATTGTCAATACCAGGAATCTGCCATCACTGCTTGGAAAATAGAATCGGGAATCTTCTTGTCATGAACACAAAATTGTGCATACATGTATTTGATGCTTCTGTCCCTACCAACTAGTTTCAGTACCTGTGCTGCTTTAACAAAAGAAAAAAAGTTTCCAGCACTGTATTTTTTTTTTTTTTTTTGATGGGTTCCAGCACTGTATTTGTTATGTGAAGTAATGCTGAATGATGAGATAATAGCTATAGACTATAGTACATGCATTCGGCACTATCAATTGTTTGGAGATGTTGAGTTTGGAAAATCTGCTTGGCAGACTATATGACATTTTGGTCATGGCTCTTTTATTTAAGTAAATAGATGTTTGGTTGGCTTCACCAACCCAAAAAGGAAAAAGAAAAGAAGATAGATGTTTGGCTTAGGCGTCCATTTGAGTCCTAGTGTCCAAAATTTTGAAACTTCTTAGCAGTCAGTCGATATATGTTTATTCACTGATAAGATTTTGCAACCTTCTAACTTTTTATCACACCAGAAATGTTCATCTTTTAATATCCCTAAAAGATAATCTGCATCAACCCACGTTTCTGATGCACACTCATTCCAATATTGAGCTCTTTTTATAACATTTGGCTTATAGATTTCCTGTGGATCTTGAATTGATGAGAGTCGAGAGACATGGCCAAAATTGAAAGCAAATGAAGCATTAAAAGCATCTGTGGTGCACACTAATTAACTTAATTAGACCTCAAATCAAGTAAATCAGGATATTGCAAAAGACAAATCCATCCAAAATATGCCAAGAATCGTAGATGGCAGGAGCAGTTGGATTGGAGACCCACCCCTTTACCCTGGCTCTTAATTTACAAAGCTAACCAAATTTAGTCAAATGACTTGAATCATTATTCACCGTGAAAAAGAAATTGGAAAAAAAACTATATTATATATTCAATTGCAATCTCGAAATTATATAGATTTTTTTTTCTTTTTTTGTTAATTGTAAGGTGAGAATATTGACAAAATTTTGAAGATTTAATTTGCTATTCACAAAATATTGAGTCTCATAGTAGAGGCTCAGTGATCGGCAGGACTCTTCTATCCACCCCATAAATCAGTTTGGCAGCAAACAAGCTTAACCATTTGAGAGTTCTGGGGCAGCCTCGTTCTCATGAGTTCACCAGTGGCCTAGCCAAACAGTGGTATTGATCAACAAGCACTCCATCAATTCAGGCATCTTGATGATGCGCAGACTCTGGCCAAATCCAAGCTCCAGCTCAATGTTCACTTTGAAATTGCATTTGTCACCTACCAGCAGAGAAGCCAACCAACAGCAGGGTTGTCCTTCTGCAAGTGGCATAGACATCTTCAAACAGCTGACAATAGCACTCGTAGTGATCCAGCCAAAGATCATGAGTAAATACAGCTACTTACAAGGCTAGGAACAGAAACTTGGTCATTGCTGATAGCTTGCAAAGCAGCCCTTTCGATAGATTCAGAGGTGAAGAGCAAATCCTTCCATCAATGACAAAACATTCACAGGAAAAAAGGTTAGTTCTCAATCATACAAGCGCAGAGAGCTCAAATCTACGTATAACCAAGTACATAATGCTCCTCCATGCTAAGGTGATGTATTGGCATGTCGTAAGCAAAAGAAAAAAAAAAATTACATGGAACACCCAACCACACAGCCCACACCATTAAATTGATCTTGAAAAGATTATTTTCACATAATGCACGTGTCTCTTACTTGATTTTCAACCACACAAAAACCTGTTAAATAACTGCTATAGCCACCATTCAGATCCTGGTCCCTAGTATTTGATAATGCAACTTCTTTACTAATAAAATGTCTTTAACTGAAATACGAGACATATTACACGATTACATTGACCCTCATAAAAACAGTATGGAATGGCATACTTTGGTCAGATCCTCAAACAGAAGACAATGCCGCATCAGGTTAGATTAAAATGGAAATCAATCTGTGCAAGAATGCATATTTGACTACCTAGGCCCTCCAAAGATAACATCTAGAAAAGAAAAGCAGGTTAGGGATGCAACAAATAATTTTCCACCAATACAAAGCAAAATTTTGAACCACTACATATAATGACTAACATTCATAAAAAATCAACATAGTTCATGACATCTCACCTCTCAAGGTCTACTCATTGCTTCAACAGGTCACCTTGATTTTGCCCTAATGAAATATGAAAAGTCATATTAGATTTTCCATTGGAAAAACTTCATCTTAATTATCTTAATTATTTACCCAAAAACAAAATTACTGAACAGGCACATTCAATTATTTAAGAAAACACATTCTGTTTTGTTGCCAAGGTTGTTACTTGGAATAGTGTCTCCTCTGAAATGGATGGATTATAAAGCCATTGGCAAAATGGATGACATACACTTGTAATCACAATGTACTATGGAAGAAAAATTTACCGTACTTTAATTTTATGGATGGCCCCTTCAAAAGGGCAGGGACCACCACACAGTAATCACAGGAGATAGATGGAGACAGAGAAAATAAGGGTATATTTGGTTGGGGTGAAAACAGGGAGGATGGAAAATAGGGAGAGGAAAATAAGGTGGAAAATGACATTTTTTACTGTTTGGTTAAGAGGGGGAGGGGGAGAGAAAAGTGATGGGGCCCACAAGTTTTCTCTCCTCCCCCTTCAAAATACAATCTCTCCAAATTGGAGAGAAAATTAGAGTGAAAAGTAGGAAAAATATTTGGACAAAAATGGCCCCCCTCTTTTTTACGTTTCTGGCTTCTTTTTTCTTTTTTTTCTTCTTTTGACTTTTCCTTTGTAACATTGACTTTTCTTTTTTCTTTTTTCTTTTTTCTTTCTTTGGTTTTGTTAGGTGGTGGGTTCTTCTTCTTTTCCTTCTTTTTTTTTTTCTTAATTTTTATTTTTATTATTTTTTTAAGAAAACACTTTTGGATGATTTCTTACGCTATTTTTTGAAATGTCCACTTTCATCTATACACAATTTTTTAAAAAGTATAATGTATTACCTTTTGTTTTATTTAAGAGGGACATGATGGTAAATTTATACAAACTTTATTTTCAACCAAACAAAAAAAATTTTCATCCCTCCACTTTTCCACCCTCTCAACCAAACACAAATGAGGAAAACTAAAAACTTTTCTATCCTCCCACTTGTCCATCCTCCCTTTATTTTCTATCCTCTCATTTTTCCATCCTCCCAACCAAACGGACCGTAAATGCTTAAGAAAAAGGAAAAATAAAGAGTGAAAACTTAGTTTGATCAGTGTGTCTTCTATAATGTAATGAAAATGAAGTCACCACCACAGTGGATGATATACATGTTATGAAATAGTAGATTACAAGAACAAACACACACACACACACACACACACACAAAGAGAGAGAGAGAACTAAATACTCTTTTTTTATAAGTAGATAATACTCTTATGGTTTAAAAAGAAAAAGAAAAATTAAGATTTATTTTCATGATGGTGTAAAACATACGGGGAAAATTCGGATTCCACTGGGTATTGCAATGAACCACAGTTCATAAAGCAATGAAAGTATATTTAGAAAAGAAAAGGTACCAAAAGACACCAATTTTTACCTGAACCAAGTGTGTCAAGAAGTAATTGATCTGTGGTCCCTATTTCCTCTGACATCTTAGTTTCCTCTGACACTTTACCATTTACTACATTTGAATTAGCAGCAGCTGCTAGTCCATTGCTATTACGCACTATTTTAGCCTTTCTGGGAAAATAAATAAGGATAAAACGTTACTTTCACATCAATTAGTATAAAAATATTTGAGATATTCAAGAAATTAAAAGTTTGCAAGATCTTCAGCTCATACCTCACCACTTTTCGCTTCAAAATGCCTGTTTTCAGCTTCAATGTCCCTTTTTCCAAAACCATGAAATAAATACTTTAAGTTCTAAAACAGCTAAATAAAGCAGTGTAGATTACAAAAGCTAATATCTAACTGCACACCTGATTTGAGAGCCAAAGCAGTTGAAGCAGGTTTGCGATTGCCCCTCTCAGCCTTAATGGAAGCAATAACAGAATCAGCAGTAGACCCCAGACCTTTTCTTCCCACCAGCTTCACTCCCAACTTTTCACAGAGGTAATTCAACCTCATTTCATCACCCCCTCTCACCTCTCTTAGATCCAGTGCCTGTTGCCTAGATAATAAAGTGTAAACCTGAAACTGTTGCTGCTGATTAAAATGTGACTGAAGCTGCTGAAAAAGTAACTTATTTGAATGTTGTTGATCTTGTTTTGAACCTTCATGACTCTTTTTTCGAGGCTCACTAAATGTCACCCTCAAAATTGCCGATGACTTGGGATCAGCATTCTTCCGAGCAAAAATAACAGAAAAGCTCCCAAATTCTAGATCAGGCTCCCTAAATAAATCTGCAAGAAGGGAAGCACAAGAATGGGCATTCTTCGATGGGCTCCTGTCAACCTTTGTTCTCAAGGCCCGAGCATTAGAATAGTTAGCCATATTTGCAGCTTCTCTTAATCCGCTAAGAAAAGCCCCATGCATAGTTGCAGGGTATCGCCTAGTGGTGGCCTCCCCTGCAAAGAAGAGTCTTCCATCTCCCACACTTTCTGCTAAAATATCATAATCATCTCCTGATGCCCCAACTGCAACATTAGAATAAGAACCTAGACTGAAGGGATCACCGCCCCATCTGGTACAAACTGTTTGGATAGGCTCTGGGACATTGATTCCTTGGGGTTCATAGATACCTGCATGCATTTGTGCCCAATTTTGAACAATATTTCTTTTGAAAATTCATGAGCAGTATAGGAAAAGCTCCCCAAAAGAAAGTATTCTTATTGAAATATACTTTTTTGTAGTACAGGGAAAAAAAATGTTGCTGTCATCAGTTCCTTATGAATGACCATGGCAAAGTACATATCATCACAGAGAAACTGTTCAAATGATTGGGGGGGGGGGGGGGGGGGAATTAATGACAAAGTAGTGTCTTTTTTTTATTGAAATTTTGATATTTCAGAAAATAGGATAATGGGAGGGATAAATTTTAGGCTAAAATACTGTTTCCATCCCTAAAGTTTGCATGAATTTCATTTTTTGTCCATAATTTTTTAAAAAGCCTTTTTCAGTTGCTTAGAGGTGAAAATAGGACGACAATGAACTTATTTGAAATAGTTTAGAGATTAATTAAAAAAAAAGCTCTTTCCAAAAAATTAAAAAAAAATTTAGGACAGAAACTGTAACATTTTCAATGGTTTATAGACAAAAAATGAACTTTTTCAAGTTTAGTGACAAAAAAATGAAAATTTTAAAGTTTAGGGACAAATAAGATAGTTTAAACACAGAAAAATGAATAGATTACCTTTGAGAATTTGGATAACACGGGTCACTGCATCCGTTGGGGGCATGCTCTCAAACTTGTGAGCAGCTTCTCCAGCTACCAAAGCAATCAAGAGAGGACCACCAGCAACTGTTCCATAGCTGTAAAAGAGAAAGAACTCCCCTCGACGGCTCGGTTCATCACAAAGATGCCCAAAGGTATCAAGATCTGTGCCCCAGAATACATGAGGAAACAGCATAGCAACCTTATTCAATAACCCAAATCCTAACCTCTTTATGCCATCAAGCTTTCTCTGAGGCAACTCTGGAATAAACTTTATGGATCCACTCTTTAGAACCCCAAGTGGAACTGTACACAGTGCCATGTCAGCCTCAAAGACCTGACTCCCTGCAATGACCTGCACACCATCACTACCATACCTAATGGTGTGTACAGTTTTCTCGTATGAAATTGGCACATTCTCAGCCAAAGCCTGAACCAGCCTTCCATTCCCTCCAGGCAAGAAGCAATGGTCCCCTCCCATATCATACGGGTCGTCTTGGTCCCAAAATGCAAGAGAAAGCTTTGAAAGCAATTCAGCATTCGCATATTCCAAATTTGCAAGATGCCAATTAAACAAGTTCATCTCCTCCGCATTCACTGCATCCCCATACACCTGCCGGAATGTTTCCAATGCTGCACCAAGAGAGACATCCACTGAGACCTCCCCCATTAACTGCCTAAGCTTACTTGCCTTGTCCAAAAGACGGTTAAAAGCAGTTTCCACCTTCATATCCATATCATGGTCAACCGGACTACCATCCAAACTATAAAGGGGGCACTTATCCCTCACTTTATGAAGCTGATAACCCAATTGTCGGGCCATAATACCAAGTGGATTCCCTAAAGTACCCGTCAGAACACTACCCCCTAAATCCGCTGCTGCACACACCCTATTCCCTCCCTCCATTTTCTTTGTATAGACTCGTCCACCTGCTCGCTTCCTACCTTCCAAAACGGTCACCTTATACCCAAATCTCATTAATTGCCTTGCTGCAGCCAGCCCCGCAAGCCCAGCACCAATCACAATCACATTCGCCTTACTAGGTTCAGCTGGACTCTTCTCCTTGATTGCCGGTGCAACCCCAAAATTAATATACCCGTGTGAAACCAAATAATTATAAGCAGAATCCAAAAGGGTATGGCCATGTTTAGGTATCTCGTCAATAAACATCTCTTTAGTGATCCAATTCGACACATTCTCGCGCCATTTCGCGATAATGTGGTTCCGAATAAGAATGTAGTTGACCTGTTCTATCCCCCCAACTACAGGTACAACCCCGGCATCGATTTCCTCCTCAGTGAGGGAATCGGCAGGAAACCCAGACGAGAGCGCAATCAAGGCCTCGGCTGTGGATTCTTTATTTATCACAATAATCTCATCGGAGATATTGGGTACAGTTCGTGTTGACGAATTAGGGTTTTCTACGTTATGTCTAATTGAAGGAACCGAAATTGGAATAATAGTAGCAGAAGAATATGAAGAAGAGGAAGGGACAAGACCGTTATTACCGTTGAGAATAACGTTGGGGAGTGGAGGAACATGAAACGACGCCGCTTTCCGCTGAGGCCGACCTCGCCTTCGCTTCTTGGGGACTGTGAACGAGAGAAGGTGATTCGTTGAAGTAGGGCTAGGGTTTTGGATTTGGAATTGGGTTTCGATTGGATCATCAGGGCTCGGATTAGAATTAAGATTGGGATTATGATTATAATTGGGGCTAGGGCTAGGGTTAGGGTTTGGTGGAGGTGGAAAAGGAATGAATTGGAGAGGAGGGAATGAAGAGAATTGATCTGGGGATTGGTCTAATGGATTCATGTTTTGGGGTTTTGGAGAGAGGTAAGTGGTACAGGGAGTGATGCAGAAGAAAGAAAGCGACTGTTTGGTTCCCGAGAAAGTTTGAACGGCAATGGCTTAAGTACTTGGCAACGTCAACGTTTTGATTGGTTATAGTAACGGCTATGATTATCACCATGTCAGCATCTACTTGGAGTCAGGAGTCATTGACTACCTGGACCTCACCGCTGCGGCGGAACTCTTAGGTTGAGGAGTTAGGAGCACTAGCATGAGGTGTCACACTAAACACTAAAAAAAAAAAAAAAAAAGCTCTCGTATGGCATGTTTCGGGATTAGAGATTTCTGTCGTAGTTGTTTTTAAGTGTTGCGAAAATATATATGAGTTAAAAAGTGTTGTGAAAATACATATTGTATTATTTAAACATCGAAAACTGTTATTTAAACACCTTTACCAAACGCACACTAAAACTTTTACGGCCTGTTTGGATGGAGGAGGGAAAGAGGAAAAGTGGAGGGGAGTAAAGTAGAGTTAGCTAAAAATAAGCTAATTTTGTGCTAAATTTACTCTACTTTACTCTACTCTACTCCCCTCCCTCTCCCTCAATTCAAACGGACTATTAGCATGGGTGAACATTATTGTTTCAAATTTGGAAAGTTTCACAAATTGTAAGATTTTTATTGTTTTTTTGGTATACTCTCTCTCCTCTGACTTGCTATTCACAAACAGTAAAAATTTTATTGTTTTGTATTGGGATGAGTTTTAAGTAAATATTATTTTAATGTGTTATATATATTATTTTAATATATAAAATTAAAAAATAGAATATGTGATATAGGATGTATTGTAAAATGATGTGCTAAAATAATAAAATATGTTTTTTGATGTGTTAAAATGACATACTTTTGCAACAGCTGATGCTCTTATGAATTAGGAGGCTGCCAATATATCTATAGGTCGGTTCGAGTCAAGTTTGGGCTCTACTTGAATTTAACCTAATTTTAGTGGATGGCCGAATAAAGGACACATCATTAATTGTGAGCACCAACAGGTTGGATTTGGTTAGTTTTAGCCAAAACCAAGAGAGGCAACGATGAATGAGATCTCTCTGAATCTTAATAGCTCTAAGAGCGAAATAGAGGACGACAGTTGAGAGAGAATGACATTTTTCAGTGAGCTTTATGCTATTTGGTCAGTCTGTTAGATTTTTGTCGAGTTTTAACTTCTTAACTTGCCACTCGACCCGCTCACATTGGTTGCTAATATCAAAGACCCACCATCAATTGCCTCTTTGCTAGGTTAAGTTGGTTCCGATTCAAGTGGCGTCAAGTCGAACGGTTTTGTCATGTCCTTGCTGGGTTTGGACAACCCTAAAGGTGATTCATCAGGGAACCAAAGTTTAGAGCAGTAAATGAGTCAAGTTTTGTCAAGTATTGAATGTTCGGAATCAACTTGAAAAAAAAAAAGAGTAAAATGTTTAAATCTTGAACCAAACTTATAAATAAGGCAAAAACCCAAAATTGACCCTCTAACTTTCAGCCTTTTTCATTTCAGTCCTCTAACATTCAATTGTTGTCAATTCAGTACTGAGTTATCTGCTGCCATTAAGTGAGCCAAAACCAAAGAATACGACACCCAATTTGCAAAGATTGAGAGATTGAGACCAAGATTGTTGAGATTGTTGCTGCTGGTATATCACGTTTTGCAGCTCTGTGCTTCTAGTGGAACTGGTATGGAAGTATAGAAAAGTGGCACACACAAAATAAAAGTATTTTACAAAATGCTCTATCAAACATCAAGAGGATTGATATCCCTCACCTTGCCTGCTTTAAAGGTGTAAAAAGGATAAGTATGAATGACTGACTGATCTGACATGTTTTTTGTGTTCGTGTGGGATTTGGATCCGGTGCAATACTTAGGGTATTGCACCGGGTGCAATTACTATCAATGGTTGAGATTGATAGTTGCAAAAAGCAACTTTCAATCTCAACCATTGATTAAAAAATGTTAAGAAAAAAGTTAACAAAAGTAAAAAGTAAAAGTTTAAAAAGTAAAATGTAAACAAAATTTGTGAGAGAGGGGAAGGTGAATTGCACCCGGTGCAAGCACCGGATCCTAATCCGTTCGTGTGTGCGCACATCTGTGCATTCATAATGCATGATATTGACAATCCATAGAAAATCTTATGCAGAAATGCCCCTAAGAACAGTTTTTGGATCATAAATTTATGCATTACAGGGTCACATTTCATTTTTCTCATGACATCACTCCTTTAGTTCTTACTCCTCTTCCAGTTGGTGAAGGGGTTCAAATTTATTTTATTGTTGCTTTAAGTCAATGTGAGAAACTAGTCCTTCTATAAATTTATGTTTGGGTACGATTCTAAACCATTCCTTTGTTGCATAAAATGGTCCAAATTGGCTTGCCTTTTTAATTTCAGTAAGACAATTGCTGGTTTATCATATCCCTTTTACTTCTGAGAAACTTCCTTTAGACTGTCTAGGTTGCTGCAAAACGTGATATACCAGCAACAACAATCTCAACAATCTCAGTCTCAATCTCTCAATCTTTGCAAATCGGTCTTTATTTTCCGTTTTCCCCAAATTTTCTTAGTTAGCGATTGGGTGTCGTATTCTTTGGTTTTGATTTCAGGGGAACCACGTCGTGCCCCTAAATGTTTTTTTTTTTTTAATAACAGTTTTTTTTTTTTTTTCTTTTAATTCCGATTTTTTAATAAAAAAAAAAAAACCAAAACGACGTCGTTTTGGATCATTTAACAGTAGCAAATAACTGAGGTCTAACGGAATACCAAATTGACAACAATTGAAAGTTAGAGGACTGAAATGACAAAACTGAAAGTTAGAGGACTGAAATGAAAAAGACTGAAAGTTAAAGGGTCAGTTTTGGATTTTTGCCTATAAATAATGTTCGAACTTTAGTTCATCAAAATTCCAAAAGTTTAAGCTCAAACTATTAAATTCGAGATCCAACACAAGTACGTTATTAAGCCCATGTTAAACATATTCTCAAGCCCATTTAGTTTAAACAAGTGTTTTTAACTCTCAATTAATAAAAGGTTTAATAGGATATAAGCTTATTTTTCAATCTCATATCAAGCTTATTTACTAAGCCTATAAACGAGTCTAAACTTTTCTTGTTTTTATTTTTATTTTTATTGAGCCATATTGTTTCACAAGTCTGTTTATAATTTTTTTTTTCTTTTTTTGGGTTTGGCTTGTTTATTATTAAGCCTAAAACTAAATGTCAAGTTTGGCTTGTTAATAAAGTAAATACACAAACATGAAGCTTTTTATCAAGTCAAATCATAACTATTTAAATACAACTTTATTTATTTTAACCCTAAGTTCGGCAACCAATATCATCAAATTTTAAATTATGGGTTCATAATTCCATCATTACATTCATTTCATCTAGACATTTTGAAAAGTCATGTAAGCATTGTCCAAAATTGAATAAGTTACACCACTATTTGATCAAGGAACCTTGCTACAAACACAGAAGAAGAAGAAATAATAATAAAATTTCACAGTCCCTTTACCATTTATTATTAGCGCACTTGGGTTCATCACAATACAACAACAAAAGAAAAATATGAGTAAGTTTTGATGGATTTCGTACTTGTCTCTAGACTTTTCTTAACCAAAATCCGTTTTATACCAAGGAGTCAAGGATAATGATTTTCAAACCATGAGGCTAGAAATGGAGTTGTGGGGTCGACACTTTAGAGATACTAAATTGGACGTCAATAATTCAATTGGTAATGACAATGATGTAATTAACATCAACATTTTATTTATTTATTTATTTTTCTAAACCATCAACATTTTATGTTGATATACACACAAACATAATAATATTTAAATCTATGGTATATATTGCCTGGTATTTTTTTTTTCTTTTTACCGTCTAGCTGTAATAATATTATTATTATTATTATTTTTTTCGGTGTAAGTAATAATTGGTCCCAAGTCTCGTATATGAATTTATGATGTTTGTTGCATGATAAGTGTTTTTACTATTAGACTATCATTTTTATTCTATTTTTGTTGTATGTATGATTTGATCTCAAGGCTTTTATTTAATAACAAAATATTTTACCAATTAAGTTAACTATAACTCATTCATAATTGTTGATTTTTTTTTTGTTGAGAATCTCACAATTGTTGATTATTCAATGAATGATCGTGTGAGTTTTGATCATACATATCGTAGAAGGTGCATAAATGGTTTATTACCTTAGCAATAGACTTGTATTTATGAACTTGCTATACCCTTTATACATTTAGGATTTATTACTTGCGTAATAATTGCATGCAACATTTACCCGTATTCTCGTACAAGAAATTTTTTTTGTAAACAATTGAAGAATAATATATAGTGATTTATCTCATTAACTTTAAGATGAAACTTACGTCCAACCGGTTGGAACAATATCCTCCATTCTATTCCATGGCAATGCTTATGACCTAATATGATTTGTAATTTAAGGAAGATGCATGGTTAATAAGGGTTTTGATACCTATAAACTTAACTATAACAAAGGTAGAAAATTAGGGAGTTTTTCCCCCTTAATTATTATTAAACTCAAGTTAGTTATAGTTTTATTTTTATTTTTTAACTAGTTTATGGTTTTATTAATGTGTGTAGAATTAATAAGTTTTATTCAAAACTAAGTTGAATATTTCCCAACTCATCAAAAGAATTTAAAAAAGGAAAGTTGAATACTTTCTTAGTTGGGTCATGTTAACAAGTGCTCTTATGGTATTGGTTAACAATTCAGTTAAAAAAAATTTTATGGGAAAAGAAAAAAAAAAAAAATTTAATGTTTTGACAGGTTTTTTCATTTTTTCATAAAAGTGATGTCAAAACTTTCCTAAAATGAATTATTAACCAATGTCCTAAAGACACTCGTTAGCATTTTCCATATATATATATATATATATCCGTCTAAACTATGTCAAATTTAAACCCCCATCAATTTTATATTAAAAAAAAAAAAAAAACACGTCAATTTTCAATAACAAAATTATATTGCTTATGGGTTTTATGGGATTAGTGTTTGGAATTAAGATTTGGATGAAATGAATGAAAAAAAAAAAAAAAATTAAAACTATACTGAGGAAAATAAAAATATGTCAAAATCAGATGATATGTTTTGTAATTTAGTCCAAAATATATCATGCTGTAACCAAAAATTGAATATTCTCCGGGGGGGGGGGAGAACAATATTTGCTATTTATTATACATATATGATATATCTATCATAATACTGAAAGAGGTATAAATGATTGATGTTTCCACTTTTCAAGTACATCGTAATAAAGACTTATCTTTCAGTCCCACGGCTTATAATAATTCAAAAATCGTGCACACTATATGGTTTTTATATTACTTTCCCATGTAAATTACATGAACATGTCCAAACTATTATTGTCCTCACCATTTTCATCATTAGAATATACTGTAGCTCATTTTTTTTGAGCTGTATGGATGTGATTTACCACCAACTAGAAGGGAAAAGACAAGTTTAAATATGCATGAGCAGACATAAGGACCTTTTTAGTATGTGACACCTATATTAAAAGTATACTTAGACAAAATTTTGAAGTAGACTTTGCTCTATAATCTATTTACTTTTTTTATTTTGGTGAGAAGAATCTATTTATCTATATGGCGTATAATATTGTGGCATTTTGGTACGAGTCATCTTTTATAATTTATTGTATTTTTTTTTAAACTAGATTTATAGGAGTTTAGAACTTTAAATTATTGAAAATAGGTGGCCTTGAAGAGGAAAGAAAAATTATGTAAAATGAATCTTATTTTTGATAATTTGATAATTACAACAAGAGATTGGTAATTTGAATCTTATACATCTCTTTAAAAATATCAAGAGCTAGACACGATTTAATTTACAAAACTTTTGACTAGGTAAAATGAATCTAAATACTTGCAAATGTCCAAATTTTTAAAGGAGCCCACGTTTATATAAATGTAAATTTTCTCCAAAATCGTGGGTATCATAACTTTGCCTTTAATACGATAATGCTTTTTTTGGAAGCCTTTAATACGATAATGTTATCCTCATGTAAGGAAAGAATTTTGCCTTTAATATGATAGAAAAATACTAACTAACAAAGTTTTTTTGATTCTCAAAAAAAAAAAAAAAAAAAAAAAACTAAGAAAGTTTTTTTTTTAGATAACTAAGAAGAAAAATGCTAACGAGTGCCTTTAGAGAATTTGTTAACAATTCATTTTATGAAAGTTTTGACATCACTTTTATGGAAAATAAAAAAAACTGTCAAAATATTAATTGTTTTTTTTTCTTTTCCCATAATTTTTTTTAACTGCATTGTTAACAAATACCCTAAAGGCACTCGTTAGCATGACTTATATAAATATATATATATATATATTTGTTTGTTTATTTATTTATTTTGTGTGTGTGAAGAATATATGATGTAAGGATCTTTTTATGGTGTCCTTAATATAATTGTTAATAAACTATTTTAAGAAAATTTTGACATAACTTTCAAAGAAAATCTAAAAAAACTTAAAAAAATTAAAAAAATATTTTCTGAAAAGCTAAAATATGGTTAACCGATTCCGAGTAATTTGCAAATTAGCTTTATAGTTTTACTAATATTTTGTTCCTTAAAAAAAAAAAGTTTTAATAATATTTTAATTGTTTTATATACTACTTTTTATTTCAATTTTGGAATGCTCCGACCCGTTAAATTCAAGAATTTCGGATGATCCACCTTGAAATGTACCATTATATCCTATATTATTATAAAAAAAAAAAAAAAACACATTAACCGAGAGCGACAAGTCTAAGTACGGCCTTTTTTTCATTTTCTTCAGTGCTAAGATTTCAATTTTCTTCTTCTTCTTCTTCTTCAACAATCACAGAGATCCATTCCCTCGAGCTCAACCTCTCAATTCAATTCAGGTACTCCGAAACCCGACCCGTTTTCAAACTTCGTATTTCTACGATTTTCCTGAATCATGATTCAATTCTCAAATCTCTCATTTCATTTACACACGAACTCAATGTAAAAAATCTAAGTAACTAATAAATTAATCTCATTTAGTTTCTCTGAAAATTTTCCACTAATTATCGATGATTAAAAAACTATTCGTATTCTGAAAACCATTTATCAAATTGTTTCAAGTGTTAGCGGTCCAGATTGCGTGGAATTGGTCTATCTTCGGTGCTTTATGTACTGGATCTGAAGGTACTTTTCTCAAAATATTTTTGTTTGTTTGATTCTGTACTGTGTAGCTTTTTGTTTCTATATTGTTGACAAATTCAACTCCAATTTTTTTTTCTTCAAACAGTTGCGTTAAGCTTAATTGACGCAAAATTTCACTTATAGAGGCACACATTTTCGCTCATTCAAGCGCACACACGGAATTTCATGTTTCGTTTTTTGTTTTTCGAGCAATTGTAGCTTTAATGAACATTTTTTGGCTCGGAAAATGTGTGTTTATCTGTGAATAGTGAAGATTGCGGATTAAATTTGATGATTATGTTGTTCTTTCATGGTCATATTTGTATTACAACGTGGTTCGAAGTAAAAATATTTATAGTTTTTACTAGTACAATGCTTATCATGTTCCTTGCCGATACTAACGCGTGGTTGTTGTTGTTTTAAAGGTTTCTAAGTCGAGCATTCTTATGTTGGGATGAATTGAGTTGAACTTCCGTTTTCTACAGCATCTAGTGAGGTGTAAGGCTAAATATGGGGATTTTTGATGGTTTACCTGTGTCTTCTGATAAAGCAGTAAGTTCAATTTATGTTGTTTAATGCTTTTGTTGGAAACATAAGTTATTAATACTTTTTTAGTTATCTTTTTTGATTAGTAAGTTACACACGCACCCCTGTGGGTTTTGAATCCACAACTTCACTCTCCATCCCATTATTGAAGGAGGAAGTGTTACTCGAGCTAGTGCTCAATGAAATTTGCTTTTACTTAGTAAAGAATTAATTCTGTAAATTTTTTAGGGAAAACTATTATAGAGTGCGAAATGTTTCATCGACAATAATTTCAATGATTATTGAACTTAAGCAGTGTGTCCAATGTTCTGGTGTATAGTAGTAGCAGTAGTCCTGTTTCACCAGCTGTAGTAAGTTTGCAACTGGCATAGTAATCCTCTTTTAACCTGTGGGTCAATTCGCTGGTCACCGTTTTTTTCAACCATACATGTATAAGTGTTGCTGTTATGGTAAATGCAGTATTTGAGGGAAGAGATTTCAAGAATAGATGAGAGTTGGGCCGCAGCGCGCTTTGATTCGTTACCTCATGTTGTCCATATTTTGACATCAAAAGATCGTGAAGGTGAAGTTCAATTTTTGAAGGAGCAAAGTGATATTATTGAGGAGGTCGTCGATGAAGTAGTGCATGCTTATCACAGTGGCTTTAACAAAGCAATTCAAAATTATTCCCAGGTTTCTGAAGATTTTCTCCTTGATTGTTATAATTACACTTGTTTTTCTGAATTTTCTTCTTCATATGCGTGCATGTGTGTGCCTATGTGTGTGGGGTGTCCGCCCGCCCCGGGGGGGGGGGGGAGTTGCTGTTCATATGATGGACTATATTCTACAAACAAATAGAATACTGGAGCATTACAATTTTTATTTATTTATTTGTAAACTTGGCTGCCCGCAGTTTTGCCAAGCTCCTTTCATATATTGGTCCCCCACCTCTAAAACCCCCCCTGGCACTCTTGGGCAATGAAGTTAGAGTTGTAGTTACATTCTAAGTTGTTAATTGTTTGTTTGTTTATTTATTTACTTCATTCAGATCTTGCGGTTATTCAGCGAATCCACTGAAAGTATAGCTGTCTTAAAGGTTGATTTGGCTGATGCAAAGAAGCGCCTTAGCGCCCGCAATAAACAATTGCATCAGTTGTGGTATCGGTCAGTAACGCTGCGTCACATAATTTCCCTGTTGGATCAAATTGAGGGCATAGCTAAGGTTTGTCCAACCTATTTCCAGCTTTAAGATATTATCAGATCCAATAGTATTGCATACTTTTGGTCAATGTTACATTTCAATTACCTGATTCCTGCCCCACCCTTTAATGCTACATCTATGCCACTATGCATGGATCTTTTTGTACTAGAGTTGCAGTTGCATATCATATCCACACAAACATGCAGACTTTTTTTAAAGTAAGTTATATGCATGTGAGCGTGGATGCATAAGTGCATGCATTAATATGCTCACATTTATGCATGCTATGATATGTCCTTAATGACTTGTTCTGATCATTACTTAAAAAAAGAAAAGAAAAGATAAAAGAACTTGTATCCTGACCTTGCCACATATAAACCAGCACTACACTTATTCCGTTTGAATCATCTGCATGCCATGGTTCTGGCAAAGCTGAAAATTTTCATCTTGTGTATTTGAAATTTGGCCTAGGTTCCATCTCGTATTGAGAAGCTCATTGCCGAGAAGCAGTTTTATGCTGCAGTTCAGGTGCATGTTCAATCAACATTGATGCTTGAGCGAGAGGGACTTCAAACCGTAGGTTTACTAAACTTCTGCTATCATTCCACGTCTGTAATGTTACAAGAAGATTTTTGTATTTCTCTTCTTATTTCTGATTTTTTTTTTTTTTTTTTTGGTTTTGTGGAACTTATATTTTAGTCAAGTTATATCCAAATCCCTCTATTCATGATTGTTGGCCTAAAACTTTATAATCTATTGTTTTGTTTTTTTGTTTTGTTTTCTGTTTTCTGTTTTTCTGATTTTTTTGATAAGTAAAACTTTATAATCCAATGTATTTACCAACTTTCATAAAAACCTTAGGCAATCAATTCACTAATGGAGTTAAAGCACAATACCCTTTATTTTATTTATTTATATTTTATAGTAAGCACAATACTATTTTTATCATCCAGTACTCCAATAATCTGTTATATCACACTCTACCTTTAGGATTATTATTATTTGGGTGTGTAAGCTGCTTTGATGTTCACTAGATCTGGCCAGACTATCTTGAATGATTGCATTGTCTCTCATTGGCGCACACATCTACTGGAAAGTATTACCTTAGTCCGATGTCATTATAGACAATCATTTAGAGAATCATATAGGGACTCTTTAGAAATTTCTTTCTTCCAAATACTTCTTTTTTGATTATGCTGAAGCTAATCTAGTACTGAGTGAAGAAAATATAAGGGTTGGGCTTTTTAAGTCTCATGACTGCATTATAATTGTTCTTTTTTATGTGCCCTTTAGGTTGGTGCCCTTCAAGATGTTCGGTCAGAGCTGACAAAGTTGCGCGGGGTTCTTTTTTATAAAGTTTTGGAGGATTTGCATGCGCACCTATACAATAAAGGTGAATACAGGTATTTACTTTCCTTCTTAGCTTTAGCTTTTACAGTTTTCTGAAGCTAGTCTAATTGATGATGATGTTAGGGGTTTTTTTGGCGGGCTGGGGGTGGGGTGGAGATAATAATAGAAAGGAAAGTCCTTATGTACACTATATTTGATGCTGATATAAGCTACACAGTTTTCCCTGTTGTGTTGGCATGCTACTTTCTGGCATACTTTTTAGTATGAAGATTTTACCTAAGCTCTAGTTATTTAATATTTTCTTGTCCTTTTTTACTTGTTGGTAGTTGGGTTGGGGGCTTGTTCTTGGGAAGGAGATTGCAGGTTTTGTAGTGTGAATATTTATCACTAGGACCACTGATTTTATGAATTACAATTTAAGCTATTTCTTAAAAGCTATTGCTTTAATGAAGTTTATTGCCCTTAAGCTGACTATATTCTGCAGCTCAGCTGCCTCAAGTGTGCATGAAAGGGATGATGAAGTGCCAACAACCACAGCTGTTGCATTTTTTGTGAATAATTCGCAACCTCTATCTAGAAGAACCAGGTTAATGAAAGGTGACAGCCAGATTGGCATCCATGTGGATGGATCATATAGGCCAGGTTCTGTTGATGGAGGGTAAGATTGGAGATTTTTATTTTAACGGTGCTTGTGCAACTTCCTTTTTTAGAACTGCCTTTTTTCCACTTTATTTGAACTGCTCCCTTTCCCCCCTCTAAATATAAATCAGAATATGCTTTCAGTTCATCTTTAGATGGCCGTGATGAGGAGGGTGCTCTGGAACTACCTGATGATGCTACCTCAGATGGGCATATGGCATCAATAAGAGTCAATGGTGGTGATGGCATTCCGAAGGATGTCAAAATTGTTTCTCGTCAAATGCCAATATGGCTTTCAAATTCCACTCCAGATGAATTTCTTGTAAGAATTATCTCAGAATTGCATCTCTTGTTATCTTATGTGTTTGAATTCTCATCTTTTAGGCTGAAGTTTTGGGTGTTATAATTGGATGTAGGAAGCAATAAAAAAGAGTGATGCTCCACTTCACGTGAAGTATTTGCAAACCATGGTTGAGTGCCTCTGCATGCTTGGCAAAGTTGCAGCTGCTGGTGCTATAATATGGTTTGTTGTCTGGCTGGCTGACATACTTTTTCATTCTGTTTGAAGCATGGTTTTGAAGAAATTTATTTACTTCCAGAGATGTCTTGAACATAATAGACCTAATTAATTTTGTTATAGTTCACTTCTCACTTCTAGAATATTGGATTTTCCTGGCTTGTGTTTAGCATCCCTTTTTTTTTTCTTCTTCTATTAATACTGGATCTGGTCCTGACCAAAATATTTCACGTTCATTATATTTGTATCTCATATTCTATCCACACTTACACTATATTGTTATTTTGGAATTTTTTATTCTGTCGTATAAATCTTTAATACATTTGAATCTGTAAATCACCCTCAATTGCCATCTGAGTAATCTTATGAATATAGTGGTTGCCATGTTAATAATTTCAATACCCATGTCTTTGTGACCCCTTTCATATTATATCTGTCGTATGTAGGATCAGATTCATTTAATGATGGTAAGAAATTTCAAATTCCTACTTGTCCTGGATTCATTGAAAACAAGTAATGGATTCCTTGCAGAAGAGTGGTGGGATGGACATCAATGGAGAGTTACTATCTAGCCTTCCAACTTTATGTCGATTACATTCTGATTATAGTCACACATTGTTTAGAGTAGCTTCAGAAAGAGTTATTAGGGGTGGGCAAGGAATTCAAACCATCTAGTTGATTGGTGTGGAATTCAGTCTCCTCTATGTTGTGGAAATTTAAAGATATTTCCTAATATTGATTGATGCCCTAAAGCCAAAGAAGGGGTAAAGACACTAATTAAAAAGCCTAAAATGTGGAAAAAGCTGTTGCAAATTGTAGTCTTTAGACCAATGTGCATGGAAACACGTTTAGATCCTCTGGTTCATAATTATAAGGTGGCCTTTTTCTGCACAGTCTCATAGAAAAGTAGACAAACCTATTACTTCTTTTCATGTCTGGAAATTGGATTTAGTGATGCCAAAACACTCTCGTGGTGGATGTGAATTGAATTTGTATAGTGATTAAATTGGCTTACAATCTTAGTCCTGTTGAACTGCATCTCATTTCATGAATTGATTGTGTAGTATATACAGTTTCCAATATGTATCTTTTCCAAGTAGCCAACCTCATCTAGTTTGTGATCAAATTCAAGACTGAGTTCCGTTGAAATTTGTTTTTGTCTTTTTGAACTTATGGCAGTTCATTATCATTTGCTTGTTTTTTGTTCAATATGTACATTATAATGACATTAAACTTTGCTGATTTTGTTTTGTAACAGCCAAAGATTGAGACCAACAATTCATGAGATTATCACATCCAAGATAAAAGCTCATGCTGAACTTCTTAATTGTTCAAGGTCTGGCATTGGTCAGGGTGACCGAACTGTTACTGCTGGTCTTCATTTGTTGAAAGGACAGTTTCAAAGCTTCCAGTTGCAGAAACAGAAGCGTCAGAATGGGATATCTCTGGTTGGGACTCTTTCAGCGGTGAGCCCTGTCTCGTCTGTGATGGGTCCCACAGGAAAAGCACAGTCTGCCGCAATGGAGCTGCTTGATTCAATTTTGGACACAATTGTTCGCATATTTGGTGCGGTACCTATTTTCTATGTTTTACTCTCTTTCAATGTTAAAACTAAGGGTCCGTTTGGTACATGTGTTTAAAAACTGAAAATTGTTGTTTAAAATTTTGTGGAAATACGTGTGGGTGAAAAAGTGTGTGGAAATACATGAAATGTTGTTTAAAAACTGAAAATTGTTGTTTGGAAACACTCACCAAACACCCTCTAAAATTTCTCAATTTTACATTTCAGAGAATCATGTTGTTGTTGGAGAGATTCTAGAATCAAAATCCACTCATCAAAGTGAAATGAACACTTCAAGGTCATTGCCAACAGATTGGAACCCTGATTCTGAAGCATCTCAAGTTACTGGGGGATATAACATTGGCTTTTCCTTGACAGTTTTTCAGGTAAACTATCTGCATTAATTTATTGGCAATCTTAATGCCTGATGGTAAATTTAACATTTTCTTATAAAAAAAAAAGTATTAATGGACAAGTTTGCTCCCTTCCCAACCTTTTCTTTTAACTCCTATTTCTTCAATATGTACCATAGAGTGAATGCCAACAACTCATTTGTGAGATTCTGCGAGCAACTCCTGAAGCTGCATCTGCAGATGCTGCCGTACAAACAGCTAGACTTGCAAGCAAGGCCCCTTCCAAGGAAAAGAGGCAAGTGCCTTTAATTTCATATTCAAATCTCTACTATGTGATATTCCTCAAATCACTTTTTCAACCTTCTTTGGAGTTAATTCGTTGGCACCGGTTACCCCTTCATATTAATTTTTTTCCTTATATTCTTGCTTATTATGATAACTTAGAACTAATGGTATAACAACAGAGCCCAAATCCCTGTGTTCAAGGTGCAATTGATTATGGATCTAGGAGCCATCCACTAAGTATTAAATATGTTCCAAGTTTAAGAATTTTATTGATAAATTACAACTTGTCCCAGAAGCTTAAGTTGATAGGAGATGACAAATTCAATCACCTAACCTTTATTCTAATATTTGTATTTAAATTCTGGAAAATGTTTTTGTCGTACCGAAGATGTGTCACAAAGTTTCTGAAAAAACCAAAATGTATCTAGTATTCATGCTTATATTGGTTGAAGAGATGGCTGGGAGGAACCAAGAGTTACAAGTTCAATAAGACATGATATATAGTTCAAGGTACACGAGACTTAGGCCGGTTATGGCATTGGCATGGTTTTCGAGGCGAGGATGGAGCTGTAAATGGTGATGGTGACAGTTAGATTTGAATGAGTTGACTAAGTGATTGATGTGATGCCTACAATACAGATATGATGATGGAGGTGATAGTTCTCTGCTGGCTGGAATGAGTTGATAAGTGTTAGACTTCATCAATTATGAGACCTGTGGAAGGAGAGTAACACTGTGGTAGTCATGCATCACTAGACAAAATGCTGCTGGTTGTGATAGTTAGGTGATGGAAATTGTGGTCAGAGTTAGGGGTAGTGTAAACTGTAAAGTTTTAAGAGGAGGAGGTGAAGGTGCCAGGGAGAGGATTTGCTCTAGTGTGTAGTGGGAGCCGCTACTGCGGCAGCATCATGTCATAGGTGGAGGAGCAGGTCATGGTGTTGGAGGCTGCATTTTGGTGATGTTATTGAGGTGGTATTCAAATAATGATAGGTGGCGGATTTGTGTTGATCCCTTTTCTTAACATACGTAGGCACAAAGGCGCAAAGCTCAAGTGTGCTCCTTTATTTTTTTTGATGATGAGGAAACCCTTCAAGGTATGGGCCAGTGGGACCACCCCTAAGGGGCAAACCTTGGATGCTTACACACCCCCACCAAGTAGGCATCTGGTAAATCGCGAAATGCCTTAGCTAAGAGTTGAACTAGAGACTTTCACACTCTTGATTGAAGTAAAGCACGCATTTTATAATTTTTTTTATATAATTTGAAAACAACTATTAATGGACAATATGACAATCAAGAGATCAAATAATCATAACATTATATTATGATTCTCTTATGCTGTACAAAATATCTACAATTATGATATTTGATAGTCACGATCAAAATGAAGTACATGGTTGAATCAAAATATATACCAAAAGGATAATACCCAAAAGCACTATAATGGTAAGTTGTGACTTCTATGCTTAACGAATGCAATGAGATGCAATCCAAAAGTATATAATCATCATCTTCATCAAACACAAGTCCATCATCATTGAAATCACAAGATTTGTAATCCTCATCCATCTTAATAAATAGCCTCTCCCTCATTAGGAGTATGTTGTTAACTAGAACTTGAACCTGTTGCCCTTGCAGTGACCTCACTCTTGATCTCATCTAGAATATTTCTTCAGCTCTAGCAACTCTAGTAGCATTATCCCATGTCAAGCAATCATCATGAAATGCTATTTTCTTCAGCACATTCATTGGGTTCTTCTTCTTCTTCTATTCTCCCAGTTAACCACTCATTGCTGTCATCTATATCCTCTAAAGAAATTGGACCCCGTCCCATTTGCTTTTTTCTCCTTGGATTTATAGCTCTACCTCTGTGCAGTTTTCCCGCAAAACATCTTCAATTGCTACAGAGTCAAGAAAAGGAACAACTTGAGACTTGAAACTCATGAAATCTGCATGTTGGACTTACCATGCAACCAAGACTAATAACCTTATGTCATGCACTTTTCATGGAATAGAATGCAAGAAAGGCTGATCTCAATAATGTGCAAGTGCATACTTCCAAACTTATAATTGGAAAGTCTGCTTACAAGTGGGGAGGGGCGATTGGAACACAGGTTCTCTTCATAGGGGGAACTAGGTAATGCCACTGAGTTTCAAGGCTCTTGGCTTCTTCATTTTAATTAATGTATCAAAATAACCTGATTTCTTCATTTTCAAATATTTACCAGATTCTATTGTTTTCCTTGGGTAATATTAATTTTGAAGCCGATTCCTGATTTTTTTTTGCTGGAGATGGCAAGGAAATTTGTTTATATTGGGGTATTATATTACACATGGAATCATAGTGGTTTACTACATCTAAATTCTTCTTGTTAGACATAATTAAAGTTATTACATATAATTTAATCCTTGCTTTAAAAAAAAAAAAAAGATGACTGATTGATTCTCTCTTTATTGTTATGCAATCTGTAATATTGGTGCTGATGGGTTACAGGGACCGTTCGGACGATGGTCTTACTTTTGCTTTTCGTTTCACAGATGCTACTGTATCCATTCCTAACCAGGGTAAGTTGAAGATTGTACTATTAATTACTTAAATTTCCTGGTTAGATTCTCATAATATAAGTTGGATTTAGTCTCTAGTTTTAGTTGATCATATCAATTTTGATGGGATGCTCAAATTACAATACAAAGTTTAATTCCTTGATTCCTAACCAGGAGTTGACCTCATTCGGCAAGGATGGAGTAGGAGGGGTCCAAATGTTTCACAAGAAGGTTATGGATCTGCAGCTGTCTTGCCTGAACAAGGCATATATCTAGCAGCATCCACATACCGACCTGTGCTTCAGGTTTTGGAATGTCATATTCATGCTATCGATGTGAAATATCTTTGCATAACAGGTTCTGTAGTTGGCCTTTTCTGATATGATGTTCTCTGCAGTTTACAGATAAGGTTGCTTCAATGCTGCCGAAAAAGTATGCCCAGCTTGGGTATGTTCAAAACTCTTGTTCACTTTCCTAGTTCAGTGATCTGCTTATAATAGCATCACATTTGCAGTTAAGAGTAATTATGAAGCCGATAACCTATCTTCTTATTCTTTCTATCTTCCACATGCTTCTCTCATTTTTCGCTTAATTGAAATATTGCTATGCATTAGAATTGAATGTGGAGGTGGTAGAATGTGTCTTGACAATTTACTTTAATTTATGTTTTTTTTTTGGTGCTAAATTTTCAATCTCTGTCATTGTAGTGTATTAGTTATGTTTTAATGGATTAAAAATGCCAAGGAAAAGTTGTAAATTCATTGTTGCAATCTCCCTTTGTTTTTCTGATTCCATACTGATGTCCATTTGAATTCTTCACCTCTAAAACTGCAGGAATGATGGATTGCTTACTTTTGTGGAAAACTTCGTGAAGGACCACTTTTTGCCAACTATGTTTGTAGACTACCGAAAAAGTGTTCAGCAAGCTATATCAAGCAAGTTCTCTAAATTATTTAAACTTGTTCTTTAATTAGCAATTTTGATGAGAACAGATAACTTGCATTAGGCCTTCTTATTTTTTAGGGGTCAACTTGAGTAGCCAGAAACTATGCATCAAACTGTTTAACTCATTGTATATCATGGCACTAACTTTATCAATTCAAAATGCTTTAAGAGGTTAAGGGATTGATTCTCGTGGCTCATCTAATTTCTGTTAACTCTTGTCTGTCCTGCACTACTGTGCAAGTGCCTAATAGAGTCATTAATATCTGGCACTTTTACCCCCCTAAACAATTATTTTTGATAAGTATGCAAAAGCAGCAACCCAGATATAATAAATCTGCTTCTAGCATCTAAGGAATAAATGACATTTTAAAAAATTATTTCAAAAATGTAACTAGTCTAGTTTGAACCAAATGTCAAAAACAAACTAATTGAATAGGCCCCACATCGTGCTTATGTTGAGTGATCTGAACACTATGGAAAGCTCTACCATTATGCTTCATAATTCTCTAAGCACGTCCAAGCTACCCTCTCTGACCTTTCCCTGCCACTGCTCTCTAATTTATCCAACTCAAGTGATCTATAGATTCCTCATCTAATTTTGCACTGTTAATATTCTCCCAGAATATAATTTCTAACCAAATTTAACCACTTTAGAAAGCACACTTGCCTGTCAAATACTCTTCTGAGGAATGTTGAAAACTGATATATTTTATGAAACCAATGTCATCAAACCAGAAGAAAAGTCAAAATTTGGGATGTCATTTTTGCATCATCAGCATCTAGTAATACTAGTCTATGATTGGAAAAGGCCATAGTGCGACCCAGCATGTTCATTTTATTTTTGACATTTGAAGCTACAGAAGTTGTGGAAAGAATTAAACTCCTTTACGCTATTTAACCATACAGAGAAGATACTATTTTTCCTTAGTTTTAAAACTTGCTGCATGAAGAATTAGGACTGTGTATATCCTAGTTGGATGGCTCACTGAGAGAATGTTGAATGATGCCTGTGTCACTGTGAGCCATGTTTGTATTAGTCATGTGGTCATCTCTCTCTCTTTTGTTTTTCCCCTTCTTATTTCTGTAATTATCTTATAGGTCCTGCTGCATTTCGTCCAAGGGCACATACTGCTGCTACGTATACTCCATTGGTTGAGAAGGGTAGACCAGTCTTACAGGGGCTTCTGGCTATAGATTTCTTAGCAAAGGAGGCAAGTTAACTTACGTTTCTCATCTTAAGAGAAAGGACCTTTCCTCCCTAATACTCTGCACAAGTTGGTGGGATTAACTAGATTTGTGCAGTGTAGCTGCTAAAATTTCTGGATTTATTTTGAATATATGTTTAACACTTTTATTTTGAATGTAGTACATCCCCAATGTACTCAGCTTGACAATCTTTTTATTTTTAATAATATTCTTATGTTATTTATTGAAAAAAAAAAAAAATTTTAGTGTATGGATATATGGTATTTGACTATCTAATTTAAAATTATTACATAATCTAGGTACTTGGTTGGGCTCATTCAATGCCTAAATTTGCTGGGGACCTTGCAAAGTATGTGCAGACTTTCCTTGAGCGCACATATGAAAGATGTCGTACTTCATACATGGAGGCATGGTTTTCTCTATTTTCTCTACATTTCACTTAGCACATCATTGCAGTTATTATTTTCAACTATCTTCCCCACCCCTACATTTTTCTCTATTTTCTCTGCATTTCACTCAGCTCATCATTGTGATTATTATTTTCAGTTATCTTCCCCACCCCCTTGTTATTTTCTGTTTCCTGGTGCATCTTTGTATTTTGCTTTTATCTCATAGCTAGTTGAATGGTTTGTGCTTTGTAATTTTTGTTCATTACTCTTATTCTGCATGATCTTAACCAGAATAATACTCTTAATCTTGCATGAACTTATATAAAAAATTGTATGATGAATCAGTTTGAAAAAATTATAGTTGATGGGGCATTTAATCCTTTTGTAATTACTTAAGCTTGCAAAATGTTTCTGTACATTCATGTGGAACTTCCTTAGTTTTTGTCTTATTGCAGTCTTTGTTTCACATCACCAAACATTTATTTTCATGCCTTAGAAGCATTATGTCCTAAGATATCTGCTCCTTCAACAATTTTTCTTGAGCTTACCTACATTTCTTTTCCTCTTAGGAGTTCATGTATTTCTTTTTTTTTTTGATAAGTAAGAAGAGAATATTATTAATAAAAGGATAGCAAGAAAAATACAAAGAGTTCACGGTAGTGAACAAAGGAAAATAAGGAACAAAAAGACAGAAGCAGCCCCTAAACATTCTAATAGATGAAAGAAAATCCATAAGGGTAGAAAGATTATTAAATTGTTAGCTGAAAGATTATCTCATTTCCGTAATTTCACTATCCTTTTTCAATACTATGCTCTCTACTTGGTGGGAGGATTAGATTTGGGCATGATTTGTGGTGTGGTTCTTGAGATTTAGAGATGTTCCTGGTTCTGTATTCAATTGTCAAAGTGAAGGATGCCTAAGCTCTTTGCTTAGCTCTAGTGAGGAGGGTGGGCCTCATGATTGGAACTTGAGATTTATTCATAATTTTCAAGATTGGGAGTTGGAGTGGGTGGATTGTTACTATTGTTAGAGGCATGGATTGTATGAGGTGGAGCCTTAATAGAGGTAAGTTTAGTGTTTACTCATACTATGAGGGCTTTGGGTTACAAATAGGTGTTCTTTCCTGTGGAAGAGTGTTTGGAGTAGCCAGGTGCCTTAGAAAGTGGCCTTCTTTGTGTGTACATCAGCTTTGGATAAAATATGGACAATAGAAATCTTATTAAGAGAAAATGAGAAATTTGGTACTGGTTAACTGGTGCTGTTTGTCTAAGGCTACTAGTGAATCTGTGGACCATCTTTTGCTTCTTTACTCAGTTGCTCATAAATTGTGGTCTTTCATATTTTTTGCTTTCATGGGTGCATTGGCTGATGCCAAGTAGGGTGATGGATTTATACTCTTGTTGGAAAGGGATGTACGGGTGACATAATGTTGTATGCTAGGAAGCACGGGTGCGGATTTGGGTTCGGGTGCGGGTGCGGTGTGGCGACTCGGCAATTTTTGAAAAAATAGGGTGCGGGGATATGTTTATTAATAAATTAATAAATATATTTTCTATATATAGGTAAGCATATTTTTTCATGTAATAGTAAACAAATACCAATTTAAGAGCAATAGTAGATAATAAAGTGAATACTGAATACATAACCATTCCATGATGTTCAAAACAAGATCGAAAGTTTGAAACTAAAACTAAATAAAAGTTGAGTGTTCAAGACAATCACACACAAAGAGAGAGAGAGAGAGAGAGAGAGAGAGAGAGATTTTAGGGTTTTTTATTTTATTTTTTTATAAATACTTATTTCGGCCTGAATCGGACCAATTCAGGGCCTGTTTTGAACTGAATCGGACCGTATTGGCCCGAATTGGGGTGAATCGGAAAACGGGAAAAAAAAATGTCATGGACGCGTTTGCAGCCACGTCGATGGCCGCACAGCACATCTATGCGTGTCGGACTCTGGTGCGCCGATTCAATCAGCACACCTGTGCTTTCCAGGTTGTATGGTCTGTAACTCTTCATTGTCTTATGTGGGTAGTTTGGAGGGAGTGGAACACCCATACTTTTGAAGTTGTGAAGAGATCTATCCTTGAACTCAAATCTATCTTCTTACATTTTTTTTTCCCATATGTCATGGGGGTTTCTTGTAATTTTATAGTTGATTTCATGGACCACATAAATCTTCATTTGTAATCTTTAGGAAGCTCTTGCTATTGAGTCTTCATTTTTTTAATGAAATTCTTTAATACTTGAAAAAAAGTATTCGAAGGTTGACTCCTATCTGAGGACATCCAATAAAAAAGAAGCCACACAAATTGGGATTTCAACCTTTGAATATTCGTCTCTAGCCCTTCAAAGGTCCTTGTTAAGAGTAATATATATGTGATGGGCAAATTAGTCATAATGTATTACAAAACATTATATAAATAACGTGTTATGTTAGGGTAATTAATTTTGAACCCTACACACTTCCCAAACTTAAGATGGTATTAGAGTGTGCCTGAGTCAATGACCCAAGGTGCTAGAGTGGCAAGATATGCAGTGGGAGTACCTATCTAAGCCAGAGTAGCAGTGGAAGAAGAGGCAGAAAACTGAGGCTGCAGGGACAAAAGGTGACGATACTCTTCCGTAGGGATAGAAACTACTTTGGTAGCAGGAGTTGGCATAAGAGACTGTGAAGCATCCCAACAGAAGTCTTACTGTATGATTCTCACCTGACAATAATTCCATTTCTGAGGATCACGCCCTCTACACTGACCTGCCCCTTGATCACAATCTCCATGACCTCAACCTCCAAAAAATCTACCACCCCATTGGACTTGATGAAGGCAGATTTATCATTATGAGTTGATGTAACCGTACCAGAATCAGATAAGGACGACTACCTAAGTCGACCAAAGACTTTACTCGTAGAGAGGAGATCCTTACTTCCCAAAATCTGTGACTTCACTCCATTGAAAGTTGTAGGCAATCCTGAAAGAAACCGAGCTACATGTGTATTTTGAATTCCATGGCCCATTGATACTATAAATCCTCTAATTTCCTTCTAGTATTATTAATTATACTCTTGGTTCTTGGATATATTCCATATTGCTTTGGAGTATTTTTCCTTTGCCTAAATCTTCACATATTTTCTTTTTAATCTCTTCAATATTTTTCAGTATCTTCAGTCATTGATACTAGTAGATGTATTCATGATTTTCTCAGTACATTACAAATTATCAAAGAGAAAAAAAAGTTGTGAACGTATGATAATTTTGAAGATATTGATGGTAAATTGGTATAGGATAAGATCGATCAAAATTCTATTGAAGTTATGACACTGCAAAATGTTTTTCTGTATGATCACTCCTAGATTAATTCTTTGACATCTGGTGCACATTTAAGTAAGTGGATATAATTGCATTTGTAAATTGGTGTAATAAGAAAAAGCTGGACTACTCACTGGTGATGCATCTACAATATCACTCAAGAAAATAATACACATTCTATTGCCTCTATTATAGGGAAGCAACCATAAACAATGCTCTAATTCAATCCTTATGCTATATTATGGTAGAAGTTGAAATAATCCTTGATCTAAAATTAGTAAACCTGTTAAAAAAGTTAGCTCAAACAAAGCTTAGCGTAGCCAAGTGGTTGATACTTGACTTAACCTTCTCAAGTGAGAGGTTCTATTCCTGCCAAAAATAATCACAACCAATTTTTTGTCCTATAGCTTATGAGTTGTGGTCCATGGTTTTTTGTTTGTTTGGTATTCATTGGGTTATGCTATATAAAGTTAGCGAGTTGCTAGCTTCTTGGCAGGGCAAGTTTGGTAGGCATTGAAATACAGATTTATGGAGGTTTGTGCCGCATTGTTTGTTTTAGTGCTTATGGCGAGAGCGGAATGCTAGATGCTTTGAGGATTGTGAACAGTCTATTCTTGACATTAAATCTTTCTTTTTCCGTACTCTCCTTGATTGGAGTGTAGTTTTGCCTTTTTATACTTGTTTTTCTCTCTCCGATCTTATTGATCATTGTAATCTGGGCTCTTGATTTGTGCCACTCTAGTACACTTCCAGTGTACTTGGTTGGTTTTTTCTAATAAAATTTCTTACGTTACTTATCAAAAAAAAAAAGTTAGCTCATAACTAGTGCACAGCATATGTTGGTCATGAATACTTGTCTTGGAGTCACTTTACCAATCGTTTACTTTTTAACTTCTAAGAGGATACTAAGTAAATCCACTGTGTACTTTTTATCAACATTTACATAGAACTTATATTACCAAACAAATTTTTTTCTCATAATGTTTCAGGCAGTGCTTGAGAAGCAGAGTTATATGCTCATTGGGAGGAATGATATCGAGAAATTGATGCGAGTTGATCCAGCAAGTTCTTATTTACCAAATCCACTTGGTCAGTCAAACATGGATGATAATGCCTCTGATGCTGAAAGTGTTGATGTTGAACTAGAACTGAGCAATTTATTGTTGGCTCTGCGGCCCATTAAGCAGGTCCTTCTTTTGCCATTTGTAATTCCGTTTTTTATTCTTCCTGAACTTAATTTTTTTTCTTGTTTTAGGGGCTGTTAATTTTCCTTTAATAAAGGGCTGTTAGATTTCAACTTCTATATTTTAGTATGTAAAATCTTGCTGAAATTAGTCCACACTGTGTTGAAGTGCTAATGAACATACAACATAGATTTGAGGATTATGTGTTGACACTCTTTCTTGTCTTTTCTCTTGTGCAGGAGAATCTAATTCGTGATGATAACAAACTCATTTTGCTGGCATCCCTTAGTGATTCATTGGAGTATGTTGCGGACTCGATTGAAAGGCAAGTTCTCTTATCTGGTTGGGAGGTGGGATAAAAATGATTATGTTTGGGATAACAGGGAAGTCATGCTAGTGTGAACAGTAACTTGAAGGTGTTGATTCCACACCCAGAATGTGTCCTTATGTTTATCTCCATGCAGCATCAAATTACTTTTTACTTCTTGTCTGTTGATTAAATTTTGCAAGCGCCAAATTTTTTTGTCTTTTCCATTATGGTTTCGATTCATCTTTTAATATCCTAATCATAGTGATTACAAAAGCAATCATGAAACATAAGGCAGACATTATTTCCAATTTGTGCTAATGCAGTTGTTTGAGACTTTGACTCTTACCTGAGAAAACAAAAACTGATATGATAAGTTGCTTTTATGAATGCAAGTGTTCTGCTTATGGCACATGTGGGTTATGAAAGCTTCATGCTAATGAGCTGTGCATATGATATTTCTTTTGATGGATATACCGGGTTTCAAAAACTACACAGCGTTTTCCTTTCTAAGATTTGCCTGATTTTTATATGCTTGCAATACCCCAAAATATTTACCTTATCTATTTGTGTGTGATTTAAATTTCTTTCCTCTAAAGTTGGACAGTTTTAGTATTGCTTTCATCGCATGGTATTAGTTTGTATATGAGCGGAAATGCTCTTTATATTTGATGCAAGAATCCAGTGAAGGTATCTCTACCCTCTTCTTAGCAATCTGACGATCCAGGTTTTAAGTTACCTGCCCATCATATCATCACTTTGATATCTAGAGTATATACAATCCAAAATGAGTGCTAATTCATTGTAAAGCTTTGGGGTGATTCCATTTCCTCAGCTTTTGCTTAGTACAACCACCTCAAATGTGATATGTTCCTGTCCTATTTTGCTTATTAATTGTGTGATATGCTTTGCACATGTTAGTATATACTGTATCTCCGCCTCAGACATATTCTACCCATGATCACTTTTACTGCACTGCTGTGACTTATATTTATTTTGAGCAGAGAAGCATCTTGTCCTGATATATGAATTCATGTCATACCATACATTATGAGAATCAATGTGGCATCGTGCTTTTATTAGATTATTACTTCTTTCTTTTTTTTCTTTTTTCTAAGTTTTTATTAGATGATTACCTTCCAGTCGGCTGGTTTTAATAAAAGGTTGTACCCATTTTACAAAGCTCCCACTTCTGTAGCGTTTGGGAGAGGTGATTGGCAGTCAACTGGTTTTAATAAAATTGGGAAAATAAAGTATTACTTCTACCAATGTTTCTCTTGAAAGTCTGTCTGGAAGTGTCACACGCACATCTTTGATTTATGTCTTTAAGAATCTCTCTTCTGCAAAGTGTGCAGAAGATATACGTCCTATTATTTTAAGAAATGTCTCCATGATATTCATAGACATAATTTTTCTCTTTGTGATGGGGGAAGAGAGAATGTATTGGGAAGGACAACAATAAGGACTACAGTTATAAGCATCACTGAGAGAACTATGACTGTTCCCTGTTGTGTCTTTATCAAATTACACACTGGCATATTTTATGCCATCATATTGGTCACTTAGTCACAAAGGGTCTGCATTTTGCTAATAATATTCTTGGTGGATTTAATTTTATGTAATTATGTACATATATACACAGGTGATAAGTAACCATGCATATACTTAACATACGTTGCTTTCTGAAACTTCTAGGAGTTTTTTTTTTTTTTTTTGGTTTTTCAATAGCTTGAATGAATAACAATTCTCATGCTATATACAGGCTTGGGCAAACAACCTCAAGAGCATCTCAAGCAGAGGAAAATCCAAAGCACCGTCATACTCGAACAAGCAGTGCTCCTACTAGGGATCTGGCATCATTTGCTGATGAGTACAGGAAACTGGCAATTGATTGTCTTAAGGTTTTACGGGTAGAGATGCAGTTGGAGACAATTTTCCATATGCAGGTTAGTAAAAATCTTGTAATTTATACATACTTTGTCTCAATTGGAATAGGGACTATAAAGGTGTTATAAGTGAGACATAGAACGAATGAAATTATCCTCTGCGCACTAAGAATTATTATTTAAACAGGAAATGACAAATCGGGAATATTTGGAGGACCAAGATGCTGAGGAGCCTGATGACTTCATTATTTCACTCACTGCTCAGGTTGGTATTTTCATCTCTTGCTTTTTTGTATGTGTACAGTAATAATGCCGTTGGCCTTCTGGAAATATGTTTATTTAAAAGTTTTTGACCTCATCTATTGGAGGGGGAAAATGACCTTCAAAAGAGATACCATGTGCACATGCCAATACCTAAATTTTTATATTTTAGGATAAAATCCAATAGGGGTACATTTAAGTAAATATATGTTTACAACTTTTTATTGAACTGAATTTATTTTTTGGTAAATAAATGGATAAGATTTAACCAACAACAGAACAATAATAATGCAAGTCAGCCACATCATGGGCTAGCAGAGGTTCAACCTCAGGAGGCAGAACAAAATACTGTTTAAGATTACAATCTTGAAGAACGCCCCCATTATATTTCATGTCTACACAATCTTGAACTGATAATTTTTTCCAATAGTTGTACATTATAATAACTAGGCTGATGTCCCGCAACACGGGAATTTTGAAACATTTTGTAAGAAATTATATTATGTCTCATGCATAATACTTATTATATGATATAATATCTTCTCAAAAAAAAAAAAAAAATTATATGATATAATATTTGGGGAATCAACTGCAATTATATTATGTCATTGGAAAGAAAAGATAATTTTTTTTGATAGGTAAGAAAAAATATATTCAAAAAACTGCTAGATACAAATTAGCACCAGCATATCAAAAGTACAAAAAGATGGAAAAGCAAAAACATAAAAAGACAATTAATTACAAAGAAAGAGAGCTAAGGAATAGAGGAAGAGAGTCACTAGATGTGAGTCCCCAAGCCCTAGCCCAATCAAACAGGGAACCAGAAAAAAGAGCGAGCATTTGATCCTCGGATCTATCCAAATCCTCAAACGTCCGCCGATTGCGTTCATTCCAAATACACCACATCAAACACAACGGAACTAAGTTCCAAATGTAAGATGAATGCTTCCCCAACCAATTCCACCAACTAAAAAGGAAATCTGACACCGTACATGAGGGAACCCATGAAATCCCAAAAATCTTAAAGACAAAGCACCACAACCGATAAGTCTTTCCACAATGTAACAACAAATGATCCACTGTTTCACCATAGCAACGACACATAAAGCACCAGTCAACAAAATCAAAACCTCTAAGCCGCAAGTTATCACCCGTGAGAATCCTATTCCATGCGGCTGTCCAAACAAAGAAAGAGACACGCCGGGGTGCCTTAACCTTCCAAATACCTTTCCATGAAAAAATAACGGAAGAAGAGCCATGTAACTTATGATAATATGAGCGGATAGTAAAATCCCCATTTTTTGTCAACTTCCATCGCAACCGATCACCATCAGTCCCTGAAGGTAAATTAGCTGCCAAGAATCGAAAGAAATCAACCACCACATCTGCCTCCCAATCATTAGGATCTCGAATGAAACGAACATCCCAAGTTCTCCTATCCCCTGCTCCTTGACATATCAAAGATGATTCTACGGAAGCCTCTTTGTTTGCAGCAAAATTGTATAAGAATGTAATATTTTTCTGTACTTTGTTTCAACAGTTGCCAAAGCAACTCAATTTGAGCAAGAATGTAATATTTTAATTTTTATATAAATATTATAAAAATAATCATAAAAATTCAGTTGCCCCCACAGTACTTCTCCAATGTACTTGGGTTGGCTATTTTTTTTCTTAATAAAATTTTTCGTTATCTATCCAAAAAAAAAAAAAAAAAAAAAAAAAAAACGTAAAAATTCAGTTTACATAAATAATTAGTAAACCACTTATTAATAATTAATACATCAAAACAAATGCATTTACACTATTGATACTGAGTTAGATTACATAGCACAAATTTAAATTAGTACAATGTTGGTTCCATGTATGAGTGTGTATATATATATATATATAGTACATGTCATTAAAAGGATTTAGTAAGTGTAAATTGTTAAAATTAATATAATTAAAAATATGAACATATTACTTTAGTGAATTCACTAATTTTTAATTATTTCAACTAAGTGGAGCATACAATTTTTTATTATTATTATATATTTCTTTATTGCACGTGTTATTAAATTTTCTTTTTCTTTTTCATGGTTTTTGTTTCAATTGTTGCCAAAACAACTAAACATGAGGAAGAATGTCATATTCCAAATTAATTAATTATTTATTATTTATAGTAATTATTATAAAATTAATTTTATAGAAATAACTATATAAATTCATTTTATATAAATAACTAGTGTACCATCTACAGATAATTAATACATGAAAACCAATGCATTTACCCCATTAGCACATGGCAATTGATTAATTAATACATTGACATAAATAAATTTTTATTTTTTATTTTGCTGAGGCATAAGGCTAAATGAAGAGAATATTCCCATTCATTCTCAAGGAATGCGCCACTTGGCTGAACCTTAGACCATATTGGCTAAGGTTCCTGCTTATATATATAACCCTGGAAGCATCAATAATTCTTTAGTAGGAAATACGTGGTCATAAATCTTTTCCGTGTTTTTACTTACAACTGTATTTCATAAAAAAAAAATCAATATTAGAGAACTTTTTATATATTTTTTATAAGAATATTATAGAGGATTTTTTTTTTTTTGGATAGGTAACGTAAAATTTTATTAAAAATAAAGCTAACCCGAGTACGTTGGGGATGTACTATGGGGGCACAAATTAGGAACCAAAATTACAACGATCAAGTAAAACAGGAAGGGAAATATTATAGAGGATATAGGTACATAAATTAATGGCATCTGAGGGCCACAAGCATGGCAATACTTTTGCTAATGATCAAGTGCTTTTGCTGCTTTTGATTGTAGAGACATGAAGTTCTGCCCAAAAGTAAAAGAATAAATATTGCTACTTCAGGTGGAAAAATATGATTTTAGCTTTTCAGGCACAGAACCGTACTTGGTATAATATGCTATGTCATTGTTAACTATTTTTTAAGGAGAAAAGTTGACAAGAACCCTAATACATTTGACCCCCCCCCCCCCTTTTTTTTTTTTTAAATTATTATTATTATTATTTAAATTTAAGTTCTAACTTGGAAAAGAAAGCATGGTCAATATATCTAACGTCCCATATTTCTTCTTCCCTAATGTCCCATATTTTCTCTTCCCTAGTGGATTTAATTGCATAGAATGAACTAAGCCTTAATCCTATCTGATTGGGGTTTGATTAAATTGCGTATGAGTTTATATAATTTTCTTCTTTCTTCATGAGAAAAGATAGCATTAAAAGAAAATATAATCTATAATGAATATTGGTGAAATATGCATTCTTGAATACTGTACATTTTTTTACTGAGTATATCCTCTTGGAAGCAAATCTTACAAGTCTTTCCTGTTTTGTGCTCATAGATAACACGTAGGGATGAGGAAATGGCACCTTTTGTTGCAAGTCTAAAGCGCAATTACATATTTGGTGGAATTTGTAGCATTGCCGCGAATGCATCTGTCAAGGTTCGCCTACACTCTTATTTTGGGTTTTAGAATTTTGTTTTTGGGCTTCAAAATGTTTGTTTCAAATTGTAGTCCCAAGAAAAATTTCAGTTTCTTGTTCACTGCTAATGAGAAAAGGCAATGTCTCATTAGGCATTGGCTGATATGAAATCCATCAACCTTTTTGGGGTCCAGCAGATATGCCGAAATTCAATTGCACTAGAACAGGTAACTTTTGTTCCATGTAAATTGTCTTCTGTTCTTGAAAACTGATTTGAATGAAATGAAATTATATCTGGGAGAAAATATATATTTTCCATTGGACAGTTTTGTGGAGGAATCTCCTCCAACCCATTACATGGTGCTTCATAATACCGTCCATGTGTATTTTTTTAACAAGTCACATGACTCATTAAATTGGTCATATGACAAAGTATAGTTCACGTGAGTAATTTTCTCAATTGCCAGTGGGTTGGAGATTTTCTCCAAACTGGTTTGGAGGTAAACATTTTCCATTTGATATAAGTTGACATTAGGCAGAGCGCTGATGGTACACTAACTTTAGAACTAGGGTGATTATATATTACTAACCCTTAAAACCATAAAGCCAAATCCAATTTGTGTAAATGAGACTGCTGGTTTTGCTTTTATTTTATGATACAATACTACCTTCTTCACTTTTTCATTTATTTATTTTCCATTTTTATGGCACTACAGGCCCTGGCAGCTATCCCATCAATTAACAGTGAAGCTGTACAGCAGAGGCTGGATCATGTCCGTACTTACTATGAACTTCTAAACATGCCATTTGAGGCAAGTTATCTTACCTTACAGTTTCTGGCTATAAGTTATTGTGTTGCCACTAGGCACCAGTAATTAGTGTCTCTGTTCTTGTTTATAGGCATTGCTAGCCTTCGTCATGGAGCACGAACACCTGTTTACGGCTGCAGAGTGAGTTGATATGACTGTCTAACTGTTTTCTCTTAGTTGGAGTACTGTGTGAAGTTGGTGAATAACATATCTTGTTGTCTTTGACAGGTATGCTTATCTTCTAAAGGTCCAGGTTCCAGGACGAGAGATTCCTGCAGATGCACAAGATCGCATATCAGAGATTTTATCCCATTAACTTTCCTAGTTCTGGACATTGATCTAATTGTTTTGTATCTAGTTGTAAGAGTTCTCTGTTCTAGGTGTGGCGTGTCATTGTCATGCAAGAGATTTGATTATTTTTTTTCTCAAGAGAAGGTGGATGCTGGATTGGATGAAGATGCAACTTCCTAGGAAGTCACCACTTAGCACGAGCCATACCGTGGTTTAGTTTGTGACATTATTCTGGTGAAGGTGATTTTGTTGCATTTCTTATTATAATTCTTTCTTGTGTAGTATCAATTTTGGCGCTTGTGTTTTCCTTTGGGCTTTATGAAGCTTCAGTTTAGCAAATCTTGAGAACAAAAAGAAAATCCCATGTATATTTCCGATGTTTATTATTTGTAAATCATTCAAGTATAAATTTTCACAAAAACTTCCACTCTCTCAAGACTTAAAACTCCTTTCTTTCCCTGGTAGGTTTTTACCTGCTAGTCTACTGCTTGTGATCTTGATTGTGGATAATTCCAAAACCGCAGTTGCATGTTTATTTTTTGGTGGTGGTATTGGTTTCATAATTTTCTTTGTTCGTTTTTTGGGCCAAACTCATGTTCTATTATTCAGGTAATAAATAGCAAAATATAAATATAAATTCTATGTTCCATTCAAATGGGTGGCTTAACTGACGGGAGAATTATGTGGTTTAAAGGTGGAAAATGGCAGGCTGTTAAAAAAGAAATAGCTTCTCATTTACTAAGGTTGCGTTTGGGAACAGACTATAAAGTCAGTTTATTTTATTTTTTAGCTTATTTTTGTTATTATTTATGAGTTTCACTACACTTTTTGGTATTATTTATGGGTCTTACTTTACTATTTTAACTAGGTTTTACCTTTATCTATAGTATTTTTAGCAAAAAGTTTTCAATTTCAGTTAAATAAACTGTTTTCAAAAGGACAATGTGAAAATGGTCGTTCATTTGATCCTAAAACTCAGTTGTGCCGGATTTCCATTGTCTTTCATAATTCTAGCTTGAGCCCTATCATAATAAAATCCTAGACTTAAGTCCTCACTAATTTCTAAGGATTGGGCTACAGGCGGGAATTGCAGGAAATTGAGAAAGAAATGTAATTCATAATTCTGTTAATGGAAAAATTAATTTGGTTCTTTGACAGATGATTAACAATATCAAATAATTGATGATTGGAGTTTGATGATACTTTGGAAAAATAAAATAAAATTTGGCTTCGAAATATGGGGAGTTAGGGGATAGTCGGTTTGTATCTATAGTCAAAAGTCCAAGTTAGGGGATAGTCGGTTTGTATCTATAGTCAAAAGTCCTTTTTAATTAGTCATGTAACTTGTTTATATATTAAGATGGATGGTTTATGTATCTTCACACAACTGGGTTTGAGGAGATTCAAAACCAAATTGATTTGGAGACAACTATCCAGTAACTCAATAAGTAAGCATTTTCTTACAAGGTCTGCAGTGAGATCACAGTTAGAAAAACATTTGCTATGACAAGATTCAGTTTGAGTCTACAAATGAGGAACAATGAGGATGCAATCATTTCCCATCAATCAATCAATATCATATTATATTATATACAATAAAAGTTAGGTTTAGACGCCGTGGTTGCGCCATGTAGCTTCACTAAATTGCAGAAATTTTATTAAAATTTTTTATTTTTAAAGACCTAAAAAGGAATAATATACTACCAGGACTCTAATTCATTTTTATCATTAAATAAAATTAGATTAACATTATTCTTTTATTTGTTAGGATATATTTCTTAAATTAAGGAATAATATTTAACATATAAAAATTTAATTTAGATAATATTTATCATCTAATTAGCACTATTTTTTTATTTGTTAGGATATATTTCTTAAATTAGGGGATAATATTTAACATACAAAAATTTAATTTAGATAATATTTATCATCTAAATTTTCAAAATTTTAATATTATTAAATTAATATTATTTTATAAGAATATCAAGCTACAAAACTTGATTATTAAGGGATAAGCACAATCCAAATTCTTCAAGAGGTGATTAATATAAATCTATCCCAAGAAACAGTATATATCTCTAATAATTTGATAATCTCTATCTATTCCAAAAAACAGTATATATCTCCATTAATTTGATAATTTTTACGTTTATGACATTTAAATATATATATATATATCAAAATTTCTTATAGCTATCAACCACGTTTTTTTTTTTTTTTTTTTTCAATTTATATGACCTTTTTTTAATTCCAATTTTTATGGGATAAAAACAAACACATTGATTAGATATCTTTAATTTCAATAAGATTTAAATGAATTATATTTCAAATGAAACTCAACCAATATATATAACCTTATATATCATTTTTAGAGTGAAACTTATTTCAATATGTGAATGCCTAAAGCTCATGACAATGCAGGTGTGCATTCTTTTTTCTTTTTTTTTTTATTATTATTTTCATTTTGTTTATTTTCTTTAGTGTTATTATTGGTTTTTTGTCTTCATGTGATTTTAATTAATGAATTCAAAACATTCAAAATATTGTCAAGTTTCTAAAGGCTCCTTCTTTGTTTTTGTATTTTGTTTTTATTAAATTGATTAAGTTTTGTGTATTGGTTGCCTTTTGTTTAAACTAATTTTCTTAGCTTTGATCTAATTTATATGCTTAGGGTTAGGGTCTTAGAATTAATGATTAAATATGGTTAGAATTAATAGATTAATTTTAACAATTTTCTTATTTGATTTTTATGTTACATCAAATTATCAAGATGTTCTACACATGTATTCTTGAATTATCAACTTTAATTTTAATTTATAATATTATCAAGATTATATTAATTTTAGATTTATCAATTGTTTAGTACGTTTTTTTTTTTTAAATAATTATCAATTTAAAATTCAATTTGAAATTATCAATTTAATTTAGTTTTAGGAAGAAATCTTACCCCTTATTTTAGTGAGATAATTATTGTAGTGGGGAAAGGCCCAGGAGCCTATATCTACGTATATATAGGGCCAAGGGCCCAACCTGAGGATGCCAAACAATCCAAGGACGAGTAAAACACTTTCATAAGGATCTGCATTAGTAAGTAAAGAGAAAAATCCTATTAAAGCCACCCAGGGGGGTGCCTCGAGGAAGAATCCCTCCTCGGCTGGGCGAGGCCGAGGTCAGAAGGTATGGCCTGCCATCAAGAGCAACGCTTCGGACCATTTTACCATAGAGGATAGGTATCAAGAAGGAAAAGGACAAAGGAGAGTTACAAAATATCTAAGAAAAAGCTGCTAACATAACATTGAATGCTCTCCAACTGATTGAGCAATACTTTATAGCCTTACAACTACTTCCAAAGACTTTAGGAAGGGGCTGATGGGACAAGTATCAATATTATCAATCCAAATCTACACGTGGAAGGATGAAAGAAGGGGGATGGGAGTATAAAACTGGAGGGTAACAATGAAAGTGAGGGGGGGAACTTGGTTGAGTGGATTTATAGGAACACTTGCCTCCTCGGACAAGAAGTTTGTTCATGTCAGTAATTCTTATTTGTGCATGATTGTCATCCAATTCCATATTAGCCGTTGTCCAATTCATTAGAGCCTAGTTCTTTGACCCATTCTCTACAAATTCATTATTTTGGGCATTTTGAGCCTAAGTCCACTCATCCTAGATTGAGCCACAAATCTGGTCCTTACAATTGGCGCCGTTTGTGGGAAGAACTTGTGTAATAGTGAGTGCAATGCTTAACTATGGTAGAATCAGGTCCACACTAGGCAGAGTCTTTGGGATCCCAGCATGGCGATCCTTTTGTCAGTCTTGAGCAAAGAGGTGACCGTGAGGGAAGTATGCATACCGCTCATACTGATAGGAGTCAACTTCGATGAACATGGGGAGGATTGCTTGAGGGGGCACAGTTCTAGGGGCTTTTGACGTCAAGTACATGCCTTGTACCTCTGTCAAGGGCCAGGTCCTCACGAACCTGGTGGCCAAGTTCGCTGAACCTCCGTCAAAGGAAGTGGCAGCGACATAAAGCATGGATGGAAAATCGCAAATCAAAGGGGCTCTGGAATGGGGCTAGTGCTGGTTTCTCCTGATCTTTACAAGTGTTCAAACATAACCCAAGTCATGCCTGAAGTCCTCGGATCAGATGCTTTAGAGAAATTAACACTATGACATCTTTACAAGTGCTTAAACAGAACCTTAGTCATGCCTGAAGTCCTCGGACCAGATGTTAAGGGGAAATTAACACTATGACATCTTTACAAGTGCTTAAACAGAGCCTTAGTCATGTCTGAAGTCCTCGGACGAGATGCTAAGGGGAAATTAACACTGTGACATCTTTACCAGTGCTTAAACAGAACCTTAGTCATGCCTGAAGTCCTCAGACCAGATGCTAAGGAGAAATTAACACTATGGCATTTTAACAAATGCTTAAACAAAACCTTAGTCATGCTTGAAGTCCTCGGACCAGATGCTAAGGGGAAATTAACACTATGACATCTTTACAAGTGTTCAAACAAAACCCAAGTCATGCATGAAGTTCTCGGACCAGATGCTTGGGGGAAATCAACACTATGACATCTTTACAAGTGTTCAAATAGAACCCAAGTCATGCCTGAAGTCCTCGGACCAGATGCTTGGGGGAAATTAACACTATGACATCTTTACAAGTGCTTAAACAGAACCTTAGTCATGCCTAAAGTCCTCAGACCAGATGCTAAGGGGAAATTAGTCATGCCTGAAGTCTTCAGACTAGATGCTAAGGGGAAATTAACACTATGACATCTTTACCAGTGCTTAAACAGAACCTAAATTATGCCTGAAGTCCTCGGACTAGATGCTAAGGGGAAATTAATACTATGACATTTTAATAAGTGCTTAAACAGAACCTTAGTCATGCTTGAAGTTCTCGGACCAGATGCTAAGGAGAAATTAACACTATGACATCTTTACAAGTGTTCAAACAGAACCCAAGTCATGCCTGAAGTCCTCGGACCAGATGCTTGGGGGAAATTAACACTGGCATTTTTATAAGTGTTAAAACAGAACCTTAGTCAGGCCTGAAGTCCTCGGACCAGATGCTAAGGGGAAGTTAAAACACCGACATCTTTACAAGTGTTCAAACAGAACCCAAGTCATGCCTGAAGTCCTCAGACCAGATGTTTGGGGGAAATTAACACTGACATTTTTATAAGTGTTAAAACAGAATCTTAGTCAGGCCTGAAGTCCTCGGACCAGATGCTAAGGGAAAGTTAAAACACTATGACATCTTTATAAGTGTTCAAACAGAACCATAGTCATGCCTGGAGTTCTCGGACCAGATGCTATGGGAAAATTAACACAAATTAATATTTTTATAAAGTATTAAAATAGAACCTTAGTCAGGTCTGAAGTCTTTGGACTAGATGCTAAGGGGAACTTAAAACACTGTGACATCTTTTATAACTGCTTAAACTGAACCTAAGCTATGTACAGCTCCTCGGACCACGTGCCTTGGATGATTTGACATTTTCTATTTGTTTTTGCTGGGTATTAAAACAGGTCCCAGATTATATCCATCTCCTCGGATCACTTGCTTTGGGTTCATTATTCTCCATTGGTTGCATAGTTCGCAGTATAAGCACATGGTCATTTTCCTTATTATTTTTGCATAGTTAATTTATCTAAGTTAGCAACAATGCATCACTGTTGGCGTTGATAGAGTTAGAGTGACAATGTTTCGTTACTATCAACAACATCAGTTTAAAGCCCCATTGGAGGGAAAAATAACAACACCAACATCCATGAAATAGTTATTGCAGAGGAAGGAAAGATTCATAAAGTAAAAAAAAAATGTAACCCTTTTTATTAAATAAAGGAAAGGTACATTATACATAGTAGCAAACTTCCACCACAGAAGGGGAAGACAAGGGTGATGAAGAAAAAGAGAAAATCATTTGTTGAGATCCTTTTTCTCCTAGTTGCAAGATGTTCTGCTATCAAGGCTGAAAAATGGGAGAACCGTCTATCCTTTTTCTCCTAGCTGCAAGATGTTCTGCTATAAAGGCTGAAAAACAGGAAACCCATCTACCCTTGTTCTTGTTAATTTGCTTGATCAATCTTGGTTTGTTTTTACATTTGTGCACACATGACACATGTTGCCAGGTGAAACCTAAACTTTGTCGCACCAAAAATCTAATGCGATCTGCACTTGCCTTGGGCCTTGGCTGGAGAAGGAGAGTCTTCTTTCTTGCTCGACTGAAAAACAGGAGCATCTTTGGCCTCCGCTTCCTTCGCCTTGACTGCAACCTCCTAGGCTTTGGCGGCATCCTTGGTTTCCTTGCCCTTGCCTTTATCCTTGGCCATCTCATCCCCTAGACCTTGATCACCATCTTGGTTGGATCCTTTTGAAAGCCCTGAAGGTTTGAGAATTTGAAGTTTTCGGAGAACTAGAAGATTTGCAAAGCGAAGAAGAACGATTCCCCTAGGGTGCCTTATATAGAAAGCAAAGTCCATTGGGAGTTATCTCGCTCGAAATCCAAAGAGAGAGTTACAAGCAGGAGAAATTTCGCTCAATTTCCAACAAAATCTTCAGCCGTTGGATCCGCATCACGTTGTAGAACATAGGGAACATGGAGCCGCAAGAATTTATGAAGGCGTGCCTCGTGTACCGAAGCATCAGGAGTGTGTTTTTTTCAGTCAAAAAGACACCTATACATTCAAAGGTGATGAAAAATGGGCCCAAAGGAACTATCATCATATCGAAATCCTCATTTCTTCCCGAGGAGTCAGAAAGAAGAATCTTGAGGGGCTATTGTAGGGGGGAAAGGCCCAGGAGCCCATATCTACGTATATATAGGGCTAAGGGCCCAACCCGAGGATGCCAAACAATCCGAGGACAAGTAAAACACTTTCATAAGGATCTGCATTAGTAAGTGAAGAGAAAAATCCTATTAAAGCCACCCAGGGGGGTGCCTCGAGGAAGAATCCCTCCTCGGCTGGGCGAGGCTGAGGTCAAAAGGTATGGTCTGCCATCAAGAGCAACGCTCCGGACCATTCTACTATAGATGATAGGTATCAAGAAGGAAAAGGACAAAGGAAAGCTATGAAATATCTAATAAAAAGCTGCTAACATAGCATTGAATGCTCTGCAGCTGATTGAGCAATGCTTTATAGCCTTATAGCTACTCCCAAAGACTTTAGGGAGGGGCTGATGGGACAAGTATCAATACTATCAATCCAAATCTACACGTGGAAGGATGAAAGAAGGGGGATGGGAGTATAAAACTGGAGGGTAACAATGAAAGTGGGGGGGAACTTGGTTGAGTGGATTTATAGGAACACTTGCCTCCTCGGACAAGAAGTTCGTTCATGTCAGTATTTCTTATTTGTGCATGATTGCCATCCAATTCCATATTAGCCGTTGTCCAATTCACTAGGGCCTAGTTCTTTAACCCACTCTCTACAAATTCATTGTTTTGGGCCTTTTAAGCCTAAGTCCACTCATCTTGGACTGAGCCACAAATCTGGTCCTTACAATTATTTACACTTGATAATTTTTTTTCTTTTATCTTTATTGAATCTATTAAAATATATAATTATTTATACATTTATTTTATAAGCTTTTTCATAAAATTGTGCAACACACGGGCCTCTAACTAGTATATATAAAAGTAGAGACCTCATATGACAGTACATGAAGTTCTGCCAAGTAGCACATCCTTTGCAATAGTTTTTCTATTGACTTTCCTCCCACCTTCTCTCAACTTTTCATCTCCCCATCAAATCCAATTGGCTAACATTAAATTGTCACTTGCTTAGAATTAATAACCAATTACTCACGTTCAATGCTTCTTCTCAATGCTTTGAACTTTCCAAGTTAATTCATTTCACTATTATTAAATTTACTACTATCTTCCCCACTTTATTCTCTTCTTAATCTTCAGTTGTCCCTTGGAATTTTCACAGCTAACCTTCAGTTTTCTAAACCAGTCAAGGACACATGAACGAAATGATCTATACATTACTAGCATCAACTTTTGTCTATCGGTACAATTCTTCTTTATGGTAGTCCTCATATGTCATATCTAAGAATCGACTCTTAGGAGCAATCAATAAAGCAGTGGGTTTTCATTGTTTTCTTAATTTAACCAGTGTTTAAGGTAAGATTCATCTTTTTAATTAATTCATTGTATAGGTAGCAATCGGTTACGAAGAGAGATTATAAATATTGATTTTTGGTTTTTTTTTTTTTTTTTTTTTTGTTAATTTAATAGTGGGAATACTATGCTTTTGTTGGTCTTTGATTTATAAACTTGAAGTTGGTAAATAATCAATGTAAACCTTCCTCCTGTTAATAGTCTTCCATTAGTCTTCCATTACAGTAGATTTCTCATTGTTCATTGTGCATTATCATGAAGATTGATAGTATTTGAATATCATTAGAGCATAAGGTTCGATCCACTTGAATTTTCACTCTTCAAATAGAAAAAAAAAAAAAAAAACTAACAATTTGATTTTCTTTAGATTTTTTTAATGGTGGTTATTTTTTTCTTTTTTTAAATTGGTTTTGATTTGCGGTGCTTTTGTGGTTGCCATTGATGAATAATGTATAAGTAGATCCGATAGTTGTGCAAATTGATAGGCTCGATTTGGTTCTACATGAGAACTCTGATATGGATGCATATAAGAGTCCAGTCAGGTATTGTTAGTTACTTGCTAACTTGCTTAATGTTATGTTGTTCTATATTAGAGTGAGATTCATTAGATTTTTAGTATGTTAATGCTTATATTGTTTATTAAAAATGTTTTCAAGAGATGAATGCACCCTGCTTTGCCCAGTTGACATGATATAAATGTTGCCCCGTTTGCAATATATCAAGAAGTCTATATTACTTCCAAATATTTAGCAAAACCAAACATTTAACAATTTTATTTTAGTGAAATCATTTTGTTTCCCCTCATTGTTTTGTTTTGTATATATATATATATATATATATTGTATTTTTCTCCTGAGAAACTGGAGTTTTAATACATCTCATTTTCCTTATGTCAAAGGCTTCAACAAAATCTTGGCAAAAAAAAAAAAAAAATGGTTAAGTTGAAATTTATCAAGGAGTTTGCAGGTGGTAAGCAAAATGAAATAGGCTATGAAGAAGAAGAGAAGGTTTGCCTCAAAATAGTTCCATCCATAGACACTCCATGGTGATGCTGGTAATTGGTAAGTGCATAAAAAAGTTCAATATGTACTAAATGTTTTTATTTTTTAATTAAGTTTTTAACCTTTATTTTCAAAACCCATCCTCCGATACTTCTCTATTCTTTCTCTTTATGTCTCTCATTTTCTCATGTTCTCTTGCATTATTCACCAGGACCTACATAGACTCTAATCCCAGAAAGCGATGAACCTTTTCCAGCTCAGCCCCATGTTTAGCTCAGCCTTTCGCTCACCCCAAGAATAAATGTTATGTTAATGAAAAATTGAATTGATTTAACACAACTTATTACTATATGTCTATGGTATATTGAGAAATTCTTATTGAAAATTTAACTGCAATATTTTTATGAATTGATAAAATTGTGTTACTTAATGTTATTACTTTTAACATATGTTCAACATTCTACTTAGCATTTTCATATAGTAGCTTACAACAATATCAACGCATCGCGCGGGCCCTCTACTAGTTATATTTAAAGTGAGAACAGCATACTCCAATTGTGATGACGGAGCTGTTCGTAGAGCATCATCCTGAGAACCAAGAAGCTACTTGCCACAAAGTCGATTGCATGCAACCCGTTAATAAGATACAAGAGTGTTACATTAACAGAGTGTAAGTCAAGGTAACTGATTCCATCAGTCAATAACACAATGTACTTTTTATTCACTAAAACTTTGATTACCTATAAAAATAAAAATAAAAAATAGTTAAGAAACTCTACATTAATTTTGAGTGTGACTTTTTTGAGCCAGTAATGTTTTAAATTTATCTTGAAATCCTTCTTAATCTCACCAAATAACCTGAATTCATCATTACATTCTAAGTTCAAGAAACAAGGAGAAATGTGGATCCTGTACAGAGTTTTTGGGTTCAAAGGCCTTTTGGGTACCTCTATGATTTCATAAACTGAAATTCTAGAAACACTTTTGTATCTACATGGAAGAACACGAAGGAATCTCAATATTTTTTTCCCTATATGTATCTCAATGTCAATTTAGGCATGAGAATGACTTGGTTTTTACTGTAACTAGTCACAGACCCATGTCATGCCTGGGAATATATAATTATTTTGTAATGTGGTATAATGTATGACTAATTTTCTAAAATTTATTGAAGATAATTTGTTCTCCATAAAAATTGAACTATTTTTAAAAGTATTTTCAATCTCTCTATCTCTACTCTACACATATATCATTCTATTATTTTGAGTTTTTTTTTTTTTTTTTTTGGAAAAAATTGGGTGTGTTTAATTGATATTATTATTGTGGGGCCCGTGGGCCTGGAAGTCTCGGCCCACCTCTAGGCTGGCCCAAGGCCCATGCCGAGGATCGATGGCTGTCCCAGGCAGTTGTCTAGGGGCTTTTTAGCCCTCTGGGCCACGCCGAGGACGACCCTATCCTCGGCATACCTATTCTAATCCCAGGTGGGGGACAAGCCCAGTATAGGCGGTCACATCCACACTTAATGCATCTACCTAACTCCCCTGGCAATCTTAATGCTGAGAGGACTCCTGAACGGCGGAACCTTGGGTGCTGCGACCCACAGTAAGGTGGGGAACGTGGCTGATGGGACAGGTCCTTAAGCAGTGGTCTAGATGATTGACAGTTGGAAGGCTAGGATTGGCCAAAGAGGGTATATAATGCAAGGGGCCCTTCAGAGTAAGGGGCTCCTCGGCCGTCCGAGGAGCAATCCCCAGGCCAAAAAGAACAGGGCTAAGTCCCCTCAAAGAAGGAAGTCTCTGGAGGACCGGCGGCAAGCCTGTTAGCGCCAAACCCTACGTCCCACTCTCTAAATAAATGTATTGTTGGGGGATCAACGACAAAACGAGCCCCTACAATTGGCGCCGTCTGTGGGGAGGGTTAGTGCGCCGACCGGCGCAACCGGCGATCGTTCTAAACAGTCACTTCGCAAAAAAAAAAAAATAATAACAATAACAAGTACAGTTGCAGCAAAATGGAAGATTCAACAGCAAAAAAAAGAAATGAGGAAAGAGTCTGATATTATTTCATGAAAAAGAAAGTTACAAAATACAATCAGAGGCTCAGGCAGGCTTGTTTTACAAGCTTTATTACAAGCTAATCCTACAATCGGAGGCTCAGGCGGTCCGATTCTACAACAAGCTAGAGGGAGGGGGAAGTGTCAACCCGTGCTTTTATTGGCATCAGTAGAACGGGAGAGCTTGACAATAAAAGCGGGGAAGGGGGCTGGGGCTGGCTCGCTTCAAGGCGGAAGCTTGAACAAAGTGAGGAGCAGATGCAGGGGCACCGGAATGTCCTCCCCCGTGATGTTCCCTTGACCCTCTCCAATCCTCCCGAGCACTGGCCGTTGGAGACGGCAACACTCAAGCGCCAGCCATGACATGAGTTCGCGTGTCTTCTCCACCGGAGGCGCGCTCCGGGGAGAGACGTTAGGTACTTCAACAACGTTCCACCTGGCCACCGCGTACGACACTGCCGGTGTTACGCCTAGACTCTGCCGCGCCAGAAACCCAGTGGGGGCTGCGGCCACGGCAGCCCTTAGCCCCATATCTCCTAACTCCGGTCACAATTCCGACGGGGTTATTAAAGGGGCATGGGGAGTGGAAAAATGGTGTTCTTTCTGTTCGAGTTGGGAGGCTCATGGAGTATGAAGAAACCATCCCCCCAGAAAGCCTTATATAGAGGAGGAGGGTTGGTGAGAATTAATTCACGCAGAATTCGAAAAGTGAGTTACCGAGGCGGCGGACAATAATGAAGCCACCAAATTCCAAGGGGGCCGCAGACCGTTGTACTTCTGTTGATTTACGAGACCATTAATGAAGACGCGTCTCGCGCACCGAAGCGTCAGGCGCAGAACACGAACGGCCAAGAAACGCTTCCCAGATAGAAGATGGGGACTCGAGCTGGAGGCGAGATCAACGCCATGTGAAAAATCAATGTCCGACCGAAGGAGGAATCGTCCCCAGAAAAACGGTCCGAGGACAAACCCCTACTTACAGAAAAATGAAAGTGTTAGACAGAACCAAGGCTCTGCATGGTCCTCGGACTCAGGCCTATGGGGAAACTAATTACTTCAGAAGACCAAGTGTTAGACAGAACCAAGGCTCTGCATGGTCCTCGGACTCAGGCCTATGGGGAAACTAGCCACTTAACTACTCTTGAAGGCAGCACCTGTGCCTAGGTCTTGCGCGGTCCTCGGACCCAAGCCTACGGAGAGCTAGCCACTACTCTTGAAGGCAGCACCTGTGCCTAGGTCTTGCATGGTCCTCAGGACCCAAGCCTACGGAGAGCTAGCCACTACTCTTGAAGGCAGCACCTGTGCCTAGGTCTTGCGCGGTCCTCGGACCCAAGCCTACGGAGAGCTAGCCACTACTCTTGAAGGCAGCACCTGTGCCTAGGTCTTGCATGGTCCTCAGGACCCAAGCCTACGGAGAGCTAGCCACTACTCTTGAAGGTAGCACCTGTGCCTAGGTCTTGCATGGTCCTCGGACCCAAGCCTACGGAGAGCTAGCCACTACTCTTGAAGGCAGCACCTGTGCCTAGGTCTTGCGTGGTCCTCAGGACCCAAGCCTACGGAGAGCTAGCCACTACTCTTGAAGGCAGCACCTGTGCCTAGGTCTTGCATGGTCCTCGGACCCAAGCCTACGAAGAGCTAGCCACTACTCTTGAAGGCAGCACCTGTGCCTAGGTCTTACGCGGTCCTCGGACCCAAGCCTACGGAGAGCTAGCCACTACTCTTGAAGGCAGCACCTGTGCCTAGGTCTTGCATGGTCCTCAGGACCCAAGCCTACGGAGAGCTAGCCACTACTCTTGAAGGCAGCACCTGTGCCTAGGTCTTGCATGGTCCTCGGACCCAAGCCTACGGAGAGCTAGCCACTACTCTTGAAGGCAGCACCTGTGCCTAGGTCTTGCATGGTCCTCAGGACCCAAGCCTACGGAGAGCTAGCCACTACTCTTGAAGGCAGCACCTGTGCCTAGGTCTTGCATGGTCCTCGGACCCAAGCCTACGGAGAGCTAGCCACTACTCTTGAAGGCAGCACCTGTGCCTAGGTCTTGCATGGTCCTCGGACCCAAGCCTACGGAGAGCTAGCCACTACTCTTGAAGGCAGCACCTGTGCCTAGGTCTTGCATGGTCCTCAGGACCCAAGCCTACGGAGAGCTAGCCACTACTCTTGAAGGCAGCACCTGTGCCTAGGTCTTGCATGGTCCTCGGACCCAAGCCTACGGAGAGCTAGCCACTACTCTTGAAGGCAGCACCTGTGCCTAGGTCTTGCATGGTCCTCGGGACCCAAGCCTACGGAGAGCTAGCCACTACTCTTGAAGGCAGCAACTGTACCTAGGCCTTGCACGGTCCTCGGACCCCAAGCCTACGGGGAGCTTGCCACTATCTTTAAAGCGGCAACAGAATCTTCTATAAGAGACTAACTACTTGCCGAAGGATTGAAGCGCCGAGCTGACTATTTGGGGAAAAACCAACCAGCGGAAGGCCTTGGGGGGTATGAGGGCCGTGGGTATCAAAACCCTCCTCCCCGTTCAAGGGAACGTGCAGAAGGATTTTGAGGGGCTATTGTGGGGCCCGTGGGCCGGGAAGTCTCGACCCACCTCTAGGCTGGCCCAAGGCCCGTGCCGAGGATCGATGGCTGTCCCAGGCAGTTGTCTAGGGGCTTTTTAGCCCTCTGGGCCACGCCGAGGACGACCCTATCCTCGGCATACCTATTCTAATCCCAGGTGGGGGACAAGCCCAGTATAGGCGGTCACATCCACACTTAATGCATCTACCTAACTCCCCTGGCAATCTTAATGCTGAGAGGACTCCTGAACGGCGGAACCTTGGGTGCTGCGACCCACAGTAAGGTGGGGAACGTGGCTGATGGGACAGGTCCTTAAGCAGTGGTCTAGATGATTGACAGTTGGAAGGCTAGGATTGGCCAAAGAGGGTATATAATGCAAGGGGCCCTTCAGAGTAAGGGGCTCCTCGGCCGTCCGAGGAGCAACCCCCAGGCCAAAAAGAACAGGGCTAAGTCCCCTCAAAGAAGGAAGTCTCTGGAGGACCGGCGGCAAGCCTGTTAGCGCCAAACCCTACGTCCCACTCTCTAAATAAATGTATTGTTGGGGGATCTACGACAAAACGAGCCCCTACAATTATTATTATTTTTTTATTTATTGAGAAGGACTATTATTTTTTTTTCAAGTGATCTATATTCTTCAAACTTTTGTTATAGTGTGTTATGTTTTCCTTTTTTATTTTTACAACTAAATATTTTTAAGTTTCAAATTAATTATTTAGATTTCTCATTCTCTTAAGGAGATTGTCATGTTAATCAAATCTCATCACAAATTTAAAATTGATATTACTCAAATAATTGATAGGGACATTCAAATATTACAATTGTTCTATTTGATTGTTAAATGTTATCCTATTGCATTATAAAGAATTAAAAATAGTATATAAGATTTTTTTTTTGGTTCTCGTTTATTGTTAAATGTTATCCTATTCTATTATAAAGAATTAAAAATAATATATAAGAATATAATATTATTCTATTACATAACATGATTTGGATAATTTGGTGTTTATTATTATATCTTTTGTATGGACACGTTTTAGCGACCCAAGCCCAAGCGGTATGGAATCTTGGCCCAATGAGCCTAGTACAATGAATTTGTAAAGAGTGGATCAAAGAACTAGGCCCTAGTGAATTTGGCAGCGGCTAGTATGGAGTTAAAAGGCGATCAAGCAAGAACAAGGCATATAGGACTGGATAGATTCGCTGTCCGAGGAGAGATATTTTAGTATCAATCAATAGAAATGATTACCAATGCAGCTTTTTTGTTACAGTACTCTTCCTCTCTCCTTCCCAGTGATCTTGGCCCTCCATTTGTCAATCATCCAAGCCACTACTTGAGTGCCCATCTCATCAGACACCCCTTTTGGCTCTCTGTGAGTTCCGGTAGCCAAGCAAACACTGTTCAGGGTCTTCTCCACGTAAATGTGGTTAAAAAAGTAGCTGCAGTGTATTTAATGTGGGAGTAGCAGCTTTTCCTTAGATATTCCTTGGGTTCTTTTCCTTCTCATGTGGCCATGAGGCACGCTCCTAACACTGGAGCTTCTATGAGGTCGTTGTCGTCATTGGGATGTGTATCTGAGCTATATTTGTCATTGCCGAGGAGGAACTCCTCCTCGGACCGCCCTTTGCTCCTTTCTTATTCATGAGACTCTAAACCAGAATTCCTCACAACCAATTGTCCCTCCTCGGACTTGCCAACGTCCTCGGACAAGGCCTAGGGTCCAATATACAATTTTGGGCCCTTATCCCTACATCTTTCATTTTTACTTTTTTTTCCTTCTCATCTTATTTTATTTACCATTTAAATTCATTCACATCTTCCATATCATTTAATTATTTATATTTTCTCTCATTTTTTATTTTTCAAAATTAAACATATAATATTTTACTTAAATTCAAGTAAATAAAATTGTCAAATTCTCACTTCCAACAAATCTAAAAATTAACTCAAACCAAAACTCAGAGAGAGAGAGAGAGAGAGAGAGAGAGAGAGAGAGTAATCACATATTCTAGGAGAGAATGTGAGAGAAATGGCAAAATTATATAAAATAAGATGAGTAGAAGAATATTCAAAAGAAAATGTATAATTGTAAATAACAAATTATCTAAACTATGCTATGTAATAGAATAATATTATATGATTATATAAAATCATTGGATAATTTAACAATCAAATAAAATAAAATAAAAAAGATAACAAATTAAAATATAACCAAATGCATCAACCCAAACTAGAGTTCAACAAAAACATTCATCAACCTAAATTAGATGTGCAACAAAGAATTAAAAATTCAGAGAGAGAGAGAGAATATTCACCTGTTTGTGTGGGCAAAATATAGAGAGAATGGAAGAGTGAAAAGCAAATATTTATAGTAAAAAAAATGGAGAGAAGAAGAGTCAAAATAAAAAGGAATATGAAGGGATGGAGGAATTGTAAGGTTAAGGTATAGAGTAGTAGGGAGATAAAAAGGTAAAAGTGGGAAAAATGTTGGAGGAAGAGTAATTGTAAGGTGATAAATTAATAAGGAGAAAAATTATTAAAAAGGAGAGAGAAAATGTTAGAAATAAATGGATGATGTGGTCACTGATGTGACTCAATAGGAGCATAGTAACAATAAATACTACACTTCATCTTTTAGATATATATAAATAACTTCTAGAAGCATTAAGGACTCCTTGAAACTCTTAGGACAATAATACACATTAAAAAAAAAAAAGTTACTAATTCCAACAATTGGGATCTTTCTAGGATAAGAAATTCTATGCAATCTTTTGGACTTTCTCCAACAATCAGATTATTGAAGCATGTACAGCAAAAAATTCTGGATGCTCCTAGATTTCTTAAAAAGATGTCTCCAAAAATAAATTTATTGCAGAGTAACAACAACAAACATATTTTGCAAATTCACAATTACGAATACAGTAATACTTATTCTCAATGCCCAAACATTAGATTAACTAGTGTCATTCACAAGCAGGCTATTTTATCAACATATTCATAAGTAAAGTTTATAATTCTAAGAAAACCAGAAAAGGCTGCAAAGTTACCATACATTGCCAAATTGGCAATAGCTCCAAAATCCACTCTAAGAATAGTTGTATTTTCCGATGATCGGAACAGCATAAGCAAAGCATCTAAACCCCCTTCCTCCACAATCCTTTTCTGATTAATATCTGAAAGTAAATGAAACGTTAGTCGGTATTCGTAACAACAATGCTCCTACTCATCAACTTTTCTAGAAAAAAAGAAACATTGCAATGACACCTGAAGTAGAAAAGAGGCATATTAACTAAACGAGTTGTTCTATGACACCTAAACTAGATGTTATATAGAAGGGACATATAATCTTCTGCCTTGGCTATGAATATTGTGAAATCAACCAAACAAAAGCACATGGCTATTTAAAAAGAGAGGCACCTACAACACGAAGAAATGACCAAGCTAATGTGTAACCGAGAAATACAAAGAGAAGTTGCTCTTGAACATAAAATAAACCAAATAAATAAACATCTTCAATTGCTTTTGAGTATGTAAAGGGAGATATGCACAAGTTACTTATGTTTGAGGCTCGTCTTCGTATGCATAAGTTATCTATTTATGTGTACATATGTATGCATGCATGTAGATTCTTACTAAAATTGTTCCAAATTTATAGATTTCATGTGAAAATGGAGATATTTTGAGATCTGGCAACTTGTCAGAGTCATAAAGAAAGTTTAAACCTTTGAGGTGAATGTTCTTGTGTAAGTTTAGATCTTCAAGATTTCATTTCAAGTTCAACTTGGACAACAACAACAACAACCAAATCTTAATCCTAAAATTTTGGGGTCAGCCATGGATCCTTAATAAACTAATCAATTCAGCCCCGTGTATTATTTTCCATCATTCTAATATATCTGAAATCATAATCTTTGTTACCTCCTTACTTGCAATTTAATAGAAGTAGTGTGGGATAGGCATATGAAAATGAGTTATTAGGCATATAGTAGAAGTAATTTCTTACGAAATAACTTCAACAACATGATGCTTTGTTTATGCTATTTGAATCTTTTATTCTAAGTTATTTTTAATTATCTAATATAAGTGAATTTACTTATTTATGCTATCTCTTTAGGCCATTTAAGACATATAGAGGATGAATAGTTTGTAAACAATACTAGGCAAATGCGACATGATTACAACAAATAAAAAATTAAATATCTGTATATGTATTATCTTAAATGAAGATGGTGTTGTGACCACAAAATTTCTGAAGACCAAGTTCCCCCTCTTAATAGCGATATTAGTACTAATATGTCAAAGAATTTCATACTGATATGTTGCATTCTTTTGCTAAAGGAGGTAAAATTTCTATTTTTGATAAAAGATAGAGCACCAAATTATTCCACAACATGCTCTTAGAAAGCTTACACATGAATAATGGAGAGAGTTCAGTAATACAATCAAATGAAGCAACTAAACTACAAGGCTCTTGGCACCTTTTGAGTTCTTAATAAAGATTGTTTTTTTTTTTGTTTTTTTTTTTTTTTATTGATGATAGAAAAATTATTTTATTAATTATAGTGCATTTATATTTATCACATTGTTTTTTTGTTTTTTTTGTTTTATTGATGATAGAAAAATTATTTTATTAATTATAGTGCATTTATATTTATCACATTTATATAAAACTTTCCTGCATTATATGTAGGAAAGGCTCTAAGCCTTTAGCGGCAGTTTTCAAAATAGTTGGCTTAGACCCAACTATGCGGTCAATGGCGGAGCCAAAATTTTTTCTCAAGGGGGGCCAAGCCAAATGTATCATTGTATTCCAGTAGCTTTGACTCTCTATATAACTACGTGTGACTTTATTTTTGGAAAACAACAAAAACATTTTGCTAAAGAGATTTACTTATATATTTTTATTAACTTATACTTTAAATGCTCCTGAAATTAATGACTTTTATATGACAAAAAAATCCATATTAAAAGTAAAATAAAGGAGACAACAATAAATTAAAGAACATTTATACTTTTTTTATAAAATAAAAGGGGGCCATCACTTAAAATTTATTTAATATTTAAATTTTTTTAACATTAAATAGAGAGGGAGGGGGCATTTTTGGAAAATCTAGGGGGCTATGCGGCAGTGACGATTTCTGCTGCTACAAACCAATTTTTTGGTAGTGTTATTGTTATTGTTATATGTATTGTTATTGTATTTCTTCTTATTGCTGTTATTATTATTATTTATTTATTTTTGGTAGTATCTCTTTGTTTCATAGAAAAGTGACTAAATTTTGAGATAGAGTAGAATGGAGGCAAAGAATACAATGGCCTACCTTAACTAATATGTTGAGGATCCATAGCCGACCCCAAAATTTTGGGACTAAGCTTTATTTGTTGTTATTTTTGTAGTAGTATGTCTTTCTTTGTGTGTATCTTAATTAATATATTCTTTTGTCTAGAAGGTTGTTTGCAAAAATAGTGGATTGGAATGTCAAACATGTAAAAAAGACAAATTTTTGAGAATTTTTTCTGATCTTATGGGAAAAAAAAAACTATCAAATTTCACTTGTTGTTTCAACTTTCAACAAGTCTTTCTTGGCTATCAATTTTATCAATTTCATATAAATGGTATCTTTTTTCTTTTTTTTTTGTATTGGGACTATTTTCAAGTTCAATTTTTATTTTTAATAAAACTTATATTACTAATAATTTATCAATACATGCGTCTGCAATGGCTAATGCAATGTCCTATTTTGTTAATAACTACAAGAGACACATCGGTGGTTAATTTTTTGCAATCAAATCATCAAATGTTTATTAGCGATAACCCCCACTATCAACCACAGAGCTAAATGTGTGATAATTGTATTTGTATACACTATATATAATTGAGGATTCTCAAGTCCAAATTAGAGGGATGCTTGTAAGCTTGATGATATTTTATTAATTATGGATTTTTCATTCTGTATTTTGTGTTATACAAATTGATTGTTACTTATGACTACCTTATTGAAAGAGAAATCCTATCTTTATATGTCATATGACTAACTCATTCTTTTTGCTATTAAGAACCATTAAAAATTTATGTATAAATAATGTCATATATTACTTAGTTGTGCCACGACGCTTTTTTAATTCATTGGAGGGTAATAGAGAGAGAGAGATATATATATATATATATATATTTTTTTTTTTTTATAACTACACAACAATTGTTCCATCTCCTCTAGTGGTTGGCATTGAGTCTTAAACAGCCATAGGTAAATTACAATTATACCAATAAAGGAGAACAAAATGTATAAGAGAAAATTACTCAACAAACCCAATGCCCCAATAAAGGAAAAACAAATTCATATTTATCTTTAAGTTGGTAATCCAATTGGTGATTGCTCCTAATCTATAGCATCTATGCCTCAAACCTCATTCTATAATTTTATCCTAATTTATAAATTAGCATAAATCTAGTTATTGTTATTGTTATAGACAATCTATGTCTCACTAGTACATTAATTGCTCTCCTCTATACACAACCAAACCATCTCTAACAATTATTTTTCATCTTTTTATCAATAGGATCCATTCATATCATTAAGCAATTCTTCATTTTGAATCCTATATTTTCTTATATTTTCATTTATCCATCATAAGAGTTACAATGAACCAAAATTTGATACAATATAACCTTGTTTAATTCCAAAATAGAAATTTAAAGAATACAGTGTTTTAATATAAATACTTTTTATCTTTAATTAACTTTTTTTATATAAGGTCATGAGAAGTTTTATGTAGAACTCAAAGCAACCATATATAGTGGTCATCATAAGCTAAAAAAACACTCTGATAGTTTTTTTATTTTATTTAGAAAAGTAGAAAAATCATTATGAGATGGGGTAACAAAACTAGGCAACTTCTATTTAGCACAATGACTGGGATCCAACCAAAGACTAGACCTAGATTGGGGCAAATTAATCAGTTCTTAATCTTCACAGATGATCTAAAATATAAATGTTCCAGTTGTTTTGTTCCTTATCAAACAACATATACATATTAATGCATTTTATCAAGGTCACAGTCAGAAATCTGCCACAAGACACGCAAGTCAAGCGGTGATTCAAGATAAGCAAGATGATACTGTAGAATGCACAAAATGAAGGAAAAAGAAACATAAAAGAAAAACTATAGTGTTTTAGTTTGTATTTGACAAAACGACATGTAGTTTTAGTATAGTTGTAAACAGAGTTTAGTGTACACATGTGCCACACGTGTTAGAGTCTGTTATTCTGTTTTCAAGTTGGTTAAGTTAGTTTCTTTGTTTTGGAGCTAGATCAGAATGTATATAAACTCTATTATCAATAATTAATATGACTGAGAAATCATTTTTACCAAATTCAGTTTCTGATATGGTATCAGAGCCTAAAAATTTCTAGGGTTTCTTCTCTGTTCTTTGTCTTTGTTCTTCTCTGCTTCTTTCAAGGTTCTTGAAGCTCATCAATGGCTACTACAGCAAGTGCTTCTTCCTCTGAACCTCCTTCTTCCTCACAAGACTCATAAAATCCAAACGATCCTCTGTTCTTGCACCATGGAGAAAATCCCGGTGCTGTTCTCACTTCTCAACCACTAATTGGAGGAGAGAACTACCCTGCTTGGGCTCATTTTGTGAGAAAATCTCTCATTGCCAAGAATAAACTTGGTTTCATAGATGATTCTTTAACCATTTCTTCACCATTAGTGGATTCACCATCAGTTGTATAAGCATGGATTCGAGCTGACAATATGGTTGGGACTTGGATCATTAACTCGGTTTCACCAAAGATTCAAGCAAGCATTATATACAGAGACACAACTTTGGAGATTTGGACTGATCTAAAGGAAACCTTTTGTCAAGGGAATGGACCTAAGGTCTTCAATTTGCAGAAACATATTGCTAAGCTTCATCAAGGTAAGCAATCAATTACTGACTACTTTACTCAGTTGAAGGTATTATGGGATTAGTTACAGAATTTTAGCCCCTTTCCCATTTGCACTTGTGGAAAATGTGTTTGCAATATTAACCAGAGGCTAGCAAATCTTCAAGCTAAGGAATCCATAATGAAATTCCTCATGGGATTGAATGAATCATTCTCTTAAGTCAAGAAACAAATTCTATTGATGGATCCTCTTCCTTCAATCAATAAGGCCTATTCCTTGTTCATTCAAGAAGAAATGCAAAGGAGTGTTGGGAATTCTCTTTGAATTGAATCCACTGCTTTGGCTACAAAGGGTCATAATTTTTCTGGTTCTGGTCACAATTCCAAGGGAAAGGAAAGGCCTTTGTGTACTCACTATGGTTAGTTGGGTCACACAGTGGATAAGTACTACAAATTACATGGATTCGCACTAGGTTTTAAGTTCAAGAACAACAAGAACTCTATGGCACATAAAGTTTCATTCACTTATGATTAGTTCCAAGGTCAAATGGCTACATCTAATCAAGATTTCAATTCTCTTGCTGCTTCAACACATACTCCAGCCTTTACACCTGATCAATACCAACAACTCTTGGCTTTGATTGGTTCTTCCTCAACTCCAATTCAGCAAATTACAACAGGCCAAGATTCTCATATGGCCAACACTGTTGCTTTACCATCCAATGCAGTTGCAGGTAATGTCTTGAACCTTAAGCATTTTGTGTTTTATGCCAAAGTTGTAAACAGAAGAGCTTATGGTATTGAAACTTGGGTAATAGACACTGGTTCCATTGACCATATAGTCTATTCTATGCATATGTTAACTTCTTTTACTTCAATTTCACATACTATGGTTGAATTGCCTAATGGGGAAGCTGCTGTGGTCACACATGTTGACACAATAAAACTTTCATCTCATATAACCCTCACAAATGTTCTTTGTGTGCCCTCTTTCACTTTCAATCTACTATCTGTTAGTGCTATGACTCAATCACAGCCCTTTTGTCTTGTTTTTTTTGTCTGTCTATTGCTTTATACAGGTTACCTGTTGGAAACTTGGAACACGATTGGAATGGGCCAAATGCATGATGGTTTGTGCTTGCTACAAGGATCAAGTTTGTCTCAACCTACAAAGTCCCTTGATGAGTTTCTTGCCGAGAATAAATTTGGTTCTTTTACTGCTTTCTCTTCAACAAGTCCACCTAATGGCTTGTATTCTCTTTGGCCTTCTAGACTAGGACACCCCTTTGATGTAAAACTTCACTCTCTAGGGCATGTTTTTCCTTTTCTCAAAAATTGTTGTACTAAGGATTGTACTATCTGTCCTCTAGCAAAACAGAAGAGGCTTCATTTTCATTTTGACAATAATAAATGTGATTCTTCTTTTGATCTTGTTTATATGGATTTTTGGGGTCAATTTTCTATCCCTACTTTTGATGGTCATAGGTACTTTCTTACCATAGTGGATGATGCTACAAGGGCTACTTGGATTTTCCTTTTAAAAACTAAATATGAGGTTAGGCCATTAATCATCTCTTTCCATACGATGGTTCAAAATAAGTTCAATACAAAAAAATCAAATCTATTAGGTTTGATAATGCTTTGGAATTTAACATGTCTGACTTCTTCAATTCCAATGGCATAATTCATCAGCAGAGCTGTGTTTACACTCCACAACAAAACTTAGTTGTGGAGAGGAAATATCAACACATCCTTGCTACTGCTAGAGCATTACAAATTCAGTCACATCTCCCACTTTCCTTTTGGAGTAATTGTGTTTTGACTGCTTTTTACTTAATCAATAGATTGCCATCCCCTTTACTCCATAATAAATCTCCATATGAACTTCTTTTCAAGAAAATTCCATCTTATTCTCATCTTAGAACCTTTGGATTTCTCTACTTTGCTACCAATACAAGTCCTAACAAGCACAAATTTACTCCTCGAGCTAGTAAATCTATGTTTTTAGGCTATCCTTTCAACATCAAAGGTTATAAACTGTTTGATCTTCAAACACACTCCATTTTTATTTCTAGGGATGTTATATTTCATGAGACAATTTCTCCTTTCTCTAAATCACCCCTAGTTCTTTTTCTTCTAGTCCTTCCTTAATTCCCTTACCTAGTATTCCTACTATTCCTTCTATTTACCTTGATTCTACTCTTTCCTCACCTGTTTCATCTTCATCTTCTGATGACTCTATTATTGAGCTTCATCATGATCTTGATGAAGAAATTCAAGAATTTCCTGATGCTCCTGATGATCCTGTCCAACATCATAATCCACATAATGCCCTCAATAATCCTATCCAAAATCAAAATCCAAATGTCCATAGAAGGTCTACTAGACCATCTAAACCTTTATCTTACCTTCAGGCATATCATTGTAGTCAAGTTGCATTTGCTCCCATTTCTGATCTGATCCATACAGGTACTTCTCATCCTTTATCTTCATTCCTTTTTTATGATAATTTGTCACCAGCATACAAAACTTTTTGTTGTTCTATTTCCACCATCACAGAACCTACACACTATTCCCAAGCAATCAGTGACCCTAAATGGCAAGAAGTCATGGATGCTGAGATTGCAGAATTAGAGGCCAACAAAACTTGGACCTTGACTACTCTTCCACCCAACAAAAAGCCTATAGGGTGCAAGTGGGTGTATAGAATCAAGTATAAATCTGATGGCTCTATTGAAAGATACAAGGCCAGGTTAGTTGAAAAGGGTTTTACTAAAAAAGAAGGCTTGGACTACATTGAAACCTTTTCCCCTGTTGCCAAGATGGTGTTTGTGAAGACTTTAATTGTAGTGGCTACTGTGAAAGGCTGGTTTCTTAGCCAGCTTGATGCGAACAATGCCTTTCTTCATGGAGATTTACATAAAGAGGTCTATATGGCTCTTCCTCCAAGCTTTCACAGCAAGGGGGAGTTAGTTTGTAAACTCAATAAGTCTCTCTATGGCCTTAAGCAGGCTTCTAGACAGTGGTTTTCAAAATTCTCTACCACATTGGTTCAATTGGGGTTCAATCAGTCCAAGGCAGATTATTCTTTGTTCACTAGACTAGACCACAAGGTGCATCATTCATTGCTTTGTTGGTCTATGTGAATGATGCTCTAATAGCAAGCAATGATAAAGATCAAGTTGATCAATTTAAAGTATTGCTGGATCAGAAGTTTAAGCTGAAGGATTTGGGGGAATTAAATTATTTTCTTGGATTAGAAGTGGCCAGAACAAAAAAGGGTATAAGTCTTTGTCAAAGAAAGTATACTCTAGAAGTTTTGGAAGGTTGTAAGCCTGCAAAGGTGCCTATGGAACAAAACTTAAAACTCAGTAAGTATGAAGGGGCTTTGCTCAATGATCCAAGCAAATACAGAAGGTTGGTTAGGAGATTGTTGTACTTGACAATTACCAGACTTGGCATCACTTTTGCAGTTCACAAGTTGAGTAAGTTCATGGCTAAGCCAAGGAAACCACACCTTGAAGCAGCTCTTAAGGTTCTGCAATACTTGAAAAATGAACCTGGAAAGGGTGTTTTCTTCTCTACAAGGTCAGAATTACATGTCAAAGGGTTCACTGATTCAAATTGGGCATCATGTCTAGATACAAGAAGGTCTGTCACAGGGTACTGTATTTTCATTGGAGATTCTTTGGTTTCTTGGAAGTCTAAGAAACAATCTACTGTTTCTAGGTCTTCTGCTGAAGCAGAATATAGGGCCATGGCAGTGGCCACTTGTGAGATGGTTTGGATCCTTTATTTGTTGAGAGACATTCAAGTTGATCATGGTAGAGAAGCCTTATTATTTTGTGATAGCCAATCAGCTCTCCACATAGGTTCTAATCCAATTTTTTATGAGAGAACCAAACATATTGAAATAGACTGTCATGTGGTGAGAGATAAGGTGCAAGCTAAGGTGATTAAGTTGATTCATATGAAGACTCAATGTCAGTTAGCTGATTTGCTTACAAAGGCCTTGAACTTTAAGCAGTTTTCTGAACTCTTATCCAAGATGGAACTAATCAATATTCATCAACCATTAGGCCATCTTGAGGGGGAGTATCAAGGTCACAGTCAGAAATCTGCCACAAGACAAGCAAGTCAAGTGGTGATTCAAGATAAGCAAGAGGATACTGCAGAAGCTCCTAGCTGCAGAATGCACAAAATGAAGGAAAAAGAATCAGAAAAGAAAAACGATAGTGTTGTAGTTTGTATTTGACAAAATGACATGTAGTTTTAGTATAATTGTAAATAGAATTTAGTGTACACACGTGCCACACGTGTCAGAGCCTGTAATTTCTGTTTTCAAGTTGGTTAAGTTAGTTTCTTTGTTTTGGAGCTAGATCAGATTGTATATAAACTCTATTCTCAATAATTAATAAGATTGAGAAATCATTTTTACCAAATTCAGTTTCTGATACATTTTGTCTCCAAATATATATATATATATACACACACTCTTGAGTGTATGGGATAAACGTTTACAGTATGTGAATTTCAAAGTCTTTTCATTTTGTAACACAAGTTTAGTACAGGGAAGGCTATTTTCTTTTATCTTTTTTTTTTTCCTTTAAATTTTTGCTTTTGATCAAGTGACTGAAATCTTCAAAATCTATGAAGTGAAAAGATAAAAGTTAGGGAAAGAATGCCACTACAGAAGTACTAACCAATATCCAAATGAAGAGGGAAGGATAAAAAAAAGAAACAGGTTTCACAGGACACTATAAATCAACTATCAGATTATTGTGAAAACAAATTGGTCAGCATCATTTCAGACGTAAAGAAATTACTGGCAAATGAAGTGCACCTTCGGCAGCAAGATTGGCTACCACCTTCACAGCATGAACTTGGACGTCTCTTCAGATGTCAACAATTGTAAAAATTTTTGAAGCCCAACTGTATTGTGAAGTCAAAACAACTTGTAAATCATAGTATCTATAGAAGTCACAACAGGGAAGAAAAACAAAAGAATTAAGCAAACTTTATTTGGCCCTATCACTGATGAAATCTTGCCTTCTTCACATATCTTTGCAATTGTGGCCCTCTGACCAGAGATATTCTCTCTTAATGGATTTGACCTGTATGAACCCATTCGGTTCCCAAATTCTGAAGGCCCTTTACGTAATTCTTCCTTCATATAAGATTTTTTTTTTTTTTTGATAGATAATAAGAGTTTTATTGATGAAAAAGGCCTATGTGTTTACGAGTGTAAACACACTGCCCTTGAAACAGATACAATCAAATCATAGGGAAAGACTAATAGAGATAAGGAAATCAGACAAGGAACTACACTGTGTAAGCCCCCAAATATGAGACCACTCAAACAAAGTCCTAGCAAGCAAGGTCTTCAACTTATCTATAGGACTCTCAGTGTCCTCAAAAGTACGGGCATTGCGTTCCTTCCAAACTAACCACATAAGGCATGCTGGTACCAAATTCCAAACCTTTGAAGAGTAAGCTCCCAACCAATTCCTTCAAGCAAAAAGAAGAGAAACAATAGTGTTCGGCATCACCCACTGAACCCCAAACATAATAAGAACCTCACTCCACAAAGCAGATGCAAACTTACAATGGATCAAAAGGTGATCCACAGTCTCCTCATCACATCTACATAAACAACACCAATTAACAAGGGGCAATTTCTTCTTAACAAGGTTATCGATTGTGAGAATCCCACCCCTAGTAGCAGTCCATAAAAAGAAAGATACCCTTTTAGGTACCTGTACACACCAAATGCTCTGCCAAGGGAAAGAAACAGAAGGGGCTTTCAATAAAGCAATATAAAAGGATCGCACATCAAAGACACTACTACGAGTCAACTACCAACTCAAAATATCCTCCACCTCCCCACTAGGAATATTGGCAGAGACATGCGCATAGAAAGAATAAAATCTCCCTAACTCCCATTCATTAAAATTGCGTCGGAAACGGAAATTCCAACTCCTACCTCCCCCGTTTGGGGCAAAAATTATCATGTCAAAAATCAGAGCTTCCTGAACCACAGCACATGCAAACATTTCCGGGTATAAATCCTTCAAAGGAGTAGGACCACTCCAAGGGTCATGCCAAAACCAAATACGATTACCCTCTCCCGCTACATATACCACATGACTGAAAAAATTGTCTGCACCTTTCCTGATATTCTTCCATAACCCACAACCATGAGTCCCTCTCACAACTCTAGTGCACCAACCTCCACTATCCTCTCCATATTTGGTGGCTATTACCTGACGCCATAAATGAGTAGCTTCCTTCCCAAAACGCCAAAGCCACTTCCCAAGTAGTGCTTGGTTGAAAAGCCCAATCTTCCGAATCCCCAAGCCCCCTATCTCCACCGGCCACACAACCTTATCCCAAGCAATAAGCGGATATCTGAAAACATCATTAGAGCTCCCCCACAGGAAATTCCTCTGAATCCTCTCTAGTCTATCTGCTATATGTTGCGGAATTGTAAACAGCGATAGATAATAAGTTGGGAGACTCGACAAAGTACTCTTCAATAAAGTAAGCCTACCTCCTCTTGACAAATACAACCGCTTCCAACCAGCAAGCTTCCACCCTCTCTAAAATAGGATTCCAGATCGAAGCATCCTTGAAATGAGCCCCAAGAGGCATTCCCAAATAAGACATAGGCAAACGCCCAACCTTACAACATAGAATGCGAGCCAAAGCACCCAAATTCCCAACCTCACCAACGGGCACAATTTCACTCTTGCCAACATTTACTTTTAAGCCTGTAATAGCTTCAAAAAAGATCAACACCATCCTTATATATAATAATTGTTCCCTAGATGCATCACAGAAGAGAATAGTATCATCAGCAAATAAAAGATGAGAAATATGCAAACCTCCTCTTGCATTGGGGCTTGCCTGAAACCCCCTAAGAAAGTCACCCTCTTCTGTCCTCCTCAATAACCTGCTCAACACCTCCATCACCAACAAGAACAAAAGAGGAGATAAAGGATCTCCTTGACGAAGACCACGAGAGCTACCAAAAAAACCAGCCAGGGACCCATTAATAAGCACTGAGAAACGAACTGTAGTGATACAAGCCTTCATCCACCTTCCCCATTTCTCCCCAAAACCCATCCTCTCCATTAAGTAAAACAAAGCATTCCAATTTACATGATCATAAGCCTTCTCTATATCTAACTTAATGATCACACCTGGAACACCACTCTTCAATCTACTATCCAAACATTCATTTGCTATAAGAACAGAGTCTAGAATCTGTCTTCCCCCTACAAAGGCATTCTGAGAGTTGGATATAAGCTTATCTAAAACACTTCGAAGCCTAGAAGCCAACACTTTGGACAGAAGTTTGTACAAACTACCCACAAGGCTAATGGGCCGAAAATCTTTAATATTGACAGCTTTAATCTTCTTAGGTATCAAACAAAGAAAAGTAGCATTCAGAGATTTCTCAAAGACGCATTGACTATGAAAGTCTGCAAAAAAAGCCATAACATCCTCTTCTATCACACCCCAACACTTTTGGAAGTAAGCTATGGTAAAGCCATCCGGACCAGGAGCCTTATCACCCTCAGCCTCATGAAGAGCAGCAATGATCTCCTCCCTATCAAACTCCCTTTCAAGAGAAAGCCTATCAAACTCATCCAAACTAGCAAAATCTAACCCATCAACAGTGGGCCTCCAATCCTCCGGTTCCTGATAAAGACTCTTATAAAACCCCACCACCTGGTCTTGAATATCTGATTCAGCTTCATACATAATGCCATCAACCTCCACACCCCTCATGGTATTGGCTCGTCTATGAGAATTAGCAAGTCTGTGGAAAAACCTAGTGTTATTGTCTCCCTCCTTTAAGAACAAAGCCCTTGATTTCTGCCTCCAAGAAATCTCCTCCAAAGAAGCTAAAGAATCGATCTCCGCCTTAATCTCAATTTTTCTTGCTTTATCTGCCATAGTCATCACTTGCAAACCTTCTTTCAAATCCAGATCCAACAGCTCAGACAATAAACATTTTTTTCTAAAATGCACATCCCCAAAAACATGTTTATTCCAATGCTTCAAGTCTTTTTTAAGAGCCTTGAATTTACATGCAAGGACATAACTGGGGGATCCCACAAACTGATAACTGCTCCACCAGCCCCTAACTCGGTCCACAAAACCCTCCACTTTTACCCACATGTTCTCAAATTTAAAGGGGCTTTTCCCCCTCGCCATGCCTCCTGCCTCCACTAGAATAGGACAATGATCAGAAACCACTCGAGGGAGAGGCCTTTGAATTACATCCAAGAAGTGTTCCTCCCAATCAGCTGAAACCAAAACTCTATCTATGCGAGACATAGCAGGATTCGCTGAATCTCTGAACCACGTAAACTCACCCCCGACCAAAGGAAGATCAACCAAAAAATTCCTCTCGATAAAGTCTGAAAACTTGAACATGGCTGGACTAAACGAATTACACCCAAGGCGCTCTGCTGGGTATCTAATAATGTTGAAATCACCCAAAACACACCACACTGAACTCCATCTCACTCTCACACTATCAAGCTCTGCCCAAAAAGCGTCCCTCAAACTGGCATCATTAGGGCCATAAACACCTGTGCATATCCAAACAAAACCATCTGCCACCCCTTTCAACAAGACCGATACAGAAAAGCTACTCACCACACAATCAATTTTCTCATACACCCATGTGTCCCAGACCACAAGAATACCTCCCGCTGTGTGAATGGCATCTAAAGCCACCCAATCCACAAAAGAGCTGCCCCAAAGACTTTTCACAGCAGCAGAATTGGTATGATCCAGTTTGGTTTCCTGAAAACACACAACCTCACACTTCCATTCTTTAAGTAAGTTCTTCACAGTATCCCTCTTATGAGGATTATTAAATCCTCTCACATTCCAAGATAAAAGTCTCAAAGTCATGGACAACCATCAGAGCCCAACCCACTGACTTTCACAATCTCCCTGTTTCGTTTACCAGCTTGACCATCATAATTAACTGTAGAAATTAAACTCCATAATTCCCTCATACCTTTTGTAGTGGAAGAAGCAGTGCGACGAAGACTGCCTGTCTCCGCTTGTTTCTCCCACACTTTCTCAAGTCGTTGAAAAAATTCAACACACTGCCTCTCACAGGAATCTATGGGGAAGCCCACCCACTTACCGAACCCCTTGACCTTCTTACTTACCCAAGCCGAAGGTTCCAAATCATCCTCCACAGAGATGTCAACTGGATCAACTTCCTCAGTTAATAACACCAAACCCCCATTAGGATCCCATTGAGCCAGAGGTACATATTCCATCAACTGCCGCTCCTCCTCGCCCCTATCCGACTCGATGGGATTGACCCAATTCAACAACAGCGTCTCTTTATCGAAAGAATCCGAAACCATCTCAGAGATAGGAGAAAACCTGTAGAACATTCAAATGTGAGGCCTAAAATTCAAATAAAATATTTTGTTAATGAGGATGCATGAAACAACTTACCTCAAAGTCGTTCTCATTTTCAGGTACAGCCCTCTTTAGTTTCATCAGCTCATTTTCAATACCCTTCGTTTGTTTCTCTCGTTCTGAAAGTCGTTGCCTCACAGAGTGAAGTTCTTCATTTAGTTTTGCCTTTTTACAAAGAAATAAAAGTGATTAGTAATATTTACATTTCAGCTCAAACATAAAACTCATAACATAAATAGTAAGTTTAACATGACTACAATCCAGAAAAACCAAGTCGATCTACACTTTGAAGGAAGAGAACTTAAACCAAACCCATCTGAATTGGTATGTCAACCATACCTTCTGTAGTAATAGATCTTCATTTTCTAATTTCAGGGATTGTAGTTCACTTAAAAGTATTTTCATGTAGCTGATACATTTCTTGTAACTTCAATGCAAGTTCATCAATCTCTTTCTGCCCCTGGATTTTGAAACAAATAACAATACCAAGAATTATATAGTTATAAAAACCGTACCAGAGGTTGACCAGTTAAAAAATTGGTTTATTGATTCATTGGTTCAACCAGTGGTTCATTGGTTGAATTGTAAGTTTATTAATTAATTAAATAATATATTTTATAATTATAAAAGGCAACTAAAATAAAATAAAAATATTCAACTTAGGTAAATTAATAAATTATAACAATAAAAAATTACATCATATGACATAAAGTTAGGGAGTATAAAAAAAAAATAAACACATCATTCACATAAATCATCCAATAAGCTAGTTATATAGTCCAAAAATCTTGAAACTACATATTTCATAGAAATTCAAACTAAATTTTTAGTTTAATCAATAAATCCTAGAGCATAACAAAATTATTTGAATCTCCAAATACAACTGATGATTAAAACCAATTAGATGTTATCGCTGTGATCACTTGTATTCTGTGCAGGCCAATCGGTATTTTTTTGGTTTTATCTGCGGGTTAAAAAGATTAACCCATGAAATCTATCGGTTTACCCGGTTTGATAATGGGTCATTGCATGTTCGGTATTTTACACCAAACTATTCCAAATAATGCTTTGGTTCATGGTTTTTACGATTTAACCGATGGTTTGGTAGTAGCACTGAGATACAAGAGCGACACTGACTGGGTTCTTAGCGTTTGGCACTTGTAAATGTTAAAGTTATGGTTAAGTGACTAAATCCATCATTTCCTAATAGTTTAAACTTTTGAGACAATCGGTAATTTAACAGTAAGACAACAGGGTTATCTCAAAGTAAAATCAACATATGAACCATGGTGCCCATTATGTTGTCTTCTAGATGGACATATTGGTCCTTACCGAAATAGCAATGAATTGCTAATTTAAGAGAATTCTCATTAATCAATTACATGATTGAAGGAAGAAGAAGCAACGAATTAATATAAGTGAAAATGGTCGATCATTTGATCTTAAAACTCCGTTATGCTGGATTTCTATTCTCTCTCATAATTCTAGCTTGAGCCCTATCATAATAAAAGCCTGGGCTAAGTCCTCACTAATCTCCAAGGATTGGGCTACATGCGGGAATTGCAGGAAACTGAGAAGGAAATGTATTTCATAATTCTATTCATGGAAAAATTAATTTGGTTCTTCAACAGATAATTAACAAAATCAAATAATTGATGATTGAAGGTTGATGATACTTTGGGGAAAAATAAAATTTTGGCTTTGAAATATGGGAAGTTGGGGGATATTCAGTTTGTAGATCTGGTCAAATGACCTTTTTAGTTAGTCATGTAACTTGTTTTGTTTATATACTAAGATGGATGGTATTGTGTATCTTCACACAATTGGGTTTGAGGAGATTTAAAACCAAATTGGTTTGGAGACAACTGTCCAGTAACTAAGCATTTTCTTACAAGGTTTGCAGTGAGATCACAGTCAGAAAAACATTCACTATTACAGGATTCAGTTTTGAGTCTACACTCAGTTCTGCATCGTATATACATAATTTAATTAGTACAATAAGATTGCAAGGTTGCAGTTCTGTACAGTTTTACTACTATCGTGCATGCATATCAGCTTGAAGTGAAGGATTCAATCTGAGCATCTTCTTTGCCAAGTTGCGGATATCTTCTCTACTGGATTCCACCGATATTCGTATAAGCACTTTTACCCCTCCACCAGATATGATGTCCTTGGCATTTTCCTCTGTAAAACACCAGTTAATCATGTTGTGTTAACCTGAAAGGATCTCAATAATATCTACAACAAACCCTCCATAAGGAACAGAACCACGTTGTGCTTTAAGAAAATTCAAATCAAAGCAATGCCAATACTTGATAATTCTTACTCTTATAGAGGGTCATTAAGAAGTGTTGGTCTCACCTAAGTAGTCATGGAGGGGTCAGCTCAGATATGATAGTACCCTTACAGCATTTATTAAAAAATTTAGATTTAAATTAAAAAAAAAAAAAAAACAAATTATCAAAAAAATGTAAATGAATATCCTGGTTGTGCATCTTTAAGGTAATTTACTGCACGCAAAAAAATTTTCTATCACACAAATAAGAATTTCACAATCGTGTAATGGGCACCTTCTTTTTTGATAAGTTGAATCATGTAAGTAACATATGAATAAAGGAGATATTGATTGAAAAGATGCAGACAGAGAGAATCCATCATGTACAGGACATATGCACCAAAAATTATATGTTTGGGGCACATGTTTGTAATTAACTATATTTGAGTCCCTTAATGAAAGATTTAACCGGTGTAGAGATATGAAAGTTTGAATTGGAAACCAGTACCTATATTTGAGTCACTGGATGCAAAGATTTAAACAGTGCAAAGGTATGAATGTTTGAATTGGAAACCAGTATGTATTGTGGTGTAACCCAGAGAGTAAAAGAAGTCTCTTTTTACTTCATCATTTGAAAATAATTAAGGTCATACTCAATGCACAACACTCTCACTATTACGGAATCTGGGAGAGGTAATTAGTAGGTAGCCTAACCCACATTATTTTGAAGAGGTTGACCTCTATTCTTTGAAGATAATTAAATTTAAAAATAAAGTGTCTGATTTTGATATCAAATGTGGCAGACACATTTGTTATACACCTTGTTATGTTTCATTTCTTTGTGTATTTTCTGTCACTAACCTGCTTCTCTCTTACTAAAGATTGTTATTCAATTTTTTTCTCCAAAACATATATACTTGCATAATATTACCTGTAATTTGAACTCCGAATGTCCTAGACATTCCAAATCAAAATAATGACGAATTGTGGTCAACATCTTACCGTTTTGTGCCAAATGGCAAAGAGCAAGCTCAACATGGCGTCGGGTTGAAGCTGAATTAGTATTGGAGTTGGCAATCAACCATGTTAGTGCACCATCATCTATTAGAAGTGAACGGCCCATTCTATGTCCTGCAAAAGTAAAGCCTTTCTGCTTCATTAAAAGTAAAGATGACTTGTGTGATTTTGTGTGCTACATACAAAAGGACAACAGATATAAACCTTGAATTACTCCTCGGGATTCGCATTTTGCGAAGTTAGCCAGTCCTCTAGCCACCTGTGCAATGACATCACTGCTCCCAGATCTAACCATTCCCAGTAGTGCCTTGATGCCTCCATCTTCTTTCAACACCGTGAGTAGCTTTTCTGTTAGCAAACAAGAGCCTTTGCATCAAAATACAAGTATATCTTCCGTCTCATGTATGATCTCTGGTGTTCACAAAACCCTCAACAAGAAGAAATTTCATTTGTATGATGGGAGACATGTCAGAAACATTAATGGATCAACCATACATTGATACTTTTAGCAAAGAAATATTGATGCTAAGTAATGGCAGCGATGGTGGAATAAAATAAATTCAGTATTTAAAATTTTGTCATTATAAACAATCCATACATCAAATTACTAATTCACTATATTTTTCAACTAAGGGCTGCAAAATCACCATCAGCTCACCATTTCCACATAAATTAGCAAGTGCACCAGCAACCATTCGTAAAGTTTGTGGATCTTCTGTTTTAGATGCTGTCTTTGCTAGTAGAAGAGCACCGCCTTTGTCCATTATTAAGGCTTGATTCATCTCTGAGAAGATTCAAAAAAACAAAAAAGGTACATGTGATATAAAAGCATCTTAAATGAATATAAATAAAGTCATGAAGCTCAGATGATCATAGTAATTTGTGTTACAATTGAGGAACAATGAGGATGCAATCATTTCCCATTATATTTAAAGTGAGAACAGTAAACTCCAGTTGTGATGAAGGAGCTGTTAGTGGAGCATCATCCAAAGAACTAAGAAGCTACTTGCCACAAAGTCAATTGCAACCCGTTAATAAGATACAAGAGTTACATTAATAGAGTCTAAGTCAAGGCAACTGATTCCATCAGTCAATAACACATTGTACTTTTTATTCAATAAAACTTTGATTACCTATTAAAAAAAAAAAGTTAAACTCTACATTAATTTTAAGTGTGAATTTTTTGAGCCAGTAATGTTTTAAATTGATCTTGAAATCCTTCTTAAATTCACCAAGTAACCTGAATTCATCATTACATTCTAAGTTCAAGAAACAAGGACAAATGGGGATCCTGTACAAAGTTTTTGGATTCAAAGGCCTTTTGAGGACCTCGATCATTTCATAAACTGAAATTTTAGAAACACTTTTGTATCTATATGGAAGAACATGAAGGAATCTCAATATTTTTTCTCCTAGATGTATCTCAATGTCAATTTAGGCATGAGAATGACCTGGTTTTTACCAAGATAACTGCTGGAAGCATTAAGGACTCCTTGAAACTCTTAGGACAGAAATACACATTAAAAAAAAACAGTTACTCATACCAACAATTGGGATCTTTCTAGGATAAGAAATTATATGTAATATTCTGGACTTTCACCAACAATCAGATTATTGGTTGATAATTACAGCATGTACAGAAAGAAATTCTGGATGCTCCTAGATCTCTTAAAAAGATGTCTACAAAAATGAATTAAACTGATAAGAACAGATACTTAATAAGATGTCTCCAAAAATAAATTTATTGCAGAGTAACAACAACAAACATATTTTGCAAATTCATAATTACAAATACAGTAACACTTATTCTCAATGCCCAAACATTAGATTAAGAGTCTGTTTGAGATTCGCTTATTTTGCTGAAACTGAAAACATTTTCCTGAAAGTATTATAGATAAAGGTAAAAGTTAGTTGAAATAGGTCAGTAGGACCTATGAATAGTACCAAAAAGTGCAGTGGGGCTCATGAAAAGTAGCAAAAATAAGCTGAATAATAAAAAAAGCTAGCTTTTTAATCTGTAGCCAAACACACACTAACTAGTGTCATTCACAAGCACGCTATTTTACTAACATATTCATAAGCAAAGTATCTAATGCGTAATAAAACCAGAAAAGACTGCAAAGTTACCATTCATTGCCAAATTGGCAATAGCTCCAGAAGCCACTCTAAGAATAGTTGTATTTTCCGATGATCGCAACAGCATAAGCAAAGCATCTAAACCCCCTTCCTCCACAATCCTTTTCTGATTAATATCTGAAAGTAATTGAAACATTAGTCAGTATTCATAACAACAATTCTCCTACTCACCAACTCTTCACTCAGAAAAAAGAAACATAGCAATTACACCTGAAGTAGAAAAGAGGCATATTAAGTATTAACTAAAGGAGTTGTTCTATGACACCAAAACTAGATGTTATATAGAAGGGACATATAATCTTCTACCATTGGCTATGAATATTTTGAAATCAACCAAACAAAAGCACATGGCTATTTAAAAAGTGAGGCACCTAAAACATGCAGAAATGACCAAGCTTATGTGTAACTGAGAAAGACAAAGAGAAGTTGCTCTTGAACATAAAATAGACCCAAATACTAAAACATCTTCAACTGCTTCTAAGTTTGTAAATGGAGATATGCACAAGTTACCTATGTTTGAGGGTCCTGTCTTCGTATGCATAAGTTATCTATTTATGTGTACATATGTATGCATGCATGTAGATTCTTACTAAAATTGTTCCAAATTTATAGATTTCATGTGAAAATAGAGATTTTTTGAGATCTGGCAACTTGTCAGAGTCTTAAAGGAAGTTTAATCCTTTGAGATGAATGTTCTTGTGTATGTTTAGACTTTCAGGATTTCATTTTTGAGTTCAACCTGGACAACAACAACAAACAAATATTAATCCTAAAATTTTGGGGTCAACCATAGATCCTTAATAAACTAATTAGGTCAGTCCCATGTATTCTTTTCCATCATTCTAATATATCCGAAGTCATAATCTTTGTTACCTCCTTACTTGCAATTTAATAGAATTTGTGTGTTGGATGGGCATATGAAAATGATTTATTGGGCATATAGTAGAAGTAATTTCTTACGAAATAACTCCAAAAATCATGATGCTTTGTTTATGCTATTTGAATCTTTTATTCTAAGTTATTTTTAATTATCTAATATAAGTGAATTTACTTATATATGCTATCTCTTTAAGCCATTTAAGACATATAGAGGATGATCAGTTTGTAAAAAGTACTAGGCAGAGGCGACATGATTACAACAAATAAAAATTTGAATATCTGTATATGTACTATTTAAATAAGATGGTGTTGTGACCACAAAAATATCTAAAGACCAATTTCCCCCTCTTAATAATGATATCGGTACTAATATGTCAAAAAAAGAATTTCATACTGATATGTTGCATTGTTCTACTAAAGGAGGTAAAATTTCTATTTTTGATAAAAGTTAGAGCACCAAATTATTCCACAACATGCTCTCAAAAAGCTTACACGTAAATAATGGTGAGAGTTTAGTAATACGATCAAATGAAGCAGCTAAACTACAAGGCTCTTGGCTCCTTTTGAGTTCTTGATAAAGATTGTTTTTTTTTTTTTATTGATAATAGAAAAATTATTTTATTAGTTATAGTGTGTATATATTTATCACATTTATACAAAACTTTCTTGCACATAATGTAGGAAAGGCTAGGGTAGGCCTTTAGCAGTAGTTTTCAAAATAGTTAGCGTAGACCCATCTTGCGGTAGTGATGATTTCAGCCGCTATAAACCAGTTTTTTGATAGTGTTATTATTATTGTTATACGTATTGTTTTTGTTAACGTTATTGTTATTGCTATTGCTATTGTTATCGTTATTGTTATTGTATTTCTTCTTATTGTTGTTGTTATTATTATTATTTATTTATTTTTGGTAGTATATCTTTGTTGCATAGAAGAATAACTAAATTTTGAGATATAGTAGAATGGAAGCAAAGAACACAATGGCCGACCCTAACTAATATGTTGAGAATCCATACCCGACCCCAAAATTTGGGGACTAAGCTTGATTTGTTGTTGTTGTTGTAGTATGTCTTTCTTTGTGTGTATCTTGATTATACTAATATCTTCTTTTGTCTAGAAGGTTGTTTGCAAAAATAGTGGATGGGAATGTCACACATGTAAACAAGACAGATTTTAAGAGTTTTTTTGGATCTAATGGGAAAAAAAAATATTGAATTTTACGTGTTGTTTCAACAAGTCTTTCTTGGCTATCAATTTTGTCAATTTCATATAAATGGTTTTTTTTTTTTTTTTTTTTTTTTTTTTGTTGTATTGGGACTATTTTCAAGTTCAATTTTTATTTTTAATAAAACTTATATTACTAATAATTTATCAATACATGCAAGTGCAATGTCCTATTTTGGTAGAAGCAATAAGGGATACATCCTTAGTTAGCCAAATGCCAAGAAATGGTTAATCCACTGCCTAGAAAAGAGATTGTCAACCCCAACCGACTATCAACCACGAAGCTAAATGTGTGGTAATTGTTTTTTTATACACTTATATATAATAGACGCTTCCCTAGTCCAAATTAGAGGGATGCTTGTAAGCTTGACGATATTTTATTAATTATGGACTTTTCATTCCATATGTTGTGTTACTCAAATTGATTGTTACTTATGACTACCTTCTTGAAAGAGAAATCCTATCTTAATGTCATATGACTAACTCATTTTTTTGCTACTAAGAACCATTATAAATTTATGTATAAATAATGTCATATATTACTTAGTTGTGCCACAACACTCTTTTTTTATTCATTGGAGGGTAATAGAGATAAACAATTTTTTTTTATAACTACACAATTATACCTATAAAGGAGAATAAAATGTATAAGAGGAATTTACTCGACGAACCCAATGCCTCAATAAAGGACAAAACAATTCATATTTATCTTTAAGTTGGTAGTCCAATTGGTGATAGCTCCTAATCTAAAGTATCTATGCCTCAAACCTCATTCTGTACTTTTATCCTAATTTATATTCAATCAGCATAAATCTTGTTATTGTTATAGAAAATCTATGTCTCATAATCGCTCTTTTCTATACATGACCAAACCATCTCAAACAATTCTTTTTCATCTTTTCATCAATAGGAGCCACCCCTATCATTAAGCAATTCGTCGTTTCGAATCCTATATTTTCTTGTATTTTCATTCATCCATCATAAGAGTTTCAGTGAACCAAAATTTGATACAATATAACCTTGTCTAATTCATTTAAAGAATACAATGTTTTAATATAAATAATTTATCTCTTTAATTAACTTTTTATATAAGCTTATGATAAGTTTTATGTAGAACTCAAAGTAACTGTATATAGTGGTCATGGTAAGCTGAAAAACCACTATGATAGTTTAATATTTAGAACAGTAGAAAATTCATTGTGAGATGGGGTAACAAAACTGGGCAGCTTCTATTTAGCGCAATGTATGGGATCCAACCAAAGACTAGACCTAGATTGAGGCAAATTAATCAGTTCTTAATCTTCACAGATTATCTAAATATAAATGTTCTACTTGTTTTGTTCCTTATCAAACAACTTATACATATTAATGTATTTTATCTCCAAAAAAAAAAAACCTTATACGTATACTCTTGAGTGTATGGGACAAACATTTTCAGTATGTGAATTTCAAAGTCTTTTCATTTTTGTAACACAAGTTTAGTACAGGGAAGGCTATTTTCTTAATCCTTTTTTTTTTTCCTCTAAATTTTTGCTTTTGATCAAGTGATTGAAATCTTCAAAATCTATCAAGTGAAAAGAAAAAAGTTAGGGAAAGAATGCCACTACAGAAGTACTGACCAATATACAAATGAAGAGGGAAGGATTTAAAAAGAAACAGGTTTCACAGAACTCTATTGTGAAAACAAATTGGTCAGCATCATTTCAGACATGTAGAAATTATAGGCAAATGAAGTGCACCTTCAGCAGCAAGATTGGCTACCACCTTCACAGCATGAACTTGGACGTCTGAGTCTTCAGATGTCAACAATTGTAAAATCTTTTGAAGCCCAACTGTATTGTGAAGTCCATACAACTTGTAAATCATAGTATCTATAGAAGTCACAACAGGGAAGAAAAACAAAAGAATTAAGCAAACTTTATTTGGCCCTATCACTGATGAAATCTTGCCTTCTTCACATATCTTTGCAATTGTGGCCCTCTGACCAGAGATATTCTCTCTTAATGGATTTGACCTGTATGAACCCATTCGGTTCCCAAATTCTGAAGATCCTTTACTTAATTCTTCCTTCATATAAGATTTCTTGTCCTGTAGAACATTCAAATGTGAGGCCTAAAATACAATTAAAATATTTTGATAATGAGGATGCATGAAACAAATTACCTCAAAGTCATTCTCATTTTCAGGTACAGCCCTCTTTAGTTTAATCAGCTCATTTTCAATACCCTTCCTTTGTTTCTCCCGTTCTAAAAGCCTTTGCCTCACAGAGTGAAGTTCTTCATTTAGTTTTTCCTTTTTACAAAGAAACAAAAGTGATTAGTAATATTTACATTTCAGTTCAAACATAAAACTCATAACATAAATAATAAGTTTTACATGACTACAATCCAGAAAAACCAAGTCGATCTACACCTAGAAGGAAGAGAACTTAAACCAAACCCATCTGAATTGGTATGTCAACCATACCTTCTGTAGTAATAGATCTTCATTTTCTGATTTCAGGGAATGTAGTTCACTTAAAGTATTTTCATGTAGCTGATACATTTCTTGTAACTTCAACGCAAGTTCATCAATCTGTTTCTGCCCCTGGATTTTGAAACAAATAACAATACTAAGAAATGGATGTATAGAATTCAAAATGAACGATTCACAAAAGGTGAATTATCAGAACTAGGAATAGTTGAAGGGATAGTCGCACTGTGGAAGAATTTGCCTCTCCAAGATAACAGTAGTAGCACTGAGATACAAAAGGGACACTGACTGGGTTCTTAGGGTTTGGCACTTTTAATAGGTGCCCAACAGGGTTATCTCAAAGCAAAATCAACATATAAACAATGGTGCCCATTATGTTGTCTTCTGCATGGACATATTGGTCCTTACCAAAATAGCAATGAATTTACTAATTTTAGAGAAATCTCATTAATCAATTACATCATTGAAGGAAAAAAAGAAGAAGAAGAAGAAGCAACGAATTAATATAAGTGAAAAAATAACATCTGTCAATAAGAAGTGTACAGTAAGATTACTGAAATCAGGACATTGCTCCAAATAACTTTAGGCTTTAACAAAGAAAACATTTAATCTACTGTCATGAGTAGGCATATTATCTATCTTGCCAACCATTCTCTTGTCAGTTGTCACCCTTAACCTGGAAACTTATGGTGACAGAGTTTAACAGCGATTACAAACAAATGAGTCATCCAGCTGGAAGGTGTCAAAAAGGATCAATGGAATACCAAAATTTTGCTTAGCAAGTTCCAATTCACATATCAAAAAAGATGAGTCTAAGAAACCTGTATTTCACAATAAGGGACATGCCTTGCAAAGTGATCAAATTGATGTCTTGTTATAAGGTGTTTTAACAGAGAATTTTTAACTAATAATGGGAAAATCTCTGTGATCATAAAATATGCTTATAATAATGCCTTTTATATAGATAAACAATTCCCTCTACTTTTTTTTTTCCTATTGTTTTGTTTGTTTGATTTGTTTTTAAAGGCAGATTTAAATGTATAGAAAACAAGCTGTGCTTTTGAAGGGAGCAAGGAGAAAATGGCATCACAGCTCATGATACAACAAAAACAATTGCAGGACTAAAATTGAACCTAAAAGTGAAACATGCAATATTTCATATTCCATCTATCCTAATTTGTCGTTAGAGATAAAATTAACCTGTTTTGAGTTTTGATGATCACTTAGAAACTTCTTTGCCTAGTATAATTGTTCTTCTGGACATTCAAAACGGGCATGTTCATCCTGTAATTGCTTAACTAGCTCTGCTATTTTATTTTCATACATCTGAGTGGTGTCAGCAAGGACCTTCTGATATGTAGAATTTTCTATATGATGTTTCTACTTGCAATAAAACAACATTAGAATTTTTTCTTGTGCTTCTAAAACTTTTCACAAGATTGCAACATCATGTAAGACAACGTTATATGAGAACACACAAGTGTCAAAGCAAATCATAAAAGAAATCCTTTAACATTTTGTTCAAAAAAATAACACATAAGCATGAGCCATATGTGAAGTTTTCCAAAAATGAAAAATCCCACAAGAAAACAGAAATATATAAGATCAAATGCGTAGATAGGGCAGAGCATAGAATTCATCATTTTTAATGGTCAATCACAAACCTGAATTGACTTTTGATGCTCACTCAGGAGCTTCTTCATCAGAGCTAATTGTTCCTCAGCACTTTCAGAGTGAGCACGCTCATCTTCTATCTGTTTAATCAACTCTGCCATTTTCTTCTCGTACATCTGAGTGGTATCAGCCAGTGCTTTCTGATATGTAGAATTTTCAAGTTGGTGTTGCTACTAACAATCAAACAGCAGTGTAAATACTCACGCCCATATGATCAGAATTCTTTGTGAACATACCAAATGATATCAAAAAGTTTATGGCAAACCAAATAGCTAAATTATATTATACATTGGCATCCCTAACATAAACAATAACAGTAGAAAGCTTTACCCAGAAAATTGGGGTTCTGAACATTACCAAGCCTATAATCTCAGTAAATTCCATGCTGCAGCTGTCTGCTCTGACGCAGGCATTGGCAGCTAAAGTCTAAGCCGGTGCCATCAATATCACTCAGGTTAAATAAATGTGCATAAGTCATAATTTACTCAAATATCAACTGCCTCCAAAGTCCAAACACAACCCCTCCCCAAAAGAAATATAAAAAGCACTAATAAAGTCAAACAAAGCAACTGATCATTGTTCCTAGAAATTGATAATCAATACACCTTTCTGCAATCACAACACTGTAAATAAAAAAAAGACAGCTAATGTTGCATAAAAATAGGTTTGATCCCTTCTAGTGGTACAAGCCCATTAGCATTAATTCAGCATACAATGACTACAGTCTTCTTTTGTCCTGAACTAACTCATACAGGTCTTCATTTGTAGTTTATTTTATATTTTAAAATAACATATTTTAGATCAAATAGGTAGTGCATTCCTTCATTATATACATCTGACATCAGGAATTATTTTTACTGTCAAACCCTTAGCTGTGATTTGTACCATAAAACACTCTTAACAGTCTACTTAATATTTCTTCAAAAAAAAAAAAAAAAAAAAAAACTTAATATTTATTATCTAATAATGCGTGTAAAGGTCAGAGTCAAGCATACAAAAAAGAAAGAGGGATATAGCATTATTCTTTTAACAGGGAAGAGAAATTTAATTAACAAATGGAGACAATCTAGTACACAGGAAGTGTAAAAGAGAGAAGAGAGCAGAAATTTCAACAAAAACAAGAAAACTTAGGTCATTGGATCCCCTTGATTTGGTAATATTTTTATTAAACCTATTAATGAGGCCATGTGTTAATGCCTGACCACTCGCCTATAGTCTTAGTAACAAGCTCAAGTGAAGTTGTTTTTCATAGACCCAAAATCATGAGAAGAGCAACTCTTATATGTACAATCATCCAATTAAAGGTGCCCTAGAATAGATAACCAATTTCAAATTAAGTTGATTAATAGAAATGTTAGACTACATGGCATCAGTTAAATTGAACATAAATATCAGTAGACAAAGAAAATAAGAAGATAAGGAAACGAACTTAAACTCAAAATATATAAAAGGGAAGGGGGAGGGGGAATACCTCACTGTGTTTTAAACTCATTTCTAGCTTTGCAACTTTATCCTGCATCAAATTGTTAAGATCTTTCTGATGGTTCAATTCATTTAAGATGCCTTTCATCTCTGATTCCAAATGGATATTTTCTTTTTCCAAAATCTACAAGTGTGTACAAGATATTAGTGAGAAAATAATAATCATAAGAGATTACTGCACAAACATTTCGGCACAGCACTAATAACTAGATATAATTATAAACAAGTTGGGTGATTAGAATGTGCGAAAGTAAGCATATTACTAGATATTAAAGACCAGTTTTAATGAAGTAAATCTGCAAAGAAGATACCAACCCAAAAATATGTAACAATGCACAAGCAGGAAAGAGAGCTACCTCAGACCTTGTGACTAGAACTTTTCTTGCTTCAGCAAATGAACCATGACACTCTCTGAGCTGTTTTTCCAATTTGTATTTGTCATCATCTCTCAACTTTTGTTGCCTTTCAATTTCTGCAGTAAGATGATCTACTTGACCCTCAAGCTTCCGAGATAAGCTTTCATAATCGAATTCTTCTTTAAGCTTTACCATATTTACTATTTTCATTGCCTGCAAAAGAAACAAGTAATTAATCGGCTTGATATGAAAAACTCAATTACCATTAGAGTTGATGACTTTTATTTTGTTCATCCACATTTAGAGAGAAAGCATCAAAACTATGAAACAAAAAAAATACCCTGGAACTGACATATCAGGTAAAAAATGAGAGTGTGCATAAGAAAACTATCACTTGCTGTCTTTTAAATGCCATAATGTATGAGCACCTGGTTTAAGAACAATAAGAGAAAAAAAGTAATAAAGATTTATCTGAAATGGGAACATTGAGCATTGCACTACGCGTCAGTGTCAATAAACCCTTGCTAATGTTTTAGGCTGATGTTTGCCCCAAGATTAGCAGACTGAGGCAAACTCTAGGACAAAACAGCAGTCAACTTGGAATGGTTTGGTTCACTAATCAGTTCTGATACATGGTTAGAAGCTCTGAAAGGACTAACTCCTGAGTGTCACTGTCACAGATATTAAAATCTAAGGCAAAGACTCTTTCCTTTCTAATTCAATCAAAAAGTACTTGCTTTTTAGTGAAAACTAGACCATGAAAGACAGCAGAATTTCATAGTTGACTAAAATTAGATGCCAATACAGAAGACAAAAGCTGTATACTTGTATATTATTGAATTTTAAAAATTAAAAGAAAAAAAACTCAATGCATACATTCACTTCTTTTTCATCCATTGTAATGCAGATGTCCAAAAAGGGATATGCCAGAGAAAGATAACCGGAGCATTGACTGCTTTTATATTAAAACTGTAATCCAGAACCATAAATGTTATAAAAAAGATTGTACTCAGTGCACAAGGCTCTTGCTTCAGTGGATCTTGTTAAATTACCAATTGATATGGTAAATTTAATTATTTAAACACATATTTCTAACACTCCCCCTCACATGTGGGCCAAAACTACCTTTTAATAGGTGAGGCCTAACACGTGGGAATTCAAATGAGAGGTAGAGTGGAGGAGACAAAGATCGAACTTAGGATCTCAGGCTCTGATACCATGCTAAATCACCGATTGTTCCAAAAGTTTAAACTGTTGAGATATGGTAAATTTAATTATTTAACCACATATTTCTAACAGATTTGAAGAGTGATGGTTGGTAAGCAGCCTTCACCCCCAATGTTAGAAAGGTTGAATACTAAACTTGAACCCGCAACACATCACTTGTGTGGAGTGCACCTGCCAGCACCAAAGTTCAACACAAAACCATACATGTTGTGTATCAAGTGTGTGTATACTTATATTTAGGATAACAACAACCACAAAGTCTTAGTCCCAAAATTTTGGGGTCAACTATAGATCCTCGAAAAATTAGTTAGGATCGGCCATATTTCGGATAAGTAAATTTATTAATAAGACAAAAAGGGCATAACCCAAGTACACAAGAAGTACACATAGGTACACCAATGACTAAGCTCTAAAATTACAATGATCCATAAAATCTAAAAAGGTTGAAAATGAAAACAAACCCAACACTATCATCCACTCATACAAGGATATGACAAACAACAATTTTCAGATATAAATTAGACCTTTCACACCCACGAAGCTTCTAGCACTCCTAATTAAAAAAGAGAAATTATCATAGCAATAACAAAACGGGGAGGGGGGGGGGGGGGAGGGTTAGTAGATGATCAACCACATGATATAGCCTACGGATTTATGATAGAAATCCAGAATTTCTACATTATAAAGCTTAATCCAACACACCCGCTGCCCAAACATTATCGTGCTAGCAGTCTCTGCATGGTGCCGTGCAGATGGCCCGATTGTTACTATAAGCGAAGTCCTTGCTGAGCCTATTTCAATAAAATTAAAGTTGAATTTCAATAAACTAAAATCACAACAACCAAAAAATTTTATCAAAATAAAATAAAGCAACATGAACACAACAATATGCAAACAAACAATCACCCACAAAATGCACAAGGTTTATTCAGGCATAAGTATAATTTCTATATATGATCAGATATATACAATTCACTAGTTGGCACATAAGCTAGAAATCTAAAATATTTCATTTGAAAGTACTATAAAATGACTTAAAGGATAAAGAAAAAGCACACTGGGTTGCCCATGTGAATTTATAGAAAGAAGAATATTCATACAATCATACGCTACAGTCCCATTGGTAAAATCAAGATAAGGAGTAGGATAAATAGAAATTCTTGGTCTCATTAGACGCTAAACAATACAGAAAAAAGGTTTGAAATTCTAGAAATTTCAGTTTATTCAAGAAAAATAGCACAACGTAAAAATAATAACCTCCAAATGAATCACGAAGCAATCTTGTCAGCTTAGAATCTCTAGTAGGTATATGTGAGCTGTTTTCAGCCAATGCATTTATACATTTTCCAAGGGAACTGAGAGAAAGGTTAATAAACTTAGCCTCTTCAAGCAATAGGCCTTCGCTTCCTGCAACACAAGGATAATAATTATAACAAGAAGATTGCACTTTCCGTAATTTACTATTTACAAAAACATTTAATTTAAAGTTCCATTTTTTTTCACAACTCATACCCAATGCATAATTATACTGTCCAATCTAAAAATTAATAAAGTAGCAATAATAATACTAATAATAATGTTTTACTACACAAGATACTGTAGGAACTAACACCATAAAATAGGTGAAAACATCACCCAAAAAAAAATCATTTAAGGCCAAGAATTATTGAGCCCTAAAAAGTGATTAACAAGAAAAGACAACGGTAATGACTTATCAAAAAAATAAATGGTAATGTTAAACAAAAAAAGGAATCAATTTAAATGTAATGAATACTATAAAAGACAAACCAGATTTGTCTATCCTTTCAGATCCGGCTAGATCCACAATCAGCAACTTGCTTTTTCGGACGATGGGTATGCCATTGCCATCAAATAAATCACTTTTAGTACCCTTCTCTTGAGAATTAATCTCGTCATTTACTTTTTCATGGATAGATCTTCTTATATGAACCTATAAAAAGCAAGGTTCGAGATTTTCATTATTATAGGAAAAAAATGTCATGAAAACATTCTTTACAATTTTAGGCAATGATTAAAAAGAAATAAGAATCCTGGAAAATATCTACCATGAGAATTGCATGACTACGAGAAGATTCCGTGTTCATCTTTGTATTAGCTGCATGACGGTTTGCCTCACCAACTTGCAGTAGCTGTAGAAAATGATCAAGATCTTGAACTCTAACTACAGTAGCACCAGGCAATGACACTTCACCAGTTTTTGGGTCCTCATTAATAGGAATATTAGTCTTTTCTGGTGCAAGCAAATCTTGTATGGATTCCATATACAGCTAAAGCAACAACAAGAAATAATAAAAGGGTGACCACCCAGGAGAACACTAAACATGCACAATTCTGCAGTCTGATGACAAGTAAGCAGCAGAATGGAAATGATGAAAAGTCCAATGAACATAGTTAATTTTACAATCAAAGATATGGATGGCACATAAAATGAGAGGGGAGGGGGAACTTTTGACCCAAAAACCTATTACCCATTGTAATTTTCTTAAATTGAATTAAAAGAACAGATTCCACAAACATCTGGTGTGCATTAAATCTCTATCTCTCTCTATACCACATTGGAAACTAAATTTAAGAAGCCCCTATCTATTCAATTCTATCAAATTCAAGTCTTTAAAACGATTCATGTTTGTCCATAATCTCAAAAATTGTCCAGGATTTAGTAAAATTTTTGTTGGATTTCAAAACATTTCCATTTTCTGGCTAACTTGAGTTTGTGAAGAAACCAAACTTTGATGCATGGGTGTTGAAGAAGATGGGAGTTGTTAAGAAACATTGGAGTGTGGACACAGAAACATGCCTATTATAGAATATGAAACACTTAATCAGCAACCTTAACTCAAAAACCCTGCACACCACATGAACACAAGACAAGCACGTCTTACTACATCACTTCAATACCTGCAAATAGGAGACTTCTACACTATCAGAAGCAGGAGATGTACTGGCAATAATGTCTTCAAGAGCTCTAACCATAATACCTCGTTCAGATGCATCTTCTTTACCCAGTCTTCCAACTGTGTAAGTTTTGCCAGTACCTGTTTGGCCGTAAGCCATAACTGTCCCATTATATCCATTCAATACACTCTGCAAAAGTATGTCAAAACTGACTGTATAAAATTAACATGCCATTCCATCCAAAATTTTTCAAAATTAATTTCTTTTGTGACAATGAGAGAAAGGGAAGTGAACCTCAGCTTTGAATTGACCAATTAAAATTATTATTCCTCTATCCCGAACTGTGTCTCATGTTGGAGAGATGCAATGTCTAAGCTGACTCAATTAATGCATTGACACATCATATAATTAGCAATGGTCCCAAAATTGTCCTTTCATAATTTAATTTTTTTTCTTTAGGTGTAAGGGTAAAGGGAAACTTGAAAATTTTAGTGCCTGGACCGTTTACAAAATGACACAAAATTTTGAATGGACAGAATAGAATCTGACACCCAATTTCGGGATTGGGAGACAAAAGGCCACAAAGATGCACATACACAGTTGACACCCATGCACAAAGAGCATTTAAAATTTGTCACTAAGTCACAGTCATAAAGCAATAGAGAGCTTGTAATTCCTCTGCAATACCAATTAAAAAAAATTTAATTGCAAAATCTTTTGTAATGTAGTTTTCAGCACAAGAACTCCCCTATATGATGCATTTTTAATAAAAATAGTTCTTAAAAATGTGAGTTAAAAAGGATCAATTTCACTTTACCTCAACTACAGGTTTTGCAACCACTTCATAAACACGCTTTTGAGAGGCAGTTTCTGTAAAAACTTCATCAAATCTATAAGACTCAGAACTCCAGTTGTTTTTACTCAGCTTTAACCGCTTCAGCTACAGGGAGGAAATAACAAAGAAAAGGGGAAAAAAAATCAATTAATCCCAAGGTTCTGGTGGCTGGTGTTTGTTCAAAATATAAAACATATGCATTTCTGGGGAGAGGGGGAGAGCTATTTAATATCAGTTTCAATCTTTTAAGTGTTACATGTAAATCACCTCTGGTTGTAACTCAACACAATCAGAAAAATCAGCATCTGAAAGAAGATCTTCAGCATTTCTTGGTCGAAGTCTGATAGCAACTCTCACCCTTCTGGGCTCTGCAGTAAAGATAAAACTCAAAAACTTCATAAGAAATCTTTCTTAGTAATCACATTATGTAGCAGGGCAATGCTTTTTAATTCATGCAATGAAGCAATATTATGCTCAAAAGAGGCAACTATAAATGTTTTTTTTCCCCATTAGACTAATTGCAATTCAGCACCGATTTCAAACACCACAACCACAAAGTTACCTCATTTTGAACATTAAGTAGCTCATGAATTATGTTGACAAGGCAGTGCTTCTTGATGTCTGTGAACATTCATCAATGATTGATGGGTTTTACAAAAATTCATCATGACTAAGTTATGTTTACTAATTCTACATCACGAAACATTTCGCACAGAAAAATCCTATATTCAGCTTACTTCATTGAAAACAATACTTTCATCAGGGTCATACTCATGGAAAATTATTAGGTACACCCAGAGTACAGTGACGCAGTACCTCCTCCCACATAAATGGTGGATCTCACAATGAATTTGATTAGCAGGATCTACAATTACGTGAGAGGATGAAGTAAAGCGTCACTAGACTCTCGGAAAACTGAATAGTTACTCCATACTCATAATACTTAGTTATTATTATTATTTCTTTAATTGTTTCACCATGGTCCAGGGGAAAATGAACTCATAGAATGGATATTGTTTATGAACATATTCATAAATTTATTGTCCAATGATAAATTGTGTGGTTCTCTAAAATAAGACCCACAAGCTTGAATCAAAACCTTTTTTTATATGTATTTCTGATGCCAAAAAATGTTTCCAAAGGGACTTCAAAAATTTTCTCACCAATTCAGCATTTTATTTATTCAAATTAATACTAAAGTTACATCTCCAAGCAGCCACATAAGTACAATAAGAAAAAATAAAATAAAAAGAATAATAAAAAACTGACATCCCAGAAATTCAAAGGGAAAAAGAAATTAAACCCAGTTCTAAAATCTATATAAGAAATAAATCAAAGCATTTAAATGTCAACAAGTACTTCAAGTTCCAAAATAAATAAACCAGGCATATTGATTTTGTGTGTGTGTGTGTGTGTGTGTGAGAGAGAGAGAGAGAGAGACCTTGATCGGAGTGAAAAAACTGAGTTCGAGAATTAGGGGTGACAGAGCGTCTTGAAGTGGCGGAGGGAGGCTTGGGCCGACCCGAACTGTTATGGGCCGGTTGAGCATGGCCCACTGTAGTTCTTGAAGAAACAGAAGAAGAACTAGAAGAAGAAGTTGAAGAAGAAGATCCATTATTATGATTATGAGAATAAGATTGTCTGGACGACCTCGTAGCCATTATTCTCCTCTCTAGTCTCTACTTGTATAACCAAAAACAAAAACAAAAAAAAGACCTCTCAACTCATTCTGGAGCTTCAAACAGAGACACAAAAAAAGAAATTTCAGTACAGAGATTTTTAAAAAAAAACAAAGAGAGAGCAAGTCAAAGAAAATCTTCTCAGAGTTTTATTCTATTTTTTTTTTTTTTTTTTTTAAGCCTAAAAAACTTTGAGGCCGGCACGATGAAATAGGAATGGAACAGAGAGAGAGAGAGAGAGTGAATAGTGAATAAAGAGTGAAGTGGTTTCCGTTCCCGCGTTGCGTCGGTAACGCTCGCTTTGTTTGATCGAGTGGGACGGCCCAATTATATTCTTTTAATCTTTTTTTATGACGTTGGAAGCTTAAAGCTTAAGATTCTTTCTTTCTCTCTCTTTTTTTGAATTTTCAAAAAGTTGCCTTTTTAGCAAATCTGTACAGGACAAATCCACAAATTTAATGAATGGATATTAAACTGCAATTAAAATATGGGCCCAATTAACGGCTATAGGAAAGTGATGATAATAAATAAAGTGATGCCGATTGCTTATTTTTATGAGAATAGATCTGTTCACCTATACGTGAAAATAAACAAAGATGCCATATTCCTTCCTTACTATTCTTTTTGTGTAGTGCCACATTACATGATATATGAATTATCTGAAGCACCATTTTATTATCTACTATCACATTTACAATTTTATGTTTTGTCTGAAATGTTTTGATTAATAGACAGATTTTTTAGATCTTCTTCTCAAAGAAATAAAAGAAGATTTTTTTTTTAGGTTTCTTAGAACAACTGCATTATGGAGTTACTAAAGTCCTGTTTGTTAATTTCAAAATATGTAGATTGGATTTTACTATATCATCAATGTTTTTTTTTTTTAATTGTAAAATTCAATCTCTCATTTCAAAATAGAATGATAAGTTTTAGAAAATCCAAGATAGAGTTACCTTACAAACTCTAGAGAATCTTAGTTTGTTAATAGGCAATCATAGTTTGTCATAGTGAAAAAAAAAAAAAAATATATATATATATATATATAGTTAGAAATTTTATTAATTACATTCTCTATAATCTCAAATGAAAGTTGACTCTACCTCCAATCAATTACTAAAGAATGAAGCCAATAAGATAAATTGTTAACCAGGGAAATTTTGAAAAAAATAACTTTTACCCTTAATACTTAGGTCAAAAAAAGTTCCAAAGACCGGGATAAAAAGTTAACTTCTTAACTTTGAATTTCAATTCACAAAATCTCAATCCTATAGAAATATTTTTTATAGTTATAAAGACCCTTAAATAAAATTTGTCATAACTTTTTGTTTCATTGTCAATTGAGACTCTTTTTTTTTTTGTTACACATAACTTTTAAGGATCAAAGTGTATAACTATTTTCAAGAGCCTTGTAACTTAATTAGAATCTCTTGCCTAATGGTATTTTCAGTGAAGACACTATGGTTTAAGTACCCCTAACCTAACTATCACTCAAATTACGTATAAAGAAAAGTGTGTGACAATATCTTTACCATATTTTTATGTTCCAAGTTCCAACCCAAAAGTATTCTACATATGGCAGCTTCTTTTGACTGAACATTCCAAAACACATATTTCATTCTTTATCCAATTCAAAGCTCTTTTTAATCCACTATATAAAGAATCCGCTTGAAAAGCACTTTGTTCATAATAAAAATAGCGCAAACCTTTGGTAGACATTATTGAATTATTGCTCTCTTTTTTAACCTTGTGCATGATCTAACGCTTGATCTTCCTTGTTTTTGTCCTAGTGGGTTCTTGTGTCTATATATATGCTTGTAAGCCCTGTGAATGTGATCACTTTCCTTTTAATGGTCCATGGTTCAAACTATCTGAACTAATATTAACGGGTTTTCAGACACCTTTTTAGTTTTTACCCAAAATTGTCAAACATCAACAACTTCATTTGGGGCTTGACACATGCAGTGCTTTTGACATTGTAATCAGAGAGCGTTAGTGGAATTGTGATTGTATAGTAGCATTAATTGAATTTTTCATAAAATTATAGATCCGAGCATTGAATTTACAAAAAAGTTGATGTTGCGTTGTACTTACATTAGTTTTTGCATGTATACAGATAGGCAACTAAGGTAGGTGGAGCTTAGACCAGTCAAGATGGTGTAATTAATTTTGTAGCTTTATGTTTGTCATTTTCAGGTGCCGTCCAACAAGGTTGTGAAACATTGACATGTTCATTTTGTTTATGTCACTAAAGCTGACCACCATTGTTGGAATGCAACCACCGACGAAAACAATAGGACCCTATTTATCCTTTTAATAACTATTAACTAAGCACAACTGTTTGGAGGTGACAATTTTTTTATTTTATTTGAGATAGAAATCTTGTGAAGAAAGTATCTTATATGTCCGGTTTATAAGATTTATGTGAGACTAACATGTAGACCTCACGTCAGGCGTATACAAGATTTTTTCACTCTAGCCTAATCTTAGTATTTATGTGTGTAAACTTAAATCTCGACCTTTACCCCTCCCACCTTACCAGAACTTGTACTTGTAAAATGACCATCACACCAAGAGTGACAATAAAGGAGAAAATATTTATCAAGTCATAGCTATAGCGCCTTGTGTGTTTTTGGTAGGAAAATCAAGATAATCTCTTATGTCCTTTAATTCAAGATCAAGTCATAGATTAATGTCTAGTTCTGTTGCTTTTCAGAGGAACCAAATCTGATTAAAGGAAGTAAGTGATAAAAACCTCGTCAAGTGCCATAAAACACATTAGTTCACCATCTAAAATCGACTACTTACTTAGTTCTGTGACATTTTTTCCTATTTTCTATCGGACACTACATTGCCTATTGAGAATATTTTAAGAGAGTTTAATGATGTTAAAACCCTTCCAATTCTAGCAGATTTTTCAGCAGAATAGATTTGCTACATAAGCTGGTGTAGTAGGTCCATCATAAGGATCTGATTATTGGACTTAGAAGAAGGTTTCATGAATATCTTCAAAACTATTATAGTGACAGGTCCAAATAGTTGTTTTGGCAATGAATGCAAATGAGTTGGACTTGGTCCGACTGTCAGGGGAAGAATCTGGTGCTCTGGTGCTTCCCTGTTTGTTTGTTTGTTTTGTTGCGATCATTTGGCCTGCATCTTTTTCTACATTTTTGTACCAGATGCAAGCTGGACTGGAAAAGCACCTTCTATTTATTTGTCTAATCAAACCAAACATAACAAATACAATGCGTGTAAACGGGCTAAAGCCTGTGCGGAAAATTGTATTAACATCCTATTACAGACTCGTTATTGTATACTTCATATACACTCCCTCTTCTAATTGTGTTTTAAAAACATAATTGAATCCCTTCGACATTGTATGTACGGTTAGCGTGTGACTATCATTAGAAATTCATCTTTTTTTTTTTTTTTTGGGACCTTAAAAAGCAATAATAAGCTCATTAAGCTGAAGCTCTGATTGCCAATCTGATTTGGCTTTTTTCATGTCTTCACTCAAATATTCCCTGTCCTTCCTATTTGCTAGTGTGAAACATAGACCCTACTACCTAGCCATAAGGTCATAATCAGAGTAGATCTTGCTTTATTGTATGACACTATTTTATAGTAAGTCAAAAACATGTCAAATATGATAAGTAGGACTCATGATTGAACGTATCACTCATCTGCTCGTCCGATCTGTTGTTCAAAAGAAAGCCTTCTATGTGCATGATTTTTTGCATTTGTGAACAGAACAGCATGTGAAGCGAGCCTGGCACTAGGTTCTATTTACAAGTATCCTTAATTTTAATTACCTTTACTGACAACACAGGCAACTACATACCATATAAATCTTCTCTATTTTTTTTCCCAGGTGATATAATGTGCTACATGTTCTAGATGCAAGTACAAGTCCAAAGCTTCTTATTAAGCAACCTTCATTCATTCATGTTGCAAGTTGCGAATTACCACCCGTGATCATTTTTTATAACGCTTTTGTTATGAGAAGTGATTATTTTTTCAAAATGTTTTCACAAAACTTTCACAACAAATTATAGATAGCAAATTGTTATCGGTTCTAATTTGAACCCATCACTTAAATTGCTTTATACCCACCCATAACAGCTAGTAACAACCTATTATTTAAGTTTTATTGTGAAAATGTTATAAACTTTATATTTCTCTTTTGTTATAGAGTAAATGAGAATTAAAAACTCTTTTGTTTTAGAGTAAATGAGAAAGAATTCTTCACGTGAGCTGGAATTTGGGCTAGACATGATCAATCGCTCACCTTCCTTGTTCACCCATACTGCGGATAATACGAAAAGGTCCTTCACAAAAGATCAATTCAACCTGTAAGATATGTGTGTTAGAGAGAGAGAGAGAGAGAAGATGACAAGGGCACCAACTTAATTCATACCATATGTACACAGTACACACGACCCCCTCTCAACTATACCATGAAGAATTAACTTCTGCATCCTCATGGAATGTCTCACATTATGTAAGTCCACAAGAAGGTGGAGCCCATCAACTATGAGACCACTTGTACGACAAGTGTATGAGAAATTTTCTTTAATACCACAGCCTCACAGGCTCACATGCCTGTTAGAGGGTCAAATGTCAATATCAATAAGCCTAGACTAAAGCAAATTTCACAAAATATTTCACAAATACCCAGGTGACAAATTCTAAATAGTATATGATAAAGTGATATCAATGGTGAACCTAAAATACATTTAGTTAATTGGGCCAAGGTCTGTAAGCCTTTGCAAGTTGGGGGGTTGGGTATAAGACGGTTGGGAAGCTTTAGTTCTGTCTTGCTAGGAAAATGGTTGTGGAGGTATGGCATGGAAACTGATGCTTTATGGAGGAAGGTTATAGATGCAAAATATGAGAATATTTGGGGTGGTTGGTGTACGAAAAAGGTGACAAGTCCTTATGGGGTCAGCCTTTGGAGATATATTAGAAGTGGCTGGTTGAACTTCTCTAAACTCCTTGTATATGATGTGAGGGGTGGTACTAGAGTGAAATTTTGGAAGCATGTGTGGTGCGGGGATTGTACTTTCCAACAGGCCTTCCCGGAGCTTTATTGTCTTAGTAGGTCAAAGGATTCCTCGGTGGCTGAAGTTATGGGTTGGTTTGCTGGGAGGTTTCACTGGAATGTGCAATTTCGCCGTCCACCACAAGATTGGGAAGAAGAAGCCTTTGATCGGTTTATGGGGTTGGTCTATTCTTCGACAGTGCGGGGGTTTGGCCCAAATAAGGTTTGTTGGAAGCCTGTAAGGAATAGAGGTTTTGAGGTTAGAGGATATTATAGCTCCTTCTATCCTTCTAATCCTGTTTCCTTCCCATGGAGAATGATATTGCAATTGAAAGTTCCTCCAAGGTGGCTTTCTTTTCTTGGTCTGCTTCCTTAGGTAAGATCTTAACAATAGACAACCTTCGTAAAAGACATGTGATAGTGCTTGATTGGTTCTATATGTGTAAGTGTTGTAGGAAGTCGGTGGATCATCTTCTACTTCATTGCTTCATAGCTTGGGAGTTGTGGTCTTTGGTTTTCTATTTGTTTGGTATTCAATGGGTTATGCCTTATATTGTTCTTGAGTTGTTTGAGGTTTGGCAAGGAAAGTTTGCACGACATCGTCACATTGATGTTTGGAAATTAGTGTCTCATTGCTTGATTTGGTGTGAAAAGAATGCTAGAAGTTTTAAGGGTTGTAAACGTTCTTTGTTAGAGATTAAGTCTTTTTTCTTGCATACTCTCTATGATTGGAGTGTGGTCTTTTCTCATTTTTCTTGTTCTTCCTTTCCTATTTTCCTTGACCGTTGTACTTTTGTTTCCTAATTTGTGCCCCCATAGTACATCCCCAATGTACTCGGTTTGGCATTTTTTTTCTATTATTAATAACATTCTTACGTTACTTGTCAAAAAAAAAAAATGGTGAACCAAAATAAGAATCAATAAAAACTTGTGAATTCAACTGTTGTATCATGCTAAGAATCAATAAAAACTTGTCAACTCAACTATTGTAAATTGTTGTCTATAGCATTACTTGGGGCAGTATAGATGCCATAAACTTGTCAACTCAGTCGAGGCAGCATGCCACGTGTACTGCATGGCCCCTACATAAATCCCTGGGTAAACTGAGTAATAATAAACTCTACATTTGGAAAGAGCAGGCCAAAACCATGGAGAGATCTCATTAACCTCTCTAAATTACCGTAATAATAATAATAATAATAATAATATATCCAGTAACCACAGGACTGATATAATGCGTCTAAAACCAAGTTCAGATTAAAAAGAAAACACCACATAATTCCTCAAATGGAAGTGATAACGTATTCCATTTTTGTTTATGATTCAACTTCTGAGGGAAAATCATTACAATTCCTGATCTCTAATTAAAAAGCTAACACACTTTCAGCAATATAACCATTTTCTTTACAGCCTCTCCTTTGTCATTTGCACTATTTACAAAAAGAGAGCACTTGTAACCTGCAATTTTTCCACATTTATATGAATGATCTTACCACTTCTCACCTTCCAAATTCTGCAATAAAGATCACTTGCATCGATACCAATAGTGGCATACTGGCATATACAAGATGCGGTCCAACTCAAGTACTCAAATTCTGTCCCTCCAAAGGGGGTGGTAATCACAACCAAATGGCTCCCACCCATTACGATAAAGTATTGACGAATTTCCGTGGCAACACTCCAAAGCTGAACTTCATTTGAATTAAAGAAACAAACTCCAGCATTGAGCAGAAGTTTCTTAACTCTTCCAACCCAGTGCCTTCAGATGGCTTTGTTTCAGTTCAATGTGCTTCCCTATCCTGAAAATACCAACGGAAGTTAAATTGTGATAGATATGAGAATAGCACTTGCATATCCTCATGTGAGTCAAAGCAGCACTGACTTGTCTAAAATCAAAGGTATCAAATGAGAAATGCTATCACATAGTTATGTACAACATTGACTTAGATATGTATAAGACAAGCTTAGACATAATTAGTGGTGGTATACTTGCCTTTTTTTTTTCTTTTTTCTTTTTTTTGATGAGTTATGCGTGCTCCCTGTAGATTTTGAACCCACAACTCACCCTCTACCTATTTTTCTAGAAGTGCTAAGTTCCAACAACCCATACCTGCTACTTTTTTTTCCAGGCAAAATGAATAAATCAGCACTCTGAAGTTTTTTTTATTTAACTTTTTTTCCCCACCCTGACCCCCATTTATAAGTTACCTGGCGCTCATAAGAAAGTGTTGGTGAAAAAACATGAGACCCAAAAAAAAGAAGAAGGAGAGAGAGAAGCACTGCCAAGGAATGATTTTAAAGAAAGTAATTATTTTGAGCAATTACCCAAGATCCGATGGAAGTCTGAAACCACCAATTCTTACACGCTTTAATGAATGAATCTGCAACAAGAAGAAACATAAGCAACAAAGGTGAACACGCCAGAAATATAAATCAATAAGCTTTAAGGACCAGCTATACACAAGAGTGATAGACCAAATGTTGATACAAGATAATGCTCCATGTTCACTTATTAAATTTTTTTTAATAAGTGACAGCATGTGTATTAAATTTCTGGAATGAAATTGTGAACAGAATCTTCTGAATAGTACCAATAATGCATATGCCTACACATATGTACAATGAAATAACAATTTTGAACAAAAGCATTAAAATTGTCCTATAATCTTGAAAAACTGCAAAGCTACTTTTTTCCCTATGCTTTTTATATAAATGATGAAAGAACAACTCCACTTAACCATACTTCATGTGTGTGTGCGCACGCGCATGTAGTGGACAGATAAGTTACACTCACCCCTGGGTCTTGAACTAAAGACTTTATCCACCATCCCAATATCAAGGGAGGAGGAAGTGCCATTTGAGTTAGTGTCATTAATCTCAACAATAAATCGATATTTAGAAAATTACTATCAAGTGCACAACTAAGAGGAAGGCAGGTTAAAGCAACTAGTCTTTCTTATCCGAAGGCAAGCAAGACAACAAGGGAGGTTTTAAGCAACTCCATGGTTTCCAGATGGGTTTCCTTTTGGGTTTGTCCACTTGTTTTCCTACTCAGGTTCTGGTTCCTATTCTAGAAATTTCAGATTGTCATTGCCAAAGGTTGCTTCCTTTCCTTTACTGTGCTTCAAGCTGTTGAAGTCATGCTTCAGGCTTGCTAGTAGAGATACGAAAATGGGCCATCTCAAGATAGCCTCAAACACCATTTCTATTCTATTGCCAGTTCCTTGCATCAAAATATAGAGTGGGATGCCACTAACTCTGGAAAGTGAAAATGTTTTCATCAATTAACTAAAGCTAACCTCAAGTCCAGCATTTTTCACAAGCTCTCGAACTTCATGTTTCCTCCCTTCATGAACCTGCAGGATTCCAAATGAACGAATGAAAATTAAACACTAGCAGAAATGCAGTAGAATCTACCTGACAAAGGGAAACAAATGTATAGGATAAGTTATAGAAGACTGGAATAGGTAACAAGTACCACAATGCGAAGACGAGGTCTTGGTATATCTGGTTGTCGTGGTAGTAGCTCCACAGAATCTGGGGTGCAATGGACGCCCTCAATGACTGTTCCGTCGTTGATGGCTATCAAGTGCCGCTTATTAACATCGCCATCTATTACTGCTATATATCTGGCAATCACCAAATGTTATTTTGTATGTCATCAAATTACGCGGGAATGGAAGTACAATATTTATGCCCAACAGTAAAGTTCTGACTTAGGAGGCAATAAATAAATGGCATTAGCATAAAGTTCATATCATGGTAAGCAACTAAACATTTTAGTTGTTGCTATCCAAAGCATGCCAACCAATAAACTTTGAAGAGCATGCCAACATCAAATCAATTTCCTGTGAAATTGTACAAAAGTGTAGATTCACATAACTATTAAGTAATAATTATGGATGATAGGCTATTTTTCAGTAGAACATTTGTCCCCAACACAAAAAAATTAAGGAATGTATGCAGTTCAACACTCACTCCTTTGATAAGTTAGCTGAAGGATGTGAAATTTGTTGAGCAAAATCTCCTGAAAACAAACAGCATTGGACATGGTTATAAATGAACTCATCCAAATTTCAATCTATACTTAAAGAACTCCAAGGAAATAATCGTCTTTAAGGCACACCAGGTTGCATGCATTGCAGTTTACATACCATCATTAGTCACAATAATCAAACCGGTAGTGGCAACATCAAGGCGCCCTACGGTGAACAGTCGTGGCTTGGGTACTCCTGAATTTCTTTTATCCTGGAAATGCACACTATTATTTGTTTAATTTGCTCGATTTTTTTTTTTTTACAAAGTTTACAATTAATTTTTCCATGATGGTAGTTTTTCTTTCTTTCTTTTTCCTTTAGTTAAAATCAACAACCAAAAAACATTAGATAGAAGGTTTCCACCCACACATACCAATATCTTCAAATAATCATCAAACAGACTCAACACGGACTTAGACTCTTTGTCCCCAGATGAGCAAATGTACCTGTCACAACGTAACTACATTAATTTACACACACATCACCGCCTAAAGAGCTCAATCCATAAATGACCCCAATGATCCAAATGAAAAGAGCATTAGCAACAGTAACAAACCCTTTTGGTTTGTTCAAGGCAAGATAAACCTTTGGAGGCTGCTTCTTAGGAAGACGGTTCCCATTGACATAAATAATATCCTTCGCAGGATCAACACGAGTCTGCAAATAGCAACACACTATTTATATTCACACAAACACAAAGGCCCAACTCATTTTGATATCAATCACAATAATAAACCCCTAAGAAGCACGTCTTATCGCATCCTATTTTTTCAAGAATTACCGTGTTGTTGTGTCTCATGTCATTGTCCATGCTTCTTAGAATCAAATGCAGAGAAACCTAATAAGAATACGAATGCAAACATAACTATATATGCTATAACCTGTGGAGTATTGCACACGGAACCATTAACAGTAACCTTGCCTCCAAATATAAGCTCTTCACTACTCCGCCTCGATGCCACTAAAAAAAATATATAACAATATTTATGTATTATCTGAAGTCATATTCTCTTTTACTTCCTTAATTGTCGCAAACAACACATACTAATAATCAGTTACATAATTGTGACAAGTAAAACAATCAAAAACAGTAGTTGAGACAAAACATTTTTAATGTTAACGTTACCTCCGGCGGCAGCGAGAACCTTACTTAGGCGCTGAGGGGGGTCCTTGAAATTATCATTATAGAATCTCCGAGCAGCCTTGGAGTAGTTGGATTTAGGAACAACCTCGGAGCTCTTGTTTTTGTTAATCTTGTTTTTTTTGGTCACTTTGGTGGTGGCGGTGTCGGAATTGGCCGTCGCGTGGAGAAGACGCGCGGGAGGGTGCATCTGAAGCTTGAGGTTGCCATCTTCGCCCCGGACAATCCACGGGATGATGAGCTGGCCTCCGGATTCGGGGTCGGGGTCGGAGTCGGAGAACGGGTCGGGTTCGGAGGGCTTGGGTTTGGGCTTTGGGGGTGCGAAGGAGATGTTGAATTGTGGAGGAGAGGAAGAGGAAGAGGAAGAGGAAGAAGGAAGTGAAGAGGTTATGATGCGAGGAAGTGTACGGAAGGGTCTGAGAGTGAGAGAAGGTTTGGAGAAGAGGAGTGAGGAAGAGAGTGATGCCACTGTTGCTGCCATTTTTCTCAAGATAATTTGGGGGAGTTCGAACTTTTGAAGGATTGGCTGAGAGGCTTGAGGGGTTTGGGTTTAACTACATTGGATTTGGATTTCATATTTTTGGAGGGGATTTCTTTTGACATAAAACTACAAGTCGTTCTTCTTCTTCTTCTTTTTTGGGATAAGAGGTCACAATGTTTTTATAACACCAATTATAATATTTTTATTGGGCAAATTACAATTTACCCATACGTGATTTGGTCAAAATTTAAGTTGTCTATTTAAAGTTTGAAATTTGACACTTTAACCACTTGAGGTTAACTACCTAAGGTTAATTCAGTTAGAGTTTTGTAACCCCTTCTATTAAAAACATGGCTAAACATGTATTTTTTCTCCACTTTTATGTCTCTCTCTTCCAAGAACACAAAAAAAAAAAAATACAAGATCAAAAAAGATTAAAAAGAATTCAGCAGAACACTTGTATCATGAGATTTCAAATCATAGGTAAGTAACTTAAATTTTGGTCAAATCTCAAGTGGGTAAAGTGTCAAATTTCAAACTACAAATAAGCAACTTAAATTTCGGTCAAACCACATACGGTAAGTTGTAATTTACCCTATTTTATATTATTTTGGCCTATAGTAAATTGATATCTCGACTAGGATTAGTGATTAATTCCTAGATCTAATATTATACAAATTGCCCTGTCATTAAAATTTAAAAATCTCAAGAACCAAACTTTTCAAGAGATGGTGGACAAGAAGTTGCTTTGGAGTTTGGACAACAAGGTGGACTGGACTGAAAAAATGAGATGGGTGGATAATGAATAACAATAAAGTGCTAGGCAGACCCATTTCTAAGAGTTGCAAATCCAATTCAGGATTTTCTTAAAAGGGGTTGACAAGAGAGGTATGGTGCTTGATTAGTGGCAAAGAGGTTCACTCTTAAATATGGGCAGAATTGTTGTTAAGATCACACTATGATTCGTCTTCTTGTTGCCATTGCTACAGCAAGGCCCTATGCCGTGGTATAGTACAGGTGAGAGTGAATGGACCAATGCAGACCGAAATGCTATGCAGATGTAGCTTAAAGAAGCGTAACAATAATAAACTATACTTCAGTTTTTAGATATTATATAAATATGACAATCTAAACACCTTTAAATTTGTAAAAGTTAAATTATAATTATTATTTGGATAAATATATTTAATCAGAAGTATGAAATGCACTCTCTCATTTCTAGCGAAACGAAAAGAATTCTTCCCTATCAATATTGCCCCCTCGTATTCTAGAAAGAAACAAGATTCTATCCAATGTCTTTTTCTATCGTTCACAAAAAGATTTAGCAAATATCAATATTTTATAATTACTTTTCATTTTGTGTCTAAATGACCAATGATACATAATTTGCAATTTACCAATTTAAGATTTGAAATTATGTACACATAATGCATCTTATCATCATCATCTGATTAACATGTTTTTATTTATTATTTTAACATTGTTAAGAGGTAAAAGAGCAATGTTGGATATGTTGAACCACCATTTTAGGGATGACAAAATACTTTCATCTCGTCCTGCCCATTTTTTATCTAATCTTTATCTCACCTACGTTGAACCACCTCATTAGGAATGATAAAATACTTCTATCTCGTCCTGCCTTAGACTTACCCCACTTTGCACCGTGCAAGTTTTCCCCCGTTCCAAAGAGAGCACGCGACACATACGGAGCACCTACCATCTGAACCCGCGTTAGAGACTGCAAGAAAGAGACTAGGTGGATACACAAATTGATACACCACTTTGCTTAGTAATTATTCCAAAGACGCAACCATTTTTTCCAATCTCTCTCGGCTCTATAATATAGTGCACGCTCGAACTAGAGATGGAGTTAACTCATTTACGTGTTTATTTAAAAACTTATATAATATTAAATAATAAAAAATAAAAAAGAAAGAAGTTTGCTCCAAAAAAATTTGGAGAACATTCATAGACACATGTATTTTTTAATCAGGTGACTTATTTTTAATAATCATGTAGAAAGGAAAATAACTACTAATTATTTTATCAAATTCCAATCAATGGAAAGCATAAATATTATACATTCATGTATTGAAAGGCACATCTAGCTTGCACAAGGCTGAAACATAAGAGGATCAATTAATTTTGAGAAAAATAACATTATTTTGGCAGATTGTGCCACAAATTTGTGCATAAATTGAACATAAGGATGACATATATGAAAGTTCCACCCATCTGTTCTATGAACTTCTCAACAGGAAAAGGGGGGGAAATATAGCCGTGCAAACTTTATTGCACAAGAATAAGGTTAGAAAAATTGTGGTGAACAATTTTATTTCTAGATCCTGAACCACAATGAAGAATGACCAATATTTATTCAGCACTTCTACAACTATTGATTTGGGATTAAGGCTTTGTTGTTGTTGTTGTACTTCTGAAACTATTGATGAAATTAACAAATAAAATAGCATTTATATATACTATTTGTGAATTCCATCATGGAATTGTGCATTCTTGGATGACTTAAAAGTCTCCAAAAATCCTTTACCCTTCTCAAGCTCTTCTTTCTTCCTTGACTTGTCCCAATTGTGTTCCGCGGCCAATATCTCAATTATGCGTGGCAACGCCCGGCCTGCTGCATCAGTGTCAAGGAAAGCAAGCCTAGATCTCCTGGCAATGAAATCAACAGCAGATTCACAGTATTCATGCCGAGCACAGTATGCAACCTCTGCCTCTAGGTAAGGATATCCATGGGCAAGTCTCTTCCCCAGATGTTCATTCTATTGACCAAAAGAGGGAAAAAGAAGGATTACAGTGTGCCAAAAATAACATCAATAGGGTTCAAAGAAACAGTATCCACCACACTACCAAAATGCAATCTTGTACTATATATCTTAGCTGAATTAAAATCTTGAGACATTACAAGTTTGTTCAGCATAAAAAGGGCTACAAAGGCATAAAACTAAACAAAGTACATAATGAGGCCCATTACAGTGCCTGAATTGAATGAGCCCTTTTTCTTTAATACTACTTTAGGATATCTACTATAATTTATTTTTTTGGATAAGTAATAAGTTTTATTGATAACAAAAAGGAGACACCCTAGCACACAGGGAGTGTACAAGGGGTCAACAAATCAAATACAAAAATTGCATGAATCTAGGAAATCAATAAAAGAAGGGAATGATTGTTTTTGCAAAGCAAGCAACCAATCCAATAAAGTTCTAAAAAAGAATAGCTTGAGGTCCGGAATAGATCTCTCAATATCTTCAAAACATCTACTATTTCTCTCCCTCCAAAGACACCACATTAAGCAATGAGGAACAATGGACCACATCTACTATAATTTGATTTAGGCATCTGTTCTTTTAATACTGATAAGGTGAAAGCACAGGGCATGGCAAGATTTCAATAAATGAAATCATACTAATTTCCCTGGATTAGTAACGTAATGTCTCCAGATGACACTTTCAACCATGTACATTAAAGTGCAATCTCAAATCTAATTTCCTAAATCAACTGGTCGAAAAATCTGAAGCCCATGTGACTCACAGCCCAATGGGAAGCACTTAAATTTTGATGGGTCACCAACATGCCCCAAAACCAAACACTATATAATAGCAAAAGTCTCTAGCACAGAATATGGAAAAATACTCAGTCCAAAAATCATTGAAATAATATAAAACAAATCAAAACTTCACATAAATTCTCTCTTTTTGAAAACACAAAGGAAATCAGATGTGGACCAACCACAAAACCTGTTTTGCTAGTCAACAAAAGAGTTTCAAGATCGTGACAAAATCCACAAACTGAAGTTAACAAGGGGGAAAAAAACCAATTTAACACTTGATGTGAACAATGTGCCACTGTATCATGCCCAAGCAGACGTATTAAACTTTCAAGCATTACAATTATATACAGAACCTAAAATGTCAATATTTTGAGGTCCTCCAGTGACATGTATAATATATTCTGTCACAAAGCAATGTTAAATATCATTTGTCTATAATACAAACAAAAAAAACTACATAGACTAAGGAAAAACTACACTATGAAACTTAAGATCAATTTTTAAGAAATTCCTTTCATTAAACAAATTAACAACAGAGTGAACTAAAAAGTTTTGAGAATGCCCATTGCTTTATCTGAATTTGAGCATTTCTATATTAGGAAATCAACCTGTTGCCAAGCAGAACCTTAAAAGGATTGCAAAATTAGCTCTAAAGGTTATTAAGAGGAGTAAGATCCCATTCAAAACTCTTTCTTTACTCCCAAATGCATTTGAGCATATAGTATACTGCAGGAAGTGCCAGTAGTAAAACTGCATGACAACTATTAGAAGTTTCACTTCATTGTGCATTTTAAACCCCATGACCTCATTCTCCACCCATTCTTACGGGGGAAGTTTATGGTGAAGCAATTATAAAAAGAGGATAAAAAAATTCCTCCTAAGTGATAAAGCTACAAAATGAAGATTATAGCAAGACAAGCCAACCTGAGCAATGGCAGCCACTCGTTCAGCCATTGTTCCATATGCGTGAGAAAGATGCTTTGCTACTGCAGTGTCCATTACACCAGGAACGACTTTACCACTAAAAGTCTTCTTCATGCGTACATATTGTTGAGCAAGAACTGTAAATGATGAAGGATCCCATCCATCTCCACCAATAATGCGCAAATATTGAGTTATACATTTCCTGGTAGGGCTCAGCTTTCCAGACTTTATAGCTGCATTAACTGCATCTTCTGCCATGCTGAGTGTACTAATAGTAAGTATAATGTGCAGGGAGGGGAGTGGGGGGATGTGCACACAGGCATTGACTTAAAAGGCCTAGATCAATAAGGTTTACTTTAAAATTAAATTCATTGAGAATACTTCTAATAAATTAATTATATATCTGGATCAAAAAAAAAAAAATTACATATCATAGGGACAATTACCATACTACATACAGCAAACTTATTGTGTGTGTGTGTGTGTGTGTGTGTAATTGAAAGAGCATCAAAGAGGAACCACTTTAGATGAGTTTAGCCAGTGTGCACCTCCCAATAATTTATTAATAATAAATTTCAGGTATACTATTCCAAAGGTTACCTACGGTAAGTAGTCCACTTCCCACCCGTAATTGTGACCAAACCAGGATAATCTTCACATACAACATGATCTCTGGAGATACTCTCAGTGTTTTTTGCAGATGGATCCGTTGCCAATGGGCGTATACCACTCCATGCAGAGAGAACATCTGTTCGCCTTACCTACACTTCCACAGAATTAATTTATCACCACAAGTAATAGCAAAGAGAAGACAACCTAGAGGGAGCAATTAGCAATAATTCCTTCAATGGCTTGTAGGTTTAGTCAGTGAAATATCAACGTAGAGTCATGGACCTTCAATAGACAAAGAAGTCCATATGAAAAAGGAGTAGCACACCAAAACATTAATAGTAAATGATCTCTGAAATTTCAAACATCTCTTAACATTTAAAATTAGTCAAATTTGAGTGTAATTGTGTTAGCAATGTACTCAAACCACCACAAGCCCATCAACATAAAAAAAATCATATTAGGAGCATAACCTAAGACACCAATATAACCTAACTCCCACTCAGAATATTTTAGTTATACAGATTGGATCTATTCAAAAAATGAACTTCAAAAGTAATAAAAAATCAAAAAAAAAAAAAAAAAAGGGAAAAAACAACAGCAAAAACGTCAAGAAATCTTTAATTAAAAATGCATGTGCCAGGTAAGAAAAATGGAGGACATAGACACAAAGAGAGGATGATGATGGAAACAGCAACATACCTTAACAGTAAGGTAATCACTGATGGCGTCCAGTATAAATTGAATCTCATCCTCATGTGGTTCTGGAAGCAACGTAATGTCAGTGTTGGAATCTGTAGTTCCAGCTACTGTTCGTCCCAACCATGGCAGCATGAAGACAACACGTCCATCCTTGGTTTTAGGAACAATTAAACCCATTCCCTCAGGTGAATAATAATCAGGTAGAACGACATGTACACCACTGCTAGGACAGATCATAGACCGCGCTTCTTTATCAACCATTTTCCTCACAGAGTCGCAAAATGGCCCAGCAGCATTGACAATTACTTTTGCATAGGTATCAAACTCTTTGCCTGGTGCACTTTGAAATGCAGTAAGGAAGATAACAATTGAAGTAACCAAATTTAGTTACAGTAGATACAACACATACAAGACAACTTAGCGTGCATCACTAACAAATATACTAAAGGCCAGAAGAAAAAACAGATGGGTAAATGCCAGCATGGGTTAGTACATACATTGAATGTATGGTCATGTTAGAGCAAATGAGAGAACAAGTGATTTTGGTAGGAGAACAATAAAACATGAGCAAACAAAAAAATACAATGAAGTCAAAGCTGACTTGTCCCTCCCCAAGACTTAATTATTAGTTTTACCCCTTTATTATTTTGGGGACTGAATTGATGTATACACTATACAGATTACAAGAACAAGAAACTACCAATTTGAGAACAGAGAATAACAGCCAGATAAACAAATAATTTTAAAGTTCTGTCATCAAATTGTTCATACAAGTTTTCATGGTAAACAAAAATTGTGAAAACAATTAATATTAAGGTGATAAATATCTCAAGAGTGCCAAGAGCCTAGTAATTTAATGGCATTGTCTGCTCTCCTCCCTAGGGAGAACCAGGGTTCAAATCCCATCTCCCCCATTGTTGTAACTAACAAATTATAAAATAAATTTTAAAAAAAAAAATCTCAAGTGTTGACAGGAAGTACTTCCTGTACCTGATAAATTATCTCGGATTCGTGCACCAATTATCCGCTTGCCATCTTCATCCCTCAGAAATGCTACAACTTCTGCATGGTTAAGCACTGCTGCACCAGCTACTGCAGCAGTGCATGCTACTCCAACATTAAGTCTCGAGTCATTCATCTGGCCATCAAAATAAACCACTGTGCCCTTCAGGTTTCTATCTTTACCCTTCCTTGCAAGCGTGGGGAAGAGCTCACTAGACTCTTCTGCAGAATAATATCTGGACAAATGCAACAGGTGTCGTCCAGCTACCAAATCGTACATTTTCAAGCCCGCCCAGTAATATACTACATCAAACCATTCAAAACATGGTGTCATGCATGGTAAAGCATGGCATAGGTGTGGCGCATTTTCAATAAGCTGTTTACGCTCCTCAAGTGCGTGGAATACCAACTTCAGTTGCCCATAGTCAAGATTAAACACAGCTTTCTCCAAATAACGTACCCCTAAAAGTTATACAAACAAATACAGACAAATGATTAGCTCCAATCTAAAAGAAAACAATATGTTATAAATTTACAACAAAAAACAAAAAAAACAAAAAAACCAATGGATATTATTAAAACATCCGGACCTAATTAAATGACATAATTAACATCCTACAACCCTTCACATTACAACATTTCATTTCTTTTGGCCCTATTGAAAAAATATATATATATTACTAAAAAAAATTTCCACATCAATTTTTTGCCAATGCCAATAACTACCAAACCAAACAGACAAAACAGCTACTTTTTTCCAAAAAATGGAGGAAAAATATTCATATATGGGTCCGTTTGGTTAGACGTTTGGGAGCCTAAAAGTGAGTTTTGAAAACTCAAAACCCCATTCATTTTAAACCAAAAACACCGTTTTGCAACGGCTTATACAAACGCATTGATTCTAACCCATATGATCAAGCTGAACAACCAAACATTCTGTTCAATCATAAAAAGTCCATAACCATGCAAATTCAAGTGCAGAGCAACGCAATTTCCAATCATGATAACAACTCCACACAAGGAATTCAATATTTAAAACCGAAGAAAAAAAAAAGTTCAAAAACAGAGCATATCAGTAGAATCACAAAAAAAAAAAAAAAGCTAGCAATTCAATTAGTCAAGAACATTTACACATACATAAACCGATATACGAATACGTATCAATATACTCATACATGTAACGAATACGTACGTACCTCCGTGAATGAGCTTGGTGGACCTTGAGGACGTGCCGGAAGCGAAATCCTCGCGCTCGACGAGCCCGACTCGGAGACCACGCGTGACGGCGTCGAGTGCGACGCCGGAGCCGGTGGCGCCGCCGCCGATAACGAGCATGTCGAGCGGGTTGGCGGAGTTGGCTCCGATCAGCGCAGAGGCCTGAGCCGCCCTGGACGGAACGACGACGTTGGGGTCGGTGATCCTCTGCCGAATTGCCGATATGTGGGCCCCAGCTTCGCCGCGGTCGCTGGCAGAGAACGTCGGCCCGAAGAGCAGGATTCCGCCTCCGGCTGCGGCGGCGATTGCAACGGCGCCTATTCGCCGGCTCAGGCGAGCTCTTGCTGCCATACGGTGCGTTTTAGAGCGAGAGAGCGAGAGATAGAGAGAGCAGGTTGATGTGATAGGGATTTGATTCGGCTATAGAAATTTGGAAAAAAAGGTTGCGTCTGGGAATCGGTCTAAAAGGATTTTTCACGGTTAATAGCAAGACGCCACACACCGTTGGAGATGGTGGAACAGTGTGTGGATCCCAGTACTGTGTACTCATCAAAACTACTAAAATACCCTCTTACTTGCAAGTTTACAAGAGCTCTTGCTTTTTTTTTGGAGTTTTGACTTTTTTCCCAACCCCTAATTAGACAAGAGGTTAAGAATTAGTCAAGCAATAGAGGTGTTTGTGGTACGAGGCTATGTTTTATGATTGATTTTCTATATAAATTATTTCCACGAGGCTATGTTTTATGATTGATTTTCTATATAAATTATTTCCATATTTTTAGGGAATCAAATATGGGTATTTTGCTCTCAAATCAATCAATCAAGCTCTCAAAAAAAATATATATATGGGTATTTTTTTTTTAAGAAGAATATATGGGTATCCTAGATTCTCATCCTTGGGTTTGGGTTCAGGTGCATTAACTCATAGGTTTATAAAATATGTTTGCTTTTTAAATCGTGTGTCAAAATGAACATGTATCATAATTTTAATTGGTCCAAGCCAAGGTTTTTGTGATAATGTGGATTCTCATAATAAAATAACTTAATATTGTGTTTATAAATCTATTAATATTTTAGAGAAAATAAATACAGAATAGTTCGTATAAGATTCTTAGGAATAAGTAAAAAAATAAGAATTTACATTAAGAATATGGAATAATGGATACTAGGAGTTTGGAAAATATATATATATATATATATATATATTTTTTTTTATAACATGGACAAAATAAATTAGCAAAGATATGTATACCGTCTTCTAAAAAAAATTATGTATATACATACATATATAATATAGGGAGCACTCCTTTCAAAAAAAAATATATATATATAGGGAGTACTAAAAGGCAACTTTACTATTATTATTATTATCATGTATATTACTATTTAAAGGGATTTTCATGTTTGGATTCCTATTTTTGAATGCCCAAAATACCTTCAAATTCATCTATTTAGAAAGTTAAATAATATAGTTAGACATGTCAAATTACTATTTTAAAAACTCCTAAATTTTACATAGGTTTTAAAAAGAATTTTTTTTTTCTTTTAATGGGCCATCCACTTTTCTTTGTTAAATTCAAATTTCAAAATAAAACAACCATTTAAAAAAAGAAAAAAAAAAGACTCTATTTAGATTTTTTTTTTTTTTTTCTATATCTATATTAGTACTATTTAAAGAAATTTCCCTGTTTGGATTCCTATTTTTAAATACCCAAAATACCCTCAAAATAAATAAAATTATGACACTACATCCAAAAATAAAAAAGAGTCACATCGCACGCACGAAGTGCATACTATGAGGCTAATTGTTATTATTATATTAATATGAATTAAAAGACACAATAAGACGTGAATTTATTAGTGTTTATTTTATGGTTAGTGGCTACTAACAATGAGAATTTCCCTCTTAGAATAAAATAAAACACTAATGTCTACTTAGTTGTTTTATAAATTATTTGACACATCGAGTAGATCATGTCAACTATGTCAAGTAGTCCTCCAACTCAATAATATAGTATCATGCATTTCAAATTAATTGGGATGGAAACTAACCAAAATATCTATATATATACACACATACAAATTGTCATTGCCTCCTCAAACTTCGGTGTTTGCAATTCAAACACACTTTGTGCTAGGAGAAAGTTTAGGGACACAAAAAATCTAACATTTGCTAATGTGACAGATTATTAGTGATAAGTTAAAAAGTAATTTCAATGTGGCTCAAATGAGAACCAGCGAAAGCTTCCAACTCAACTGGTGTAAAAAAAGTTGTCTTTTTTTCTTTTCTTTTTTTTTTATATAGCATTGCTCTTTTGTTATGGTTCACAAAAGTAGTTTTTTTTTTTTTTTGGATAAGTAAAGATAGGATTGACCACGGCAAAAGGCGGAGGAGCGCCTTAAACCATCTCTTGAGCATGCAAAAGATATCAAATCAGGAAAGAAGAAATAGATATTTATGGGCTCATCCCACTTACAATGAGGTGATTGAAGGAAGCTAAAATAGATGACAAAAAAAAAAAAAAAAAAGGGACGAAAATCAGATGAATTGACTTAAGGATGCTGAAAAGTTTCAATCACAATAAGTGAGTCCCCTTTCAAACACATTAAAAGAGAAATTGTGATGAACTGCCAGTTTGAGGGCCAAGAGAGCAATATGAACTTCACCGAGAAGGAGGTCCAATGGGGGTAACAAAGAAAGAAGCATGGGCAAAATAGCATTTCGATAATCATTCCTACAAATAGCAGCAACAATAGAGAATCCAGGTTGGTCCCATAATGTGGGTGTTGGTAATGATGTATATTTATTTCTTATCTTTAAGATGGTGAGCTTAGGGTTATGATTATAACCTGACTCAATTAATTTAAACACACACAAGACCACGAGATAATGACCGTGTGGTCTTCTTCTCTATACTAAAAAGTTTGCCCAGCTTGACTTTTATAGTTGAAACTTGAATGAAAGATTAAATAAATAAATAAAAAACGATATCTAAGTTTAAATGAACTTGACATCACTATCATAGTGATGGTTCCATTTTTTTTTTCTTCATATTTATAATATTGTGCTAAACATGATCAAGAATCTAATATTTTGAATGCATAAATCATCACACTCATAATATATAGATCTAGAATTTATATATGGTAAATATATTACATATAGCTTTTTAGAGAATTTCAACCTATTATATCCGCTATCTATAATTCACATATGGTAAATATATTATATTTTTTTTTATAGAGAATTTCAACTTATAGCGTCTCCTTCTGTTGATACTCTATCATTATATCAAAATACCAATTGATTTTTGGTGTAGTCGAGAATTGAACCCCAAATCTTTTATTCAATGACCAAAAATTTTATCAGTTTATCAGTTGAGTTAACTGAATCTCACAAATATATTATATATCTAAAACACTAAAAGCATGATTGGTACATTAAATTAATATGATATTTAAAATAATAATATTTATTACTATAAATAAAAGATATCACAATACAATAAGGGTTCTTGGCGGCGGAGTGAGACCGGTGGAGAGGGATGAGATAGATGTGGCGGGGCTGTGCTGGGCACAAAGGATGTGACTGGGTATCTGAGAAGAGAGAGAGAGAGAGAGAGAGAGAGAGAGAGAGAGAGAGAGAGTTGGTGGGGTTTTGAAGAGAGAGAAGGATTTGTTTTATTTTTTCCCGTGTGTGTGATAGAGAGAGAGAGAGAGAAAGAAAAGTTAAGAACTTAACAATTTTCTTTAAACGAGTCATAGACAGGTGTCCTTTTAATATCTTGACACATATACCAATATGTAGGAAGTGTTTGCAACAAATCCTTGTCCTACAATAATTATCCATATTCATAAGATTGTTTCTTACGGAAAGTTTCTTATAACTATTTTAAAAAGGGTCCGGTTAATGTGTGCCCTAAGGGCACACATTAACTTTCCACTTTTGGAAACTTTTTCTCGAGAATTGAAAAAACTGTTAATTTTTTTTCAATTCTCGAGTAAATTTTTTTCGAAAATGAAAATTAATGTATGCCCTTAGAGCACACATTAATAAAATCTTTTTAAAAAAGAGTAGTTATTCTCAAAGAGTATGATGGTTTTACATCTTAAGGGGCATTCGGGACAATTCCATGGATGTAGCAACTATATTGAATAGAAGCATCTGAGTCAGAATCAAAGAGAGTGCTGGGTAATCGGTAAATATACTCCCGTGTTTACTGTTTAGATATAAAGGGAAAGTGGTCAACCGTCAACGTCCCAACTCCCGAGGAGATCATAAAAGCTGCATGGCTCGTGAAACGCCACTCGACTTTTTATAACGTTTTCTTTCTTTAAAAAAAAAAAAAAAAAAATTTAAAACGTTTTTATCAGCACATCATGACGTTTATGAGGAACTTTATAACGTCAAACCTGTTACATGCATAATGCATCGATGATCTACATCTACTTATGGGAAAAGCAATAATTATATTAGAATTTTTTTGGAAAATTATTTTTTATGAAAAAAATACCATGTTAACAGGTGTATTAAGAAAAATTGATAAAGTAATTAAGAAAAGTTTTGATACTATTAGTTTCTAAAAAAAAAATAAAAATTTGATACTATTTTTATGAGATATAAAAAAATTTGTCACAACAATATTAATTATAAAAAAGCCACAACTTTCTTAATTTTCCAAGATTATAAAAAATTACTATAATTTCATATAAAGCAATAATTGTAATTTCTAATATAATAACACACACACACACACACACAAAAACACAGCTTAATAAAAACTAATTCTCATCCATAAGTAATTCTCTCTCATTCTCATTCTCATTCTCTGCATTCAATGAAAAAATAAAAACTAAAGCAAGCATATACATACATACATACATACATATATATATATATATAATGATAACTGTAGGGACTGGTTTGAACACTTCTTCTGCTGGACGAGTGGACTCAGACCCAACTAGCCCAATACAATGAATTTGTAGAGAGTGGGCCAAAGAACTAGACTTTAGTGCATGTACAACGGTCAATATGACATTCATGGCCATCAAACAGAGATGAACCTGAGATTATCTAAGAGAGTACGTCCTCGGCATAATCCGAGGAGTTTTGTTCTAATGATTAATAAATGAGAGTCATTACCCCCAAAAATCCCCCCTTCCTATGGTTGGTTTCTCATATTATATAGTCCTCACTAGACGATCTTTGCCACCCATTTGTTGATCATCCAAGCCTGCACCTGACTGCCCGTACCATCAGCCGCCTTACCAAACCTCCTATGAGTTACAGTAACCTAGACAACTTTGTTCAGGGGTCACTTCCTCATTAATGCGGCCAAAACGTTAGTTGTGGGCATTTAATGTGGAGGTGACAGTTTCTCCTTGACTTGCTCCTCCACCATGCTTCCGTGGTTGACACATTGTACTTGTTCTTTCTCTTGAGATGCCTTGGGAGGCTACCTTTGATGGTGTGCTATCTTCTTTTCTATGATCTCGGCAAGCCAGGGACAAGATCGTCATCGGCGATGTTTCTTTGCAATTTAGGCTTTCTTCGATCATCCTCGGACGTTTCTCCATTCTCGACATGGGCCTTGGGCTTAATATGAAGTGGGCTGGGGTCGCCAGATTCTTAGGCCCCACAATAGCCCCTCAAAATCCTGCTGTCCGACTTCTCGGACGGGGAGGAGGATTTTGATGTCCTCGGGCCTTTGTCATGGCTTGTCCAGTCTTGCCCAACGTCAGCGCTAGAGTCTTTTCACCTGTCCAATGCACGTTTCTGGCGCTTCGGTATACGGCGCGCACCCTCATTAAATTCTGGCTGCTCTGCGCTCCCCACGTTCAACGGTGTGATGACAATCCAACGGTGGGGACTTTTTTAGCTTTATGGGCGGGAAAATCCACACAGTTGTTTTTAATTGAGGATATAAATACCCATTTGAACCGATTTGTTTCTTTACTTTTGCATTCAAGAGTTCTTGCGCACACACCCTGAATCTGGTCAAGTCTCCAACCCAACTTGTGTCTCTTTACAGCATAAAAAGCCTGTCCTGGGAGCTTTTTCTCATTTCTGTAAGTTTTCTTCCTCGCATTTTCTCCCTTCTGACTTTCTCTTCCCCTTATTCCTCTCTTTCTTTCGTTCTTCCCTGAGTCTTTTAGTCGTTCTTTAGGATGGGTAGGTTTAAGAAGTTGGTTGAGTCTGAGGAGGCGATGGAAAATTCATCGCCAATTATAGGATACCCAGTAATGTGGGTTTGAGGTACTGTGAAGAAGGGGATTGGTACATCAGGAGGGAGGTGGGTGAAGTAGTGATTCCCATAATCACCTTCCTTAAAGGCGGTATGAGAATCCCTATGGGGCCAGTTATGAGGGACTACCTTAGGCACTTCCGATTAGCCTCTACCCAATGCGCCACTAACGTGTTTAGGATTCTGGGTTGCGTGGATGCCCTAAACGAGAAGATGGGGTTGAGGTTAACCTATCATGACATAAATTGGTACTACAACCTCCAACGCCTAAAGGGTAAGTCCTATTACATGAAGAGGAGGGAAGATAAGGTTCGGCTTATTCAGTGCCTCACCGAGTCCAGTAAGGGGCTAAATAAAGACTTTCTCATAGTGTCTGGGGAGTGGCATGACGACCTTCATTGTCCAACAGAGGAGGGGACACCAGGTGGGGTGCCTAGAGTAGGAGAGGACTTGATCTTTTGTGTTATTGTAGTTGGCATTGTTTGATTCATAATATGAACATGCTTTCTCTTTTGTAGATCCATATGCTTTCGGACGACACTTCCATTTGGTCAACAAGGAAGACTTGGAGACCGTACTAAGGGCAGAGATCTTTGTGAATGAAATTGACAATCAAGTTAGGGTTGCCCACAAGATTATCGAGTACGATCCGATCCAAAAGTCGTTCCCAGCTCCGAAGTACGTGATCAGAGCCAAAGATCCTCGGCTTCACAAAATCACCGTAGCGAAGCATGGGTTTTTACTCCCTGAAGGGTCTCCTATCCCAGAGGGCATTCCATTGCCAGGCCCTTCTTCATCACATCAGGCTGCAGAGGACGAGGGAGAAAGAGCAGCGAGGGAAGGAGAAGTTGCTAATTGGGGTCCGTCCGAGGACAAATTTGGCGCTTTCGACCAAGTGAATCTGTTCGAGGACCCCTCTGGTGACCTGGGCGACCCTAACTTGACCGAAGCGGATATCTTGTCAGAAGGGGTTTCTTCTCAGGCCGAGATGGGTTTCAAGAGGAAGCCTCAGACCAGCCTGCTCGATCTGATTGAAGGCCGGCCGGGGAAGGATGTGCCAGGGAAGCAACAATCCAAGCTTCCTCCTCCTCCACCCAAGCCTCAGCCTATGCAGACTAGGTCATCTTCTGCCCAGTCTAAGCTTCCACTTCCTCCCCCTCAACCAAGTTTGCCACTGAGGCCCGAGCCCACTGATCCTAAACACAAAAAGGATAAAGGCAAACAGCCTATAGGGGAAGACAAATCTCGTTCCTCCCAAGAGGAGGGCGAAGCTCGTCGGCCTTCTAAGCAACAAAAGACTGGCACCAGGGCCAAGAGGTCACCACAATGCCTGAGCCCCAGGCCTGGCTCCCTGCCCCAATGCTCCACGGAGAGCCTTTGATGGACGACGCCTCCATCAGGGACTTCCGAGGGGGAGAAGGCACCTATGTGGCCGACGCGCTGGAGAGGGCTTTGTTGCTTCCCAACGATATGGCCGAGCTAGGGAACTTGAGGGGGCAGGAGGTCTTCCTTAGCCTCAAAAGGTATTTGGGCACGGTAAGACATATAACCCTTATGATTCTACTAACTTTTGTTCCTTGGTCTCCAGCTTATCATATGCTTGTTCTGATTGGTAGGCTGTCCAGGTCACCTACAAGTTGAAGGAGGAGGCCAACAACCAGAGCTGAGCCTTGGATCAGGAGCGCGACAAGCGTTTGGATGCCGCGCGGACCCTTAAGAAATCTGAGGCCGACCTCAAGAAGGCAAGGGAGGAACTGAAGGAGATGACGAGGGCCAGAGATAGCGCGGTATCCGGCCTAGCTGGCACTCAAAAACAGGCCGAGGACCAGACAGGGCGCCTGCGAGAGGCTGAGGATCAGCTGCAGATTGCCAAGGAGCAGATTGCTGATCTGAAGAAGAAACTGGTTGAGGCAGAGGGGGCCAGAAATGTCACCGAGTGGGCCAGGGACGAGGCCTTGAGGGCTAAAGTTGAAGCCGAGTTCGCGAGGACGGAGGCTGAAAGCTCCAATGAGCAAGCCGAGGAGGAAGCTTTTGCTTCTGGAGTGGCTGAAACCGAGGCCAATCTCAAGGCTCAAGTACCTGAGGTGTGCAGACGTTACTGCTCCCAGACTTGGAATGAAGCCCTCAACCAAGCTGGGGTTGAGGTTTCGTTCGAGCTTAGGAGGGCCGAGAGAGTGTACTACCCCCCCCCCCCCCCGCCATTTGTGAGGCTGCCTCCGCCAACTTTGAAGCTAACACCGCCTTTAAGGCGACAGACGAAGACCAGGCTAATGCTGCCAAGGATCCAATTTCAACTGATAAGCCTGCTGAGGAGACTGATCATCAAGGGGCGCTAGAGAAAGAAGAAACCGATAACCAAGAAGCGCCCCGGGATGTGGTGAAGCCTCCTGCTAACTCCCAAGCCACACCTACTGACTCTCAGGCTCCTCTTACCGAGAAAGAGCTCTCCGAAGTTGCCCCTCCGAGCCAGGATCCCAAGGCATCAAACGCAACCTCTCGGCAGATCCCCAAGGACAAGCTGTCTATCAAGTTGAAGAAATAGGCCATCTTGTCGAGCTATCTTATTTTGTCGACTTGGGCCATTTTAGTCTTCTTTTCTTTTAACTTTATTTTATTTTTTGTCTTTGTGGTATTGTAATGAAACTGTTTTTTGTGTAATATATCTGATCGTCTGTGTTTATTTCTTCGAATGACGTTTCCCTTTATTTACCATGCTTTAATGCTTTGCTCAATACTTAGTTAATCCTAGCGGTGTGCCAGTAGTACTTGGATAATTGAAAACGATAGACCCACGATGTAAATTTTGCTTCAAGTTTTAATCGAAAACATAACAGTCTCGGCAATGCAACTCGTTTCCCTTTTGGACGAATCACAAAGGATTCTGGTTCACAACGTACACTTATACAAACATACGCCTTTCATAAACTTACCGAGCCTAAAAGAGCATTTCAGCACTTGAAATGCTTTAAGTGATGCTCACAGGCTTGTTTTCGCTCCACATTTTTATTGAAGCAGGTTGGGGCAAATGGTCCGAGGTGGCAGACTCCCCTCTGGCTGCGCTTGTAACTTAGATGAATGCTCACGCTCCGTTTTGTTGAAAGTAGTTAGTTTCCCTGCAGGTTTGGGTCCGAGGACTATGCAGGACCTTAGTTCTGCCTGGTACTTGGTCTTGTGAAGTAACTAGTTTTCCCATAAGTTTGAGTCCGAGGACTATGCAAGACCTTGGTTCTGTCTAGTACTTGGTCTTTTGAAGTAACTAGTTTCCCCATAGGTTTGAGTCCGAGGACTATGCAAGACCTTGGTTCTGTCTAGTACTTAGTCTTGTGAAGTAATTAGTTTCCCCATAGGTTTGAGTCCGAGGACCATGCAAGACCTTGGTTCTGTCTAGTACTTAGTCTTGTGAAGTAATTAGTTTCCCCATAGGTTTGAGTCCGAGGACCATGCAAGACCTTGGTTCTGTCTAGTACTTCGTCTTGTGAAGTAACTAGTTTCCCCATAGGTTTGAGTCCGAGGACCATGCAAGACCTTGGTTCTGTCTAGTACTTCGTCTTGTGAAGTAACTAGTTTCCCCATAGGTTTGAGTCTGAGGACCATGCAAGACCTTGGTTCTGTCTAGTACTTAGTCTTGTGAAGTAACTAGTTTCCCCATAGGTTTGAGTCTGAGGACCATGCAAGACCTTGGTTCTGTCTAGTACTTAGTCTTGTGAAGTAACTAGTTTCTCCATAAGTTTGAGTCCGAGTACCATGCAAGACCTTGGTTCTGTCTAGTACTTAGTCTTGTGAAGTAACTAGTTTCCCCATAGGTTTGAGTCCGAGGACCATACAAGACATTGGTTCTGTCTAGTACTTGGTCTTTTAAAGTAACTAGTTTCCCCATAGGTTTAAGTCCGAGGACCATGCATGACCTTGGTTCTGTCTAGTACTTAGTCTTGTGAAGTAACTAGTTTCTCCATAGGTTTGAGTCCGAGGACCATGCAAGACCTTGGTTCTTTCTAGTACTTGGTCTTGTGAAGTAATTAGTTTCCCCATAGGTTTGAGTTCGAGGACCATGCAAGACCTTGGTTCTGTCTAGTATTTAGTCTTGTGAAGTAACTAGTTTCCCCATAGGTTTGAGTTCGAGGACCATACAAAACCTTGGTTCTGTCTAGTACTTCGTCTTGTGAAGTAACTAGTTTCCCCATAGGTTTGAGTCCGAGGACCATGCAAAACCTTGGTTCTGTCTAGTACTTAGTCTTGTGAAGTAACTAGTTTCCTCATAGGTTTGAGTCAGAGGACCATGCAAGACCTTGGTTCTGTCTAGTACTTAGTCTTGTGAAGTAACTAGTTTCCCCATAGGTTTGAGTCCGAGGACCATGCAAGACCTTGGTTCTGTCTAGTACTTCATTGTTACTGTTTGGAGTGAGGGAACTTATCCTCAGCATTGGAAAGTTTGCTTCTGGAACGATAACGGTCTTCGCCTTGCCTTGTCGAGGAGGGGTTCCTCCTCAGACTGGGCCCTTAGCCCAACATTGACCTGGACGGCTTGTCCCTTCGCCTTTACGTGCGACAGTAGCCCCATCGCGCCAATTTTTCGCCAATTCTGATTACGAAGCGTCTTTTGGCTGTTCGAGTTGTGTGCCTGACGTTTCAGTACGCGAGGCACGCCCTCATTAATATCTTTGTGGATTAACGCAAATCCAGCGGTTGGTGGTTTCTTTGGAAATTGGTCGGGATTAATATCGCTTGTAATTCTTCCTTCGAATTCTGTGCAGATTAATTCCCGCCAACCTTCACCTTCTATATAAGGCGCTCTGGGGGAATCGTTCTTCCACATTTTACAAACCCTTGAGTTTGATCGGAACTTTAAGCTCTCAACCTTCTAGGCATTTCCAAGATTGCGACCAAGGCCTAGGGGGATGGGATGGCCCTGGATGAGGGCAAGGGCAAGGAAGCCAAGCCCCTTTCAAGAACCAAGAATGCCGCCCAGATCCTGGACGACGTAGTTGAGGCAAAGGGAGCGGGGGCCAAAGGTGTTCCTACCTTTCAACCAAGCAAGAAAGAAGGTCCCCCTTCTTCAACCGAGAGCCGAAGCGGGTGCATATTGCATTAGACTTTCGGTGCGACAAAGTTTGGGTCTCACCCTGATGGTAGGACATCTGGCAGTTAGGAGGAAGGTTCGTGAGAAATATAACATTTTTCTCCAGTATGCGTCCATGCCTGCCCTTCAAGTTGGTAGTGGCTCGCGCCCAGTTTACCCACCGATGGAGGTTTGCAAGATTACGTAACGGTTGGGGCCCAGGTGTTGCCGCCTCCAATGCTTAATTATCATGAAGCTAGGAGAGCATCAAGGGAACACCTTGGGATGGGGCCATCAGGTGCTTCCACTTCTTCTCCTTTCTCATCGCTAGTACCATCCATAAGGGCTCGATTGCTGTTGGTAGCCTTAAAACAAGCCTGCCTCAGCCTCCCTTTCGATGGTTAGTATTAGAACAAGCCTGTCCAAGCCTCTGTTTGTATAGTTAGCTTTAGAGCAAGCCTGTCTAAGCCTCCGTTTGTATAGTTAGCTTTAGAACAAGCCTGTCTATGCCATTTTGTGTATGATGTACTTTTCCTTTATTTAATAAAAAGGCTGCACTGTTTACTTGCTTTATTCTCTGAATCTTTCATTTTTCTGCAATAACTGTTTCATGAGTGGGTGTGTTGTTGTTTTTCCCTCCAATGGGACTCGGAATCGGTATTGTTGACGGTGACGAAAAATTGCCACCCCGACTTTAACGAAATCGATAATAGCACTTAACCGTTAACTTTACGTAACCTAGCAACATAGGAACAATCAACCATTGCACTCACTAATGCACAAGTTCTTCCCACAGAAGATACTAATTGTAGGGACTGGGTTTGAGCGCTCTTTCTGCTGGACGAGTGGACTCAGACCCAACTAGCCCAATACAATGAATTTGTAGAGAGGGGCCAAAGAACTAGACTTTAGTGCATGTACAACGGTCAATATGGCGTTCATGACCATCAAACAGAGATGAACCTGAGATTATCTAAGAGAGTACGTCCTCGGCATAATCCGAGGAGCTTTGTTCTAATGATTAATAAATGAGAGTCATTACCCCCAAAAACCCCCCTTCCTATGGTTGGTTTCTCCAATTATATAGTCCTCCCTAGACGATCTTTGCCACCCACTTGTTGATCATCCAAGCCTGCACCTGACTGCCCGTCCCATCAGCCGCCTTACCAAACCTCATATGAGTTGCAGTAACCTAGACAACTCTGTTCAGGGGTCACTTCCTCATTAATGCGGCCAGAACGTTAGTTGTGGGCATTTAATGTGGAGGTGACAGTTTCTCCTTGACTTGCTCCTTCACCATGCTTCCGTGGCTGACACATTGTACTTGTTCTTTCTCTTGAGATGCCTTGGGAGGCTACCTTTGATGGTGTGCTACTCTTCTTTTCTATGATCTCGACAAGCCAGGGACAAGATCGTCCTCGGCGATGTTTCTTTGCAACTTGGGCTTTCTTCGATCATCCTCGGACGTTTCTCCATCCTCGGCATGGGCCTTGGGCTTAATATGAAGTGTGTTGGGGTCGCCAGATTCTTCTTAGGCCCCACAATAACAAAGATATAATTTTTAAGTAGAAATCCTCATCTAATGGAAGAATATCCTTGTACACATTAGAATCTCCTCGTCTAAGTAAAAATTAATCTCAAGCTAGTTAAACCACAAAACTAATAACAAAAAAAATTCAAAATCTACACAGTATAGAAAAATTACGTAGAAAAAAAAAATACAAGATTTACAAACTTATACATAAACTTACAATGATTCAGCCTTTGATGCTCAGGTCTTTTTGCTCAAAAATTCAAATTTGAATAAGAGTTTTCTATACCAAAATCCAACCAAAACAAGCAAACAACATAAATTAGCACAAATGTTCCATGACCCATTAAAGAAAAACCAAATCAAAGCAAACCCATAAGCCAAAACACAAAGACACCATGACCCATTAAAGAAAAACCAAATCAAAGTAAACCCATAAGCTGAAACACAAAGACTTACCCATTAAAAAAACTTGAACACCAAAAAAGAGGGGAAAAAGTATGGTGGTAGCAGTGGGTGAAAGTGGAGGTCGATGATGGCTGCGGTGGCTATGTTGGTGGCAATGGGTGGTGGCAAGAGAGGGAAGAGCATGTAGAAGTGATAAGGGGAGGGGGAGAATATAGAATGGGAAAGGGAAGTTCTTTGTCTAAGTGAAAAAAAGAAAGACCAGAAACAAAACAATGAAAATCATGTAAGGGAAAAAGAAACAAAACAATAAAAAAAAGTGTAAAACCAAAAAAAAAAAAAAAAAAGGAAAAAGGAGGGACAAAAAGCGTGGGAACTGAAAAGTCCATTTTCAGCGAAATTTTTAGCGAGGGAAAAGGACAAAAATTTTGGGAACATATAGCGACGTTTTATAAAAACATCGCTATAATAAACAAAATATATGCTACTAAAACTGCACTTTTTGCGGCATTTTAAGAAACGCTGCTATTGTTTTGGGTTACAATGACGTTTTTTAAAAAGCATCGCGAAAGGATCACTCTTTAGCGGCGTTTTTTAAAAACATCACAAAACGCCGCCTAAACCCAGTTTTCTTGTAGTGCAATATTAATTATTTTTTTTTATAAAATATTTTCTAAAATGGTTCACTAAAAAAATACTCTTAAAGTATCTGTTAACTTTTTTCATAAAAAAAAATTGATTTTTGATAATTTTTTTTAATATTTTTCATAAAGTGACATTAATTTTTTTTTCTAAATTAGTTTATTAAAAAAATGTAGTAAGAGTACACAACCCTAAAAATAGATAAAATTTGTAAAATAATATTTAATATTAATTATTTAAATTGATATTATTTTGAAGTTATTTTGAGATCTAATATATTTATTAAAAATATTGCAACACTTAAAATCTTGTTTCTTAAAAACAAACTAGATTCTTCAAAACAATGTCAATTTATATGATAATAATAATAATAATAATATTCGTTTTACAAATTTTATAGAGAGAATAGGCTAGATCTCTGGGGCTATTTGAATTTAGATCCCCCTTATTTAAAGAACTAAACATTGTCCGTTGGCAAAAAGCTTTTTGCTTTTTATTTTTTTGCTTTTTGTCTTAGTTTTTTTTTTTTTAATTACAAATCTTTTTTTTTTTTTTTTAAAATAAACTAAATTTATTTATTTTTGTCACACATTTAGTACAAAAAGCTATCAAAAATTATAAGTTTTATCTCATATTTAGCAAATAAGCTACCGGAAATTACGAGATAGCAAACATATACAACATCATCTGGCTATTTTCCATCTACTCACTTTTACTTGTATTTGGTTGCTTTTTGGTCAAGTGTCTCATTAAAATATAATTAAGTCCCTCTCAAAAGAAGTTTTATCCGCTCCAAGTATACTTTCCACATGATAAAAAAAAAAAAAAAAATCAATGTAGAAAACTCAAATGACAATATAAGGTTTACAATAAACACTATAGCAAAATAATTTTTAAATATGTGAATAGTGCCGTGACTCATTTTTAATGAAAAAGTTGCTGAAAAAAAGAAGTTTGTGGGTCCTGTGAACAGTGCACGGGATCCACTGAACAGTGCCATTTCAGTGCAATGTGTGGACGTTCAAAGTGGTAATGGGTCCCGTGCACAGTGCACGAGACCCACTAGTAGGTCTATGTTCACATACTTCTGGTAAAAAAAAAGAAAAAGAAACGCAAACACAAAACGCGCTACTTTTCATCTAAATCCAAACGCTGCTTAAGTTATTCATAAATGACTTTTAGTTGAAGGGTTAATAAACTCAGCCAAAAAAGAAGAAGAAGAAGAAGAAGATTTGTGTATATAAAATGGCTTTGAGTTTCAATCTCAGGTGAACTTGGGAGATCAATCCAATAGCAAGAACACACAGAGCATTCCTATGCACAATCTAGCTACATGACTTTTCATATAAATAGAACTAACAGATCCCACATAACAAATTTCTTTTCACCAACTAGAGAATGAACCATCCTTTTGAGTCATGATCTTCATTGTAAGAGTAAACATTGCAACTCATTAATTGAAATGAAAAATCTAAATTAGGTCACAGTATATTAAATACTCCAAAACATTTGCTATATAAAATAGTATCTTATACAGCAGCTATGAGCTTAATATGAAGAAAAATTTATAGGCTCATCAACGTCATTGCCAAAATCTGCTTCAAGCAAACTATGCTACCAAAACCTACTCAAGCAGGGACTAGTGTCCCGGATAACTAGAATTACATAGCAAAAGAATTTAGGACAGAGAGGAGAGACGATCTGATGTGATGTCACCACGTAGCAGGATGCCAACTTCCCGCCCAATCCGTTAAACTTGCAACATTTCTGGTAATGTCTTCAATGGTATCGCTCTTTAATGCCACCACAATGTCCTCTGGATAGCTTTCTTTCGCCTCCTGGAGCAGAACTTGAAAGATTTCACACTCAATATTGTTTGAGAGCTTTGAACCTGTGTAACCTCTGGCACATAAATTTAATTTGAGGCGATAAGCTTAGAGGGAGGGATCAAAAAACAAGTTAAAGATCAAGTGACAAGGAAGAAAGTAAAGCTGGCACTACCTCCTACTCAAGCGATCATACAACACCGTGTTGTCAGTCTGAAGCACAACTACTTGATCAAACCAACGCTCAGGAAAGAAATCACAGCCATGGTAGTCTACAATGTTCCCCCCTTCTTCCATCAAATCTTCAAGTTCATCACAAACCTGCAAAATCAGCATGCTATAACTGGTTCCATCACCCATACAACGCACATATAATACAGGATTGAACCCCACCTCCCCCTTTCACCCCTTATTTTAAGAGAGAGAAAGTGAGAGGAGGGGGGAGCCATTTGATTCCAAGACCATCAGCTATCTTACATTGTTGATTTTAAATTACATATCCCTGTTTAGTCAGAATACCATGGAGGCTTAGAGCATCCACACCAGCTCGTGAAAACTCTTCTAAAATACAAAAAGTGCTCCAGTTTACACATTTTATCCCAAAACCTTCCACATCAGTCTTTCTAAAAATGTCTAAATTTACATGATGGTCTTGCAAATGAACAGTAAGAGCATTCACATCAGCTCTTTTATAAATGTGTAAAATACACATTTTGACCACTTTTACACATTTTGAACCAAAAAACACTCCACATCAGTCCTTTTAAAATCATGTAAACTTGTGAAAAATTATCAACGAGCTACAGTATCCGTGTAAATTTACACGGACACTGTAGCTCGTGTATTTAATTTTTTAATAATTTTTTCTCTCCCCTCTCTAACTGACTCTCATCTCCTACCTCTCTTCCCCAACCATTACAGCATCCAGCACACCAGAATCAACTGAAAATTAACCCAAACAAACCCACACACAAACAAACCCAAATGAACAGAGAGATCGGTGCTTATCGGAACGATCTGAGTTGCCGGAGCTCATGGGTCGGCCGGTGAAGCGTGGAGCGTGGATCGGTCGGTGAAGAAAGGATCTGGGTCGCCGGAGCTCGTGGGTCTCGCTTGATCGGAGCTCGTGGGTAGGCCAGTGAAGCATGGAGCGTGGATCGGCCGGTGAAGAAAGGTTCTGGGTCACCGGAGCTCGTGGGTCTCGCTTGATCGGAGCTCGGGGGTAAGCCGGTGAAGCGTGGAGCGTGGAACGATCTGGATCAGCCGGTGAGAGAAGGAAGAAAAGAGAGAAGGAAAGAGATGATCTGGATCAATCAGTGAGAGAAGGAAGAAAAGAGAGAAGGAATGAGACGATCTGGATCGGCCGGTGAGAGAAGGAAGAAAAGAGAGAAGGAAGAAAAGAGAGAGAGAGAGAGAGAGAGAGAGAGGTGATCTGTTCAGAAAAGAGAGAGAGGACGCGTATATAGGTGAAGTAGTTGAGGAAAATAATAAAAAAATTGTGTAGAATGAATATTTTATTGAAATATCTTGTAAAATAGATAAACTGATGTGGGTGTTTTGTAAAAGTGATAGTGTAAAATAGAAAGATGAGGTTTTTTCGTGTGAAATAGACAGAAAATTTAGAAGAGCTGATGTGAACGCTCTAACCGTGGAAATATACACGGTTACTGTTCATCGTGTAAACGATTTCTTAATTCTTTTTTCTCTCTCCTCTATCAAACTACAACAAACTAGCGCAGCAGAATAAGAAGGAAGAAGAAATCTCATACCAAGACAAACCCAAAATCAACAACAAAAAACTATTCCAAAATCAACAGAAAATTAACCCAAAATCATACTCAACGGAAAACTCACCTGAAATGCCCAACTGAGCCGGATCTACCGCCCGATCTGCTGCCACTGCTGCACCCGATCTGCTACAGTCGGGTCTTTCATTTCTACCACTGGATCTTCCATTGCTGTCGTCGATGGGGGTTGGGAGGCGAAGGGTCGATGATGGAGGAGAGAGGGAGGGGCGAAGGAGAGAGGGAGGGCGAAAGCAAAAGAGAGGCCGAATCGGCTGATGGCTGATGGCTGAGGCGGCGGCAGCGGTGAGCTGGATCGGCGAGCTGGGAGTGAGCTGGATCGGCGAGTTGGGTCGGTGATGGAGGAGAGAGGGAGGGCGAAAGCGAAAAGAGAGGCCGAATCGGCTGATGGCTAAGGCGGCGGCGACGGCGAGCTGGATCGGCGAGTTGGGTCGGCGAGCTGGGAGTGAGTGAGGGAAAGAGAGAAATGGGTGAGTAAGTTGAAAAAGGAAAGGGAAAGGGGAAAATAGATTTGAGGGAAGAGAAAATGGGTGAGGTAAAGAAAGAAACGGTTATTAATAAATAATAATAAATAAATAATAAATAATATTATTTAATTAGAATAGATTTGTAAAATAGATGAACTGATGTAAGTGTTTTAGAAATGTGGTAGTGTAAAATAGAAAAAATAGGTTTTTAGTGTAAAATAGACCAAAATTTTTAGACGAGTTGATGTGGTTGCTTATACAATAATATTGATTCTACATAATCACTAATCAGCAACAAATTGTGTCAAAACCTCACTAAAAAAGTACACTATCATAAACCACTCAGAAGGTAAAGTTAAACCCAAAATTCAAAAGCCCTACAGTAGGATAACAAAGCAAATATTAGCTTCATTAATCATTCAAATGAACCCATGCTCTCTCTGCTAATACAAGTCATATACAATATATCCCTTTATTATTATTATTTGTGATTTGGATAATGTATCCCAGGTTAATATGGAGACATCATAGTCTCATCAAGTGCATAAACAAATGCCTCCATCAAATGAACTTAAATCTTAGCGTAGTTCTACAAATTCCACAAGTAACAAGTTGGTTTTAGTCCCAAAACATCTTAAACAATCTTTTCATTTAAAACTTTTGAGTGAATTTTTCTTCTAGTTCAATTTTTTTTATAGGTAATAAGAAAAAAAAAAAAAAAAAAAAAAACTAAAGATACAAGAGCTGTCCATGTACACATGGAGTGTATCGAGGGAAGCTATAATGACTTTTAACTTATTCTAACTCCATTTTCTTGACTTCTCAAAACATTCTGCATACAGCATACATAAAACAATGCGTTTTAATTACCCTCAATTCCAACATATTAATTCGGTTTTATCCATAGTTCATGTAAAACAAAGTCCAAATTCTCCACATTGAACTAATTTTTGGTCTAAATTATGCCTTCGGTATCAATTTTTTTTTCATCAATATGAAAAACCAACTGCCATGTATGCATTCACAGCATATATAGAGAAGTATAATAATAAGGTTTTATGGGAATACGAAGTCTTCATTGATGAGGTAACAGTCAAGCTGGTCGTCCCAGCCGTCATGGAGGTTCTTTTCCTTGACCAAATCTTCGACAATGACGTGGCGGAGTTGGGTAGCCTCCACTAAAGCAGATGATGTCGTTGTCTTGCCTGTCCCGGGTGTCCCTATCACCAGAATGTTCGGCCTGCTCTTTCTCACACTACCGTTTTGTGCCATGGAATTGGCCCTCTACTACTTTGGTTATCTTAGTCTCTTTCAGGCTGTTCTGCCGAATCTTATTCTACTTCTGTCTCACCAGCTGATAACCTGTGCCATGCACAGAATAGTATTAGATCAACTACATAAATGCATACATAATATCAGTTCATTTTTTTATATATAAAAAGAGGAAATTAAAATAGTTTTTTATTATTATTTATAAGTAGGGGACTTATTCACCAAAACTTCATATTGTTCTAAATTTCAGCTCTTCTTAAAAAAAGCCAACCCACAAAACCACAACATGGTAAAGCCCAAAACATGCATTTCCCTTTATTACCTCTTCCCTCCAGTTTCTCGGCAACCAAACATCAATCAAAATGTAAAACAAGTCAATTCCCTTTCAGCTTAACCTAACACATCTACATTTATGCAAAATTAGTATATTTCTATTCAAATTTTCTCCCTCCTCTCAAAAGACCCACAACAGTATAAAACACAAAACTTCAACTTTCCATTCTCCATCCATTTCCTCCACATTCTCAGCAACCAAACATAAATTTAAGCAAATAAATATATATATATTTTTTTCTAAAGCCAATTAAGTTTTCAAATCATGCCCCAAGACACCAATAAATTTTTTTTTTTTGGTAAGTAACAAATGTTATTCAGAAAAAAGATTGCACACGGTGTATAGGACCTATACTAGATGTACATCATAATTCATAACTAAGCTTTGAGATTGCAAAGATCTTCCAAAAAAAAAAATCCCTTCCCTAAAAAAAAGAAAAATCCAAACACCAACCATCTTGTACCAATACATATTCCAATTATACAAAATACAATACAAACCACCAATACAAATTACATCAACTAAGCAAACTGTGTATAGTGCTAACAAATTAGCAATACAGAGCAAAGCATCCATCCACTACAACAAAAAATGTTTATTACAATAGAAAAAATTGTTGCAATAACATCAGAGTTATTGCAATAGTTTATACGAAGTGTTGCAATTAAATTTGAGGTAATAGGTTTGTGTTACAAAAAAGTTTCGTTGCAATAAACCTTAAATATTTTAATGACAATTTTGATGTAATAATATATTTGCTACTGCAATAAACAATTTACTACTTCGAATATCTTGTAGCAATAGGCTATTATTTCACGAATTTTATTGCAATGGATTGCAAAGAATTGACAAAAATAATTTGGGTAAAATTATTGCAATGATATCTTTATTGTAATAGATAATTGTTTCATATTTTTTTATTACAATAAATTGTAAAATAATTAGTATTAGATCATTGTAATAAAATATTCATTGCAACTTCATGTTTGTCATTGCAATAGATTGTAAAATAATTGATATTTAGTTATTGCAATGTTATATTTGTTGCAATAAGCCGTCTCTTTGAAATTTCTATTGTAATTTATCGTAAAATAATTGGTATCAAATTATTACAGTGGTTCTTCAATTTAAGTTATTACAAATAAATTTCAAAATTCAATTTAGTATTAAAGCCTCTATTTCAACTGAAAATTATAAATTATTACAACTTATTATTATTAAAGTCATAATTTTCTACTTTTAAGTTACTATTGCAACGACTTTTAATTTTTAAATGTGATATTATGTCTAATACCACTATACTAATTTTGTTGTATTAACACTTGATGTAATAGACTTATTTTGGTGTAGTGATCACAAATTAATGGAATCTAAAAAAACTTAGGATTTCATGTTTTCATACGAGGTTAAATGGAATACAAAAATATGTTACTGATTACACAGGTTGCGTTTGGAACTAGTTCTTGCATAAGAAATTTCATAGTTAGATGGCATTGTTAAAAATCAATATTGCCTCTCTCTAGAAACTTCTAAAATTTCTCACACAATCTCTCTCTCTTTCTAGAAATTTCTCTCTAATTCTGGACATTTCTCTTTTGCTCTCTTTCTGGAATTCTCTCCAAGATAGTTCTCTAGAAGCTTCCGTAACTCAACAATCTGGTATCAGAGCTTGGTGGTCAAGGACCGTGTTTGTGGTGTCTAGGACAGTATTTTTGGAGGTGTTCATTCTGCTCGTGTACAGTCTGGGACTGTGAAGCTCGTGGTCTGGGACCAAGCTTATTTGGTAGAGCGAGAGATTTCACTAAGTTGTGATGGCGGACCTCCAAGCTCTTGGCAGCATTAGAAGGCTCAATAACCAAAATTACAACACATGGTCGACTTGTATGGAGTCATACTTGCAAGGACAAGATTTGTGGGAGATCGTGGCTGGTGGCGAAACCACACCCCCTGAGAATGCCGAAGCTTTGCGAAAGTGGAAGATTAAAACTAGGAAGGCTTTATTTGCAATCAAGACAAGCATCAAGGAAGAGATGCTGGAGCACATCAAGCATGTAAACACACCAAAGGCTGCGTGGGACACCTTTTCAACACTATTTTCAAAGAAGAATGATGTAAGGCTACAATTTCTTGAGAATGAGCTAATGTCAGTGGCACAACGAGATATGACGATCACGCAATACTTCACCAAGGTAAAGTCTCTTTGTCGCGAAATTTCTGAGTTAGATCTTGCATCAAATATTTCTGATTCAAGAATGAGAAGGATAATTGTTCATGGGATGAGACTCGAATATAGAAGTTTTGTAGCTGCCATTCAAGGTTGGCCTGTCCAACCATCATTTGTAGAATTGGAAAATTTGCTAGCTGACCAAGAAGCATTGCTCAAGCAAATGGTTGGGGTCTCACTAAAGAGTGATGAGGAGGCACTCTTTAGCGGTCACTATAAAGACCGACCCAAGAGAAGATTTAATGCAGGTTCTAAGAATAGAAATAATGAAGATAGAGAAGATAAAGAGAGCTCTCAAAATCGAAGAGCTCGACGAAGTTGCGACAATAATGATCGACGATCCACTAGTCCCAAAAGCCGTAATGTCAAGTGTTTCAAGTGTGGAAAAATTGGCCTCTTCACACGAGACTGTCGATTCAAGTGGAGAACAGCTCAAGGAAATACAACAACGTTCAGCAACCTAGAAGATGATAGCGAAGGCTAATGGCCTGTTGAATCGTGTCTGGTTGTGATAAAGCTAGTTGAAGAAGCAGTAGAAGAGGAAGCAATGCTAACATTTTCAAAGGAAATTGAAGAGAAAATGCCTAAGAGCATGGGGAGCAGTCTAGGAAAGATCAGTTCATGGTAACTGATGAGTTACAATCTTTTGAGGATGAAGGTGAGCCAGAACAGAAACCCAATCCCGAGTATGCAAATGCAGCCATCATAGAAGATGGAAACATACAAGAGCCATCAACATATGAAGAAGCATCTCAAAGAGAAGAATGGAGAAAAGCAATGGAAGAAGAAATTCAAGCTTTAAAGCAGAATCAAACCTGGGATCTTGTGCCAAGGCCCAAGGATGTGAAACCCATTTCTTGCGCAGATGGATCGGTAGAAAGATACAAGGCTCGCCTGGTAGCTCGAGGATTCTCTCAACAATATGGGCTAGACTATGATGAAACATTTAGCCCAGTGGCAAAGATCACCACCGTACATGTCCTGTTAGCACTTGCAGTGAGTAAATCTTGGAAGTTATGGCAAATGGATGATGTAAAGAATGCTTTCCTGCATGGAGAGTTGGATTAGGAAGTTTACATGGAGCAACCAAAGGGATTTGAGAGCAAAGCCCAGCCAGATTATATCTGTAAGCTACGAAGAGCACTTTACGGGTTGAAACAAGTGCCGAGGGAATGGTATGACGACAATGGCGAAATTGAGAGAGAGTCAGTCTTGAGGGGGAGTGTTAAAAATCAATACTGCCTCTCTCTAGAAACTTCTAGAACTTCTCACACAATCTCTCTCTCTTTCTAGAAATTTCTCTCTAATTCCGGAGATTTCTCTCTTGCTCTCTTTCCGGAATTCTCTCCTAAGATAGTTCTCTAGAAGCTTCCGCTAACTCAACAAGCATAACTAAAAATAAACAGATATTTAATTCATAACAAAAAAAAAATGTCATTTTGGCGGGAGTGGCGAGTCACAGACCGAAGAAAAGTAGAGAAAAAAAGAAAAAGAAAAAGAAAAGGAAAAAAGAAACAAAAACAAAATGAAAGAGCGAAAACGTACCTACGAGCTGCAAAGACTGAAGTGTATTGGAGGGGAATTTGGGGGTTTGTTTGGGGTGCTCTAATCTTGTTTGATTTGGAGGACCGATTGGATTTTTTGTGGAATTTGGGACATTAGGAAAGGTTGGGTGGCTGTAGAGCCGGCCAAAATTGGAATCTAATTTCATTTTCCAAATAATATAGTTAGTAAGCAATGTTTTTAAACTATATTTTTTTACTAACATCTTCAGTCTAAGAGACTCGATTTTGGCCAATAAATCGAGTCTCAAAGACTCTATTTCCATGGTCTGATCACGTCTGATGTGGCATCTTTTTTCACGTGGCGACCACCTGGAAATCGAGTCTCAAATACTCGATTTATAAACCAAAAAAAATTAAAAAAATTTTAAGTCTTCTCTCATGTACAAGCCGAAATATCCAAAAAAAAAAAAAACAATCAAAGAGAGAGAAAGAATCAACTCACCAATTAGATTAGAGAAAGAATCACCTCACCAAATCAGATCAGAGAGAGAGAAAGAATCACCTCACCAGCGCGGCCTGGGGCTCGCGTGGCTTGGCTTGGCCTAGGTCGCGCGGCGCGGCTTGGGTTGCGACCTGATCCGGCCTGGGTCTTCTTCGACTTCTTTCTTCTTCTTTTTTGGCTTTGATTTCTTTGTTTCTTCTTCGGCGTTTTTTTTTTTTTTTTTTGGCTCTGATTTCTATTTCTTTGTTGATGTTGTTGTCTCTTTTATCTTCGTTTTTTGGTCTGGGCTTATAAATCGAGTCTTAGAGACTCGATTTCTAGGTGGACGCCACGTAGAAAAATTGCCAACTCAGACCCGATCAGAACATGAAAACCGACACTCAAAAACTCGATTTATAGGCCCTAAATCGAGTCTCTTAAACTCGAGATGCTAGTAAAAAATATAATTTGAAAACATTATCTACTAATTATATTGTTTAAAAATCTGGGTTAATTTCCCATTTTGGCCCTACAGAGCCAGTTACGAAAGTTAAATAAACTAGACAAGAAGAACAAACTAAACGAACTAAGAGAGAAACACAGAATCATGGGACTTTGTACTTTGTACGGTTTTGTCCGCTGCAAAATAATTTCCCTATAAAAAAAAAATCTTTATATAATTACATAATTTCTTATTTAACTATAAAAAACTTTATCAGTTGACCATTTGAACTAAATTGAACTTACAACCCTATATTATTTATTCCTACTATTGTCAGATTTGATAGCAACGTTACTTGGCAATAACTAAGAATGTCTATCAGTCTATATTGTTTATGTACGAGAATAACTATATTTACATTTGTTGATATTAATTTTATGTTCCATAAGAAATATTTTATTTTATATAACATTTGCAAATATACTAATAACTACATCACATTTATTGGTAGTTTTTATGAATAGCTCAAACAAATTTCTTGTCTACTTGTTGTAAAAGAACAATGTTATTTAGGAACAATTCGAGTTTGGCCACTTATCAAAAAAAAAAAAATTTTGAGTTTGGCTTAAGAAAAAGCTTGTTAATGTATATTTGTTTAGTTAAAAAGTCAAATTCAAACCTAAACAAGTCAAGCTCAAACAAAATAATAACTTATTGAACAAACTCATTAACCTTAATATGAGACTTGATTTAGCTTATATATAATATTATATTTTAATATATATACTTGTTTCAAAATATTCTTGGATAGAATTAAAATTGAATTATGTAAGTTTATAAATATATTTATATGATATCAAATTACTATTATTTATCATTTATTAAAAAGGAAAATAGTCTATGTGGGAGGAAACTTAGTCTCGTCCCCAATCAGGTATTGTCCGCTTTGGGATGGACAGGGTTTACCCTTACTCCCACCCGCATGGATTTGCTCAATCCCACATCGAGGAGAGATGTCTCCCACCCTTGCCTTATAAGCACTTGGCCTCCAACTATTTAATGTTGTTGATATCTTGCATACCATCTGTTAGTTGAAGGTACAGAAGGGAAAACATCAATTTGGTGCCAAACTATTATTTATTTACTTATTCTATTTTTCTTGGATTATATTTTGATGCAAGAATTGCCAGTTGCCTCAAATGCTTTCACTAAATATATCTTTTCCTTCTTGGTTATTTAGTTCCTTTCCACTTCTTTATTTCCACCTTATTTCTCTTCTTCCAAATCTGTTTCTTGTGAGTTGTCTATAAAAAAAAGTCCCATTATTTTTCTTGGAGTTCTATTTTCTTAGTTGCCATCTGCAGTATGATTGCAGATTCTAAGTCAGAAAGCAACATCCATGATGCAGGACTACACAGAATGACAGAAGTGACAACAACTGTAAGTGAATGGTTTAACAACTGAACATTGCTGCCTCTTTTGTTTTTATGATTGATGCAAAGTTGAATATTTCCATGAAACTGATGTTAGTGCTAAAATACATTTGTCCAACTTCTCTGCTATAAAATTCAAGTACCTTAGTAAAATACGTATTAGCTATAGTTGTTACTTACTAGTTTGGTTGTAATTGCATGCATGGTTGAATAGTTCAACCCATAATCGAGGGGATTAACATGATTGTTATGTGATTGTTTACTTATGAATAAAAAAAAGAAGATTATTTATGTGTCAAATGATTCACTATCAACTTCTAGTATTTTACCACACATACAGTTCTCTCCACAAAACACAATCAGTATCTCAATACCTTCCTTTCTAGACTGTTAAATGAAGTTGTAAATGTTTTCTAATGGACTGCTATGTTGTGCACAGACACAGTCAGTTTCTGAATTAAAGGAGTTTGTCAAAAAGCTGAACTCGTTGCCGGAAATGACCAAGTATTTTCCTACTTTTAATTTTTCATTTTCGAGATCTATATGTGTGTTTCCAATTGATTTTAATTTTATGGAATTTGTTGCTTTAGAGGCACATAAATCTTGCTCAGCATCTGTTGACATTCACATCAAAGCCAGCCTTTCTTGGGCAACTTGACATGGAACACACAATTGTTGAGGCACAGAGTTATGACATGTGAGCACAATTTCTACTGTTATCTCCAACTTTTGAAGACCTATGTGTTGATTATATGCTTTTCGCTTTATAATATATGTGAATATACTCAATGCAAAAGCATGCTGATTGGGTAGTAAATGGTTTACTGAATTTCAGGAGTAAGGGTTGATGCACTGCTTATGGCCATGTAGTTATGATGTTATTATCATGTTTGTTTGTTTAACAATGAGCTTATGGTCTTTCTGTTCCTGACACTTGTTTGACTTTCCATAAGCGCCAATTTTTCTTCAACCTAAAACCAAATTATTGTTTGTCATCTTTGGAACGCATCAAAGCTATCCAACCACTCTACTCAAAGAATTTTTTTTTTTTTTTTTTTTTTTTTGTTGGATTGACGAACTGTGCTGGCATCTTTTAGGTGCAGCGCACTTCAAAATTCAATCAAGTATAAATAATAAATGTCCCCCCTTTTTGATTGGTGATAGTACCTGTTCTGAGTCTTCTGACCTGTGCAACTTGTATCATATGGAATAACTGAAATGGCATTCTTTTTTTCTTTTTAAGCAATTGTATTTATAATCTTTCTTTGGTTACTAAAATCTATGCATTTTTGGTATCTTCAAGTCATTTCTCAAGATCAACTCCTTCCAATTTGTCATAAATACGAATTATGGATTCTCAGTCCCCGATCCTAATTTCAAAAGCATGAAACTAATGCAGATGCTTTGAGTACATTGAAGAATTGATCCATAAGCAGGAGCCTCTTGTCAACGTCCTACGTCTTCTCATCTTATTTTCCATTACAAGTTCTGGGTTCCCAAAAAGCAGTTTGACTATTTGAGGCAAGACTTCATGCATATTATCATTACTGTTAATTCCTTGGGGTCTTCCATATTTTGATTTTGTTGGCAATTGAATTTTGTAGCAATTTTTACCTGTGTACTTTTTTGGATGTGTATTTTTATTTATTTATTAGTTTCAACTCTTGGTCTAGGAGAGAACTACTCCACAGCTATGGATTTGAGAAAATGGTGACACTGAATAATTTAGAAAAAGCTGGGTTGCTCAGAAAGAAGATTTGGTGTCAATTTGCCTTTATAATCTAGCATTTCCTACATTTGATTTTTATAGTCAATTGACTTTGTTAACTGGATTTTTATCAAATTATTGGATTCATAGTAACATCATCTGAACCTTGCAGGAGTAAAAAAGCAACTAGTTGACAATTAAATGTGCTCTACAACTTCTTGTTGAGGACACTGATACAGCCAAGTATTATTCTATTTGACCTTGTGATTTGGTTCTTCCTCATAATTGAAAATATTAAGAGTTCGGTCCACATTTACATCTAGGCTGGTGGGCTCATAGCTTGCATGTCTTACATTCCTCACATTGATTTGTGCCCTTTTAATGTACCCAAATTTTGCAATATGGCACAAGTGAGCACCTACATTATTTACTCATCACAGGGGTGGCTCATTTGATAGAATTATATAACCTTGTTGTTCATGGTGTGCAAAACCAAACACTATGGGGGGATGATGCACTGTACAGCGTCATAGAATTTTTATAAGAATAAGCTACTTCAGTAGATGCTGAAACACTAATTGGGTGGGCAGAAGCAAATTATAATAGCAAGATGGACTTGACTATAAGCTCAATATTCACTTTTAAATTCTATATAGGTCTTTTCATGGTGGATTTCATATTCCAGTGCTTATATTTAGAAGTTTTTCTCAGAAAGCTGTACGATGATGAATTATGGACATGGCTGCTCTTTCTTTAGCCAGTTTTACAATTCATATCTATTAAGGCTCTCCTTCCCTCTCCCCCTCTTTTGATAATTATTCTCATCTCTTGGTGTCACTAAAACAAATTCTGCAGTTTCTGGAACTACTTGCACCATATTTATGCATTCCAAGCTGTTCCTTATTACATAGGAAAATATAATACACTTAATTCTGAATCTAGCCATATAAAATGTTTTTAGGTTTTTTATTTTATTTTATTTGTGTGTGTGTATTTCCCCATAGCACTGTTGTGTTTCTTACTAACTTTTTATGTGCTTTCTTATGTAACAGCCCAAACAGGGCCGGCTGAAGCTATAGGCGAGCTGGGCCACCGCCTAAGGCCCCCACTTCTTAGAGGGCCCCCAAATAATAATAATATAGTATATAATATTATTTTTCCATCTGAGAAAAAAAAAAAATTTACAAACGGCCAGCTGAAGGCTGCAGAGCAGAGCTTTTTAGCTGAAGGCTGAAGAGTCGTGAGCAGAGGCTGCAGAGCAGAGCTTTTTGGCTGAAGGCTGAAGCTGAACTTTGGTTTGGTTCCTTTAGATTTCTCTAGAAGAAGCCTTTTGATTCTTTCAATAAATGAATGGTCTTAATGGTCAATACTCAATAGACCCATAAAGTGATTAGTGATAAAGAGAAGAGACACGTTTAGGCTGAATAGTTTTACACCATTTTCCTTTTTTTTTTTTTTTTTTTTTTTTTTGATGGGAAGTCTTACACCTTTTGAGCTTTGAATAGTCTAGTCTTACACGTTTTTTGTTTTTTTTTTTTTTTTAAGAAATCAGATAACTATACCTGTTACAGTTGCTTCCGCAGAAAGAAGTTTTTCAAAATTAAAATTAATAAAATCCTATTTAAGATCAACTATGTCACAAGAAAGATTAAGTGGATTAGCTATATTATCAATTGAAAAAGAAACGTTAGCGGAACTTGAATGCAAAAATTTAATTAGTAATTTTGCCTCTCAAAAAGTAAGAAAAATAAATTTTAATTGAAAAAAATATATGAATTTATAATTAAATATAATAAAAGGCCCCGTTTAAAGCTTTCGCCTAGGGCCCCCGAATTCATTGAGCCGGCCCTGAGCCCAAATGATATTGCCTACATATTTTCTGGATATGCACCTCTTAGTATTCGTCTTGTTCAGCATGCTGTGCGGTCTGGATGGTCAGATTGATTCTTTATTTGCTTTTTTTTTTTTTTTGGATGGGTTACTTTCTAAGTTTCTTACAAGTTCTTGCTGTCAGCAATACATATTATTGCCTTTAACCTTGGAAAAAAAGATGGATTATTGCCTTTAGTTCATCAGTTCTCTTTAGCCTAATTCTTGTCACAAATTGACTTTCAGGGCGAATAATGGAAAAAATAATTTTTTTTTTTTTTTAAATTTGTCCTAGTATTATTTTAGTATTGTTGTTAATATTACTAAATTGAAAAAAATAAATAAATAAAAGAAGAGGAAACCTTATAATGTTATAATGTTCAAACCAAAACAAATCCAATGTAACTGGCAGCAGCCTCTTGAAGTGGATCAGTGATCCCACCATGCTTTAACGGTTTATATTAAATCATCACAGTTAGTTCTAGGTTCCTTAGAACCTTACAATTCTAAAATTGCCACATTAAGTGATAAGACTCCAATAAGGGTCTTGGTATCAAAGCTCACACATCATGTGATACCTCAATTTCTAGGGGTGTCTTGATTGTCTTCAAAATACCATATGAAGGTTTTTTTTTTTCCCCAAATTTTCACCCGCACATTTAAACTTTGGCATTTTTGTATATTGAGAGCATTGCTATTATTTTGTTAACATTTGAAACATGATGGACACAGCCTCTGCCTTGAAGACCTGTAACAGACGAGCTTACTATGCTATCATGTGTAGAGTAACAGAGCAAGGATGGCTCATTTGTATTTTGCATAATGTTTATATGCTTTTTTTTTTTTTTGGCTAAAAGTTCTCTAACACTCATTTGGGAGTTCATAAAGTAATTGAATGGAATGAGTAAATCATGGAATGAAAAGAATGAATTTAAGTAATGAAAGAAATGAAATTAAGTGACGTTGTTTGGAAGTTTTAAAATAAAGGAATGAAAGGTAAGTAACCTTGTTTGGGAGTAACATAGAGAAAAATGAATGAAATCATTTAATCACAATATTACCGTCCTATAGAAGAAATCCTGAAGCTGCTACCAGGACCACATTCAGAAACAAAAAGGGTAAACTTCTCACGATCATGCACTCTTTGGATCTCTTTTCTAGCCTCGCAATTTTGGTGACTCTTGTATGCTGTACTATTTTACAGGGCAGATTCTCAAGCAGTTCATCATATGACACCTAGCAGGCTTCAGCTAATGGGTCACGTGTAACTAATAAAAAAGAAAAAAGATGTGCTATATTCTCCTTTATTCTGACACTAGACATAATTCAGAGTTGCTGATGGAAGGCGGTCTCTAGTTCTCGTTGTCTTCATTGGAGGCATAACATTTGCAGAGATTTCTGCTCTTCGATTTCTCAGTGCTCAGCTGTGTCAAATTTGTTGCATATATGGAATCTACTCATCTGGTTTAACAATTTTTTGAATTGTAACATACTGTAATACCTGACCATTTTTCTTCCAAACATCAAAGTTTTGAAATTTCTGAAGATCATTACCAGCCCTGATTTGACTAGCTGGTGATAATGGTCTTTTTGTGCATGGAGTTATACTGTAAATGGCCAATCAAAGATTAATTTTGTAACAGATACGAAAAGTTTCATGGAATTGTGCATCTTGCTTTAGTGTTCCAGACTGATTAACCAGTTACAATGATGTCTATTTTCATCCTTATTTTTAGGTTTCTATAATGTTTGAGTAACTTGTTCTTGCAGGAAGGGATGGCATATGATTTGATTATTGGGACAACCAAAATTGTCAGTGGGCATAGCTTAGCTGAAACATTTGTAGAGAGGTTGGGCTAGGGTGAAAATTTTTGTTTATTTTTTCTTTTTCTTTTGGTTAAGTCTTACTGGCTATGAGAGTAGAAAACTGAGGGTTGTTGGCCTGACTTGAAGGCCATGTTGAACTGATTATATATCTGTTAGCTTGTTGAGAGTAGCGTGTACGGTTTTCTGGCTTCACCTTTTCTGTATTGATTTTGTGAGGTCAAAATGTCAAATCCCAGCAACCCTTTGAAGGAATTATTTGGTTTGAATTGAAAGAGAGTATTTCCACTTTGTTGTGATTATTTTTCTATGGCTAATGACTGTCAGCATTGCATACATGAAATTGTGAAGAAAGTGTAGAGCATCGTATGCCTTAGGTGTTGTTACCAGAAAATTGAAAATGGAACCCATAATCCCAATCATGGTGGTCAGATTTAGAAGTAATTTTTCTTGATTTTTATCTACAACCTATATAACAACCTGATATACGCCATCCTTAAAACCTAGCCTGCAAACATTTTTCTTCGTACACTACACCAAGTCCAACGCTAAAAAGACTATTTACATTTGGGTGAAATACATGGTTAATCTTTGAAGTTTCAAATGCGAGCTATTAGTTCTGAATTTTTTAACAAATGAGGAATGTTAGGGAGTGTTCGGATTTTGTGTTTTTCATTACTCATCACTCAAAATTGGTGAGTCTCATGCATGTTACACTTGTTTGAATGAGTTTTCATTTTCTGTTTCCATCACTCAAAACTCACCAAATTGAGTTATGAGTTAGTGAGAATGAAAAAAAAAAAAAAAAAAAAGTTTGAGTTATGAAAATAGAATTATGGTGGTACTTTCGTAATTTCGCTTAACTAATGGGCCTCACTTTTTGTGTGTTGTCAAATCCATGTGAACTCACTTGACTCCCCAACGGCTCTCTCCTCTCTCATCATACTTGACTTTTTTTTGCTTTGTTTCTTTGATTTTTTGTGTTCTTCTTCCCAAGCCACTCATCATCACCATTTTTTTTTCTTCACGCCCAGTTTGGGCTTGGTTTCTCTATACTCTTTTTTTCTTCTTTTTTTCTTCCTCTTTTCTTTCCTTTTTTACATTAGGTTTCTGGGCTTGGGTTCTCTCTCTCTCTCTTTCTTTTTTTTTCCTCGCTCTTTCTAAGCTTCATAGGGTAATTTGTTGTGGTGTTGAAGGTATTGGTGGTGTGAATGGCTAGATCTGCTATGGTGGATGAGTTTGATTTTTTGTGATTTGCATGGTGGTGGATGGAAAACTATGGTGGGCTGAATTTTTTAGGGTTGTGATTGGTGGATTTGTGGGTTGTTGGTGGTGGTAGAAGGCGAGGTGGCTGGGTTTTTTTAGTTGGGTGCTGGGTTTGAGTGGATGAGGATGGAGTTGATTCAAGCTCCATGATTTGGTGAGTTTGGGTATTGGGGGTTGAAGGAAAAAAAGAGTAATAACAATGTAAAGAGAATTGAAGAGGCTTCTTTCCACACGTGGGTAGCTGTTCGGTTTCCACTGCACCAAGTCAATCCATGGGTCCCACAAAAAGTTGAGATTTTTGAGTTTTTAGAAAAAAAACTCAACCGAGTGTAAGGGCCAAACAGAGCTGGGTATAAGTTGGGGGTTTTCAAGTGATAAAAAATGAGTTATAGGGTGATGAGTTTTAAGTAATGATTTTTGGGTGATGAGTGATGAGCTATCAATCATTCACCATCCAAACAGCGCCGTAGTCCCTTTGTCAAATCCTATTAGTTTTTTTGTTTGTGTCTAATGAAGTGATGACATGACAATTTTTTTATTATAAAAAAATTACATACATGCTTGGGTCTAACGGATAAACCTGTTTTATTTGGGTCTTTCCCCAATTCAAACCCGTTAGAAGATAAACCCATATTCACACACAAATCCGATAGAGAGAATGCGTTTGTGTGCTGGCTGATCAAGGCAAGTGCATATATAGCTTGGGCTGTTTTTTGGACTTTATTTTTTTGCTATGAATGTTCTAATTAATGTAATAATGTTGTCAGTAATGGCTAGTTTGGATTGAGTAGTAGTAGAGTAGAGTTGCCGGAAATTAGAGAATGCAATGGCAAAACAGCCTAAAGGTTGAACGTGGCATTTTGAAAAAAAAAAAAATTTATTTGCCAAAAGCCCATCATCAGTGCAAGCCCGAGACCCAAATTTGGACCAAACTGACTAGGACCTATTGGACCCGAACCGGTTGGGAACAGTGGCCTATAGGTTAGATTTGGTCAAGGGTTGTAATATACCAGTCCGGTCCTAAAAATTACAAAAGACCGACTGGAACGGATTTTTTTTTTTTTTTTTTTTTTTTTTTTTTTAAGGACTGGAACGGATTGTTTACATCCCTAAACGTGCAATTTGTGTAGAGTGCTAAAATTAATTTTTGTTACCATTTTACAAAATTACCAAAACTATTTATTGTCAATATATATATATATATATATATAATTTTTGTTACCATTTTACAAAATTACCAAAACTATTTATTGTCAATATATATATATATATATATATATATATATATATATAAATATATTCAGTTAAGGCTAATCAAAGAGGTTGCGCCAGTCATCACATCAAAATTACATAAAAGATTATTTTAACATAAAGATGTTCGGCTTGAAGATGTCTTGCTAAAACAAATATGATGAACTTTCTATGATATAGATTCTTATTATTTGTGTTTTTTTTTAATAAAGGAATTCTTCTTCTTTTTTATATACATATAATAAAATTTGAATGGAAAATGTTAAAGATCACAATTTTGGTCACATCTTACTCATGTGGCAAGTCATGAGTGGTGGAGTTGTGGACCTACCACTTTTTCTTTACCACTCACGACTTGCCATATGAGGAAGTTGTGACAAAAATTATAAGAAAAGTTGTGGTTTAAGCATTACTCAATTTGAATCTATGATGTCCCATTTTCGTTATAATTGTTTTTTATGGTTATGATCAAGGCAAGAAATTAATGTGTGTATATAATATATATATATATATATATATATATATATATATATATATATTATGAAGAAAACTAAAGTAAATATATTATATATAAGTTTTGACAAATAATAAAGTAATATTATAAAAAGTAAAGTAAATAATAAGGTAACTAAGTCAATACTTAAACATAAACAAAATAAATTACAATATTGTCAAAAAATTTCTTTAAAAAAAAATTGTCAAAATAAACACAGGAAATAGAGGTAAAAACAGGTTTTTCCAAGTAGGAAAGAATGAAGATTACAAGATTAGATATCTGGGAAGGTAAGTGAAATTTAGGGAGAATATGAAAGCTAAAAATTAAGTTCTAGTTACAATTGAAGAGAAGCACACTTTTTATAGGCAAAATTAGGCACTATTTGAATAGTGAATAGTGAACAATAAATTTGACTTTTTTACTTTTCACAGTAGGTTTTCAACAGCTTTATTCGTATGTGCCGACAATAGTGATGTAAGCAGTAGTTTCAGCAATTTTGTCGGTATGTACAAATAATAGTGATGTAAGTAGTGACTTTAGCAATTTAGTCAGTATGTGCCAATAGTATCGTCTTTTGCAATTATAGAGCTGAAGTAAGAAATCAGTCTTCAGCTGAGTCTGGAGTAGCAATTGAGTCTCACACACACACACACACGTGTGTGTGTGTGTGTGTGTGCATGGTATAGGTGAAAGACTTTACATTTTGAGTTAAATCCAGTGAAAATGAATTCCATTAAACTAACAACAATACTAGATGGAATGAAGTTAGACATGGGCGCAAGAAGCTGTCAAAATTAGAAGTGGTGAAGAGGGCTTTGAACATCCTTGGAGAGTTTCACTATGACCAGGCCATCATGCAACCAACTTCCACGGGGGAGGACACAAAATGCAAACCGCCTGATGGAAGTAATGTAAGGTGAAAGTGGACGAAGTTATTTTCAAACAACAAAGGGAGGTTGGTATAGGAGGTTTGTAAAACAGGTAATAACATGCCTGTCACTTACCTGCAAAACACTAAGAAAGTTTCAAATTAAGTAGCTTGGATTGAAGATTGTCCTAGTTCCATTTCTAGTGCAATTTCACTTGATGTATCCAGTTTACAAATTTGATTGAAATTCATTTTAAATAAATAAACAAAAACATCAATACTAGATGGAGTCTGAGAAATTATTAAAAAAAAAAAAAAATCTTGAAAATAAAAACCAAATTTGAAGCTCACTCTAGTGTGAAGGCAATGGAAAAATTATTTGGTATTTGTAGTCGGCTTCTTGGTCTAGGTTTGTAACATGTTCAAAATAATTTTCTTGGATTTTTATAGCAGTACTAATGATGTACCCCCAAAAAAAGAGATGGAAGAAAGAATTTAGTGTTCTGACGTCACCATAACCCACAACAAAGTAAACCTTGCAAGTTGCAACAGAAAATTTAGCTTTTCTAATATTCTCACCGTAATAAACAGACACTGCTACCATAAAGTAACATTTTATTTGGTCATTATGAACAGGGTAACCATCCATTTTGGAAAATTTTTTATAGAAAATAGAAAAAACTGTCAAAACAGTTAATTACTTTTTCATTTTTCTATAAAAAGTTTTCTAAAATAGTTTACTAATTTATGCTCTAAAAGCACACGTTAGTAAATCCCTTATGAATAACCACATATGAAACTTAACTCTTTCTACAACATATACAACAACAGAAAATTGATGAAGCATATAGGTAGAGTTACAAATGTACACCTGACCACCCGTATGCTATGAAAGTTCTGTGAAAACGTTCATGCCTTGCTGCCCTTTGTTGCAAAAGGCTGGGTCTTGAACATGCTGGTCAGATTTATAAGTGTTCCAGTCGACAATCTTTTCTGCTTTTCATTCCCATATAACTGATACATGCCATTCTTAAGCATATTTCTTTGTAGATAAACACCAACTGAAACGCTAAATTGAACTTTCTTCACGTATAAATTCTTATATAGCAAGATTTCCTGCACAGCTTTCTGAAACATATCTAGGAATTAAACTTTCTTCATGCAAAAGATGGCACCAACAAACTCCTAAAATACAGCTAGAATTTTATGTATTAACAGTAGCACCCTTTTCAATTCGGTTGAGGAGCTCTAAAATATTTCCAGCTTTTCTCTTCGCTCTGTCAGTGCCATTCTCTGACAGTTCCTTCAATGCCTCCTCTGCACCAAGCTCCTTTGATAGTTTCAACTGCTCAAAATCACCTGTGCATAATGACCACAATACTGCTGCAGAATTCTCCCGGTTGCGTGGGGAACCAGTTCTTATAACCTCCACTAAGACTGGAATTGGCTCCGCTTGACCAATTGCGGTCTTCCCTTCCGGATGGCTGGCAAGAATGGCCAGAATTGCAAGTGCTTCATCCACCATCCCACCTCCAGCATCCTTCAACAATCTCATCAATGGGGTCACGATACCAGCCTTTACAGCCCTTGCCTTGTTTCCCTGATAGATCGAAAGATTGAAAATAGCGGTGGCAGCATCCTTTTTCCCTCTTGGAGTCCCCTCACAAAGCAATGTTATAAGAGCTGGGATAGCCCCGGCTGCTCCTATTGCCACCTTGTTCTCATCTATTACAGATAAGCTGAAAAGAGTGGCAGCAGCATTTTCTCTAGCTTCCATGCTGCCATTTTTCAATACATATACTATATCAGGTATTGCTCCTGCATTCACAATAGTGCCCTTGTTACTCTCATTGATGGAAAGGTTGAGGAGTGCTGTAACAGCATGTTCCTGTGTCCGGGGATCTGGAGAGGACAATAATTCTACAAGAAGTGGTATGGCTCCTGCCTCAGCAATGCATACTCTATTATCTGCATTCCTCTTAGCAAGCAACCTGAGCTCACCAGCAGCTGCTCTTTGCTGTTCTGTATTCCCATTTGCTAGTTTTTCCAATAAGGCATCAATAGCAGCAGGATCACAGTCTGAAACACTGCCTCCTCCTGATTTCTTGCTTCTACAATTCGCTTGCTTTTTTGGAAGCTCAACACCATTGCTTTCACACCATAAAGCAATCAGACTCTTCAAAACATAGTTAGGAGTTAGGGCTGTGTGCAACAGTGTCTGCTGTGTCTTAGGACAGGTTTTATGTCCTGCATCAAGCCATTTTTGAATGCAAGACCTTTCATAAGTCTGCCAAAAAAAAGGTAAATATTTCTTTAGTAATGACTACTGATAGTCTGATACATATAAACTGTTGTAAACTTAAAATTGTGAAGGCAGCTGCCAGTTTATACCTGTCCAGTAGAGACAATCACAGGATCTTTCATCAATTCAAGAGATATTGGACATCTGAAATCATCTGGGATAACAGGAGATCTGTGCTTAATCAAGCCCTTTTCACCCTCAGAGGTCTCCACTTGAGGATTTTCAGTCAGAACCCAGTCCTTAATCTTCTTAAAGAGGGATGACATTTTTTCAAAGCAGTCCCCTGGATCTCCATTGCTAGAGATAACCATTTCATGGAACGCAAGTGACTCTTTCTTTATATCATTGATAGTCTTGAGATGCAGCTTTTCAGAAAGTCTTTTAAGTACTGCTGGGTCAGGTTCTTTTTCTTTCTGTGCTGTGGCTAAATCAATGTCCAGTTGTAAATCAAGTGTGTCAATTCTTCCCTTGGCTCTTTGGAATTGAGCATGTACTAGTTCAATCTGAAAGAAACAGAAAAATGTCCCACCAATTGTTAAAACTTTCAAATCAACTAAATGTTACTTTTCGTTAAAATTCATTTATGAACAGTATTTTAGACAACATTTTGACTGTTTACTCTTTAAAATTGAAATTAAAAGGGTAATGACTACTGCTGAATTATATGCTGTTGCTTGTAAAAATTATATGCTGTTAATTCTCTTCAAAATAAGTTGGGTTGTAAAAGTACCTGTTCGCGAACCTCCTCAGATAAATTAAGTTTATCATAGTGAATCTCACTCAATGCTGCTTCAATTTGTTCTGTCACCAGGTGGAACTTCTGAGCAATCTTTTCCCTTTGAAGAGCCTGTGACAAGACATTTCATACCTCAAAACTAATGATTTAAAATCAACTTGTTGAGAAACAAGAATAGAAATTAAGCCAAATTACACACAGTAAAAGTATCATACGACTGGGTGGAAAATGTATTTAACAGTTTGTAGTATTGATGGTTATATTAGTTTGTACTAGGCGACCTGAAAAAAAACAAAAATACCCATATCTAGTTCTAGCTAAGCAAATCACGGTTCAAGTACAGAAGCAACTGTAATCAGCACCTCACACCTTTTTCACTGAAATGCAGAACTCATTCATCTAAGGAAAGAAGAATTCATTTCTCATTTCTCAAAGCACCCCGCCCCTCCCCCCCACCAAAAAAAAAAAAAAAAAACCAAGCTTTGTGGAATTCATTTCTTAACATGCATGTGCAAATCCGACTTGATAAGACAACATTCATGTACATTAAACAGAAAAGGAACTCCAAAATCTACAACCATATCAGTTTTTATTAAAAACAAGGTCTTCCTCCAACCAATTACATGGTGGTTCATAAGACCATCCATGTGTATTAAACTCATTAAATCATTTATACAAGTCACATATCTATTAAATGGGTCGAGATTATTCTAAACTGGTTCATAAGAAACTTAGGTCCTATTTTTAATCTCTTCCTAAATTCAATGGGCACACTTGGATTCTTATTTTTAACTCTCTGATCTCCCATATACCAAAATCACACTTTGAACAAGAATATAGACATAAATATCCAACTTTTATTTATGCGATTCAATTCCTCATAAACCACAAACTATAACATATACCCAACTTTTATTTCTGTTCAACAATTCCTTGTGTGTGTGTGTGTGTTTTGACTTTTGAGTTAAAAACCAAATATAAAATAGAATGATGATTTCTTTAGGGTTGCTTTAAAAAAAAAAAGTCAAATTCTTCACCATTTTAGCCCAAACAAAGAAATCCCACTTTCCCTCCTCTTTTTCTCAGCAATCAAACAGAAATCAATTCATTTAAAAAAAAAAAGCAAAGAAAAAGTACCAGATAGAGCTTGCTGCCACCGTTGACCGAGTTGAGAAGTTGGGTAGCGGAATCCAAACCGAGTCTGAGCGATTCAAAAGCCTTAACCACGTCATCATCAAGCCCTTCCTCGCTGTCCCTCAATTCCTCAAACAAAGGACTCAGCAGCTTCGCTCTCCGAACCAAGTTCCCATACATCTTCTTAAACACGTTTCGGCAATCCGATAACTCAGAGATCGCCTTCGTTGACTCACTGAGCCGACTCAGCAACAACTCGCCCTCCTGAGAATCCTCTATCGGACCCATCTGGGTCGCCCCGATTCAATAAGAAGAAACAAAAAATTATTATTAAAAAAAAAAAAAGTTTAGAGATTGGGAGAATTGGATTGGTTTAAGGATTTGAAGGGAAAAATTGGAAAGAGAAAAAAACACGTGAATTTTTGCAGAGGTTGTCTGAGAATTCTGAAACTGAAAGAAAGATAGGTCCTAAGGTTGTAAAGACTTGAGGTTTAAGAAAGAATGGAACAAAGATTTATTAATTCTTTTTAATAGTAATATATAAATAAATGGAAGTATTTTTAACATGTAATCATAGCCTTAGGAAAGTTTTATAATTAATTATGGGAATATTAGAAAATTTTAGAAATACAAGTTGGGAAATTGGTTACTTTGTCTTTTTGATTTACTGTTGACCAGTTTGGTGGGGAAGTTGGAATGGAGGGAGATGGTACCAATTTTTTATTATATTTTTGACAATATTGTCCTCTGCATATATATATATATATATATATATATTTTTTTTTTTAATTTCATTTTTCACATATGTGTGTTTTTGTTGGTTTGTTTGTCTTTTATTTCGGGAAAAAAACATAGTTTTGGAAACAATAATGTGGACACCATGTATAGAACCTTTAAATTTTTTTTTTTCTTTCTATTTTTACCTTTTGATATTAAAAGTACTAGATCTCCATTAAAAACGATAAAAACAAAACAAAATCACCTTGGAGAATCCAATTGATTTTACTATCTTTCAGATATATTAAAATTTCCTAAAGTACACAAAGGGTTTCTCTTTGTCAAGGTCATAAGTCATAACTCATCATTCAGAACTAGAACCTCCTAGAATTGATTTTTGTGTTATTTCAATGGAAAGTAGTTATTTGAATTTTTCTAAAAAAGTATATAATAATAATAATAATTCTAAAATTTCCTGATATTCAAGTGATAGTTTTTTTTTTTTTTTGGAGAGAGTTCGAGTGATAGGTTCATTGGTTTAAAGTGCAACGTAAATTTGGAGGTTCTAAAGTTCAATTCATTACATTATTGGTCCATAGAATTTTTGTGATGTTTCATGAGTAGGAAATAGATTAATCTAATTAAAAAATGAGATACACACACACATGTGCACTTAGATTCTTAATCTAGGTTTGTAACTCTTTTGTACCATGTTCAAAATAATTTTCAATGATATTTTTGAGAGATTTTACAAATGTAGCCCTATTTATAATATAGTAAAATAGTTTTTTTACAATCACGCATTCTATCACTGCAGGGACTGGGTTTGAGCACTTCTACTGTTGAGTGAGTGGACTCAAGCCCAGCTAGCCCAATACAATGAATTTGTAGATAATAGGTTCAAGAACTTGGCCCTAGCAAGTGGACAACGTCCAATGCAGTGTTTGCCACCACTCGAACGAAGACGAATCGAAATTATCCTCAAAAGTTTGTCCTCGGCCCAGTCCGAGGAGCATGATGGTAGTCCTTCACCCCTGAGAATGGTCCCCCTCTTTAATCTGTTTCTTCTCCTTATATAGTCCTCTTCCAACGATCAATTTCCTCCACTTGTTGATCAACTATGCCTCTTTCTGACAACCCGTCCCATCAGCCACCTTACCAAAACTCCCAGTGAGTTGCAGAAACCGAGACAGCACTGCTCAGGAGTCATTTCCCCATTAATGTTGCCGGAACATTAGTCGTGCGCATTTAATGTGGAAGTGACAGTTTAATCCTGGTTTTGCTCTTCGGCCATTCTTCCACGGCTGATGTGTTGTACTTGATCTTTCTCTTTAGATGCCCCGAAGGGCTGCCTATGGTAGCCCGTTACTTCCTCCTCCCATGGTCTTGCTTGGCTGAGGACATGGTTGTCCTCGGCGAGGGCACTGAGCTTCCTCCTCCTCGGCATGGGCCTTGGGCTTGGTATAAAGTGAGTCACTGAGTTGCCAAATTCTCCGGGCCCACAATCACAATTTAATGATATATGCAATTATGATTAATGAATTATTATTTTCACATAAATCCACTATTTTTTTTTAACCATTCACGATCATACAGATAAAGTTGTGGTATAAGTTGTGCTCACGTTATTTCTCTTAACCAACAAAAAAATATAAAGGTTTAAGGATTTAAGCAAAACAAAAGGCAAGAGAAAAAGAAAAAAAGAAGGGTATAATGGACCATACGAGGAAAGCCAATGTTGTGGACCAGGCAGCTTTTGCGTGTTATCATCAGAGTAGTTGCATTTTCTTCCCGCGCAGAATTGTCAATTGGACGGCCAGGATCTTTCCAGGTACCAACCTCAAAAGACTTGGCTACACTCGACTTGAATTTAAGCCAGACCATATTAACCAATAGCTAAATGCCAACTGGACCATATTATTATTGTATTGTCTATAATATAACATAATAATGGTCAAAGATACATTTAAAAAGTTAACGGTCATGTTTGTTGCAATATTTAGTTCGGTCCATAGAAATAGATGAGACTTCATTGTTCATGACCCATTATTCATTATTGTTTAAATTTATTCATCATAAAAATAATTGTGGCGGAAATATTATGCATTGATTAAAAAAACTAAAACGTAAACAATGAGGGGGTAGTAATTAAATGAATTAATATTGGTTCAATTCTTGACTTGATCAAATGTATATAATATATATCAATGCCGCAATGCAGCCATCAGATAATTTTAAAACTATTTAATTAAACATTTCTGAATTGTTCCAACCATACAAAACATATTAGAGTGTCTTTTTTGTTTTTTTCACAAAATATAAGATATATACAACTAGAATTTAAATACTTGTGACATTGAAAACATAGTAATGTCCTAAACTTGTGAAGAGGTAATTGGTATAATCATTTTATGTTATGTTAACGTAACATGAAAATCTAGGAAAATATGATCCAATTACTCATTGTTTATAAATTTTTTTATGCTAACCCCACAATTTGAACTATTATTTCTTTTAGATCCTCAAGAACTTTATACACAAAAATATGTTAATTAAACTACAAGATTGCTACAAGTAAGTAATATTTCGTTACATTTTTGTTTACAAATATTTCCTAAATTTCAGCTTTCATTTATCTTGTCACACTATAAATGTGGAATTGAACTTGAATCTTTAAAGTAAAAAATCAAAATGAAAACAAGCCACAGATTTAGGTGAAAAACAGTATTATAAGATAAGATAACATATTTGATGCGTGTAAAATGAAAACAATAACACCAAATGATTAAATAAAAAAATAAAATAAAAAGGTGGAGATATGTTAGGTGAGATATTGATCTTTGTAAACAACGACCGACTAGATGGAGCTTTCAAAAATGATGGAGCTACAAAAGTCACGAAGTGCAAACGTGTCAAGATGTGTTTGGTCAACAACGCGTTAAAACTAGCCTTGTTGGCAATGAGGTGGGTGCGCCGGCAAAACATAACATGCCCCACAGACAAGCCACAATATGTCAATGTCATGTCAACACGCTATCTCACTCTTGATTCATTTCGAAGGAGCCAGAGCCACGCATCTTGCCCAAAAAACTAGCCGTGACGTGGACGGCATATCGGGCATATGGGCCCATGTATATCATCCATCTTGGCGTCTTTTGTTTTAACTTTAAGTAACGTTATATTTAACCGATGAATTATATCTATGTTTACTAGTTTTTAATACACACTAAATTTTGTGTCAATTAAATACCACCTACTATTTGAATTAGAAACCCATATTTTATGCAAATTTTTAAATACAAAATCTTAAGTTTTTTTTTTGAGAGAATTTCAACTTATGACGTTCGCTCCTGATGATAGTTCTTTATCATCAGATCAAGACATCAATCAGTTTTTGGTATAGGCGAGGATTGAACCCCAGATCTCTTATACAACCATAAGAGACTTTACCAGTTGAGCTAACTGGAACCCACAAAATCAAAATCTTAAGATTTAAACACACGTTTGATGACATAGTTATTGATTTTAGACCATCTTAAAATTTTGCAAGCATGTAAACTATAAAAAGAGAATATAATTCAACGGTGGATTTGTTAAAATTTACATCTAATAAATAAATATAGAGTGATGTAACATAACTTAAAATTATACCAGATTTAACTTAAATCCAATCACGTATATATATTTTTGAGAAAATATGGGGGTAAAAAAAAAATGCTGAATATCCGTGGGGTCTTGTTAATGGTTTGATATGGATAGTAAATTTATAAGTTATATAAATTTCTCAGAAAAAAAAATTATATAAAATTTTCACAAAATATTTAATGATAAGTCCTTTTAATAATATATGATAGATAGGATAGGACCAAGCCAAGTTTCATGTCGGACACCAAATGGACCAAGATGAAATTTAGAGGTCCGTTTGAATAAAACTTATTTTGCTGAAACTGAAAATTGAAAACATTGTAACAAAATAATTTTTAAATGTGTGAATAGTATCGTGAGACCCATTTTTAATGAAAAAATTGCTGAAAAGTGATATTTGTGGGTCCATGAACAGTGCACGGATGCACTGTTCACAGAAGAATAGTCAACATTTGCAGCTTAACCAAAAAAAAAAAAAAGGCTGAAATGCGCATTGCAGCAAACATAGACGCAGAACGCAGATCCAAACCCACACCTAGTAAAATCTGCTAGATTTAAGTGTTATATTGTTAGAGATATATTAATTATTCAATAATATATGCTCAAACCCAGTTTTACTTTTTGTACAAGTCAAATTTTTTATTTGTGTTACAAATCTATTAACCATAGTTAGTGTGGGGCCCGTGGGCTTAGGAGCCCCAGCCCACTTTTAGGCTGGCCCAAGGCCCATGCCGAGGAGGGACAATTGTCTCAGGCCGGCGTCTATGGGCTTCAGCCCTTACTAGGCCCGCGCCGAGGACACCCCTTCCTCGGCACTCCTAGCCTAAACTCCCGGTGGTCACATCCACACTTAATGCATTTACCTAACTCCCCTGGCAGCATTAATACTGATAGGACCTCTGAGCGGCAGAACCTTGGGTGCTGCGACCCACAGTAAGGTTGGGAACATAGCGGATGGGACAGGTTCTAAAGCAAGGAGCCTGGATGATTGACAGACGTAAGGCTAAGATCAACCGGAGGAGACTTATATAAGGGAAAGTACCCCTCTTGAGAAGGGGGACTCCTCGGCCGTCCGAGGAGCAACCCCAAGCCAAGAAGAAGAAGAAGAACGGGAAAAAGCCCCCTCGAAGGAAGGACGCCGGAGAACCGGTGGCAAGCCTGTTGGCGCCAAACCCTTCGTCCCACTCTCTAAATAAATGTATTGTTGGGGGATCTACGACAAAACGAGCCCCTACAGTTAGTATATAGTTAGTTTAAAGTTTAGGCTTTTATAGATTTGTACTTCAAATGTAGCTCTTAAAGGTTTATTTATTGAACAGAGCTCATTAGATTGAATTACATAACTCCCGTATTTTTGTGTTACTCTATGATATGATTTCACTTTGGCATCTATTTTAGAATATTTAGTTTAACATATATATATAAAAAAAAAATTATGAAAATTATTATGTTTTTGAAGCATTGGCATTGCTTATATGCACCGTCCAAACATCAATCTGCATTTTTTATTTGTTTTGGTCGAACAACAATATCAAAGTCTCAACCATAATCATTGTATGTGCAGACTTTCCGCGTGATGGAATGAATGATTGGACTTGGGAGCCACAGGACAATGTTCGTGCAACGATGGTGGTCGGCAATGGATTAGGATCTGGTCACCTAGTGGACGGGGTGCAATTCACCCATCTCTTCTTACAATTTTTTTTTTCTTTCACTTTTAACCTTTTTAATTTTCAATTTTTACTTTTTTTTGAATCAATGATTAAAATTGAAAGCTACTTTTTACAACTATTAATCTTAACCATTCATAAGAATTATATCAAGTGCAATACCTTTGTAGGGATGTTAGGCCCAGAAATATATAAATCCATGCATATATTGGGCTGGAGGCCTAATTCGAGGACATAAAGCAATTTGAGGAGGGGAGAACGTAATCAGAGGAATCTGTGCTAGTAAGTGAAGAGGTTAGTTTTGATCATATAAGTCCGTAAAGGTGGTCTGAGAATGAATCCCTCCTTGACTGAGTAAAGCCGAGGTCCAAAGGGGTGGCCTGCCACCCAGAGCAAAGTTCCAGGGAATTCTAGTGATACAAATAAGCATCACAGAAGTGCAGGATAGAGGAAAGTCCTAAAATATCTAAAGAGAAAGCTGCTACCACAGCATTGAATGCTTTGCACCTAACCAACTGGCCGCATTAATGTGGAGGTGATACTTGAACAGTAATTTTTAGCCTTACAGCTACTACCAGAGATTTCAGGAAGGTGCTGATGAGACAAGGATCAGTACCAACAATCTGCCCTACACGTGGAGGGTAAAGAGAAAAGAAGGAAGAAGGTATAAAACAGAAAGAATAAACTGAAGAGAAATGATCAAAGAATTAAAAAAGAAACACTATAGCAATCAAGAGTGGAACTTGTAATCAAACTTGAGAAGAAATATATAAGAACTGATCTCCTCGGATTGTGCTGAGGATGATTTTCTTCAGATTCAACTAGTCTATTTTCATTTTCTTAGTAATCCAGATCCACTTTACTTGTTTGCTGATTCATTAAAGCCCAGATTTCCAACCCACTATCTACAAATTCATTGTATTGGGCTATTTGGGCCTAAGTTCATCCATCCTTTGAGTTTGGGAGCCAAACTGTGTCCTTACAACCTTGATCTCAATTCGTCGGCAATATACTTGTTTCGGTTCAGCCTTTTCTTTTGAGCGTAAAAAGATGAAGATGAAGCTATTCTAAAAAAAAAAAACCTCTGATGCCTTTATTTAAGAGAATTTGGTGGCAGTTTTTGGTCCATGTGCACTGCAAGAAGTATTGGGTGGTAAGATAGCAATAAATAGTTAATCAATATATGTATCTTAAATTTTTTAGTTTGATTATTTTAGTTTTTGAGTCTTAGTCTAAATTTGTTAGTTAGATTTAATTTGGTATTTTTTGTTGTTGGTAAATATGGAATTATCATTAACTAAGAAACACTGGCAGCAGCACCAGTTGTACAAAGTCTAGAGCGATAAACGCCCATCATATCATCACACAGGAGCTGCAAAATAATAGTGGGAGGGGAGACAAAAACTAAAGACAATTCTACAGAAGCCGATCCCAGTTTAGCTAAAGCATCGGCACAAAAATTTGCTTCCCTGAAGCAATGCGATAATTTAACTTGAGGCAGACGCAGCAACAATTCCCTGCAATCATCAACAAGACCAGACAAATCTCCATTAGCATTGACATTGCTAGAAACTAAAGAAATTTAATTTGGTATATTGAGACTTTGTTTTGATGAATATAAAAAAGTAGGCCCAACCGTACGTATAAATTTCAATCATTTGTTGAATAGTGAATAATTGAATTAAAGTCTAATTGTTTTATTAGACCTAATTGAATGGTCCCAAAAACTCAAATTTAGACATGTTATCTTATGTAGGTTTTTTGAGCTATAATAGGTTAGTGATTTCTCAACTTGAGTAGGTCATGTTGTTTGTTTGATGGACAAATGTGCTTTGAGGCTGTGTCCGTTTGAGAATTCTTAACTCATTTGATAATGTGAGACAAAAAGTTAAAAACTAGTTTATTTTTAACAAACTGAAAGTTGAATTATTTAAAATAAAATTGAGACAAAAAATAGTGTGAGACCAGTAAATAATAGAAAATTTAAATAAAAAATTAGTATTTAATTGGTTGCCAAATACACACTATATCTCGCTCTAAGCTTGAAATGATCTCGGGGACATTATCTAAAGATGACTTTACCAAGGCGTAATTGCATATAACATAAATTCAATGTTGTCAGAGGTGGCATGTGGAACTAAATTTTACGAAGTTAAGTTTACTATAACTACGTTAATCGAGGCCAAGTGCAAAATTTTGATTAAAGATAATAGAGGATGAATAAATAATCTCCACACTACTTTGAAGTAATACATAATTGTCACTCATTCCTTGATTTTTGGGATAGTTATTCAATTAAGCTCCAACTTCCAATTTATTCAAAATCTTGGCTTCTTTGTAATTGCTTGGTGAGCTGATATATAGCTACCATGTAATTCTGCACATGCTAAATGTGCGTTAGTTTCTCTCTAAAAAACTTGGACACTTCTTGTAGCCCTCACGGCCCATGTATCAGATTGAGTTGAAAAATACCTCAAACTCGACTCAATTTGACCCATACACATTTCTAGTGAGCAAAGTACTCAATTTTTATTCACAAGTACGAGCCTCCATAAATAAATGTCTTCTGACAAAATATATAAAAGATATGACAAAGTTCTTGATTATATTTGTTTATTTACCTATTTGTAGTTGAGATTTTTTGAAGTCTTGACATGCTTCACAAACAAGAAGCCATCTTCATTTGAGTCTTGGGGGCCAACAAAATGGGAGTGTTGGTTTGTAAAATGTGATTCGTGGGGAGAACTTATGAGTTCTAGAGTTTACACTTCAAAATGATTTTTTTTTTTAGAATACTAATTATTTTAACACACATGAGGGGAGAAGGTCATAACGAAACTGATAGTGGTGTTTATTCAAAATGAGATTTTTTGTGAGTATGAATGGATCGGTTTTGACCACAAAATCAATATGCAGCAGATTAACAAATTAATTACCAATTAATTAAGATATGTGGTCACAATTGTAACATGTTAATTAATGAAACTAGGAAATCGCCAAATTTATAAAGCATGCAAAGAAAGCAATAAACAAATAACACAGTGATATGGCGGAGAAGTGGAAAACTAATGGAGTCTTCAAAGAAAAAACTACTATAAGAGTAACCTACCCCAATCAAAGGAAATACACAATAAGAAAAAAAATTATAGATCTAGTACATAATCAAAACTTAAAGAAAACCATTCAACAAATACTACAAATTGTTCAAAACAAAAAATTGACGACACTCATTTCAAAAGAGAAGTCTAGTGACATATCTTGTGTGACACAAATTTGATGTAATTAATTGTGAGCTAGTGATGAAAAAAAAGTGATAAATTCATGTAAAAATGCTCTTTTGTCACTCACAATCAACCAAGTTGTTACAAAAATTATGACAAATAGTGTGGTCCTTAATGAACTATGTTGAAAAAGAATACATGCAAGCTTCATCAATCACTTAATTCTAAAATTTCAAAAGTCATTTCTCTCACTTTACCGACTTCAACTATTAACTAAAAGCAACTTATTGACTTTCCATAATTCCAAATAAATAAATAAATAAATAAGATGGCAGTACCAAAGTTTGAAGAACATTCTCAACCCCCATTAGCATAAGATCAGGGATCATGACTCCACCTCCATCTGCACCACCCTCTTTATTTATCTTCCTCTTGACCACTTTGAAGGTATTAAGAATTCTAGAAGAATAAAAAAAGATTACTCAAAAATATAATCAAATATCAAATATTATGTACATGTAATTTAGATCTTCTATTTCATATTGAAATCAAAATAATCTTGGAAAATAAGAATAGGTTGATGTTATAAATTTAGCGAGTGAAACATCTGTTGGAGTGGGTGTGTTTTAAACACTAATAAGCCTTTGCTTTGTGTGGAGTGAACCTTGTTATGTGTTTATAAACCTTTGCACATTTTACATGATAACTTGAAAATAATGGGTTAGGTGTTGGTCTTGGGCTTGGGCTTGGCTTTGTTCATATCTTTGTTGGGCTTTATTTTTTTTCCATTTCTTTCCTTCTAACCCAATTTTGGTCAGCCCAACACCTGTTAGGCATTAACCAAGTAGCCCGTCAGAAGCGTTTAATGTGCTGCATTGGGCATGCATAGTGACTGTTGGAGCAGCCCATAAGCCCTCTGCTTCTTTGCTATAAAACCCTTGTTTTTACTCTTTTCTCTTAAATTCGGAAATCTACGGGCAGATCTTCAGAAAATTAGTGTGGTTAGAGTGCCGAGAAGTCAGAATAGTCATGCCGATTCTCAAGCTACGTTGGCATCCTCTTTAGATGACTGCATACCCTGAATGATTACTTTAGAGTTGTTAGAGGAACTGAGCATTGAACAGTAGACATTGGTAGCAGCTACGTCAGAACTAGAGCTAAGTTGGTTAGATCCATACATAACCTTTTTGTCTGACGGGACCTTGTCGAATGATATCAAAGAAGCTGAGAAGGTACGGAGAACATCGGCTTGATTTTGGCTGTTCGAAGATATGAGGTTGTACCGGCATTCATTTGGAGGACCTTACCTGTTGTGTCTTCATCCCAGCAAAACTGTCGAGTTGTTAGTTGAGCTTCACGAGGGAATATGTGGTGGCCACTTAGGGGGTAGGTCACTTGCACACCAAGCTATGACTCAGGGATTTTGGTGGCCAAAGATGTAACGAGAAGCGGCTGATTATGTTAAAAGATGTGATCGGTGCTAGAGACATGCACTTATTTGCACCAGCTAGGGGGAAATCTCAACCTGATTGTCAGTCCTTGACCTTTCACCCAATGGGGACTAGATATAATCAAGCCATTCCCTCGGGCTTCGGGGAACAAAAGATATGTGGTGGTAGCAATAGACTATTTTACCAAATGGATGGAAGTCGAAGCCTTGGCAAATATTAAGGATGTGGATGTGAAGAAATTCGTTTGGAAGAACATTGTTACGAGGTTTAGGGTTCCTCGAGCACTGATGTTTGATAATGGGCTGCAGTTGTAAGGGTTTATGCTTTAAAATCTAATTTATTGGCATGCCATAAATAATTAAATTGTTTAATTATATGAAACTATTTATAAATGAACTAATGGGACATTATCTTCGTCCATGAGATGCATAGTATGTGATTTATGTGATTTAGTCACAAAAGATATAAATCACAAGTTCTTTGTAAACTCAGAATTTTAGTTCGTAGTCGATGATGAAATTGGGCATTTTATCTGCGAAGACTATAACATATCAACTAAGATGATTTGTCTTGATCATGGAAGTGGAGACTTCTAGTTGATATGTTGATATATTTTGAGAGCTAAGTCATATTGAATTGGACGCTGTGAGATTTATTATTCTCCTAACAACTATCAAATGAATAATAAATCTCACGACTTCTATTTACATCAACTTTAAATCCTAACAAAATAATGAACCTGATCATAAGGTGTAGATTGCTTTGATATATCAGGAGTGAGATCTAAAATCATGATCAAAACTTCAATATATTGGGCAGCCGCATTTAATGTTGATGGAACATATATTTTCAAGATGGAATTCATAATCTCTTAACGAAGATATGAAATATTCTCTTGAGATAAGTTTAATAGGTTTGGTTATTTAAAGTGTTGGGCCCAACCACTTTAGTAAGAAGTTATAAATCAGGTATTCAATGATTAAGATGTAGTAATTTTCAAAATGGCAGTCAACAAACTTGACTTTGTATTACTACGAATATTTTAATGAAGGAGTTGCATGTAAAATAAAGTCTTGGGATATAATTTATTAATAAGGCCTAGAGTGCAATTATATTCATATAGTGGTATTGAATATAATTAATAGTAAATTTGGACTTGTCAAGAGTTGACAGAAAAGCCTAAGGCCCATTGGAGCTAGAGTCTTATTTATTTCCTTTTGGTCCCACTCCAAGCCACATACGAAAACCCAATTGGAATGGCCCAAAAGGCTAGCCCAATTAGATAATCAGTTATATATAAGGAGAGAAACATACAGAATTTCATAAGGGGTTTTTTCATTAAGATCATATAAGGAATAAAATGGTGTGTATGTGACTGTAAACCACTTTCTTATTCTCCCCTTGAAAACTGATTGAGAGACCACACTTCTTACGCATTAAGTGGAATTTGAGTGAAGATTAAAAATATTCCTAAGTACTTCTAATCTTTTGTTTTTGAATTTCACCGCATCAATGTATGCTTTCTTGTTCTTAAATTCTAAAACTTACATAGTACATGTTATCAATTGCGAATGAAGTAGATCCGTTAATTTTCCGCTGCGTATGTCTTGTATGCAATACAAACATATATTTTTCCAACAGCAATTTGATAGCAAGATTTTTTGGGCATACTGTGGTAGCCTCAGGATAACCAACAGGTACTCGTCGCCCTCATATCCTCGGAGCAATGGGCAGGCCGAAGCGACAAATAAGACCATCGTTAAGAAGAGACTGGAGGGGGCGAAGGGAAACTGGGTAGAAGAGCTGCCGAACATTCTATGGGCATATCGAACAACTCCTACGAGGTCAACAGGTGAGACACCCTTCTCCATGACCTATGGCACAGAAGCGATTATATCGATAGAGATCAACTCATCGAGTTCAAGGGTTGCAGGCTTTACACAAAGCCATAATGATGAGTTTATGATCGAAAATTTGGATACCCTGGAAGAACAAAGAGATGTGGTATCTATGCAGCTTGTTGACTATCAACAAAAGTTGGCTCAAGGATATAACAGGAGAGTGAGGCCTCGGGAGTTTGTGCCAGGAAACCTTGTTTTGTGGAAGGCTGTTGGGAGTATGAAGGATCATAATGACGGTAAATTGTCCCCAAATTGGGAAGGACCTTACCGAGTAACAGCTACGAGTGGAGTAGGAGGTTATTACTTGGAAGATATGGAAGAAAGACCCCTACCCCGACCATGGAACGTCTATAATTTAAAGAAATACTACTCGTGAGTTTAATGTAGCGTGTGGGATGCATTACTAAGTTTGTAAGCTGACGTGAACAGTGAAGGTAGATGAAATTCAGTTAAAAGATCTTTTGTAGAGTATGAGTAAACAGTGAAGCATCTGTGCATGCACTTAATATATTCCTAAGAGCAGAAACCTAGCCTCGGCCTGACTCCGATCAGCGACTAGGCAGAAACCTTAATATACCCCTAAGGACAGAAATCTAGCCTTAGCCTGACTCCTGTCACCAACCAGGTGGAAATCTTAATACATATTCATAAGGACAGAAACCTGGCCTCGGCCTAACTCTGATCACCGACTAGGTGGAAACCTTAATATATCCCAAAGGACAAAAACATGGCCTTGGCCTGATTCTAGTCATTGACTGTGCAAGAACTTCGATAAATTTACTTGATTCAAAGTACGGGTCATGGCATAAACTCATCCTTTAATCACCGAACGTCCCTACATGTAACTGATGATTGGGGAATATAAAGCGCGTCTCCGATACTAACTAATGAGGACACATGAGAGCGGTGTACCATGAACATTGAAATTATTTGTGGCGTTACCGAACAATAACACTTAAGTAATTTTTTAGCATTAATATCAAGATGTTGATGTTGCTACTGAATGTTGAAATTATTTGTTGTGCAATCGAATGATAACACTTAAGCAGTTCTTAACATTAATATTAAAAAGTTGATGTTGTTATTGAATGTTCGGATTATTGCGTTACCCAACGTTAACACCTAAGTGATTTTCAACATGAACGTCAAAACATTGATACCATTACCGAATGAGTAAAAACTTGATGAAAGTAAGTTGTTGGCATTAACCCTTCGCATACAATCACAATAGAATAAGGAAAAAATTAAAACCATTAGTCTCGAATAAACTTAGAAAAGGAAAAAGAGTTTAGTATACGAGTACCGATACACTTAAGAAATTACATAAAATTTCAACCATATATATATAATAACAAAATACAAATATTTATGGTAAATCTAGATGCTGGGGGTATCAATAACCGGAGGAGTTGCTGTGGGTGCTTCCTAGCTGGCTGAAAGATTAATGGGCGGAGGGTCTGAGATGACTACGGGCTGCGCGGCGTCCGGATTTGATGTGGTAGTAGTGGTTCTCGGGTTGTCATCATCCAACACCACTACATGGGAATCGGTATGCTTTGATAGCTCCCTGGCCTCCAGACTCTCCCTGCCCTCCTCTTCATCGCTGCTGTCCTCGCCTTGCTCTTCGGCCTGGGTTTTAACCTTAGGGTCCTTGGGCAGCGGGATTCAGTCAACACTCTTGAAAGAGGAATCCTCTAGGAGGCCAACAACGTTAACTACAGCCATCCAACCCTCAATGAACCTGAACTTCTGGGTCTAGAAGATCAAGGGACCAGCTGAGTTTTCGGCGTCCTTGAAACCCTTATTGTAGTAGGTCTGCTTCCGAGCTCTCTCTGTGCCTTTAAGGTCGGTGAGTTCCTTGTCCCGGGTAGGAAGGTTGCTAGCTATCTTCACGAGCTTAAGCTCGGTCTCCCCGAGCCTACCTTGAAGATCACTGGCTTTCTGCTCAACCAGCTCTAGTGCCTTCTCGGCGGTAGTCGCCCGCCGCTCCATCACATTTAGCCCTAGAGTTTTCTCTTGTAGGTAGGCCTTGGCTACCTGTATAAGGGCTTTTTCTTTGTCGGTCTCTTCCTGTGCCTCCTTTAACCGACCCTTCACCATGTGGGTCAATTGGGCAGCCTAAGACAACAAAAAAGCAAAGTGGAATTATTCAAGCCTGATTGGTAACATTTGTAAATTGAGAGGTATGCGAAGGAAACAAAAGGGACCGAGACAACAAAATAGTAATAATTCGGACAAATAAAAAGCTTACCGCTATAGTGTGCCACTTTAATTTTAGCACGAGGTCCTCATCTTTGCAACCGGAGTAATGCTCTAGATCGGCAGGCAGCAATAAGGCCTGCCTGAGACTGTCTGATACCAGCCCTCCTTCGCCGTTCCTCTATGTCTGGACATAAGAGTTCGAGGATAGGACCTTATCCCCTAAATGGAAGGAGCAGTCCCATCCGATACCAGAACCCGAGGAAGAAGCCGCTACTTGAAAGTTGATTATGACAGGCTGGCTCACAGGCTACGTCTCCCGGGGGGTCTTACCGGTCGATTGAGTGGTTGCACGACCCGAGGCCGGAGTGGGGAGGTGGGCAGCAGGGGGAGTACTGCTCCCGATTGCAGCGCTGTCGGCACCCTTTTGCCGCTTCCTCTGTTGTTGGGAAGGAGAGGGCGTAGTTTGTTGGGGAGTAGGCCGAGTGGCGGCCTAACCTCCCGAGGCCTGCGCAGCTAGAAACCAATGGTCCAAAGCCATAGAGTGCTTTTGGACCATTTCTTCTACTGGGTTGGGTTGAACGGGCTTGTTAGGAATTGCCTCCTTGGCAACTGGACCCTCTTTTACAAGATCTCCTAAAATGGAGGTCTCCAAAGGAACGTGTACCGCCTGACCTTGGAAGACGGTATCCCTCGAACCGTCTTATATAGGTTTAAGGGAATCGTGTCTAACCAGTCAGGGACCTAAATGCCAGGCTTCCCTGGAAGTGAGCCCTTGTGGTAGGAATCCAGGCAGCCGAATGTCCAGGTACGACAATAGCGGGTTGCCGACTGTCAAGGCGCTCGACAAATCCTGGTAGCTTGTGTAGGAGGACACGCAACCCAAGATCAGGTGAGAAGCTCTTAACTGTCCATCGTAGTGCACAAATATCTCCGAGCGAAGGACGAAGTTAAGCTCTCGAACACGCACTATGTTTATATCCGACTAGATTTTCTAGGAAACTGCAGTCGAGGAGGGGGTACGAGTTAGTGAGATGCCGAGAAAGTAATAAAAGACAAAGAGAGACATATGTACATAAAATGGATGAGATGTAAATGACAATGAGCATACTAATAAAACAAAGGGGAGGGAGACACGATTTATATATGTCGAGGAATCGGGGAAAAGAAAAGTATTGACCTATCTGACGAGGAGAGGTCGGGCAGGTCAGCTCACCATTCAACCAATTCCCGCTTACCCTCAAATACTCCCCCGTTGAGTTCCTATTGGAGTCGGGGAGGCAGGATATCAACCTAACCATTGTGCTTCAGGTCTGAAGATAATACTCGAGCTTTAGACCCCCCCGAATGGCGTACAATAAGTTGATGTCATGGTGGGTAAGGCTAAGGCCATACAATCAGTTGAGATGCCCTATACAGCTGACTACCGTATAAAAATTAGGCAAACACTGGTCGGGGCTAAGGCCATAAAAACTAAGGGTCCTAAGTAACAAGGGATCCACTGAGAACCTAACCCTGCCCTCAAGTATGGACATTAAAGGGAAAAATACTACATGGGGGAGCCTCTGGTCCTCTATATCTCCCTCGTGACAATAGGAAATTTCAACGTCATGAGGAATGTTGTATCTAACTATGAAAGATTCTGCATCCACTCTAGTTTTCAAAAGGTAAGCAAAAGACATATTTTTGAATCTAACTAAGTTACGAGAAGATAGTTAAAGGGAAGAAGACTTACTGAGTGACTTCTCGAAGAGGAGAGTGATCTTGTAAGGAGATTAAGGGCTTGGGAATAGGAAGAAGGCAATATTCTGAACTTGAAAGAAACTAAAGAAAACGAAAAACATGAATTAAGGGAGGTATTTATAGAAACAAGGGTGAATTTGAAGTATCAGACGGTCTAGATGGCCTGACACTTCATTTACCGAGGTGTGTGAGGCGACATGATGGTACGCATTACTTGTAACTGCCCAAATACAATTAATGCATACCATTATGTCACCTCATGCATCCCTCGGTAAGCGAAGCGTCAGGTCATCTGTATTGTCTGGTACTTCAGAATCTACCACGTATTTGAAAGGAGCAAGCTGTCTTGTCTGTTACATTAAATGGTAGACTGTTGATCTTCCCGAGGTGTAACTGTCATTTTTCTTGGAAAGGTTAAAGCAGAGACCCCGACCACGGGGCAGGAAAACCCTTATCCTATCTCTATTTTGTGGAAGCAAGATCGTGAGGGAGCTATTGTGGGGGGAATTAGGCCCAAGCAACCCATGTTTGCCCACTTGATAAAAACCCAACATAAGACCCAAGGCCCAACAGACGAGTTAAGCTTGGTACACAGGGAGAGAGTTAACCTTGGGCCCTATCACAATGGGCCCAATCCTGAGGTTGGGATTATGACCAAGGAGACGACCACTTAAGGGAGTCTTAAGTGGTCGGCTAAACACTGACCAAGAACGAAGGAAGTTAGGGTGAAGCATGAACCTAGCAAGATCGGTAGCTGAGGACTGATAATGCCATTAGAAAACCACCACCGAACACTATTTGGCGTCTGGAACAAGTTCCAAGGGAATTTTCTAAAGTCGTGAAGATCCCTTGGGATTCTGATGAACATAGGAATACGTGTGAAGCGGGAAAATAATAATGATCACCTTACTAATAGGAGACTATAAAAAGGGGAAGAGAGTAAATGCTTGGGGGTTGGAAAAACTGGGGAAGTGAGAGATAGAGAGCAAAAACACTGGGAAGTTAGGAGAAACCAGGTGAAGTTTCGGGCCTAATTTGTAGGATTAAGACTTAACCCATAGACAAATAAATTATGTCCCAAACACTATCATTGAATCAGTCTTGGGTTACTACACCTTTAATAAACTCATTCAAGTGAGAGCAAAGACTTGGTTTTAAAGAAATTTATACAATTGTGTCTACCTTAAGGTTTTGTTTTCATTCAATTGTAGGGCCAAAAAGATCTCTATTTTGGCCTTTCCTTCTACTAATTAGGTTTTTTTTTTTTTTTTTTTAAATAACAAGCAAGAAAAGTTCATGATTAGATTGTTTGTCTTAACAAAATTTGGGAATTGTTTCCCTGCCATATAGACCAACTAGGAACTTTCAACTAGAACAAAATGAGGGACTGATAAATTACAACCAAGGTTGTTGACTTGTGATGTATTTATTTATTTATTTTTAATGGAGGAAAACCTACAATAACATTAGTGGTAGTAAAAAATGGATTGAGATCAGGTGTAATACCCTAGATGCAATTAACCCAATTTCTCTTACAAATTATTTTACATTTTTAACTTTTTAACTTTAACTTTTTATTTCCTTTTAATATATTTAATTTAATAGTTGAGATTGAGTATATATACCCTAAGTTTTGCACTTGATTTCAATATGTAGAAAAATGACATCTATCTAATCTAATTTAATCTAATATATTAGAGCAAAAGCCTTTACTGGGACTCTGCCATGTCTCATATATGAAGGTCTTAATGCTTGACACGTGGTGGACTATTTTGTATACATGTCAATTTTATTGGCTATCTAAAGGTGTCAACAATAATTTTGTAAGATCCGAACGAAATAGAGGAGCAGATGGTTGCCCGTTCCTTGAGTGTGGGTTGAAAATCCAAATACAAGATTTTGCTAAGTCTGCACACTTGCTTGATTTTGTTTTGAGGCATAAAACCTAGCTGTACAAGTGGAGAAATATCATGCAAGAAATGTGCAAACAACTTCTTTGACAGCAAGCAGTGATAACACATGTTGGGGATATTACACAAAGTAATAATAGAAGAACAAAGTTAACACAAAAGACAAATAGAAAATAAATAACTTGGAGGCACAATATCATTTTCCTTAGACAATATTTGCCCCCCACACTATTGTTGTTAAAGGATTATCGCAAATTTGTCCCTAGGATACAACCAAGATGTTGGGTTCTACAGATAGCAATTTTGGATAGTAATTCTTGTGTTTATAGTAGTGTATATTTTGAATAAAAAAACCAAAAAAGAGTCTATGTTTGATTGCAAGCCATAACAAAAAGAAATAGTCCTTACTAATATCCTTTCTCAAGTAGCCAGTTTAAGCATAAACTCTCATTTTTTAAAATTCTAAGTCAGCCACAGCCTGTGGTCATTTTTGGGGGTATTTTGGTCATTTTTAGGTTTTTGGGGGTATTTTGGTAATTTTTTTTAGGATTTGGGGGTATTTTGGTCATTTTTTGGATTTTGGGAATATTTTGGTCATTTATTAGGTTTCAAGAGTATTTTGGTCATTTTCTAGAAATTTAGATTTTATGTTGTTTATTTAAATTTTAGATGGGTTTAGTGGGTATTAGTGAATTTATCCATTTAGACCCATCTAATTAAATAACCAAATGAGTTTTTACCCATTTAACTCAAATATTCAAATGGGTTGGGTTAAGACTTATTCAAATAAGGTGGGTAATGGGTGGGTTCATGGATATGGGTAAAAATTGCCACTCCTAGCCACAGGTAATAAGCAACTATCAAACACCCTTGAATCCATAATCACATTCACCCAAAAGTAAGTACTCCCCAAACTATGAATACTTGGCGGCTATGTCAAGTAAGAACTCAAAGAAAGTCAATGATAAACAAAAGAAAAGAAAAGAAAGAGAAACTTGCAAAAAATAGAACCTGAAAAGCCGTTGGAGCCTTGGACAATGTTTGTTTAAATTGTTTAGAAACCAAATTTGAAAGTAGAAGAAGAAAAAAAAAAGAGGATGTAGAGCTAAACTGAATGTCTTCAATCTGAAAAAGAATGAGAGAAATTGGCGAGTTTGTGAGTCTAAAAGTATAAGAGTTTTAATTTACATATTTATTCTCGTTAGTTGAAAACTTAGAAGCGAGTATGATAAAGGTAGTTTAGGTATCAAAATTGAGGAATCCAAACAGGAAAGACCTTTAAATAGTAGTATAGAAAAAATGATACGAGTAGAGATAATGGGCCATAAATAATTTAGGCTTTGTTTTGTGCAGGGTCGTAGAATACTCCAAAAAATGACCTTAAAAAATAAAAACTCCGAAATTCTTAGAGCCTAGAACACAGGGATTTCAAAGTCGGGCTGGATTACTCTCAAGGACTCAAATTATCCAACCTTTTAAAAACCGCAATTCTAAACGGCCCGCCCCTTAGAATGTATAAGGGTGAATTGAATTGGTAAATCAACACTATAACCTTTATTTTTTAATTTTTCCTTGTCCGCGTCCGGGGCGTAGCGGGAGATCTCCTGTCATGTGTGTTTTGCCTCCTTCTTCTTCTTTTATTTATTTTTTTTTTTTTTTATGGTTATGATTTAATTTGATTAGTATTGCTTAGATTATGGAAAATACATTATTTGATTGACTGGGCATGTTTATACAATGTGTTTCAAAGATTTTAAGGGCTGATTTATTTATTATTAATCATTGATAAACAGTTTGATCGCTTAGATTATGTAATATTTTGTTGTTGTTATGTATTTGCGATTTTGGGCGTTTTGATTTGCTAAACGGGTATTAGAGTAAGAAGTTAAATACGTTTGATTTTTTAGACGTGAGTTTGATTAAATTTGATGAATAATTCATTAAAAGAAGCTTTAAGGTATGGGGGTACGATGACTCGACTCCTTGTGTTAACACTTCACAAGTACCTTTGTAATTCCTTCTGTGTGTTATAATTAAAAATGTGTTAACAGATATCAAAGCCTAGTTTTGGAATAATAAATAACGGAGTTTTTTTTGGAAGCCCAGGACTTTTAGATTGAAAGTTAACATCCATAGCTTTAATATTGAATTATGTTTCAATATAAATGGACTTCTCTAAGTAAAGTTACTGTGAGAATTTTTTTTTACAGAAATCTTTCTAGTACAGATTTGAGTTTGTCACCTTAATAGAGTTTTGGTAAATTATGGAGAACTACTTTTGAGCTGAATTTTCAGTGCTAAATGGTTTAAATGTAAGAGTCCTCTCTATGAAAATTATAACCTATCTGGATAGCCCTAAATGGATCAAACGAATTCTACAAAAGGGCTGACCTCTACTCAATTCAATTGACCTGGGATCAGCCTGAAAGATGTAGGAACCTGATGGATTTTTAAAATGTTAATTTGGAGCAAATCAAATCATAGACATTATCACACACCAATCAACAGCGATTGACATATGGTCCATTAGCGTTGTCCCCATTCATCTCACCTCACTAATAAGTCAATTAGTTTTATTTCTACAGAAGATTGTAGTGACAACTTATCTTATTAGTAAAATTTTCTTATTTATATCTTTTGCAGAAGCTTTCCTGTGGTGACTCTAGTCTTTGATCTAAAGAAAGATGGAAGCCATCTTTTCAAATGATGATCTTGCAATGGAAATATTATCCCGATTTTCAGCTTTGCAACTTTCGCGTTTCAAGTGTGTCTCCAAGAGGTGGAAGAACCTTATATCTGATCCATCCTTCTTACGTGTTCACCACCAAAGGTCCCAACTCAGGGGCATCACAGCCCTCCTTATTCAGCAGCGTGATGATATTACTGGTGATCGTTTTAGATTTAGGACGACGTTTTTTAGTACCTGTGGAACTCCTTTTTTTGAAGACGACCTTTGTGTTCCAATTATGATACAATGTAGTTTTCCTGCAGATAATGTTGTCATAATGGGTTCCAGTAATGGACTCGTTTGTTGTAGAAGTCGTCAAACTTTGGAACAGCCAATGCTAGTGATCTTCATTTGCAACCCAATTACAAGGGAATGGATTTCCCTTAGACCCACTAATTGTCATGTTGGTCACATCTTTGCATTTGCTTTCTACCCATTTGGCTCTTCATCAAACAAGGCCTCTTGTTTTAAAGTGGTGAGCATTCAGCGTCAAAAATATGACCAGAATTCTTATTCCTTCGTTATTTACTCATCAGAAACTGGAAAATGGAAAACCTCCATGGAAGTCTGCCATTGCAAGGACGATCTTAACGAGAACAAATATATTCATGTCAAGGGAAGGTTTTATTGGTTGACCAAGAAACAGAGAATAATCACTTTTGATCTGGAAGAAGAGCTGTCTGGAGTGATCATAGCACCAGGTCCGATGTTGAGATATGGCGTTCGAAATAGCGATTGCCTTGGGGATTCAGATGGGTATCTTCATTACGCGTGTGTTGATGAGTCTGATCTTAGAGTATGGATGTTAAAAGATTGTCACAAACTTGATTGGGTCCTTAAGCACCAGTTGAATTTAGATCAGTTTCGTGTGGAAGGTCAAGTAATGACTGACTATCTTCAGTCCAGTATACGTCGTGTTGGGTGCCTTCCTAAGGATGATATTTTTGCACCTGGTTATTTAGCACTAGGAATTTTGACTTTCTATGATGAGGTTATTTATATGATGAGATGGGGCAGGTTGGAGTCATATAATTTTAGGAACGGAGTCCTAAAACGTCATTATATGTTAAATGCCTCTTTTTTGGACCATTACAATTATGTACCTGCGACTGTGCTCCCATACTCGGCTACTTTGGCAGCAAATGGTGTTCTAAAGGTGAAACAGAACTCCATTGATGATTTGATTTCAGTCCCAGCAACTGTGCTCCCATTTTCAGCTACCTCAGCAATGAGTGGCCTTCTCAGGCTAAAATGTTCCTGTGGTTTTGTTGCTTCAAATTCTAGTTCTTATCAAGGAAGGCGAAAAAGAAAAAGAATCAAACCCGTAAGGTCACCACATTTCTAAACAGGTGCCCATTGAATTGGAATTATCTGTATTTCTTTTGCTTGAATTGGCAGCATCAGCCTACCAACTTAATGAAGCCTTAGGTTTTTTGGCATGTACAAAGATATTTGACTTCCTTAATCCTTACCATCTTAACTATTCAGGCATATTTGTGTTTGTTGCATCAAGTGCTAAAGTTATCAACGATTGTTTTTTTCATTTTGGTATCTCATTTTTTACCAAGTGTGCGTTTAGGTCTTTTATGCGGTTGTCTTGTGTTGAATATAAATTGATGAAAACCTGGATATAATTTGATGAAAACCTAAAAGGATGCTTGGTTTGGGGATAATGGCATTTGTTGATATTGTATATGGATATCCTGACCTTAGATTAAACACTTGTTTGGGTGTTATTTGGCTGTCATATAATCTAACCAGTTATCCACTGTTTATGCCTAGTTGTGCAAAATTCTAGTACTTGCCTGTTAACCTGTTATATTTAACGGTTTGTTAAGGATAGTGTATGTTTTTTATAGAATGAGAGCACCAAATCATGTGTTGAATTGACATTGATTGAATCTTTGTTAGCCATTTATAAAATTAGTTTGTAAAATGCATAATAGAAACTTGGTGGATTGAATATCTCTTTGTGGGTCAAACAAATTTTTTAGAGTGCTGACTAGTAGGCAATTGACCTGGGAGTAGCCTAACCCTGAAGATATAGAAACTTGGTGGATTTTATTTTAGACTAAAGTTATCATATATGTTATTATAGACTGAAAAAAGTTTGGCTTCAAACAAATTTAGAGCTGTCTTACTTCAACCTATTATGCGGCAGTTGAAGAGACTATTTACGTGTAGTATTAATCACATGAGATTTTTAACGAGTCTTATGACTTGTTTAAATAATACACATAGATAGTCTTATAATTTGTCAGAAAATGGGTTTGTAAAAAATGGGTTGGGATTGTGTCCAGTGCACTAATGCACTAGACATAAGCCGTGTTCGTAAAAAATAGCATCAATAAAGTAAAAAATAGCATCAATAAAGTTTGGAGTCAAAGTTTATTCTTATAAATTAGTTAATACTTAGTTACAATTGGTCATTCCCCAAACGCCTTATTTATGTTCTTTGTTAGAGAAGTCTGATTACAATTCTTTTATTTATTTATATATATTTTTATGCGTATTATGAGGACAATTTATGTTGTTTGTAAAATTTTATTATTTACATAATTTGCAAAAGCTTGCTGGTGGTTAATCGGGTCTTGGAGGCAAAGACGGAGGCCATCTTTTAAAGTTATGATTAGGCAATGGAAATTTTATGCCTGACGGTTAGTTTTGGACTGAAGGTTCAAGTGCATTTTAAGAGGTGGGATACCCAAATATCTTCTTTACAGATTCACCAGCAAAGGTTCAGACTCAGACACATCTTAAGCCTGTGTGTTCAACAATGTTTTAAGTGACTAGGATGTGGTTTTCCATTTTCACTCATCTTCTTGATGATTATTGCATTCCAAATATTGTAAACAAGGGTTTTCCTTTAAAGATGATTGTCAATTTGTCATCATGCGTTCTTGTGCTAGACCTAAAACAAACTATTTATAATAATAATGTTTAGCTCCCCTAAAACCTGGACCCATCATCAGGTATATCCTAACCAACCCGTAGGCATTTTCTCTGTTGACCACAAAGCTTGTCACGCCGATCACCTAACCCCACGCTTTGGTGGTGTTGTGCTTACCTTAGCAGCGCCAGTAGCTTCGATGCACCGTCAGTTCATTCTGACGGAGGAGAAGAGAGGGTGATGATGATAATTTTAGGGACTAGGATTTGGGATTGGGAGGAGTATAGGTGAATGGGAGCTTTAACTGTCAATTTTCACCTGGATTTTTTATATATAAAAGGAAGTGGTGTCCCAACATTCATGAGTATATTGAACTTGGGACTTAAGGGTTTATGTCATGCTTTAGATTTATGAGTCCACCGCGTGGATAAATCCGGATTCTCCAATTTATAGGGTTTGATATTTGGATTGGTTTCAATTAATAATGGAGCAATTTGTAAGTTCTGTGATTAAGAATAGATTTGGGATGATAAATTACAAACACCACTTTACATTCTGAACAACCAACTTCCCACTTTTCAAGTCATAGCTTTCCAACTAGTCTATAATTTATAATCTATGAATACTATATAACCGAAACCTTTGACTATTTGTCGATCTTCTTATATTGTGTCATCTCAGCTTTGCAGCCTCCACAAATTTACACCTCATTATTACTTTTTAAATAAATTAAATTTTTAACTTAAAATTTAAACTTCCCACCAAGAAACTACCTCTCTCCTCTGGTGTCCCGATAAACCCTTCCCTCTCCTTCTTTAGCTCTCGCATTTCGCTCATTCTAACAATGTTGAAGAAGCACGACAGCTAATTCCAAATCGGGGCCGTTGAAGGCAAGAGTGACAGCAGCACGATAGTTTTTCTCTAATTCGTATATGCCCGCCTTAAAAAACAAAGGCTGCAAATTAAAACTTACCCACATATGTTTTAACCAAAATTTAAGTTGCCAACCTGTGATTTGAAACTTAACATTTTACCCACTTGAGGTTTGATTGAAATTTAAGTTGCCTACCTTTAATTTGAAATTTGACATTTTACCCACTTGAGGTTTGACCGAAATTTAAGTTTCCTACCTATGATTTGAAATCCTATGATGCAAGTATTTCGCTGGATTATTTTTTTATCATATTTACCACCGCAACATCGTCTTCCGTGAGAAATTTAATTTTCTGGTGTAGGGTCAACGGTACTGCCCCTATGGCATGGATCCAAGGCCGCCCCTGGATCGCTGTGTAGGGTGAGAAAGCATTGACCACGATGAAATTAACTTTCACTTCCTTTCCTTCGGTTACTACCGACAGCTTTATCTGCCCCTCGAGAGTCACGATTTTCCCGTCAAACCCTACAAGCAGGGTATCATATCTACTCAAATCCTCAGATTTCAGCCCCAGTCCCTTGTAAAGATCAGGGTACATTATCTCTGCTTAACTCCCCTGATCTACCATGATCCTTTTTACTAAGAAACCTTCAATCTGGGAAGTCACAACTAAAGCATTGTCGTGTGGTTGAGACGTTCCTTCCAAATCTGCTTCATTAAAGGTGATCGGCACGGAGGCCCTCCGGGGCCTCTTATTAGGTCGATTCAAGGCCTCTGCTTCAGATGGGGATACCACGCTAAGTACTCCCCTCTGACTATTCAAGCTTATGCCCCAAGAAGTTGTATGAATGACCTCGATAATTCCTAAAGGAGGTGGGAGAGCTCAGTCGTTTCGACTTCCTGACCCTTGACCTATATTTGCTCCTTCCTAACCGACCAAGAACTCCTTGAGATGCCCGGCCTTCACCAACTGCTCCAGGTGATCCTTTAGCACACAGTATTGCTCGGTAGTGTGCCCTTTTCTCTCTGTGGTACGTGCAATATAAGCTTTGGTTCATTCTTGTCGGGTCTCCAACCATCTCTCCCGGCCATCGAAAATAAGGCTCATTCTTGATGCACTCTAGGATTTTATAGACCGGTTCCTTGAATGTAGCATTAACTCCCTTGGCACACTGCTCCGAGCCCTCCCTAAGGGCCTTTGGCTCTCTCCTGTTTCTCTGCTAGAATTTTTCAGGACGATATTCTTTACGATACTACTATGAGGCCAGGGCTTTACCCTTGCCCTATAGACGGTTGTCTTCCAACCTCTTATGCTCCTCGATCCTTCTCATTAGCTGGTGCATGACTTTGGGGGGCTGCATAGTTAGCAAGTCTCTCAACGCTGACTCTTCGGGGAGGCCCATTCGGAAAGTGTTGGCTGCCACTTGCTCATTACCCCCTCCTATCTCATTGTAAAGTTCCCAATATCTGTTCGTATAGTATCGGAGGGTCTCACCGCTTCTCATCCTCATAGATAACAAAGAACCTATCGGTTGAGGAACCTTGCTACATGTTATGAATCGTGCTCTGAATGCTTGTATCAATTCCCCAAAACTTCGGATAGACCCCTTCCTCAAACCATTGAACCACCTCATTGCTGTCGGCCCCAAACTAGATGGGAATACTTTACACATCAACCTGTCATTGTGTGAATAGAGCGACATCATCTGTATATAGTGACTTACATGTTCTACAGGGTCGCTTTTTCCATCGTAGATGGTGAATGGAGGTCGCGCGAAGCGCCTTGGCATTTCCGTGCACTCGATCTCATCGATGAATGGTGATTGGGCAGCTCTCTTCAATGCCTTGCTCATTGCATCCAGAGCAGCATTACAGTGTCCTTGCCTCTCACAATGGGGGGACTCGTGATAATGCCCCACAGTGATCCATCTCTCCATCGACGCAACCCACTACCCCGAGATGACCCATCAGCAATGTAGTCGGGATCGTCAGATGAATCCTCCAGATCTCTTCTGTGATTTCGTCCTCTCAGCTCAATCTCTAAATCATTGACCTGCTTCCGTAGATTCACCAACTCCCTCAGCCGATCACTGCGATATCCTCCCGATCTCTTCTACTGTTCCGTCCTCTCAGCTCAATCTCCAAATCATTGACCTGCTTCCGCAGATTCTCCAACGCCCTTAACCGATCACTGCAATTTGGCCACTCAGGGATATACGACACAGTTCGTTCCCCGTGGGAAGATCCCTCGTTAGAGTTTACCCTCGTCTCCTGCCCATTGTGCATGTGCTGCTGTTCCCTTCTACGCTCCATTTCTCGCCTCCTACGACCCCTTGAGGAGGCCCTTGATTGATTTCCTCACCCAAAACCCTCTCCAACATGCGGACCTTCCATAGTTGGATTGTACCAAGCTTGCTCAAAGCCTCGAGTAGAGTAGGATCCCCACAGATGGCGCCAATTGTGGTTGCCAAATACTGATGTTAGTGATAGTATTTGGGTCACAATCTATTTATATGTAGGACAATGCTCAATCCTACAGATGAGGCCTCAAACTTCCCTTGGTCTCTCTCAAATTCCCAGTGTTTCCCTATGTTTTTCTCTCTATTGTTCCTTTCCTCCCCAATTTTTCCAACCCCTAAGCCTTTACCTTCTTCCCCCTTTTATAGTCTCTTGTTAGTGGGATGATCATCATTATTTCTCTACTTCACACACATTCCTACGTTCATCAGAATCCCAAGGGATCCTCACGACTTTAGAGGATTCCCTTGGAACTTGTTCCAGATGCCGAATAGTGTTCGGGAGTGGTTCCCTAATGGCACTACCGGTCCTCAGTTACCAATCCCACTAAATTCGTGTTTCACCCCGACTACCTTTGTTATCAGTCAGAGTTTTGCTAACCACTCAAGAACCTCTCAAGTTGTCGACCCCTCGACCAAGGTCCTGATCTCGGGGTTGGGCCTATTGTGATAAGGCCCAAGTCTAATTCTCTCCTTGCGTACCAAGTTCAATTCGTCTGATGAGCCTCGGGCTTTATGCTAAGTTTCGATCAAGTGGGCAGACACGGTCGCCCAAGCCCAACTCACCCACAGTAAGATAACAGAAATCTAAATTTGGGTGTTTTGAAACTTAGAAGACTTAAAAGAAAGAAGACAATTTTTCTTGAGAAAAAACATACTCATATCTGAGGAAGGTTTTATTTGTTGACCAAAAACCAACGCATAATCACTTTCGATGTGGAATGAGGAGTTGTCGTCTAGAGATGGTTATCTAAGTTTAATCTTGTCATCTTGGAGTCAGGATCCTAGACATTTTGGCGCTTTAGTGAACAATTAAAACAGATTTTTTTTCATTAAAAAAAAGCTTTTTTATATCTATATATTAATAAAATTAATATTTTTATACTAAGATATTCTAGATCTTTTGGGACCTAATAAATTTGGCTCTCTTTGTCAACAAATGCAGTTCAGGAGTATTAAACTATTATTAATTATTCTGCCTTTTATTGCTTTTTTTTCTCAAGAGCACTAAATGCTCCATTGATAATCAAATAGCCAACACGTTTTTAATATTTAATGATTTTTTAAATAAGTTTTTAATGATACAACAAATATCCTTTGTTATTACTTTTAAAATTATAGAGTTTAATTTGATATTTTTTAAAATTAAAAAAATAAATTCTAAAATTTTAAAAAGATAAATGGTATATCCACAACATTTTTACAATAAATTTTAAGTGACAAGTTGTTATTGGTTGTTATTGTTGAGGCAAAAAAGTAATCATAGTGTTAGGTTCAATTTTGAACCAGTAACAACTAACTACCTATGATTTGTTGTAAAAATATTGTAAATGTAGCATCTCTCTTTTAAAATTGTGATGGTTTCAAAAGTTTAAATAATCAATTACAATTTGGGTAATAAAACATTGTCTTACACAATGTGTTTCTGTCACGTAACTTATGATAATTTTTTTTTTTTTTTTTTATTTATTTTTATCTATCTTATCGTCCAGGTTTATTATCAGTGCAATATATTATTATTTAATTTAAATATCATTGTTTGTGTAAAAAGGAAATGAATATTTTATTTTATCTTATTTACATCTTAATTTAATTAACCGCTGCACACATGTAGTAGTTGTGTGCAAGCTGAATAAAATTCACATAAAATTATGGATTATCATATAGCCATAATCCTTTGAAAAAACGAAAAAGAAAAACATTAGCAGATCATGTATATCAAACAAAGAAGGAGATGAGGAATGAGAAAATTTGTACACCATACTCAAAGAGAGACATTATCTTGCCACCATTACAAACATGTTATGTGTTTCAGAAGCAATCAAAAAAAAGAGAGCATGGTTTTACAAATAATTACTAATCATTAAATTCTTTCTAGCCAGTAGCTGGTGGATAAGTATATCCCATTGTTTTTTTGAAAAATTTTGCTATATATTTGTATACAGTAATTGCTGTATTCAAGGTTATGTGGCAGTAAAAAAATAACATGTGTTCAAAGGTCATGGGTAATGTGGTCCGTTAGACGCTTATCAATTTCTTTTTACTGTCACATAACCCTATATGTAGCTATTGCTATATATAAGTGCGCAACAATTACTTATGGCTTGTTTGGTAACGTTATTCTAGTAATGTTATTTGTATTTTTTGGAAATATGTGTAGATGAAAAAGTATGTGAAAATATGTGTAATGTTATTTAAAAATTAAAAATTGTTGCTCAAAATCACATACCAAACGGCCCCTAATCATGGCTTCATGGTTCGTGCAAGCAATCTTTTTCTTTTTTTAATGAATTCGTGCGCTCAATCTTATTTACGTCTCTGTTAGTGGTCCCGTGTATTGTTCACGAGATTCACAAGTTGACTAATACAAAAAAAAAAAATCATTAAAATTGGGTTCTAAGACATTATTCACATATTTAAAAATTATTTTATTACAGTGTTTTCAGTTTTCAGCAATAAGCAGTATTTAAACAGAAACTGTTTGGGATCCGTTTATTTTACTGAAACTAAAAACGTTTTGTTGAAAGTATTGTAGATAAAGGTAAATGTTAGTTGAAATAGTATAGTGGGACCCGTGAATAGTACTAAAAAGTGCAGTGAGACTCATGAATAGTAGCAAAAATAAACTAAATAGTAAGTTGACAAAATATAAGCTAGCCAAACAGACACCAAGAGAGTATTATTTACAATGGGTGCTTTCTTATTTTTTATTTTTTTAATAATTCAATAACTGAGGGAATATGAACCCTAAACACCCTTGTGGATAACATCTGAAAGTAATAATTCAACAACAAAGATTCCTTCGGTAAGCGTTAAAAAAATAATTTATTCTTAGGTTTTTTGAGTTTATCTTCCATGTATTCTTAAAAAAAAAAACTTCTCCTCAATTTCAATAATGTTTCTAGCAAATACATAATCAACAAAAGCACATTTGCTAGCCAATAATGCTAGTTCATCTTGTTAAGATGCTCCTTCAAACTCAAATCATTAAGCTAAACAAACCAAGTATTAGTTCAAGTTTAAAACTTACTAATGTTGAAATTGTTTACGAGGAGCCCAAATTTTCAATGGACAAACTTTAGTGCAATCTTGATTGTAGTCAATGACTGCAATTTCATTTAATATATTTTTATTTGATGTAAATTTTGAGAAATCTACTGTTGGATTACATTTTCTCTTTATATTTATCGTACTTGCAAAATGTCCAAAAAATTAAAGATCAATAGCTATACCATCAATTAAATACTTAAATTTCAATTTATTGTACTATAAAAATATGTATAAAAAATAAGTTTATGGATCAAATAGTAACTAACATCCAATTAACACAAAATTTGGCATATTTGTTAAGAACATAATAAACATTCAATTCAAAAGTCAAACTTTCAAAATATATAATCATCTTAAGTTTTTTTGTGAGAATTGTAGTCACTAGTTACAATTAAATTTGTCCATTTCAGAGACCCATAAGAACCCAAGTAGGCTTTCAAAGTCAATAATAAAATTAAGTATAATTCTTAAGTGTACCTTAAGTTTCTAAATTAAATTTAAATCAAACGATCGTATTTGATTATTATTTTAGTTTAATTTTCTTATAATTAATTATTATTTTAGTCAGTGTTAGATAAGATAAGGTACAACATTTGAGGAACCCTACCCAAGTAAAAAGTATTGTCCCTAAACCTAATTCCCATATTGTATAACTGTATAAGGTAAGTAAACGGTATGTCGTTCAAACGGATAATACAAATATTTCTATTTTCCATGACAACTCCAAAACGCTTCTGAAGGCCAAGTAATAAGAAAAAAAAAAAAAAACCAAAAATAAATAAAACAGAGAGAAAGAAGAAACGCAAAGCTGAAGCTCTTCACTGTTAAAATCTGAGTCAGAGTTCGATATACGCAGAGTTTTTCTATTGTAAGTTATTTATTTATTTATCTTTTTCATTCTGGGTTTTGCAAATCGAATTGTCTGTAATATACCCAATGTTTTTTCAATGAAAGTTCCTCATTTGGCAATCTTTTAAGTGGAATTCATTTTTCAGAATGATTTTCTAGAAAACCCAATAACTTTTTTTGTTGAATGAGTCTCTTTATTGGGGTTATTTACTTTTGCTTCTATTTTATTTTTTTGTTTATGGTTATCATGTGTTAATTTTTTCTAGCTTAGTGTGCAAAACCCAGAAAGGAATAGATGTGAAAATGTCCCAGAATTCAAAACCGTTTGAGAAATTTACAAGTGGGGAGAAAAAAAAAATCAGTGAAACCAGTGGAAAAAAGCAGCTCAACTTTACTTATGTTAGAATTTAAAGAAAGGAAGAACCACGAGACTTTGAGAGTAAAAAGAATGGGAAAGAATACAATAATGTGTGTATGTGTGTGTGTGTGTGTAACATGAGACTTGGAAACTACTAGACCAACACCTTGATATTTGGTATTCTTGTGTGTGTGTGATTTGAATTTCTTTTGTGGGGTGGGGCTATGTGAATGCATAAGGCATCCCAATGTCCTGTAACATACAAAAGAAGGAAGTTTTAGCAAAGAAATAACAATATAGATTTCAAAAAATTTTGTTGGAGGTAATAATTTGTTGAAAGGAAAAATGTGAATTTGTGTGGCGATTGTATTTGTAATAATTAAAATCTGTGAGTTTGAAAGTGGTAACACAATACCGCTGCTGTTTTGACAAAAAGGAAATCCAATACAGACCTACCCCATTATAAGATAGATGAGCTCCACACTGGAGGTTATAATTTGTTGAAAGAATGTGAATTTTGAGTGGCAGTTGTATTTGTAATAAAATCTGCAAGTTTGAAAGTGGTAACACAATGACTATATGGTATCCAAGAGTTACAGTGAAGGTTGTGTTAGCCATTTATTCATCAGGGCTCAAGCTTTTTATATTAATGTTGCTGATCAGGGTGCATAACTTTGTTCTTTCTGTAAATACCATTCTTTGCTTTGCTATGATTATATTGTTACTTTGTTCTTTCTGTAAATACCATTCCTTGCTTTGCTATGATTATATTGTTGGCATGTTATGTTATAGGTGTTTGCATAAATAGAGGACTAGCCTTTGCAAATATGCAATGAGTGTCAACACTTTGTTTGGCATTAATGAAAATTAACAAAAATTTGAAATAAAATCAGAATAGTTATTCCATATATAGATGTCAAGTTTTCAACCTCTCCAATGTTTTCTATGTGCTTGCAGTTATATTACTGATTTTCTCAGTGTCTTCTCTATTACCTAATAAACAGTTACTTGCAGGTTATTTAATGGCAATTACGTTCACATTGCCTTACTGTCAAAGAAATGCTATGCTTCTGTTATCTCCAACACAAGTTGTTAGATCAAGAGTTGCCATTGTGTGCATTACATCAAGTTTTCGTTAAACTAATGTATTTAGCCAGAAACTCTGCTGTGAGTGCAGTTTCTTTCATGTAGCCCAACTATCTTTAGTCAATTTCAAGTAAGTCTCTACGGCAATTGATGCTCAAATTTAATGCGTTTAGTATTTTGTGCTGCTAGGATTTGGTGGGATATTTCATGGAGTACTTATATGTCACTTAATATGCTCATTGAAAGATAGTGTAGCATAATGCTATTATACTTTGTGAGAGTGCCTTTTTCTTCTCAGCACTGTGGCCCAAAGATCCTGGGCCAAATAAATATTCTTGGTGGACTGGGCTTGGTTCACCGCTGTTAAATTGCTGTTTAAGAACCAAGTGGTGCACAAAACAAGCTCTCTACAATACAAATGACTGACAAACGAAAATATCTGTATTGAATGACATTTCAACAGCAAAGGAATGCACAGCAAATGAAATACAATGTAAGAAAAAGTTAGGGATCCTCGAATTAGTGAGGTGCATTTTATTAATTTCCCTTAGTTATGATTACAGTGCTCACTAAGACGTGATACAAGGTTCAACTAAGTTCAAAAATTACAGACTTTGATAGCTATTCAAGCTTCCAAGACTTGCAAAGTTTGAATTTGTTGAATCCGAGTATGTGCTATAGTGGCTGTCTCTGGGATACCGGGAGCGGTTCCTCTGTTTTCTTTTAATTTTACAGAGCTCTTCCTATAGTTCTATATTCACGTGATACAAGGTTCAACTAAGTTCAAAAATTACAGACTTTGATAGCTATTCAAGCTTCCAAGACTTGCAAAGTTTGAATTTGTTGAATCCGAGTATGTGCTATAGTGGCTGTCTCTGGGATACCGGGAGCGGTTCCTCTGTTTTCTTTTAATTTTACAGAGCTCTTCCTATAGTTCTATATTCTTTCTGATAATCCAGAAAATGGCCATGAATGCCTGAATAATCTAATCAAAAAATGAATCTCTCTCCCCAAATCCGAATCCCCCTTTTCAGCATGGACCCCCTCCTCCTTTTATAGCACAGATCGGGCTCCGGGGTACTGGTGATTTCTCCCTTTTGCCCCTTAGAGTTTGTGCCGTGCCAGTTTTGCTCAGGGCTATGTCGTTTCCCTTTTTTCTCATAGCTTCTTACTTTTGGTGCGACCAAACGAAAGTCCCTTAGCTGGTTTTCTATTTCCAGCTTCTCCGTTAGCTGATCTTCAGCTATTTGGCATTTTTCACTTCTTCAGCTTTTTCAGTTGTACTCTTCCTTGTCATTTTCTCCAAATGGTTGGAATCACAGCTCATGTGTTTTTTGCTTCGTACTTCCTGGTCCCACTATATGTCTGGAGCATCAGAGCATGAGACCCGTATGTTTTTGTCTTTGATCCCTGTTTTAAACCTGCTTCAATCCACTTTAGCTATGCTGCACGTCCCGAGGATCCCGAGCCTCTGGGGATCCCGGCCCAGTTCTTTCACTGGAATTTGCTGGACTTTTTAATGGCCTTTTTTGCTGGAAATTTGAACATAGGGCCTTGATGTTGATTCTTCTTGCTACACGAATTGGGCCTTCTTTATTTTTTTATGGAATGGGCTTTGTTGTGAAATTTTAGACCTCAACATACTTCAAAATTGGTGGAATGTTGTATGCATACTAGGCGATTGCTTTGTTTGCTTCAGAATCTAGTTATTTCTCATATACTTGTTGATTTGTTTTTCTCAACTGACTGCTATATCAAATCCATATTTCCATGTCAAAAATTCTTGGTTCAGTAAAGACTATCTATTTTTTTCTACTTCTTCTCTCTCACTCGGGTCCTGTTTGTTTTTAAAATTTATAGCATGGTCATGATTCTGCAAGGGAGAAGCTCTTTTTCACTACATGACAGATATTTCAAATTAATTAAAATGTCTCTGTGCGTAACTTTAGCTTTCTGTTCAGAAGGATGACTTGGTCCATTAGGAGCAATGTGGATAGCAGCGGATTTGATCCTTCTCCCGCAAATAGAGCCAATGGAAGAACACGTTTAATAAGGGCATTTCAAGCTATTCGCACCAAGGTAAGTGCAAAAATTCAGGAGATACGGAAAGATCTTCCAATGCAATTACTCTTTTTCTTGGTGGGGTTTTACTGTGCAACTGCCTTTGCTACTGTTATTGGGCAAACAGGTGATTGGAACATTCTATCTGCTGCCTTGGCGGTGGTTGTTGCTGAGGGCATTGGAGCCCTCATGTACAGGGCTTCTCTTCCTTTAGTGAACAAGATGAAAAGCCTGATTACCATGTTTAACTATTGGAAGACTGGGCTTTCCTTAGGTCTCTTCTTGGATTCATTTAAATATGGAATGGATGACTTTTTTGGGTCAGTTAACCCCTTTAATTTTGAAATAGATTTGTTCCACATAATCTTGTAACACTTGGCTCTTCAAATACGTATTTTCTGGCTAAGCATAGTGAAATGATTTTGAAGCATGAGTCAGGACCTGAGTAATATTGCAAACTGAAAGCCATGGAAAGAAAATGAGGGTCATACACATACATATTGCTCATGAGTCGAGGCAGTAAGGATAGGCCTGATGACATTGAATTTAAATGTGGCATACAATATGGAGATCTTGCAACTAATCTATGAAGAGGGAACTAAACTAAGTTGAGCCTGTGCTTAGGAGTCTGCTCCCTTTTGCCAGCCTTTATGTTCATTTCTGTTGCATTTTTTCTGGGAGTACAAACATTGCTTGGCATCGGTGGAATTCTACAGCTATATGTTTTTATTCTGCTGCAGCATTGATTATCACGTTGCTTTGCTTGGCATGAAACATCTTTCACACAAACATTTTGGTGGGCTCTTGCAGAAATGGTAAGTTTCTAAAATTGATCAAGCTATATGTCCGCCCAGCTCATGATGTTAAATCTCATGATTGACAATATCCATGATGTGATGCGGAAGAACCTGAGATAAGGCAGTGTATTTGTTTGTCCTGGTTTTGTTTTTTAGGGCACTGGCCTTTAGTTGCCACATTACACACACTGACAACTTACAAGAGTTATTAGTTAGAAAGGCATATTTGCTCAGTTTAACCCTTAAAAGAAGAACAGATGTCACAGACCTACAATAGTGTATACCACAAGATGTTTGCCGAGGTGGACCCAGTTGAGATCGAGGCCTTATCTTAGCATGGGTGCATCTAGAATATCTGAAGTCAAGAATCGAGGCTGCCTCCCTGAAATTTTAGACTCGAAGTCAAGAATCTACAATATCTGGTTGTTTTCCTCAAACTCCATTTTGTCCTTGGACAAACAGATTTGTGACAAGGTTGTTTTTGGTTTAGTCTTATGCTTGAGCTGTATTGAATCTTGGTTTGATGACATAGTTTTGATGCTGATGAGGATTACTGTTTATTTTAACCTGAATATTTTTTTCCTAACATTGTACATTCTCTCTCTCCCTCACTCATGTATGTGTGCATATTCCTGTGCAGCATCTAGTATTTAAACTTAGGCACCCCCCTACAGAACTATTTAAACCTTGAATCAAATAATAAGTGGAATCCAACACCTTTGTCCATCATCTAGAACTGAGCTTCCCTTTGTATCGTGGGCTCATATCAGTGTTCTTTTTTATTTAAAAAGAAGAAGAAGAAGAAGAAGAAACATATCAGTTTGTAAGTAATGTACAAATTTTCAGGTGCCTATCAGTGAGCATAGTCAATGGAGCAAATGATAGTAAGTGGGCACAGTGTTGGTTTTAACCTGCGTTCTTGTATCACACTCCACTCGTGTTTAAACTCAAACCCATGTTGCATTCTGTATGCCATCTACAAATTCCATATCTGAATCAACAAATAGCTGGAGTTTTGTTTCCAATTGTCATCAAACGAAAAAGTGAAATGACATTAGCAACATAAGTACATTATCAATATTATTTTCAAGTTTAACCTGAATAAGAACAGGGAGGATAGAGCTGATTCAACTTTACATCAAATACCATGCAGCTAAAGCCATTGAAAGACTAAAACAATTTACAGGCATGGTCCCGTACAAAAACCTTAGACAAATGTGAAGTTCTCTATCAAAATAAAACCTATTTGGCAGGCAATTGTTTATTTATATCAATTATAAGGAATGTGCAAGTGTTAAAAAGTCTTGATTGTGATCCAAGCATAAAGGAAAGCCTGCGATCATGTATCAATACTAGGGCCTGGATATGCTGGTAGGCTCATAATCCGCTTGTCCAGGACAGGGGCTCCAACAGTGAAATGATACAGACTCTGAAAGTTTGATCCTTTCAACTTGAGGATCTCATGCACTGCAAAATAAACCAAACAAAAAAAAAAAAAAGTTTTTATGATTACAATTCTAGGACCTGTAATATACAAGAGATCATACGATGAGAGTCTTGTGACATACAATAACAAGTGGGACTTTTTTAACTGTATATGAGCAAGAATTGGGTCCAATGCTCTTGTACACTGGATCTGTTGAGATGCGGACATGTGACAAGTGGTTGACATGTGTCTGCATTCCAACAGGTCCAGTTCTCCTACTTTGGTTTAAAACTCTCCTTTTTTTTTTCTTTTTTTTTTTTTTTTTAAATTTAATAGGTAGATAGTGGGGAGGGGAGACGTGAGGTTCAAACCACAGACACCACAAAGGATACCGACTGGGCTATCACTTGAACCTCATGTTTAAAACATAATTTTTCTACACTAGCATGACCATTATGGAGTTGACTTAAGAGTATTTTTCAGATCTTCTAAAATTTTAAATAAATTTCTATGTAATATTGGTTTTTAACATTCAACTTGAAAGAAATTACACCAGGAAGTATATAATTATTGCAATGGTAATCCAAAAATGGTTCTACTTAGCTCAGATTCTCCCTTTCTTTTGGAGGTTTTTCTCGTGCTGCCATGCTTTCTCAAAATTCTCACCAACTTTGATAATTATTTCATCATTTTCCATATTCCTTGAACATCATTTTCATTTCTTAGTTATAATTTCTTGAGGGGAACAAATCTTATGCTTTCTCAACTTTAGGCTCAGTACCCTTTACAGAACTCATAACACTAAACGAAGACAAGCCAAAGCCTTTTACTTCTACAGTTCTTCAAGGTTTATAATCCTGTGCCACCTGCTCGCCTATGAAAATTGTCTCTAGTTCCTATTTGGAATTCCGTAGAGTTATCATGTGGTGTTGGTGTCTCTAAAGGAACATGCAACTTTTCTTAACTCCACAATCTCACCTTCCATCTTACTCTTACAAGGAAAAAAGGGCCATTTGAGATAGAGTTCATTGGCTCAATACATGTAAATACATAAACATGATAACTATAAATGTCTTGAAAGACTTTTGAGTAAAACTAATCTCTCAGAATAATATGAAGCCAACTTAGTTTTAGGTCATTTTTTGTTGCCGTTGTTTGTTGTCGTTTCTGTTGTTGGTAAGTAAAAAAAATTATTTCAAAGAAAAGAATGACAGCCATTCGGCTGATATGTGACTGGATAACTGGCCACCAGTATGCTCATTTTTATAAATGTAATATCACATAATACCTAGAATAGATTCATAGTAATCATTAGGAAATGTAGATTTTGAGATTATCATGACTCTTACGTAGACAATAACAGTTACTCTTATACAGGCATGGCCTCCGGCTTTTAGAATTTAAGACTCTGGTTGAAGTAAGCAACAAACAGTTGGGAGTCATTTTTCAGCATGGTCGTTGTGAAAGCAATCTCTTGCACACTTCGGAATAACTCATATGAGAGAAAGACTGTTTAGAACTTGGAAGAAAAATACATGGAAGGTAGATTGCTCTGGGACCTGAAATTCCTAATTCACAAAGTCCATATTCCAAAGAATGCTTCCAGGTTCAACTACTTTGAGTCAGGATTTTATAAATCCCAAGTTGTCTTTACACCAGTCATATGAAATTACAACACATCACCTATGGTGAACCAAAAAATTTCATCTTTTTCCGATGCAGTCTTTCATTGTGCTAATTTTTCAACCATTTCTTTTATTAGTCCTCGCCACATGAACCAGATTCTTGGTTTTCTCACTTGATTTTCGTATTATGAAGTCCTGAGGGATTCAAGGGGGTGTTTCTTTTACCTGGTGAAGCATTTGGGGACCTATGGTGCCTCATAAGGTTGCTTTTTCACATGGACATCAACACTGGGTAAGATCTCAATACTGATTGTGGATTGGTGTTGCATGTGTGAGAATAGTGGAGAGACTGTGGAGCATCTCTTGTGTTTGCTCTATTTGGAGTATCTTGGATTATACCAAAGACGACAGTTCAAATGCTACCTTTTTGGCAAGGAAAGTTCCATAATCAAAGGGGTGTAAGAGTTGAGTTTGGGGAGCTGCTCCTTTATGTATTTTGTGGACTATATGGCAAGAAAGGAATAGCAAGAACTTTGATAGTGTTGAACGTCCTATTCACGTGATTACTGTCCTTATTACAGTCTTTGTACGATTGGATGAATGCCTTAGGCAGCATCCTTATTGTAGCATTCTTTGATTTTCTATATTCCTAGAATTTTATATTGTAATTGGTTAGGACTAGTTGGTACACACCCAGTGGAATCCACTAGTTCTTTTTTAATAAATTATTTTTATTCATCAAAAGAATCTAGGCATTACTTGATATTTTCTTCCATGTTAAATTGAACATGACTGATTTGTTTTTCAACATCTTCTCAGTCAATGTGGAAAAGCATTTGCCTTAATTCCCATCAGAACTTAGATTTTGGTATAATCAGTCTGAATGCGTAACATTTATCTGTTTTCTGCAAAAAACTTTGCGTGAATTCTCGATTACTATGAAAAGTTGCAACTAAATTGAGAACCCTCCGCCAAAATAACAGTGAGGAAAAGAATCTTACCAGGATCATCAAAGTAACAGCCAATTCCAGTTGCAGAGATGCCGACAGCATGAGCTTCAAGGTACAACACCTGTCCAAGAACTCCAGTCTCCCAAAATAATCGAGGATACATCCACGTATTCTTCTCATGCAATGTACTCTCAAAACAAGCCACCATACCAAGACTAAAGCAGCCATGACTAGCAATTTCCTGCATATAGGTGCATTTTTTTTAGCTATTGGCAAACATGCAAAAAGGCAAATCTCATTGTCAATTCTACTTCCATTAAGAAATGAGGTTATTCTTCTGCACATAAATGGGAGAACTGAATAAGTGATAGGTAAAGGAACAGATAAGAATTCAAATTACTCTCTGGTCCATTGAATTCAGATAAAGTTTAAACAGTTTTTCATGATATCATTCAAGAACAACAACCACCAAACCTTAATCCCAAAATATCATTAAAAAACAATCAGTCAAAAATTTCAAGACAAATACTCAAAAAATTAATGTTTCTGCTCAAAGGGTGCAGCACATCTTGTAATCCATAAGAAAATTTTCTAGTTGTTTTCAAATTATTCATGGATTTTTTTTTTTCTTTTTGCCAGGAGAAAATATTGGCAAATTAGTTATGGGGAAAAAAGATTCATGTTGCTTAGTGTCTTGTAAAGAGCTTTGGTCATTTTGCACGGTGCTTCAAAATACAAAATCCAAAAGCAACTACCTTTTTTATTCACTAAAAGGAAAATAAAGAGTATATGAAAGTCCATATCCAATTTCATGTTCATTTCTAAGATTCATACTTTAGTAGTAGCTCTTTCAACTTCATATTCATGACATACATAAAGTATTGAACATCTATACCCCTTTCACACATGTTTATATTCTAGTCTCTGAACAACTCTAATGATAAATGAAACATTCAAAATGATAAAACCATTAAAATGTGACACACCTGATGGCACGATAATTTTTCAGAGAGCCTGTAATACAAAGAATCCTTCAGAGATCCTGAAGATGTATCAAGTCCGTACAGAGGGAGATCATCAGGGCACCCATCTGGTTTTGCCCACGCAAAATTAGAACTCATAGAGTTCTTAAGCTCATGAAAGTGGTTCTCATTCCTCACCAGGAAATACAACCCTGCAGGCAACCCTGTCACCCTGTGAACAAACAAAACAGCATGCACCTCAGCATCCCGAAGGAAGGCCACGTAACAGTATCTGATAAAAAGTATCTCGGTGAGTTGCAGTAACTCCGTCCATATCCACCGCACTTCTACGCTTCCTAACAACTTCCCTAACCGTAAAGCCTTTATAAGAACCTTCATTACGAACACCACTACTCTTAAATGGATCAATTTCAAGCCTATCTCCTATCACTAACGGCTTTTTCACCGCCTCAGCAGTTCGATAAATTATATCCCAACAAACATGCTGCTTATTGTTGATGCTTCTTTGATTTATTTGCTTTGCAAACAAGAAACAACAGAATTCATATACCCAGCAAAATGGGTTGGAGATTCAACACTGTTATATAGAGCTGTGGAGAAAACAGAATTTGAGAGAGCACTTCATCCACCTCCCATAACCACCAAGTCCATCAACCTGAGGCGGAGCATTAGTGAACCAGTTATGCAGCATTTGGGTCCCGCCTGGTATAAGCAGCAAGCTCAATGTTAGTGTCTTCAGTTCCTCAAGACTTCTCGTAAGTACCTTAATATTTGGGTTAACTTTTTTTTTTTCTTTGGAAATGCGATAATTATAATGAGGAAAAAAATTATATATATTTAATTTTAATTTATAGTGTTTATTTTTTTAATTATTAAGTCAAAAAATCAATTAACTTTTAATAAAAATGGGGATCGAAATCCAAAACTTTTTTTTCAACAACAAATAATAAGACAACTAAAACCCACCGAGAGACTTGTTCACTAGGAAAAATTGTAGGATTAAGACTTAACCCACAGACAAATAAATTGTGTCCTAAACACTATCGTCGAATCAGTCTTGGGTTACTACACCTTTAATAAACTCATTCAAGTGAGTGCAAAGACTTGGTTTTAAAGAAATTTATACAATTGTGTCTGCCTTTAGGTTTTGTTTTCATTCAATTGTAGGGCCAAAAAGATCTCTATTTTGGCCTTTACTTCTACTAATTAGCCTTTTTTTTTTTTTTTTTTCAGTAGAGGAAGACTTCTATTTTTTTTTTTTTTTTGGATAATAAGCAAGAAAAGTTCATGATTAGATTGTTTGTCTTAACAAAATTTGGGAATTCTTTCCCTGCCATATAGATCAACTAGGAACTTTCAACTAGAACAAAATGAGGGTCTGATAAATTACAACTGAGGTTGTTGACTTGTGATGTATTTATTTTTTTTTTTAATGGAGGAAAACCTACAATAACATTAGTGGTAGTAAAAAATGAATTGAGATCAGGTGTAATACCCTAGATGCAATTAACCCAATTTCTCTCACAAATTATTTTACAACTTTAACTTTTTATTTCCTTTTAATATATTTAATTTAATATTTGAGATTGAGTATATATACCCTAAGTTTTGCACTTGATTTCAATATGTAGAAAAATGACATCTATCTAATCTAATTTAATCTAATATATTAGAGCAAAAGTCTTTACTGGGACTCTGCCATGTGTCATATATGAAGGTCTTAACGCTTGACACGTGGTGGACTATTTTGTACACATGTCAATTTTATTGGCTATCTAAAGGTGTCCACAATAATTTTGTAAGATCCGAACGAAATAGAGGAGCAGATGGTTGCCCGTTCCTTGAGTGTGGGTTGAAAATCCAAATACAAGATTTTGCTGAGTCTGCACACTTGCTTGATTTTGTTTTAAGGCATACAACCAAGCTGTATAGGTGGAGAAATATCATGCAAGAAAGGTGCAAACAGCTTCTTTGACTGCAAGCAGTGATAACACATGTTGGGGATATTACACAAAATAATAATAGAAGAACAAGGTTAACACAAAAGACAAATAGAAAATAGATAACTTGGAGGCATATTATCATTTTCTTAGACAATATTTGCCCCCTACACTATTATTGCCAAAGGATTACCGCAAATTTGTCCTAGGATACAACCAAGATGTTGGGTTCCACAGATAGCAATTCTTGTGTTTATAGTAGTATATATTTTGAATAAAAAAACCAAAAAAGAGTTTGTGTTTGATTGCAGGCCATAACAAAAAGAAATAGTCCTTACCGATATCCTTTCTCAAGTAGCCAGTTTAAGTATAAACTCTCATTTTTAAAATTTCTAAGTTAGCCACAGGTAATAAGCAACTGTCAAACACCCTTGAATCCCTAATCACATTCACCCAAAAGTAAGTACTCTTCAAACTATGAATACTTGGTAGCTATGTCAGGTAAGAACTCAAAGAAAGTCAATGATAAACAAAAGAAAAGAAAAGAAAAGAAAGAGGAATTTGCAAAAGGTAGAACCTGAAAAGCCGTTGGAGCCTTTGACAATGTTTGTTTAAATTGTTTAGAAACCAAATCTGAAAGTAGAAGAAGAAGAAAGAAAAGGATGTAGAGTTAAACTAAATGTCTTCAATCTGAAGAAGAATGAGAGAAATTGGCGAGTTTGTGGGTCTTTAAGTATAGGAGTTTTAATTTACATATTTATTCCTGTTAGTTGAAAACTTAGAGGTGAGTATGATGGGGGTAGTTTAGGTATCAAAATTGAAAAATCCAAACAAGAAAACCCTTAAATAGTAGTATAAAAAAAATTATATGAGTAGAGATAATGGCCCATAAATAATTTGGGCTTTGTTTTGTGCAGGGTTGTAGAATACTCCAAAAAAATTACCTTAAAAAATAAAAATTCCGAAATTCTTAGAGTCTAGAACACACGGGGCTTTCAAAGTCGGGCTGGGATTACTCTTAACTCTAACCTTCTAAAAACCGCATCTCTAAACGGCGCGCATGTATAAGGGTGAATTGGTAAATCAACACAATAACCTTTATTTTTTAAATTTTTCCTTCTCCGCGTCCGGGGTGGAGATCTCATGTCATGTGTGTTTCTCTCTCTTATTTAAGCCGACCCGACCTACCCTAACGTAAACTACCACCAATCTCTCTCGCTAAAGTTTTGAGTTTTTGTCTCTTACAGATTCGATTTTCCACAGAGAACTCAAGGTAAAGCCTTCTTCTTCTTCTTCTTCTTCTTCTTTCTCTCTTTTTATGGTTATGATTTAATTTGATTAGTATTGCTTAGATTATGGACAATACATTATTTGATTGACTGGGCATGTTTATACAATGTGTTTCAAAGATTTTAAGGGCTGATTTATTTATTTATTATTATTAATCATTGATAAACAGTTTGATCGCTTAGATTATGTAATTTTTTTTTTTTGGTTATGTATTTGCGATTTTGGGCGTTTTGATTTGCTAAACGGGCATTAGAGTAAGAAGTTAAATACGTTTGATTTTAGACATGAGTTTGATTAAATTTGATGAATAATTCATTAAAAGAAGCTTTAAGGTATGGGGGTACAATGGTTCTTGTTCATGTTGCATCTGTGTATCTTGATATTAGATTTAAAGTTCCCTATTCAGCTTTTTCAAGCCTTTTTTTTTCCCACTGTGTAAAATTCCAGATTTTGTTTAGGATTAGTGTATGACTCCTTGTGTTAACACTTCACAAGTACCTTTGTAATTCCTTCTCTGTGTTATGATTAAAAATGTGTTACAGATATCAAAGCCTACTTTTGGAATAATAAACAACAGAGTTTTTTTGGAAGCCTAGGACTTTTAGATTGAGAGTTAACATCCATAGCTTTAATATTGAATTATGTTTCAATATAAATGGACTTCTCTAAGTAAAGTTACTGTGAGATTTTTTTTTTTTACAGAAATCTTTCTAGTACAGATTTGAGTTTGTCACCTTAATAGAATTTTGGTAAATTATGGAGAACTACTTTTGAGCTGAATTTTCAGTGCTAAATGGTTTAAATGTAAGAGTCCTCTCTATGAAAATTATAACCTATCTGGATAGCCCTAAATGGATCAAACGAATTCTACAAAAGGGCTGACCTCTACTCAATTCAATTGACCTGGGATCAGCCTGAAAGATGTAGGAACCTGATGGATTTTTAAAATGTTAATTTGGAGCAAATCAAATCATAGACATTATCACACACCAATCAACAGCGATTGACATATGGTCCATTAGCGTTGTCCCCATTCATCTCACCTCACTAATAAGTCAATTAGTTTTATTTCTATTCTTCATTAATATTTTTGACAGAAGATTGTAGTGACAACTTATCTTATTAGTAAAATTTTATTATTTATATCTTTTGCAGAAGCTTTCCTGTGGTGACTCTAGTCTTTGATCTAAAGAAAGATGGAAGCCATCTTTTCAAATGATGATCTTGCAATGGAAATATTATCCCGATTTTCAGCTGTGCAACTTTCGCGTTTCAAGTGTGTCTCCAAGAGGTGGAAGAACCTTATATCTGATCCATCCTTCTTACGTGTTCACCACCAAAGGTCCCAACTCAGGGGCATCACAGCCCTCCTTATTCAGCAGCGTGATGATCTTACTGGTGATCGTTATAGATTTAGGACGACGTTTTTTAGTACCTGTGGAACTCCTTTTTTTGAAGACGACCTTAGTGTTCCAATTATGATACAATGTAGTTTTCCTGCAGATAGAGTTGTCATAATGGGTTCCAGTAATGGACTCGTTTGTTGTAGAAGTCGTCAAACTTTGGAACAGCCAATGCTAGTGATCTTCATTTGCAACCCAATTACAAGGGAATGGATTTCCCTTAGACCCACTAATTGTCATGTTGGTCACATCTTTGCATTTGCTTTCTACCCATTTGGCTCTTCATCAAACAAGGCCTCTTGTTTTAAAGTGGTGAGCATTCAGCGTCAAAAATATGACCAGAATTCTTATTCCTTCGTTATTTACTCATCAGAAACTGGAAAATGGAAAACCTCCATGGAAGTCTGCCATTGCAAGGACGATCTTAACGAGAACAAATATATTCATGTCAAGGGAAGGTTTTATTGGTTGACCAAGAAACAGAGAATAATCACTTTTGATCTGGAAGAAGAGCTGTCTGGAGTGATCATAGCACCAGGTCCGATGTTGAGATATGGCGTTCGAAATAGTGATTGCCTTGGGGATTCAGATGGGTATCTTCATTACGCGTGTGTTGATGAGTCTGATCTTAGAGTATGGATGTTAAAAGATTGTCACAAACTTGATTGGGTTCTTAAGCACCGGTTGAATTTAGATCAGTTTCGTGTGGAAGGTCAAGTAATGACTGACTATCTTCAGTTCAGTATACGTCGTGTTGGGTGCCTTCCTAAGGATGATATTTTTGCACCTGGTTATTTAGCACTAGGAATTTTGACTTTCTATGATGAGGTTATTTATATGATGAGATGGGGCAGGTTGGAGTCATATAATTTTAGGAACGGAGTCCTAAAACGTCATTATATGTTAAATGCCTCTTTTTTGGACCATTACAATTATGTACCTGCGACTGTGCTCCCATACTCGGCTACTTTGGCAGCAAATGGTGTTCTAAAGGTGAAACAGAACTCCATTGATGATTTGATTTCAGTCCCAGCAACTGTGCTCCCATTTTCAGATACCTCAGCAATGAGTGGCCTTCTCGGGCTAATAAAACGTTCCTGTGGTTTTGTTGCTTCAAATTCTAGTTCTTATCAAGGAAGGCGAAAAAGAAAAAGAATCAAACCTGTAAGGTCACCACATTTATAAACAGGTGCCCATTGAATTGGAATTATCTGTATTTCTTTTGCTTGAATTGGCAGCATCAGCCTACCAACTTAATGAAGCCTTAGGTTTTTTGGCATGTACAAAGATATTTGACTTCCTTAATCCTTACCATCTTAACTATTCAGGCATATTTGTGTTTGTTGCATCAAGTGCTAAAGTTATCAACGATTGTTTTTTTCATTTTGGTATCTCATTTTTTACCAAGTGTGCGTTTAGGTCTTTTATGCGGTTGTCTTGTGTTGAATATAAATTGATGAAAACCTGGATATAATTTGATGAAAACCTAAAAGGATGCTTGGTTTGGGGATAATGGCATTTGTTGATATTGTATATGGATATCCTGACCTTAGATTAAACACTTGTTTGGGTGTTATTTGGCTGTCATATAATCTAACCAGTTATCCACTGTTTATGCCTAGTTGTGCAAAATTCTAGTACTTGCCTGTTAACCCGTTATATTTAACGGTTTGTTAAGGATAGTGTATGTTTTTTATAGAATGAGAGCACCAAATCTTGTGTTGAATTGACATTGATTGAATCTTTGTTAGCCATTTATAAAATTAGTTTGTAAAATGCATAATAGAAACTTGGTGGATTGAATATCTCTTTGTGGGTCAAACAAATTTTTTAGAGTGCTGACTAGTGGGCAATTGACCCGGGAGTAGCCTAACCCTGAAGATATAGAAACTTGGTGGATTTTATTTTAAACTAAAGTTATCATATATGTTATTATAGACCGAAAAAAGTTTGGCTTCAAACAAATTTAGAGCTGACTTACTTCAACCTATTATGCGGCAGTTGAAGAGACTATTTACGTGTAGTATTAATCAGTTAAATGAGATTTTGAATGAGTCTTATGACTTGTTTAAATAATACACATAGATAGTTTTATAATTTGTCAGAAAATGGGTTTGTAAAAAATGGGTTGGGATTGTGTCCAGTGCACTAATGCACTAGACACAAGCCGTGTTCGAAAAAAATAGCATCAATAAAGTTTGGAGTCAAAGTTTATTCTTATAAATTAGTTAATACTTAGTTACAATTGGTCATCCCTCACACATCTTATTTATGTTCTTTGTTAGAGAAGTCTGATTACAATTCTTTTATTTATTTATATATATTTTTATAAGTATTATGAGGACAATTTATGTTGTTTGTAAAATTTTATTATTTACATAATTTGCAAAAGCTTGCTGGTGGTTAATCGGGTCTTGGAGGCAAAGACGGGGGCCATCTTTTAAAGTTATGATTAGGCAATGGAAATTTTATGCCTGACGGTCAGTTTTGGACTGAAGGTTCAAGTGCATTTTAAGAGGTGGGATACCCAAATATCTTCTTTACAGATTCACCAGCAAAGGTTCAGACTCAGACACGTCTTAAGCCTGTGTGTTCAACAATGTTTTAAGTGTTGTGGAAATTTTACTAGGATGTGGTTTTCCATTTTCACTCATCTTCTTGATGATTATTGCATTCCAAATATTGTAAACAAGGGTTTTCCTTTAAAGATGATTGTCAATTTGTCATCATGCGTTCTTGTGCTAGACCTAAAACAAACTATTTATAATAATAATGTTTAGCTTCCCTAAAACCTAGACCCATCATCAGGTATATCCTAACCAACCCGTAGACCTTTTCTCTGTTGACCACAAAGGTTGTCACGCCGATCACCTAACCCCACGCTTTGGTGGTGTTGTGCCAGCGCCAGTAGCTTCGGTGCACTGTCAGTTCATTCTGACGGAGGAGAAGAGAGGGTGATGATGATAATTTTAGGGACTAGGATTTGGGATTGGGAGGAATATAGGTGAATGGGAGCTTTAACTGTCAATTTTCACCTGGATTTTTTATATATAAAAGGAAGTGGTGTCCCAACATTCATGAGTATATTGAACTTGGGACTTAAGGGTTTATGTCATGCTTTAGATTTATGAGTCCACCGCGTGGATAAATCCAGATTCTCCAATTTATAGGGTTTGATATTTGGATTGGCTTCAATTAATAATGGAGCAATTTGTAAGTTCTGTGATTAAGAATAGATTTGGGATGATAAATTACATACACCACTTTACATTCTGAACAACCAACTTCCCACTTTTCAAGTCATAGCTTTCCAACTAGTCTATAATTTATAATCTATGAATACTATATAACCAAAACCTTTGACTATTTGTCGATCTTCTTATATTGTGTCATCTCAGCTTTGCAGCCTCCACAAATTTACACCTCATTATTACTTTTTAAATAAATTAAAATTTTAACTTAAAATTTAAACTTCCCACCAATAAACTACCTCTCTCCTCTGGTGTCCCAATAAACCCTTCCCTCTCCTTCTTTAGCTCTTGCCTTTCGCTCATTCTAACAATGTTGAAGAAGCACGACAGCTAATTCCAAATCGGGGCCGTTGAAGGCAAGAGTGATAGCAACACGACAGCTTTTCTCTAATTCGTATATGCCCGCCTTAAAAAACAAAGGCTGCAAATTAAAACTTACCCACATATGTTTTAACCAAAATTTAAGTTGACAACCTGTGATTTGAAATTTAACATTTTACCCATTGAAGTTTGATCGAAATTTAAGTTGCCAACCATTAATTTGAAATTTGACATTTTACCCACTCGAAGTTTGATCGAAATTTAAGTTTCCTATCTATGGTTTGAAATCCTATGATGCAAGTATTTTGCTAGATTATTTTTTTATCAAATTTACCACCGCAACACCGTCTTCCGTGGGAAATTTAATTTTCTGGTGTAGGGTCAACGGTACTACCCCCACGGCATGGATCCAAGGCCGCCCCAGGATCGCTGTGTAGGGTGAGAAAGCATTGACCACGATGAAATTAACTTTCACTTCCTTTCCTTCGGTTACTACCGACAGCTTTATCTGCCCCTCGAGAGTCACGATTGTAGTGACAATTTATCTTATTAGTAAAATTTTCTTATTTATATCTTTTGCAGAAGCTTTCCTGTGGTGACTCTAGTCTTTGATCTAAAGAAAGATGGAAGCCATCTTTTCAAATGATGATCTTGCAATGGAAATATTATCCCGATTCTCAGCTTTGCAACTTTCGCGTTTCAAGTGTGTCTCCAAGAGGTGGAAGAACCTTATATCTGATCCATCCTTCTTACGTGTTCACCACCAAAGGTCCCAACTCAGGGGCATCACAACCCTCCTTATTCAGCAGCGTGGTGATCGTGTAAGTTGTTGGACGTCGTTTTTTAGTACCTGTGGACCTCCTTTTTTTGAAGACGACCTTAGTGTTCCAATTATGATACAAAATAGTTTTCCTGCAAAGAGTGTTGTCATAATGGGTTCCAGTAATGGACTCGTTTGTTGTAGAAGTCATCAAACTTTGGAACAACCAATGCTAGTGATCTTCATTTGCAATCCAATTACAAGGGAATGGATTTCCTTTAGACCCACTAATTGTCATGTTGGTCGCATCTTTGCATTTGCTTTCTACCCATTTGGCTCTTCATCAAACAAGGCCTCTTGTTTTAAAGTGGTGAGCATTCAGCGTCAAAAATATGACCAGAATTCTTATTCCTTCGTTATTTACTCCTCAGAAACTGGAAAATGGAAAACCTCCATGGAAGTCTGCCACTGCAAGGACGATCTTAACGAGAACAAATATATTCATATCAAAGGAAGGTTTTATTGGTTGACCAAGAAACAGAGAATAATCACTTTTGATCTGGAAGAAGAGCTGTCTGGAGTGATCATAGCACCAGGTCCTCCGATGTTGAGATATGGCGTTCGAAATAGCGATTGCCTTGGGGATTCAGATGGGTATCTTCATTACGCGTGTGTTGATGAGTCTGATCTTAGAGTATGGATGTTAAAAGATTGTCACAAACTTGATTGGGTCCTTAAGCACCAGTTGAATTTAGATCAGTTTCGTGTGGAAGGTCAAGTAATGACTGACTATCTTCAGTTCAGTATACGCCGTGTTGGGTGCATTCCTAAGGATGATATTTTTGCACCTGGTTATTTAGCACTAGGAATTTTGACTTCTATGATGAGGTCGTTTATATGATGAGATGGGGCAGGTTGGAGTCATATAATTTTAGGAACGGAGTCCTAAAACGTCATTATATGTTAAATGCCTCTTTTTTGGACCATTACAATTATGTACCTGCGACTGTGCTCCCATACTCAGCTACCTTGGCAGCAAATGGTGTTCTAAAGGTGAAACAGAACTCCATTGATGATTTGATTTCAGTCCCAGTAACTGTGCTCCCATGTTCAGATACCTCAGCAATGAGTGGCCTTCTCGGGCTAATAAAACGTTCCTGTGGTTTTGTTGCTTCAAATTCTAGTTCTTATCAAGGAAGGCGAAAAAGAAAAAGAATCAAACCCGTAAGGTCACCACATTTCTAAACAGGTGCCCATTGAATTGGAATTATCTGTATGTCTTTTGCTTGAATTGGCAGCATCAGCCTACCAACTTAATGAAGCCTTAGGTTTTTTGGCATGTACAAAGATATTTGACTTTAATCCTTACCATCTTAACTATTCAGACATATTTGTGTTTGTTGCATCAAGTGCTAAAGTTATCAACTGTTTTTTTCATTTGGTATCTCATTTTTTACTAAGTGTGCGTTTAGGTCTTTCATACGGTTGTCTTGTGTTGAATGTAAATTGATGAAAACCTAAAAGGATGCTTGGTTTGGGGATAATGGCATTTGTTGATATCGTATATGGATATTCTGACCTTAGATTAAACACTTGTTTGGGTGTTATTTGGCTGTCATATAATCTAACCAGTTATTTACTGTTTATGCCTAGTTGTGCAAAATTCTAGTACTTGCCTGTTAACCCGTTAAATTTAACGGTTTGTTAAGGATAGTGTATGTTTTTTATAGAATGAGAGCACCAAATCTTGTGTTGAATTGACATTGATTGAATCTTTGTTAGCCATTTATAAAATTAGTTTGTAAAATGCATAATAGGAACTTGGTGGATTGAATATCTCTTTGTGGGTCAAACAAATTTTTTGGAGTGCTGACTTGTAGGCAATTGACCTGGGAGTAGCCTAACCCTGAAGATATAGAAACTTGGTGGATTTTATTTTAGACTAAAGTTATCATATATGTTATTATAGACTGAAAAAAGTTTGGCTTCAAACAAATTTAAAGCTGTCTTACTTCAACCTATTATGCGGCAATTGAAGAGACTATTTATGTGTAGTATTAATCGCATGAGATTTTTAATGAGTCTTATGACTTATTTAAATAATACACGTAGATAGTCTTATAATTTGTCCGAAAATAGGTTTGTAAAAAATGGTTTGGGATTGTGTCCAGTGCACTAATGCACTAGACACAAGTCATGTCCGTAAAAAATAGCATCAATAAAGTTTGGAGTCAAAGTTTATCCTTATAAATTAGTTAATACTTAGTTACAATTGGTCATCCCCCACACGTCTTATTTATGTTCTTTGTTAGAGAAGTCTGATGACAATTCTTTTATTTATTTATATATATTTTTATAAGTATTATGAGGACAATTTATGTTGTTTGTAAAATTTTATTATTTACATAATTTGCAAAAGCTTGCTGGTGGTTAATCGGGTCTTGGAGGCAAAGACGGAGGCCATCTTTTAAATTTATGATTCGGCAATGGAAAATTTATGCCTGACGGTCAGTTTTGGACTGAAGGTTCAAGTGCATTTTAAGAGGTGGGATGCCCAAATATCTTCTTTACAGATTCACCAGCAAAGGTTCAGACTCAGACACATCATAAGCCTGTGTGTTCAACAATATTTTAAGTGTTGGGGAAATTTTACTAGGATGCGGTTTTCCATTTTCACTAATCTTCTTGATGATTATTGCATTCCAAATATAGTAAACAAGAGTTTTCCTTTAAAGATGATTGTCAATTTGTCATCATGCGTTCTTGTGCTAGACCTAAAACAGACTATTTATAATAATAATGTTTAGCTCCCTTAAAACCTGGACCCATCATTAAGTATATCCTAACCAACCCGTAGACCTGTTCTCTGTTGACCACGAAGCTTGTCACGCCGATCACCTAACCCCACGCTTTGGTGGGGTTCTGCTTACCTTAGCAGCGCCAGTAGCTTTGGCCCATTGTCAGTTCATTTTGACGGAGGAGAAGAGAGGGCGATGATGATAATTGTAGGGATTGGGATTTGGGATTGGGAGGAGTATAGGTGAATAGGAGCTTTAACTGTCAATTTTCATCTCGATTTTTTATATATTAAAGGAAGTGGTGTCCCAACATTCATGAGTATATTGAACTTGGGACTTAAGGGTTTATGTCATGCTTTAGATTTATGAGTCCACCGCGTGGATAAATTCGGATTCTCCAATTTATATATAGGGTTTGATATTTGGATTGGCTTCAATTAATAATGGAGCAATTTGTAAGTTCCGTGATTAAGAATAGATTTGGGATGATAATTTACAAACACCACTTTACATTCTAAACAACCAACTTCCCACTTTTCAAGTCATAGCTTTCCAACTAGTCTATAATTTATAATCTATGAATACTAAATAACCGAAGCCTTTGACTATTTGTCGATCTTCTTATATTGTGTCATCTCAGTTTTGCATCCTCCACAAATTTATACCTCATTATTACTTTTAAAAAAAATTAAAATTTAAACTTCCCACCAATAAACAACCTCTCTCCTCTGGTGTCCCGATAAACCCTTCCTCCTCCTTCTTTAGCTCTCATCTTTCACTCATTCTAACAATGTTGAAGAAGCGCGATAGCTAATTCCAAACCGGGGCCATTGAAGGCAAGAATGACAGTAGCACGACAGCTTTTCTCTAATTCGTATCTGCCCGCCTTAAAAAACAAGGGCGGCAAATTACAACTTATCCACATATGTTTTGACCGAAATTTAAGTTGCCCACTTGTGATTTGAAACTTGACATTTTACCAACTTGAGGTTTGACCGAAATTTAAGTTGCCTACCTGTGATTTGAAATTTGACATTTTACCCACTTGAGGTTTGAACGAAATTTAAGTTTCCTACCTATGGTTTAAAATCCTATGATGCAAGTATTTCGCTGGATTATTTTTTATCTTATTTACCACTGCGACATTGTCTTCCGTGGGAAATTTAATTTTCTGGTGTAGGGTTGACGATACTGCCCCCATGGTATGGATCCAAGGCCGCCCCAGGATCGTTGTGTAGGGTGAGAAAGCATTGATCACGATGAAATTAACTTCCACTTCCTTTCCTTTGGTTACTATCGATAGCTTTATCTACCCCTCGAGAGTCACAATTTTCCCGTCAAATCCCACAAGTGGGGTATCATATCTACTCAAATCCTCATATTTCAGCCCCAATCCCTTGTAAAGATTAGGATACATTATCTCTACTCCACTCCCTTGATCTACCATGACCCTCTTTACTAAGAAACCTCCAATTTGAGAAGTCACAACTAAAGCATTGTCGTGCGGTTGAGACGTTCCTTCCAAATCTGCTTCACTAAAGGTGATCGGCACGGAGGCCCTTTGGGGCCTCTTATCAGGTTGGTTCGAGGCCTCTGCTTCATATGGGGATATCATGCTAAGTACTCCCCTCTGGCTATTCAAGCTTACGCCCCGAGAGGTTGCATGAATGACCTCGATAATTCCCAAAGGAGGTAGGAGAGCTCGGTTGTTTCAACTTCTTGACCCTTGACCTACATTTACTCCTTCCTGATCGACCAAGAACTCCTTGAGATGCCCGGCCTTCACCAACTGCTCCAAGTGATCTTTCAGCACACGACATTGCTCGGTAGTATGCCCTTTTCTCTCTGTGGTACATGCAATATAAGCTTCGGTTCCTTCTCGTCGAGTCTCCACCCATCTCTCCCGGCCATAAAAAATAAGACTTATTCTTGATGTGCTCCAGGATTTTATAGACCGGTTCCTTGAATGTAGCATTATTTCCTTCGGCACACTACTCCGAGCCCTCCTTAAGGGCCCTTGGCTCTCTCCTGTGTCTTTGCTGGAATTTTTTAGGACGATATTCTTTACGATATTGCGATAAGGCCAGGGCTTTACCTTTGCCCTGTAGACGGTCGTCTTCCAACCTCTTATGCTCCTCGATCCTTCTCATTAGCTGGTGCCTGTCTTCGGAGGGGCACATAGTTAGCGAGTCTCTTCAGGGAGGCCCATTCGGAAAGTGCTGGCTGCCACTTGCTCATTACCCCCTCCTATCTCATTGTAAAGTTCCCAATATTTGTTCGCATAGGATCGGAGGGTCTCACCGCTTCTCATCCTCATAGAAAACAAAGAACCTATCGGTTAAGGAACCTTGCTACATGTTATGAATCGTGTTCCAAATGCTTGTATCAATTCCCCAAAACTTCAAATAGACCCCTTCCTCAAACCATTGAACCACCTCATTGTTGTCGGCCCTAGACTAGATGGGAACACTTTACACATCAACCTGTCATTGTGTGAATAGAGAGACATCATCTGTATATAGTGACTCATATGTTCTACAGGGTCGGCTTTTCCATCATAGATGGTGAATGAAAGTCGCGCAAAGTGCCTCGGCATTCCTATGCACTCGATCTCATCGGTGAACAATGAACGGTGATTGGGCAGCTCTCCTCAATGCTCGACTCATTGCATCCAGAACGACATTACGGTATCTTTACCTCTCACGATAGAGGGATTCGTGATAACGCCCTATGGTGATCAGTATCTCCATTGTCGCGAGCCACTACCCCAAGATGACCAATCAGCAACGTAGTCGGGATCTTCAGATGAATCCTCCCGATCTCTTCTGTGGTTCTGTCCTCTTAGCTCAAACTCCAAATCATTGACCTACTTTCGCAGATTCTCCAACTCCCTTAGCTGATCACTACGATGTGGCCGTTCAGGGATATATGACACAGTTTGTTCCCCGTGGGAAGATCCCTTATTAGAGTCTACCCTCATCTCCTGCCCATCGTGCATGTGCTGCTATTCCCTTCTACACTCCCTTTCCTGCCTCCTACGACCCCTTGAGGAGGCCCTTGATTGATTTCCTCCCCCGGAACCCTCTCCAACATACGGACCTTCCATAGTTGGATTGTACCAAGCTTGCTCAAAGCCTCGAGTAGAGTAGGATCCCCATAGACGACGCCAATTGTGGTTATCAAATACTGATGTTAGTGATAGTATTTGGGTCACAATCTATTTATATGTGGGACAATGCTCAATCCTACAGATGAGGCCTCAAATTTCCCTTGATCCCTCTCAAATCCCTAGTGTTTCCCTGTGTTTTTCTCTCTATTGTTCCTTCCCTCCCCAGTTTTTCCAACCCCTAAGCCTTTACCTTCTTCCCCCTTTTATAGTCTCTTGTTAGTGGGATGATCATCATTATTTTCCCACTTTACACACATTTCTACGTTCATCAAAATCCCAAGGGATCCTCACGACTTTAGAGGATTCCCTTGGAACTTGTTCTAGACGCCGAATAGTGTTTGGGAGTGGTTCCCTAATGGCACTACTGATCCTACTAGGTTCGTGTTTCACCCCGACTACCTTTGTTATCGGTCAGAGTTTTGTCGACCACTCAAGAACCTCTTAGGTTGTCAACCCTTTGGCTAAGGTCCTGATCTTGAGGTTGGGCCCATTGTGATAAGGCCCAAGTCTGATTCTCTCCTTGCGTACCAAGTTTGATTCGTCTGATGGCCTTGGGCTTTATGCTAGGTTTCGATCAAGTGGGCAGACATGGTCTCCTGGGCCCAACTCACCCATAGCAAGATAACAGAAATCTAAATTGGGATGTTTTGAAACTTAGAGGACTTAAAGGAAAGAAGGCAAATTTAAACGACTAAGGGTCCGTTTGGATACCACTTATTGCTGAAAACAGAAAACTGAAAATACTGTAACAAAATAATTTTTAAATGTGTTAATAGTGCCATGGGACCAAGTTTTAATGAAAATTTTGCAGAAAAGAGTACTTGTGGGTCCCGTAAACAGCACATGGTACCCATTGACAGAGACGCAAACACATTGAAAAACGTTTTCAGCGCAATCCAAACTAACACTGATGTGAGTGGGGTTTTTTTGAAGGCACATATGTTTTATACTTAGGGTCTAAACAATTTTTAGAAATTTTCAATCAAAAATAAAAAAGTAACTAATTTTTTTTTAAAATTTGTTAATTTTTTTAAAAAAATTTCTTAAAATAGGCTTTACTTACTGTTTCCTTAATAAGCATGTGAATAGAACGAGATTCAGTGTGTTTGAATGAAAGTGAGATTTAGTGAGGCAGTTCCTACTTTTTTTAGTTGCAAAAATCTGATGTGGCGCGTTAATATTGGGGGTGTAAAAATCAACATTGGGATAGAATTTATTTATTTATTTGGTAAGAGGGATAGAATTTATTCTATTGTCAGTGATTCAGTGATATTAAATGTAACTACAGGTCATTGGTGCAGCAAAAGACTTGAAATGTGGATTCAGATCAGGTGCAATACCTACGGTATTGCACCTGATGCAATAGCAATACACGGTTGAGATTGAAAGCTTAAAAAAGAAACTTTCAATCTCAACCATTGAATAAAAAAAAGTTCAAAAGAAGTTCAAAAAGTTAAAAAGTTAAAGTTAAAGTTAAAAAATGAAAGTAGTAAAAATTAATGTGAGTGGGTGTTTTTTTGAAGGATCATATATGTTATACTTAGGGTCTAAAACCATTTTTAGAAAAATTTTATGCAAAAATAAAAAAGTAATTAAATTTTTTTTAGAATTTGTCAATTTTTTTATAAAAAATTTCTTAAAATAGGCTTTACTCACTATTTCCTTAATAAGCATGTGAATGGAATGAGATTCAGTATGTTTGAATGAAAGTGAGATTTAGTGCGGCAATTCCTACTCTTTTCAGTTGCAAAAATCTGATGTGGCGTGTTAATATTGGGGGCGTAAAAATCCACATTGGTATAGAATTTATTTATTTATTTTTGGTAAGAAGGATAGAATTTATTCTATTGTCAGTGATTCAGTGATATTAAATGTAGTTACAGGTCATGGGTGCAACAAAAGACTTGAAATGTGGATTCAGATCAGGTGCAATGCCTAAGGTATTGCACATGAAGTAATAGTAATACACGGTTGAGATTGAAAGTTTAAAAAAGAAACTTTCAATCTCAACCATTGAATAAAAAAAAAGTTCAAAAGAAGTTTGAAAAGTTAAAAAGTTAAAGTTAAAGTTAAAAAATGAAAGTAGTAAAAATTAATGTGAGTGGGTGTTTTTTTGAAGGAACATATATGTTATACTTAGGGCCTAAACAATTTTTAGAAAATTTTTATGCAAAAATAAAAAAGTAATTAATTTTTTTTAAAAATTTGTCAATTGTTTTATAAAAAAATTCATCAAATAGGATTTACTCACTGTTTCCTTAATAAGTGTGTGAATAGAACGAGATTCAATGTGTTTGAATGAAAGTGAGATTTAGTGCCGCAGTTCTTACTCTTTTCGGTTGCAAAAATTTGATGTGGCGCGTCAATATTGGGGGCGTAAAAATCCACATCAGGATAGAATTTTTTTTTTTTTTTTTGGTAAGAGGGATAGAATTTATTCTGTTGTCAATGATTCAGTGATATTGAATGTAGTCACAGGTCACGGGTGTAGCAAAAGACTTGAATGTGAATTCACATTAGGTACGGTTGAGATTGAGAGTTTAAAAAAGAAACTTTCAATCTCAACCATTGAATAAAAAAAAAGTTAAAAAGAAATTGTAAAAGTTAAAAAGTTAAAGTTAAAAAATGAAAGAAGTAAAAATTAATGTGAGTGGGTGTTTTTTTGAAGGAACATATATGTTATACTTAGGGTCTAAACAATTTTTAGAAAATTTTTATGCAAAAATAAAAAAGTAATTAATTTTTTTTTAGAATTTGTCAATTTTTTTATAAAAAATTTCTTAAAATAGGCTTCACACACTGTTTCCTTAATAAGCGTGTGAATAGAACGAGATTCAGCGTGTTTGAATGAAAGTGAGATTTAGTGCAGCAGTTCCTACTCTTTTCAGTTGCAAAAATCTGATGTGGCGCGTAAATATTCGGGGCGTAAAAATCCACATTGGGATAGAATTTTTTTATTCATTTATTTTTTGGTAAGAGGGATAGAATTTATTCTATTGACAGTGATTCAGTGATATTAAATGTAGTTACAGGTCACGGGTGCAGCAAAAGACATGAAATGTGGACTCAGATCAGGTGCTATACCTATGGTATTGCACTTGATGCAATAGCAATACACGGTTGAGAATGAAAGTTTAAAAAAGAAACATTCAATCACAACCATTGAATAAAAAAAAGTTCAAAAGAAGTTCAAAAAGTTAAAAAGTTAAAGTTAAAAAATGAAAGTAGTAAAAATTAATGCGAGTGGGTGTTTTTTTGAAGAAACATATATGTTATACTTAAGGTCTAAACAATTTTTAGAAATTTTTTATGCAAAAATAAAAAAGTAATTAAATTTTTTTTTAAGAATTTGTTAATTTTTTTATAAAAAATTTCTTAAAATAGGCTTTACTCGCTGTTTTCTTAATAAGCGAGTGAAGAGAACGAGATTCAGTGTGTTTGAATGAAAGTGAGATTTAGTGCGGCAGTTCCTACTCTTTTCAGTTCCAAAAATTTGACGTGGCGTGTTAATATTAGGGGCATAAAAATCCACATTGGGATAGAATTAATTAATTTATTTTTTTTTTGGTAAGAGGGATAGAATTTATTCTATTGACAGTGATTCAGTGATATTAAATGTAGTTACAGGTCACGGGTGCAGCGAAAGACTTGAAATGTGGATTCAGATCAGGTGCAATACCTAGAGTATTACGCCTGATGCAATAGCAATACACGGTTGAGAATGAAAGTTCAAAAAAGAAACATTCAATCTCAACCATAGAATAAAAAAAAGTTCAAAAGAAGTTCAAAAAGTTAAAAAGTTAAAGTTAAAGTTAAAAAATGAAAGTAGTAAAAATTAATGTGAGTGGGTGTTTTTTTGAAGAAACATATATGTTATAGTTAAGGTCTAAACAATTTTTAGAAAATTTTTATGGAAAAATAAAAAAGTTATTAATTTTTTTTTTAGAATTTGTCAATTTAAAAAAAAAAATTCTTAAAATAGGCTTTACTCACAGTTTCCTTAATAAGCATGTGAATAAAATGAGATTCAGTGTGTTTGAATGAAAGAATGATTTAGTGCAGCAGTTCCTACTCTTTTCAGTTGCAAAAATCTAATGTGGTGCGTTAATATTAGGGGCGTAAAAATCCACATCGGGATAGAATTTATTTATTTAATTATTTTTTAGTAAAAGGGATAGAATTATTCTATTTTCAGTGATTCAGTGATATTGAATGTAGCTACAGGTGACGGGTGCAGCAAAAGACATGAAATGTGGATTCAGATCAGGTGCAATACCCACTTGATGCAATAGCATTATACGATTTAGATTGAATGTTTAAAGAAGAAACTTTCAATCTTAGCCCTTGAATAAAAAAAAGTTAAAAAGAAATTGAAAAAGTTAAAGTTAAAAAATGAAAGTAGTAAAAATTATTGTTAGTGGGTGTTTTTTTTTTTTTTTTTCGATACAAGATAGAATTCTACTCTAGCCTAATCTAAGTGTATATGTGAGTGGGTGTTTTTTAAAAGAAACATATATGTTATACTTAGAGTCTAAACAATTTTTCGAAAATTTAATGCAAAAATTATAAGTAATTAATTTTTTTATAAAAAGATTCTTAAAATGGGCTTTACTCACTGTTTCCTTAATAAGCGTGTCAAAACAATGAGATTCAGCGTGTTTGAATGAAAGTGAGATTTAGCACGGCAGCTCTTACACTTTTCAGTTGCAAAAATCTGATGTGGCGCGTTAATATTGGGGGCGTAAAAATCCACATGAAGATAGAATTTTTTTTTTTTTTTTTTTTTTCGTAAGTGAGATAAAATTTATTCTGTTTTAAATGATTCAATGATATTGAATGTAGTTTCCGATCATAGGTGCAGCAAAAGACTTGAAATGTGGATTCAGATCAGGTGCAATACCTAGGGTATTGCACCTGATGTAATAGTAATACATGGTTGAGATTGAAAGTTCAAAAAAGAAACTTTCAATCTCAACCATTGAATAAAAAAAAAGTTAAAAAGAAATTGAAAAAGTTAAAAAGTTAAACTTAAAACTGAAAGTAGTAAAAATTAATGTGAGTGGGTGTTTTTTTGAAGGAACATATATGTTATTCTTAGGGTCTAAACAATTTTTAGAAAAATTTTATGCAAAAATTAAAAAGTAATTAATTTTTTTTATAGAATTTATTAATTTTTTTATAAAAAATTTCATAAAATAGGCTTTATTCGCTATTTTCTTCATAAGCATGTGAATAGAACGAGATTCAGTGTTTTTAAATGAAAGTGAGATTCAGTGCGGCAGTACCTACTCTTTTCAGTTGAAAAAATCTGACGTGGCGTGTTAATATTGGGGGCGTAAAAATCCACATTAGGATAGAATTTTTTTTTTTGGTAAAAGGGATATAATTTATTCTATTATCAGTGATTCAGAGATATTAAATGTAGTTACAGGTCGTGGGTGCAACAAAAGACATGATGTAATAGTAATACACGGTTGAGATTGAAAGTTTAAAAAAGAAACTTTCAATCTCAACCGTTGAATAAAATAATATTAAAAAGAAATTGAAAAAGTTAAAATTAAAAAAGGAAAGTAGTAAAAATAAATGTAAGTGGATGTTTTTTTGAAGGAACATATATGTTATACTTAGGGTCTAAACAATTTTTAGAAAATTTTAATGCAAAAGTAAAAAATTAATGAATTTTTTTTTTAGAATTTGTTAATTTTTTTATAAATTTTTTCTAAAAACAGGCTTTACTCGCTGTTTTCTTAATATGCTTGTGAATAGAACGAGATTCAGTGTGTTTGAATGAAAGTGAGATTTAGTGCAGCAGTTCCTACTCTTTTCAGTTGCAAAAATCTGATGTGGCGTGTGAATATTAGGGGCGTAAAAATCCACATTGGGATAGAATTTATTCTATTGTCAGTGATTCAGTGACATTAAATGTAGTTACATGTCACGGGTGCAGCAAAAGAATTGAAATGTGGATTCAGATCAGGTGCAATACCTAGGGTATTGCACCTGATGCAATAGCAATAAACGGTTGAGAATGAAAGTTTAAAAAAGAAACATTCAATCTCAACCATTGAATCAAAAAATGTTCAAAAGAAGTTCAAAAAGTTAGAAAGTTAAAGTTAAAGTTAAAAAATGAAAGTAGTAAAAATTAATATGAGTGGGTGTTTTTTTGAAGGAACATATATGTTATACTTAGGGTCTAAACAATTATTAGTAAATTTTTATGCAAAAATAAAAAAGTGATTAATTTTTTTAGAATGTATTAATTTTTTTATAAAAAAATTCTTAAAATAGGTTTTACTCACTATTTCCTTATTAATAAGCATGTGAATAGAATGAGATTCAGTGTGTCTAAATGAAAGTGAGATTTAGTGCAGCAGTTCATACACTTTTCAGTTGCAAAAATCTGATGTGGCGTGTTAATGTTCTGGGCATAAAAATCCACATTGGGATAGAATTTTCTTTTTTTTTTTTTTTTGGTAAGAGGGATAGAATTTATTCTATTGTCAGTGATGCAATGATATTAAATGTAGTTACAGGTCACGGTGCAGCAAAATACTTGAAATGTGGATTCAGATCAGGTGCAATGCCTAGGGTATTGCACATGATGCAATTGCAATACATGGTTGAGAATGAAAGTTTAAAAAAGAAACATTCAATCTCAACCATTTAATAAAAAAAAGTTCAAAAGAAGTTCGAATAGTTAAAAAGCTAAAGTTAAATTTAAAAAATGAAAGTTGTAAAAATTAATGTGAGTGGGTGTTTTTTTGAAGGAACATAAATGTTATACTTAGGGACTAAACAATTTTTAGAAAATTTTGATGCAAAAATAAAAAAGGAATTAAATTTTTTTATAGAATTTGTCAATTTTTTTAAAAAAAAAAAAAATTCTTAAAATAGGCTTTACTCACAGTTACTGTAATAAGCGTGTCAATAGAACGAGATTAAGTGTGTTTGAATGAAAGAGAGATTTAGTGCGGCAGTTCCTACTCTTTTTTGTTGCAAAAATCTAATGTGGCGCGTTAATATTGGGGGCGTAAAAATTCACATTGGGATAGAATTTTTTTTTTTTTTTTTTTTTGTAAAGAGGAATAGAAATTATTCGATTGTTAGGGATATTAAATGTAGTTACAGGTCACGGGTGCAGCAAAAGACTTGAAATGTGGATTCAAATTTGGAGCAATACCTTGGGTATTGCACCTGATGCAATAGCAATACACGGTTGAGATAGATAGTTTAAAAAAGAAACTTTCATTCTCAACCATTGAATAAAAAAAAGTTAAAAAGAAGTTGAAAAGGTTAAAAAGTTAAAGTTAGAAAATGAAAGTAGTAAAAATTAATGTGAGTGGGTATTTTTTTGAAGAAACATATATGTTATACTTAGGGTCTAAACAATTTTTAGAAAATTTTTCTGCAAAAATAAAGAAGTAATTAATTTTTTTTTTAGAATTTGTCAATTTAAAAAAAAAATCTTTAAATAGGATTTACTCACAGTTTCCTTAATAAGCGTGTGAATAGAACGAGATTTAGTGCGGCAGTTCCAACTCTTTTCAGTTGCAAAAATCTAATGTGGCGCGTTAATATTAGGGGCGTAAAAATCCACATCGGGACAGAATTTATTTATTTTTTAGTAAGAGGGATAGAATTTATTCTATTTTCAGTGATTTAGTGATATTAAATGCAGCTACAGGTGACGGGTGTAGCAAAAGACTTGAAATGTGGATTCAGATCAGGTGCAATACCCACCTGATGCAATTGCAATACACGGTTTAGATTGAATGTTTAAAAAAGAAACTTTTAATCTCAACCCTTGAATAAAAAATGGTTAAAAAGTAGTTGAAAAAGTTAAAAAGTTGAAGTTAAAAAATGAAAGTAGTAATTAACGTGAGTGGGTGTTTTATTGAAGGAACATATATATTATACTTAGAGTCTAAACAATTTTTAGAAAAGTTTTTGCAACAATTAAGAGTAATAAGTTTTTTTTTTTTAGAATTTCTTAATTTTTTTATAAGAAAATTCTTAAAATAGGTTTTACTCACTATTTCCTTAATAAGTGTGTGAATAGAATGAGATTCAGTGTGTCTAAATGAAAGTGAGATTTAGTGCGGCAATTCATACACTTTTCAATTGCAAAAATCTGATGTGGCATGTTAATGTTGTAGGCGTAAAAATCCACATTGGGATAGAATTTATTTATTTTTTATTTTTTTGGAAAGAGGGATAGAATTTATTCTATTGTCAGTGATGCAGTGATATTAAATGCAGTTACAGGTCACAGGTGCAGTAAAATACTTGAAATGTGGATTCAGATCAGGTGCAATGCCTAGGGTATTGCACATGATGCAATTGCAATACATGGTGAGAATGAAAGTTTAAAAAAGAAACATTCAATCTCAACCATTGAATAAAAAATAGTTCAAAAGAAGTTCAAAAAGTTAAAAATTTAAAGTTAAAGTTAAAAAATGAAAGTTGTAAAAATTAATGTGAGTGGGTGTTTTTTTGAAGGAACATAAATGTTATACTTAGGGTCTAAACAATTTTTAGAAAATTTTTACGCAAAAATAAAAAAGGAATTAAATTTTTTATAGAATTTGTCAATTTTTTTTAATAAAAATTCTTGAAATAGGCTTTACTCACAGTTACTGTAATAAGCGTGTCAATAGAACGAGATTAAATGTGTATGAATGAAAGAGAGATTTAGTGCGGCAGTTCCTACTCTTTTCAGTTGCAAAAATCTAATGTGGCGCGTTAATATTGAGGGCGTAAAAATTCACATTGGGAATGAATTTATTTATTTATTTTTCTTTTGTAAAGAGGTATAGAAATTATTCAATTGTCAGGGATATTAAATGCAGTCACAGGTCACGAGTGTAGCAAAAGGCTTGAAATATGGATTCAGATCTAGTGCAATACCCGCAATACACAGTTGGGATAGAAAGTTTAAAAAGAAACTTTCAATCTCAACCATTGAATAAAAAAAAGTTAAAAAGAAGTTGAAAAGATTAAAAAGTTAAAGTTAGAAAATGAAAGTAGTAAAAATTAATGTGAGTGGGTATTTTTTTGAAGGAACATATATGTTATACTTAGGGTCTAAACAATTTTTAGAAAATTTTTATGCAAAAATAAAAAAGTAATTAAATTTTTTTTAGAATTTGTCAATTTTAAAAAAAAAAATCTTTAAATAGGCTTTACTCACAGTTTCCTTAATAAGCATGTGAATAGAACGAGATTCAGTGTGTTTGAATGAAAGAGAGATTTTGTGCGGTAGTTCCTACTCTTTTTAGTTGCAAAAATCTATTGTGACGCGTTAATATTAGGGGCGTAAAAATCCACATCGGGATAGAATTTATTTATTTATTTATTTTTAGTAAGAGGGATTGAATTTATTCTATTGTCAATGATTTAGTGATATTAAATGTAGCTACAGGTGACGGGTGTAGCAAAAGACTTGAAATGTGGATTCAAATCAGGTGCAATACCCACCTGATGTAATAGCAATACACAGTTTAGATTGATTGTTGACAAAAGAAACTTTCAATCTCAACCCTTAAATAAAAAAAAGTTAGAAAGTAGTTGAAATAGTTAAAAAGTTAAAGTTAAAAAATGAAAGTAGTAAAAATTAATGCGAGTGGGTGTTTTATTGAATGAACATATATGTTATACTTAGAGTCTAAATAATTTTTAGAAAATTTTTGCAAAAATAAAAAGTAATAATTCTTCTTTTTTTTAGAATCTATTAATTTTTTTATCAAAAAAATTCTTAAAATAGGCTTTACTCACTGTTTCCTTAATAAGCGTGTGAATAGAATAAGATTCAGTGTGTTTGAATGAAAGTGAGATTTAGCACTGCAGTTCTTGCACTTTTCAGTTGCAAAAATCTGATGTGGCGTGTTAGTATTGGGGGCATAAAAATCCACATGAGGATAGAATTTTTTTTTATTTTTTTTTTCATATGAGGGAAAGAATTTATTCAATTGTCAATGATTCAGTGATATTGAATGTAGTTACAGGACATGGGTGCAACAAAAGACTTGAAATGTGGATTCAGATCTGGTGCAATACCTAGGCTGTTGCACCTAATGTAATAGTAATACACGGTGGAGATTGAAAGTTTAAAAAAGAAACTTTCAATCTCAACCATTGAATAAAAAAAAAGTTAAAAAGTTAAAGTTAAAAAATGAAAGTAGTAAAAATTAATGTGAGTGGGTGTTTTTTTGAAGGGACATATATGTTATAATTAGGGTCTAAACAATTTTTAGAAAATTTTTATGCAAAAAGTAAAACGTAATTTTTTTTTTTTTTAGAATTTGTTAATTTTTTTATAAAAAATTTCTTAAAATAGGATTTACTCACTGTTTTCTTAATAATCGTGTGAATAGAATGAGATTTAGTGTGTTTAAATGAAAGCGAGATTTAGTCCGGCAGTTCCCACTCTTTTCAGTTGCAAAAATCTGATGTGGCATGTTAATATTGGGTGCGTAAAAATCAACATTGGGATAGAATTTATTTATTTATTTATTGGTAAGAGGGATAGAATTTATTCTATTGCCAGTGATTCAGTGATATTAAATGTAGTTACAGGTCACGGGTGCAGCAAATTACTTGAAATGTGGATTCAGATCAGGTGCAATACCTAGGGTATTGCACCTGATGCAATAGCAATACATGGTAGAGAATGAAAGTTTAAAAAAGAAACCTTCAATCTCAACCATTGAATAAAAAAAAGTTCGAAAGAAGTTCGAAAAGTTAAAAAGTTAAAGTTAAAGTTAAAAAATGAAAGTTGTAAAAATTAATGTGCGTGGGCGTTTTTTCGAAGGAACATATATGTTATACTTAGGGTGTAAACAATTTTTAGAAAATGTTTATGCAAAAATAAAAAAGGGATTAAATTTTTTTTAGAATTTGTCAATTTTTTTAAAAGAAATTCTTAAAATAGGCTTTACTCACAATTTCCTTAATAAGCGTGTGAATAGAATGAGATTCAGTGTGTTTGAATGAAAGAGAGATTTAGTGCGGCAGTTCCTTCTCTTTTCAGTTGCAAAAATCTGATGTGGCGCGTTAATAATGGGGGCGTAAAAATCCACATCGGGATAGAATTTAGTTTTTTTTTTTTTTTTTTGTTAAGAGGTATAGAATTTATTCTATTGTCAGTGATATTAAATGTAGTTACAGGTCACGGGTGCAGATCTGGTGCAATACCTAGGGTATTGCACCTGATACAATAGCAATACATTGTTGGGATAGAAAGTTTAAAATAGATACTTCCAATCTCAACAGTTGAATAAAAAAAAGTTAAAAAGAAGTTGAAAAAGTTAAAAAGTTGAAGTCAAAAAATGAAAGCAGTAAAAATTAATGTGAGTGGGTATTTTTTCGAAGGAACATATATGTTATACTTTGGGTCTACACAATTTTTAGAAAATTTTTACTCCAACTTAAAAATGTAATTAAATTTTTTTTTGAATTTGTCAATTTTGAAAAAAAAAAATCTTAAAATAGGCTTTACTCACAGTTCCTTAATAAGCGTGTGAATAGAACGAGATTCAGTGTGTTTGAATGAAAGAGAGATTTAGTGCGGCAGTTCCTACTCTTTTCAGTTGCAAAAATCTAATGTGTCGCGTTAATATTAGGGGCGTAAAAATCCACATTGGGATAGAATTTATATATATATATATTTTTTTTTTTAGTAAGAGGGATTGAATTTATTCTAGTGTCAGTTTTGTGATATTAAATGTAGCAACAGGTGACAGTGTAGCAAAAGACTTGAAATGTGGATTCAGATCAGGTGCAATACCCACCTGATGCAATAGCAATACAAGGTTTAGATTGAATGTTTAAAAAAGAAACTTTCAATCTCAACCCTTGAATAAAAAAAAAAGTTAAAAAGTAGTTGAAAAAGTTAAAAAGTTAAAGTTAAAAAACGAAAGTAGTGAAAATTAATGTGAGTGGGTGTTTTATTGAAGGAACATATATGTTATACTTAGAGCCAAAACAATTTTTATAAAAGTTTATGCAAAAATTAAAATTAATAATTTCTTTTTAATTTCTTTATTTTTTTATAAAAAAATTCTTAAAATAGGCTTTACTCACTGTTTCCTTAATAAGCGTGTGAATAGAATGAGATTCAGTGTGTTTGAATGAAAGTGAGATTTAGCGCAGCAGTTCTTACACTTTTCAATTGCAAAAATCTTATGTGGCGCGTTAATATACGGGGCGTAAAAATCCACATCAGGATAGAGTTTTTTTTTTTTTTTTTTGGGTAAGAGGGAAAGAATTTATTCTGTTGTCAATGATTCAGTGATATTGAATGTGGTTACAGGTCACGAGTGCGGCAAAAGACTTGAAATGTGGATTCAAATCAGTATTGCACCTGATGTAATAGTAATACACGGTTGAGATTGAAAGTTTAAAAAAGAAACTTTCAATCTCAACCATTGAATAAAAAAAAAGTTAAAAAGTTAAAGTTAAAAAATGAAAGTAGTAAAAATTAATGTGAGTGGGTGTTTTTTTGAAGGGACATATATGTTATAATTAGGGTCTAAACAATTTTTAGAAAATTTTTATGCAAAAAGTAAAACGTAATTAATTTTTTTTTTAGAATTTGTTTATTTTTTTATAAAAAATTTCTTAAAATAGGCTTTACCCACTGTTTTCTTAATAATCGTGTGAATAGAATGAGATTCAGTGTGTTTAAATGAGAGCGAGATTTAGTCCAGTAGTTCCCACTCTTTTCAGTTGCAAAAATCTGATGTGGCATCTTAATATTGGGGGCGTAAAAATCAACATTGGGATAGAATTTATTTATTTATTTATTGGTAAGAGGGATAGAATTTATTCTATTGTCAGTGATTCAGTGATATTAAATGTAGTTACTGGTCACGGGTGCAGCAAATTACTTGAAATGTGGATTCAGATCAGGTGCAATACCTAGGGTATTGCACCTGATGCAATAGCAATACATGGTTGAGAATGAAAGTTTAAAAAAGAAACCTTCAATCTCAACCATTGAATAAAAAAAAGTTCGAAAGAAGTTTGAAAAGTTGAAAAGTTAAAGTTAAAGTTAAAAAATGAAAGTTGTAAAAATTAATGTGCGTGGGTGTTTTTTTGAAGGAACATATATGTTATACTTAGGGTGTAAACAATTTTTAGAAAATGTTTATGCAAAAATAAAAAAGGGATTAAATTTTTTTTAGAACTTGTCAATTTTTTTAAAAAGAAATTCTTAAAATAGGCTTTTCTCACAGTTTCCTTAATAAGCGTGTGAATAAAACGAGATTCAGTGTGTTTGAATGAAAGAGAGATTTAGTGCGGAAGTTCCTACTCTTTTCAGTTGCAAAAATCTGATGTGGCGCGTTAATATTAGGTGCATAAAAATCCACAACAGGATAGAATTTATTTATTTATTTGTTAAGAGGTATAGAATTTATTCTATTGTCGGTGATATTAAATGTAGTTATAGGTCATGGGTGCAGCAAAAGACTTGAAATGTGGATTCAGATCTGGTCGGTTTTGCACCTAATGCAAAAGCAATACACGGTTGGGATAGAAAGTTTAAAATAGAAACTTCCAATCTCAACTGTTGAATAAAAAAAAGTTAAAAAGTTGAAGTTAAAAAATGAAAGTAGTAAAAATTAATGTGAGTGGGTATTTTTTTGAAGTAACATATATTTTATACTTGGGGTCTAAAAAATTATTAGAAAATTTTTACGCAAAAATAAAAAAGTAATTAAATTTTTTTTTTTAGAATTTTCAATTTAAAAAAAAAAAATCTTAAAATAGGCTTTACTCACAGTTTCCTTAATAAGTGTGTGAATAGAACGAGATTCAGTGTGTTTGAATGAAAGCGAGATTTAGTGCGGCAGTTCCTACTCTTTTCAGTTGTAAAAATCTAATGTGTTGCGTTAATATTAGGGGCGTAAAAATCCACATCGGGATAGAATTTATTTATTTATTTATTTTTAAGAAGAGGGATAGAATTTATTCTATTGTCAATGATTTAGTGATATTAAATGTATCTGCAGGTGACGGGCATAGCAAATGACTTGAAATGCGGATTTAGATCAAGTGCAATACCGACCTGATGCAATAGCAATACACGGTTTAGATTGAATGTTTAAAAAAGAAACTTTCAATCTCAACGCTTAAATATAAAAAAGTTAAAAGTAGTGGAAAAATTTAAAAAGTTAAAAATTAAAAAATGAAAGTTGTAAAAATTAAGGCGAAACTACACTATTGGTCCCTGAAGTTTACCCTATGTGCGCAATTGGTCCCTCAAGTTTGAAGCGAGCACAATTAGTCCCTTAAGTTTTAAAACTGAGTTGTATTGGTCATTTTACTAACTTCTGTTAACGGTGTTACTTACGTGGCTAACTTCACAATGACTTGGCATTTTCTTTAATGATGTGGCATATTTTTAATTAAAAAATTACAAACTAAGTGAGAAAAAATTACAAACTAAGCTATGTTTGAATCGATTGATGTGGCTCGCCCAAGAAATGACAAACAGCGGATCAGCGCTGAGCAGCACTGTGTAGCTCGTGACATAGTCAATATGATAGCTTGTGAGAATGCTGAGAGGGTCGAACGGCATGAACTTCTAGGAAAGTGGATTAGGAGACTTTCAATGGCAGGGTTTACTCTATACCCATTGAGTACCTCTGTGACTAACACTGTTAACGATCTATTGAAGCAGCAGTTTCATGTGAATTATAGACTCGAAAGGAGGGATGGGGCTCTTTACCTTAGCTGGCTGGACAGAAAAATGGCAACCTCTTCTGCCTGGAGGTGATGATGATTGCTTTGCAAAAATTCTGTAAATCTTCTTTTTGTATTTCTTTCTACGACTTCTAGAGCATAAGAGATGGTGGTATTTGTAGTTTCATAGAATTGAGTTATATTAGAGCGTGAAGCTGAATCTCTAAATTCACTGTACATGTCTACCTAAGAATGAAAGAGAATAGGACTGATTCATACTTGCACTCGATTATGAGAATAGGACAGAAAATATATATTTTTAATTTGGTACCGGTTAATATTTTTTCTCACTTAGTTTGTAATTTTTTAATTAAAAGTATGCCACATCATTAAAGAAAATGCCAAGTCATTGTGAAGTTAGCCACGTAAGTAACACCGTTAACAGAAGTTAGTAAAATGACCAATACAACTCAGTTTTAAAACTTAAGGGACTAATTGTGCTCGCTTCAAACTTGAGGGACCAATTGCGCACACAAGGTAAACTTCAGGGACCAATAGTGTAGTTTCGCCAAAAATTAATGTGAGTGGGTGTTTTATTGAAGGAGCATATATATTATACTTAGAGTCTAAACAATTTTTAGAAAAGTTCTTGCAAAACTTAAAAGTAATAAATTTTTTTTTTTTTAGAATTTGTTAATTTTTTTATAAAAAAAATTCTTAAAATAGTTTTTACTCACTATTTCCTTAATAAGCGTGTGAATAGAATGAGATTCAGTGTGTTTAAATGAAAGTGAGATTTAGTGCGGCAGTTCCTACTTTTTTCAGTTGCAAAAATCTGATGTGGCGTGTTAATGTTGTGGGCGTAAAAATCCACATCGGGATAGAATTTATTTTTTTTTTATTTTTTTTTTTTGTAAAGAGGTATGGAATTTATTCTATTGTCAATGATATTAAATGTAGTTACAGGTCACGGGTGCAGCAAAAGACTTGAAATGTGGATTCAAATCAGGTGCAATAGTAATACACAGTTGGGATAGAAAGTTTAAAAAAGAAACTTTCAATCTCAACCATTGAGAAAATGAAAGTAGTAAAAATTAATGTGAGTGGGTAGTTTTTTGAAGGAACATATATGTTATACTTAGGGTCTAAACAATTTTTAGAAAATTTTTATGCAAAAATTAAAACGTAATTAATTTTTTTTTAGAATTTGTCAATTTTTTTTTAAAGAAAAAAATTCTTTAATAGGCTTTACTCACAATTTCCTTAATAAGCGTGTGAATAGAACGAGATTCAGTGTGTTTGAATGAAAAGGAGATTTAGTGCGGCAGTTCCTACTCTTTTCTGTTGCAAAAATCTAATGTGGCGCGTTAATATTATGGCTGTAAAAATCCACATGGGGACAGAATTTATTTATTTATTTATTTTAATAAGAGGGATAGAATTTATTCTATTGTCAGTGATTTAGTGATATTAAATGTAGCTACCGGTGACGGGTGTAGCAAAAGACTTGAAATGTGCATTCAGATCAGGCGCAATACCCACCTGATGCAATAGCAATACGCGGTTGAGATTGAAAGTTTAAAATGTTGAAAAAAGAAACTTTCAATCTCAACCCTTGAATAAAAAAAAGTTAAATAGTAGTTGAAAAAGTTAAAATGTTAAAGTTAAAAAATGAAAGTTGTAAAAATTAATGTGAGCGGGTATTTTTTTGAAGGAAAATATATGCTATACTTAGGATCTGAACAATTTTTAGAAAATTTTTATGCAAAAATAAAAACGTAATTAATTTTTTTTTAGAATTTGTCAATTTTTTTTAAAAAAAAAAATTCTTTAATAGGCTTTACTCACAGTTTCCTTAATAAGCATGTGAATAGAACGAGATTCAGTGCGTTTGAATGAAGGAGAGATTTAGTGCGGCAGTTCCTACTCTTTTCTGTTGCAAAAATCTAATGTGGCGCGTTAAAATTATGGCCGTAAAAATCCACATGGGGACAGAATTTATTTATTTATTTTTTTTTAATAAGAGGGATAGAATTTATTCTATTGTCAGTGATTTAGTGATATTAAATGTAGCTACAGGTGACGGGTGTAGCAAAAGACTTGAAATGTGGATTCAGATCAGGTGCAATACCCACCTGATGCAATAGCAATACACGGTTGAGATTGAAAGTTTAAAATGTTGAAAAAAGAAACTTTCAATCTCAACCCTTGAATAAAAAAAAGTTAAATAGTAGTTGAAAAAGTTAAAATGTTAAAGTCAAAAAATGAAAGTAGTAAAAATTAATGTGAGTGAGTGTTTTATTGAAGGAACATATATGTTGTACTTAGAGTCTAAATAATTTTTAGAAAAGTTTATGCAAAAATTAAAAGTAATAATTTTTTTTTTTTAGAATTTGTTAATTTTTTTATAAAAAAATTCTTAAAATAGGCTTTACTCACTGTTTCCTTAATAAGCGTGTGAATAGAATAAGATTTAGTGTGTTTGAATGAAAGTGAGATTTTGCGCGGCAGTTCTTACAGTTTTCAGTTGCAAAAATCTGATGTGGCGTGTTAATATTGGGGGCATAAAAATCCACATGAGGATAGAATTTTTATTTTTATTTTTTTTTTGGTAAGAGGGAAAGAATTTATTCTGTTGTCAATGATTCAGTGATATTGAATGTAGTTATAGGTCACGGGTGCAACAAAAGTCTTGAAGTGTGGATTCGGTATTGCACCTGATGTAATAGTAATACACGGTGGAGATTGAAAGTTTAAAAAAGAAACTTTCAATCTTAACCATTGAATAAAAAAAAAGTTAAAAAGTTAAAGTTAAAAAATGAAAGTAGTAAAAATTAATGTGAGTTGATGTTTTTTTGAAGCGACATATATGTTATATTTAGTGTCTAAACAATTTTTAGAAAATTTTTATGCAAAAAGTAAAATGTAATTAATTTTTTTTTTAGAATTTGTTAATTTTTTTATAAAAAATTTCTTAAAATAGGCTTTACTCGCTATTTTCTTAATAACCGTGTGAATAGAACGAGATTCAGTGTGTTTAATTGAAAGTGAGATTTAGTGCGGCAGTTCCTACTATTTTCAGTTGCAAAAATCTGATGTGGCTTGTTAATATTGGGGGCGTAAAAATGCACATTGGGATAGAATTTATTTGTTTATTTATTTTTTGGTAAGAGTGATAGAATTTATTCTATTGTCAGTGATTCAGTGATATTAAATGTAGTTACAGGTCACGGGTGCAGCAAAATACTTGAAATGTGGATTCAGATCAGGTAGGTATTGCACCTGATGCAATAGCAATACATGGTTGAGAATGAAAGTTTAAAAAAGAAACATTCAATCTCAACCATTGAATAAAAAAGAGTTCAAAAGAAGTTCGAAAAGTTAAAAAGTTAAAGTTAAAGTTAAAAAATGAAAGTAGTAAAAATTAATGTGAGTGGGTGTTTTTTTGAAGGAACATATATGTTATACTTAGGGTCTAAACAATTTTTAGAAAATTTTTATTCAAAAATAAAAAAGGAATTAAATTTTTTTTAGAATTTGTCGATTTTTTTTTTTTAAAAAAAAAAATCTTAAAATAGGCTTTACTCACAATTTCCTTAATAAGCATGTGAATAGAACGAGATTTATTGTGTTTGAATGAAAGAGAGATTTAGTGCAGCAGTTCCTACTCTTTTTAGTTGCAAAAATCTGATGTGGTGCGTTAATATTGGGGGCGTAAAAATCCACGTCGGCATAGAATTTATTTGTTTTTTTTTTTTGGAAAGAGGTGTGGAATTTATTCTATTGTCAGACTGTCAGTGATATTAAATGTTGTTAGAGGTCACAGGTGCAGCAAAAGACTTGGAATGTTGGTTCTGATCTGGTGTAAGGTATTGCACCTGATGCAATAGCAATACACGGTTGAAATAGAAAGTTTTAAAAAGAAACTTTCAATCTCAAACATTGAATAAAAAAAGTTAAAAGAAGTTGAAAAGGTTAAATAGTTAAAGTTAAAAAATGAAAGTAGTAAAAATTAATGTGGGTGTGTATTTTTTCGAAGCAACATATATGTTATACTTAGCGACTAAACAATTTTTGGAAAATTTTTATGCAAAAATAAAAAAGTAATTAATTTTTTTTAGAATTTGTTAATTTTTTTATAAAAAATTTATTAAAGTAGGCTTTACTCGCTGTTTCCTTAATTAGCGTGTGAATAGAACTGGATTCAGTGTGTTTGAATGAAAGGGAGATTTAGTGCGGTAGTTCCTACTCTTTTCAGTTGCAAAAATCTAATGTGGTGCGTTAATATTGGGGGCTTAAAAATCCACGTCGGCAAAGAGTTTATTTTTTTATTTTTATTTTTTTTGGTAAGAGGTATGGAATTTATTCTATTGTCAGTGATTCAGTAATATTAAATGTAGTTATAGGTCACGGGTGCAGCAAAAGACTTGAAATGTGGATTCAGATCTGGTGCAATACCGTAGGTATTGCACCTGATGCAGTAGCAATACACGGTTGAGATTGAAATTTTAGAATAGAAACTTTCAATCTCAACCATTAAATAAAAAAGAGTTAAAAAGAAGTTGAAAAAGTTGAAAAGTTAAAGTTAAAAAATGAAAGTAGTAACAATTAATGTGAGTGGGTGTAGTGTAATTGCAAGATACAAGATAGAAATTATATTCTAGCCTAATGTAAATGTATATGTGTGTGAAGCTCCCTACTGAAGACTTGAACCTCATCCCTTGCCCCCCATTCTACAAACACTTATACTTATAGAGTGACCATCGCACCAAGAATGTGCGGTGGTAGTTGTGGGGTTAATGTTGAAAGTCTATTGTGCATGACGCATGCGACACGATGTGCGTTTTTAAACTAATCTAAGATTCTCATCTTGTTCCCAAAAAAATAAAAAATAAAACCCTTTTCTCTGATTAGAGAAGGAGAGAGAGAGAGGCGTCGGTTACTCTGGTCGGATCCAATTTGAACTCTCTCTATGGATAGCCGTTCTGCCTCTAAAAAACCAAAAAGGATCGACCGTCGGTGGAGCTGTTTGGTTGGGAGCGTGACATGGATTTCATTAAATCTTCCGGGTAATGATTTTTCTTCTATTGCCGTATTTTTCTTATCTCAGTTTAGGTTTTTATTTATTTATTTATTTATTATTTATGTTTTTTTCTTTCTCATCAAGGAATTTTATCTGGATTTATACTGCCTAACTATTAAAATCTGATCTAATATTTTCCAAGCACAGAATTTTATATGAAAATTATAATTAAAGCCAACTATTTAAGGTTCAATATAGTGTTGTCTCCTCTTATTTTAAACTGTATGAGTTGATTATAACCAAAGAGGAGGGCTTGTATTTTATATCAAGGGTCGACGACTGATTTTGATATGGGTGTTTGGAATGTTGATGCGAGAAAGCCATAAGTGGATTTCATTTTGGAATTATGGATAAAGAGAAAGACACATTCTAATTGATTATTGATGAGATTAGTTTTTTTTTTTTTTTTTTTAATTCTGATTTAGAACCTAGTTTTCTTTGTGGTTTTTCTATTTAATGCGGTATATAAAAGCTAAAGTCGATGATGATTTTAGAGTGTTTTTTTTTAATAGATATAGAAGCTCAGTTAAAGGCAATTAAATCTTGATAAATGTAATCGTTTTCAGCCAATTTTTCTTTGTTTGGTCATGTTCTTTTTTATGATGATACTAATAAATAATTTCCTTTCATTGAAATAATGAAATGGGTATTTCACATTTGGGTGTTAATATTTTGGTTGTGACAACAAGCTGGTTGAGGAAATATTTAGAAAGTTATTTGAATTTCTATACTTTTAGAGTATTAATGTATTTTATGCTTTAAATTATCATCTATAGATTTCAAAATCATTTAATCAGTTTAATTTCACTCAATTATAAACTAATTATAGGACAAAAAATATTATAAAATATGAATTAAGAAGATAGAGTTTCAAAGTATTAAGTAATATTGTGGAAAAATATAAATATTAGGGGAAAAAGCACTTTCTCCCTTTTATGTTTGGAGTAGTTCACAATTCCCCTCTTTATTTTTGAAACCAACAAATTTCTCTCTCTAATATTTGAAAAATAAGCAAATACCTCCAATTTGTTACTTTATCAATTAAATCTAACGACACTTTTTGAAGAAATTTTTAGTTGAACAGTATAAGGAAGAGAAAAAGTTGAAGATTGCACTTTTGTTTTCTTAGATTGCATTTGTAATCATTGTAATTTCATTGAATTTAACTGAAAAAGTAGCGAATTTGAAGTATTTGCTAATTTCCCAAACATAAAGAAGGAAATTGATTAGTTTCAAAAATAAGGAGAAAATTGTGAACTACCCCAAACATAAAGGGGAGAAAATGCTTTTTCCTCTAAATATTATACAACAAAACGAGTATTACATATAAGTATTAAAAAACATAAAAATCATTTCAAAGGAAATTGCCAAGTATCAATGCAGTGTGGGACATCATCTAGTTGGTATCTTCAGTCACTGGCCAATGGCGATTTCACCTTTTAGCACTTAATACATCATCTAGTCGGTATCCTCAATCATTGGCCAATGCCCGTTTCACCTTTTAGCCCTTAACATGAGGGTTGATTGACCAAAAAACCTTCAACAGCTTACCTATAATATTAATGTATTTTTTATGCTTACCAGAATTAAAACTTTTTAACAGGGCCAACATATGTACCACCATGTCTAAACTTCCCAATCTAAGAACTAGTTCATGGATAAAACCTAGTTCTGCTCTGCTGTTTCATCTTAGTCCAAACATGATTAGGATCTAGTGCAATACCCTAGATCTCACTATTCTCACACAATTTTCTTACTTCATTTTTTAACTTTTACTTTTTCTAAATATTTTTTTTAATGGTTGGAATACCCTAATTATTGCAACTAATCTCAATCTATCTAAATAAGAAAACAGAACTCTAAATATTTTTATATTACAAAATCTCATGTAGTGGTTGCATCCATTGTTAGAGAAATAGAGCCTTAACGAATATGAATCATTTGTATCACATTTTGTTCCATTAATCACAACTTGTTATGTATTTGTTTGACCATCCTGATAAAATAATCAAAGCTTAAAATGGGGGAAAAAAAATCAAATACTAGGCAAGATGTGATTGGTGGAACACAAAAAGTAGTATAGATAATTTGTATTCACCCGTAAACGTTGAGCTTTTCCTATAAATGTTTTTCTCTTTTTGAAAATTCAATAGTTGGGGGAGAGATAATTTAAATTTTAAATATCTTTGTTAGAAAACCACAAAACATTAGCTAAATTATAAGACCCTTCAAATTTAATTATGGAATTTATGGTTGAGTTTTTGCAATAAATAAATTTGATTGAAAATAGTTTTACTATTTATAGTGTTAAGGAAACAAAAATATGTCAAAATGCAAAAGACAAAATTTGGCTATAAATTTGGTTGTAAGCAATGGCTACAAATCCCTCTAAAAAAAAGTAAACAACTACACATTTTGAAAATCTAACTATTGGATTGCATGTTCTAGATGTTCTTAACATGCATGTCAAATTTCATGCCAATTGGATGTTATTTACTATTTGATTCATAACATTATTTTTTATGCATAATTTTAGATTACAAAAACTTGAAATTTAAACATTTGATTGATAAGATAGCTATTGATTTTTTATCTTCTGTAAATTTTGCAAGTATAGAGGATATATGTAGAAAATGTAATCTAAAGTTGGATTTGGCAAAATTCACATCTAATAAAAAAAATGTTAAGTGGATTTGTAGCCAAACTTTTTCCAAATGGAAAATATATTTTGTATAAATTAACTATTTTGGCAAAGTGATACTAAACTTATGGAAAAAGTTTAGTTCCAAATTAGTTTGGAGCTATCTTCCTCCAACCTAAAACGTGATCGTGGTCAATCCTCTATTTCAATTAACATGAAGTCCATATCTCTTTGTATTACTGATAGATGGGCTCACTAAATTGAATTAAGAGGAAATCTCTTGGTTACACTTTTTGCAAATGATATAGTTTTAGTGAATGAAATTAGAAGTGGAGTTAACGCCAAATTAGAAATTTGGCAAAACGTCATAGAATCTAGAAGTTTTCATTTAGGTAGAACCATAACAAAGTACATGAAATGTAGGTTTAGTAAATAAGGAAACCGTGATGAATGGGTGATAAGACTTGAATCTTAGATGTGGCAAAACGGGTGGATCGGGTTGGGTCAATTGGGTCGCATGTCAATCGAGGTGCAGGTCGGGTTGGGTTGACCCGTATTTTTCAAACAAGTTTTTTTTTTTTTTTCCAATTATAAAAACAAATCAATAACAACCTATTTAGAGAGAATGAATAAAATCAATTAAGGAAATAAATTGCACTTAATGCCACTTGTTAATATCCTTTCAATTCTAAGTAATTCACACACATGATATATTCTCATTCAATTTGAGTCATTTGACTGGCTGACTAGTTGTAGTCCAATTCCAAAGGCACAAAAGTGAAACGTGCCAACCACAAAGGCCAAAGCAGAGTTCACACTTTCACACATTTGACATTTCACACTTTTTCAGTTTCACACAAAGCTTGCATCTCTACCATTTCACTTTCAACTTTTCACACATGGATACTATTCATGGACCCACAAAAGTCAGCAAATAAGTTTGGGTCCCACAGCACTATTCACACAAAAATTATTTTGCTACAGTGTTTTCAGCAATAAGTTTTCAGCAAATGGGCAGTATCCAATGATCAAAGCAGTTTTTATGGCAAGGTGAAGGGTTTCCAAAAGAAGTTTTTAGAGGAAGTTAGGGGTTATTACCTTAATCTGCAGAACAAAATGATAAGCATCAACATCAAGTCTAATTCCGTGGTCATTCCAAGTGAGCCTACTCCAAGTGGCCTATCACAGTTATCTGAGATTGATCAAGCAGCACAGTGGACTCATGCACCAGTCATACACATTTACAAACCCAACAACAACATCCCATCTTCATTCGAGAAGATGAAAAATGCCTTAAGTCGTGCATTGGTTCACTTCTACCCCCTAGCTGGCCGGCTACGCTAGAAAGAAGGCGGCCAGCCAGAACTTGATTGCAATGCAATGGGTGTGCAAGTATTGGAAGCTTATGTTGACGCAAAATTGGATGATATTGGAGATTTTGTGCCTACTGGTGTAGTCGAAGATCCTGTCCCCAAGATTGATTATACTACCCCAACTGAGGAGTGGCCTTTATTCCTAGCACAATTGACAAGATTTAGTTGTGGTGGCATTTGTGTTAGAACAGCCATATCTCATACCATGGTTGATGGACGATTTGCAACTAACTTCACCAGCTCATGGGTAAAGTTGGCTCGAGGATGCGATTTGGAGGACGATGAGATACCATTTCTTGATCGAATTGTGTTGAAATCAAGTGAACCGCTTATGAAGCCGTGCTTTGATCACATAGCATACACCACAAAGTCACCACTCATGATCGGGAGCCTGAATGCCAAGGAAGAGCAAAAGAAGGAAACTAGTATGGCCTTATTAAAACTTACAAGAGAGCAAGTTGAGGGACTAAAGAACAGAGCCAATAATGAAATCCCATATCAAGAAAATGGGGTGTCGACAATAAGGCCTTATTCTAGATACAAGGCTATTTCCGGCCACATGTGGAGGTGTGCTTGTAAGGCACGTCATGCACTTGATCGCGACAATCAACCTACAAGAGTTCGCATTGTAGTTGACGTTCGCAACCAGTTAAATCCACATCTCCCTTAACAATATTTTGGAAACGCAATTTGTACTCCAGTGACATCAACATGTCTCTATGGCGACCTCTTGTCCAAGCACTGAGTTATTCTGCTGGAAAACTAAGGAAAGCCATTGAGACTGTGACAAATGAGTATATAAGGTCTAATCTTGATTTTATAGCAAGTTAGAAGCATGTTGATGGTCTGAGGTTCAGCTTCAACTACACTAGTAGGCGCAAAATCACCAATATTATCCAATTTTGCGTCAACATAAGCTTCCAATACTTGCACTCCCATTACAATGCAATCAAGTTCTAGCTGGCCGCCTTCTTTCCAGCGTAGCCGGCCAGCTAGGGGGAAGAAGTGAACCAATGCACGACTTAAGGCATTTTTTGTCTTCTTGAATGAAGATGGGATGTTGTTGTTGGGTTTGTAAATGTGTATGACTGGTGCATGAGTCCACTGTGCTGCTTGATCAATCTCAGATAACTGCAATAGGCCACTTGGAGTTGGCTCGCTTGGAATGACCATGGAATTAGACTTGATGCTGATGCTTATCATTTTGTTTTGCAGATTAAGGTAATAACCCCTAACTTCCTTTAAAAACTTCTTTTGGAAACCCTTCACCTTGCCATAAAAACTGCTTTGGTCATTGGATACCACTTATTTGTTGAAAACTGAAAACTTATTGCTGAAAACACTATAGCAAAATAATTTTTAAAGGTGTGAATAGTGTTGTGGGACCCAAACTTATTTGCTAACTTATGTGGGTTCGTGAACAGTACCCATGGACCCACTAAAAAAAACGTAGACACACTAAAACGCACAAACGCGCTATCCAAACTCACACTACACATGTGAAAAGCTGAAAGTGAAATGGTAGAGGCGCAAGCTTTGTGTGACTCAAATGTGTGAAAGTGTGAACAAAAGCTTTGGCCTTTGTGGTTGGCACATTTCACTTTTGTGCCTTTGGAATTGGACTACAGCTAGTCAAATGACTCAAATTGAATGAGATTTTTTTTTTTTTTTAATGGTTGTCTTGTCTAATCTTTTCTTCTCTCATACTCTCATTTCCAAAGCTCTTATTGGCTTGTGAAGCTCAAATAGTCAAATTGAATGTGAATCTATTGTCTTGTCTTGTCTGTTGTCTACTTGTCTATATATATAGACTATAATCTATTACTATTGTTCTGGTGCTTTGTGCTTTATGCACCTAGCATCAAGACGTAGTCTAAATATTTTTTTAGCGAATTTTTTTAACGAGTCGGATCATGTGTCAACCCATTTTTTGCTTCGGGTCAAAAAAATCAGGCTCGGGTCAGGTATTTTTCGAGTCCACAAATTCTGACCCATTTTGCCATGTCTAGACTTGATGGCAAAGAGAAACTAAAAAGCAAGAATTGTCGAAATCTTGGATTAATAATCCATAAATATTGAAAGATTTAAGAGAATGTGAATCATAGGATAACAACAAGGTGGATGAAGAGGAGAAGCGCATTAAGAGTTTTGATCGTAGAATACCTATTATTAAGTTAAAGGAAAAATTTTATAAATCTGTTATACGACTAGATATGCTCTATAGTACCAAATGTTGAGTTGTTAAAAAACGACATATTCAATAAAATGAATGTAGATAAAATGAAAATGTTAAGATAGATAAATAGGAATACACGGAAAGATAGGATTTGAAATGAGGAAATCCCCTCAAAGATAGGACCCCTATTGATGTAACAATGAGAGAGGGTTGCTTGACGATTTGGTCATGTTCAAAAGAGACCGATTAATTAAATTGTAAGAAAAAATGAATTGTTCCAAATTAAGAGAACAAAAGGAGGTAGGGGAATGCCAAATTTAACATTAGTGGAAGTAATCGAAATGATGTCAATTAAAGAAGTAATAGGGAGATTTGCTTCAGATAGAATAGAATAAAGAAAGAATATATGTGGCCAACCCTAACTAACATATCTAGTATCCATAGCAAACCTGGGACGAATCCACATTTAGGCCAAAGGAGGCCATGTGGCCCGACCTCTGCAACCTTTATTATTTTGCAAGATTAAAATTCTTAAGAGAATAACTTTCCAAATAGATATTGTATCCCCAAAAAATACTATTCTTTTAAGGTGCGTACTTTAAAAAAATTAAAATTTTGTAGTATCTCATAAAAAATAACAAAATAACAAATAGAATATAAAATTTATCTATGCCTGAGTGCTAATAAATATAAAAATTTTCTAAAAGCTCCACTTTTTTTTTGAGAAACAAACATACACACAAGAGAGAGTGAAAGGGGTTCTAACACAAAGGCACACCACAACTCCATTCAAAAGTCATGGTAACTTTTAAGGGATGGTGGGACTAAAAGCTGCACTTAAATGTACTACTTTTGTGAAAATAATGAATGAAACTTCATAAGTGATTATAACACAATCATATTCAAGGTACGCGGCTAAGGAAAATTTATTGTTAAATCTAAAATAAAACATTTATTTCATATGATATATATATATATATATAAATTATTTTAGATAAGTAAGTGAAGAAATTTATTAAAAAAATAGCAAATTCCCCCGGTACACAAGAAACGTTCTGAGAGTATAGAATAATTACAATTGACAAGAAATTTAATATGCTTTATTTTTATAATTTTCTTGAGTACTCAAATATTATTTTCTTCAATTTGTTGTTATTTTTCTTATTTTGTTGTTATTTTTTAAAAAAAAATGCGATAGGAAAAAGTGTAAATTCACATGAGATATGAGTTGAAAAGAAAATCTGAGTTTTTTTTTTTTTTTTTTTTGATTGGTTAGAATGGCAGTTTACCAAATCATTCTTTTTTGGTGTATGGCTTTGTTATTTTGAATCAAATAATTGTGGGTCAATAAAGTAAAAATTATCTCATACAAAACTAAAAATATTATGTGAAAGATAGTATCTCAACAATACTTACTACATTAAGAATTTTGAAAAATAAATTAAATTAAGATTTTTCTTATAATTTTGGTTTAGTTATCTCTCAGTAATTATGAAAATTTTACTCATATTTTTAAGTAAGTAGCAAACACATACATAACTACATAAGAGAGTAAACTGTGTGATGTGTTGATCCTAGAGGTCGACCCTTCTAAGGGAGGATTTCTAGTTCTGTCCCTAGCTAAGTCCCAAAAATTAAATTTAGAATTAAAACTTTGTTGTTGTTTTCAAGCTCAAAATGTTCTCTCAACAGTGCATTTGACTGATGAATGCGCATGAATTTCATGCATACCCTTGGTGGGCTTTTATGGGGTCATTCTACTGTACCCCCTCTTTTTTTTGGGGGGTACGGTACCCACTCTAATCTTAACCTTTCATATTACTTCCCTTTAATCCTGGTCGTTAATTAATTTTAGTATGGATACCAGTTACCGGCTAATCTGGTTAGCGTATAAAAACAAAAAACAAAAAAAACAACCGAAGAGGTTTCAATCTCTACTGAACGAGAACCTTGAGAGGCGATGTGCCATAGCTATCAGCCTATCACTACTACACAGCAGCCACCACTGCAAACCTTCCGCCATTGCTATCGGTAAGAATTTTTATGGGCAATTGAGAAACTTTGTTTCTTTTTATTTGATTTGGGTTTTACTTTTGGTTAGATTTGATTCAGTATTTCATATTCTAGGTTTTGTGTAAGATTTGTGCGTTTATTTTTAATTTTTGGGTTAATTTGGTTTGGGTATTTCGCCTATCAATTTCCTCGTATGCCCTCACTACCTATTCCTTAATCGAGCTTGCTGAAAATTTTGTTCCCAGAAACCATGTCTCAAGGAGAGAGACTTGAAAGGCGACTGTTTTGACAAATTAGTCTTATTCCTCTTGTACTGGTTTCATATTTCGGTGCGAAATATGTAAGTATCATCAACTTAAAGCATTATAGTTTCAAGTTTCTAATTTTGGATTTGATTTGATTTTTTAAGGCACGCTTGGTGAGAAATTCGTCCTGAAGGTATGTTTTACCATTGCTAGTTATCTTGTCTATCCGTCCTATCTTTTGTTTTCCTCTCATATATGTGGTTTCAACATCTTGTACTGTAATCTATATAATATTAAATCTTCAAGTTATAAATTACATACAATGATGAGTCTTTAGAATAACTTGGGGCTCTATTCAATAGATTAAGAGCTTCTAATATGAGGGATAAGCAAATCTAAAATATAAATCAAGTTCTTCTTTCTACCTATCAAAAAATTAAATGCTTCTTTCTATGACAATGTGACAACTATGTTTTAGCACAATTACAAATTAAGCATACAGTTCAACTTGCTCTTAAGCAAATTTGAAAGATGCCCACCTTTATAGTTTGTACATTTATCCCTGCACACACAAATGTAATAGCTCGCAAATCAAATACTTTGGAAGTCCAGGAGAGTCAAACTTAAGTATTGGTTTTTAAGCAAAGTCACCCAACAGTTCTACCTTTGTGGGCTTTTAAAAAGGAGCATAATCATGATCTTGTACCTCATGAACACGCTCACATAGTGAATTTTGTTATTTAAAATGTGAATTTATGGAAAAGCAATTTCTTAGGAAACAAATTGTGGCATATACATATGGAATATATATTAGTGGTATACTTCTCGATTTTAACTAACCTAGTAATCATAATAGATTTAATATATTTAAAAGTAAAATCTACCCCCACCTCATTGTGTTAAATACATGTAAGTGCTCTATTAACTTGTTGGAACAACTCATAAAGCCTAGTTTGTCTATCCAAAAATCTAGTCAAGAAGGCATTCATGGCTTCACAATGTTGTGTAGTCTTGTACCTAGAAAAAAATGACTTCTTTTGTAAGATAATCTTTTGCATGAATGTGCATGATTGTCCATAATATCTAGATTGATTATGATTGTCCTCTCCATTGATAATGATTATAATGGAACAATAAAAATTATTTTTACTAATATGATAAATTCATATTTTGCAAATCCAAGTTCTTACTAATAGCAAATTATTAGTTGGCTATGATGACAGATTTTTACTCACTATCTTGTCAATTAGGTTATCAATGGCTTTTTCATTACCTCATGTATCTATTAAAAATGTTACTAAAATTAAAATGTAGAAGGTTTAAGAAAAATAATAATTGGAAAAAATATTTTATGATCTTAAATTCAAATTTAAATTTAGGTATCCAAACAATGGAATTTCAAATCCTTCGTTATATAAGAAGACCCAAACAAGGAATTTTAAAATTAATAGATTTCAAATTAGGGCATTTTAAATCCTTGGTTCAAAATAATCCAAATCCAAATGTTGCCATCCAAATGAATTTCAAATATTTCGATCATTTTTTAGGTTCTAAAGGTAATTTGGTCATTATTTAGGTTTTGCGGGGTTTTCAGTAATTTTTTAGGTTTCAAGGTTATTATGGTCATTTTTTAGATTCTAAGGGTTTTTTTTTTTTTTTGTCATTTTTATGTTCTATTGGTATTTTGGTCATTTTATAGGTTTTAATGGCATTATAATCATTTTTTTAGATTTTAAGGGTATTTCATTCATTTTTAGGTTTCAGGAGGTACTTCGATCATTTTTTTGGCTTTAGGGTCATTCGGTCATTTTTTAGGTTCTAAGGGTATTTTGATCATCTTTTAGGTTTTAAGAGTATTCCGGTAATTTTAGAGGGTTTCGGGGGTATTTGAGCCATTTTATAAGTTTCGAGGGTATTTCAGTCATTTTTAAGGTTTCTAGTCATTTCGGTCATTTGTGACAAAAATACTATCATATGTAATGTTGGTACTACTTAATGTGATAATGGAACCATCAAATGTGAGAAAAAAATAAATGAACCACCGAATGTGACAAAAGTACAGTCACAAGTGATGTTGGTACTGCGCAATGTGAGTACCATAAAATGTGAAGAAAAAAAATAAGGAAACCATTGAATGTGACAAAAATACAGTCATATGTGATGTTAGTACTGCGCTTTGTGAGATTGGTACCATAAAATGTGAGGAAAGAAAAAAGGGAACCACCGAATATGACAAAAATATAGTCACATGTGATGTTGGTACTGCGCAATATGAGGATGGTACTATCAAACGTGAGAAAAAAAATAAAGGAACCACCAAATGTGGCAAAATACAGTCACATGTGATGTTGGTACTACGCAATGTGAAAATGATACCATCAAATGTGAGAAAAAAATTAAGGGAACCGCCAAATGTGACAAAAATACAATCACATGTGATATTAGTACTACACAATGTGAGGATGGTACCATCAAATGTGAGAAAAAAAATAAAGAAACCACCGAATGTGACAAAAGTACAGTCACATGTGATGTTAGTACTACACAATGTGGAATGGGACCATCAAATGTGAGAAAAATAAGAGAACCATCAAATGTGACAAAAGTACAATCACATGTGATGTTAGTACTACACAATGTGGGGATGGTACCATCAAATATGAGAAAAAAATAAAGGAACTACCGAATGTGACAAAAGTACAGTCACATGTGATGTTAGTACTGCACAATGTGAGGATGATACCATCAAATGTGATAAAAAATAAAAGAACCACTAAATGTGACAAAAGTACAATCACATGTGATATTAGTACTATACAATGTGAGGATGATACCATCTAATGTGATGTTTTGGTAACCTGATATAGTAGGTTGCCTACTAATGGGTACCGTACCCCCCAAAAAAAAGAGGGGGTACTGTAGAATTACCCGCTTTTATGACTGAATTCTTTTAGGTGATATCATACTATCATTCAGGTTTGTATGGCCCACAATATCTTTTCCTGTTCAGATATTTCGCGTCTACCAGGAAATATATATTTTTTGGATAGGACATTAAATTAAAAAATGAAATCCCAAAATGCAAGGAAAGAGTAAAAATAATAATCATAATAATTATATATATATTAAAAAAAAAAAAAAAACATAAGCTAGAGAAAGCTAGCCAATGTACAAGGAATTTAACAAATCCGGCAGTCCCTCTATCGAAAAGGATACAGATGGTGAAGTCCACCCGTATAGGGTCTTCAAGTTTAAAAACTTCAGTTTTACAATACTAATTTCTCAATCATCAAATGCATTACATGAGACACAATACTAATTGCTCCAGAACTTCTCCTGCCAAACCATCCTCCCAAAAGTCCCCTAGCCCCAACACTAAAGAAACCAAGGAAGAGAATACCGTATCATACCGGCCGGTATAAACGGTATGTACTGTACTAGTATGTGCACAAGTATAGAAATGCCAACATTTTGTACCAGATTAAATACCGAGCATATCGGCCCTATACCAAGTGTACTGGCTGATTTTAGGTGTTTCAGCCGATACCCGGCATACAAGATGGAGCAAAAAAAAAAATATATATATATATATATATATGTTTTGTAATTTAAGGGCAAAACTACTCTCTTTTTCTCACAATCTCACGCCGTCTCTCTCAATCTCTTGGTCTTTTTTTTGGCTAAATCACTCTCTCAATCTCTTGGTCTTACTTTCTCTCACAGTCTCTCTTTCTCTCTCAGCCGACGTCAATATGAGATTTGGTTTCTCAAATCTGATCTAAGCCAAAGCTAGAAGTTGCAGAAGAGGTAAAATTTTGTATTTTGTTTTCTTAGTATGCAATGAACAATTAAGCTTTCTGTTTTTTATATTTTGTGTTTTTTTTTTTTTCTTTTAGTTGATGCTAAATTCTAAACCCATAAATAATTTGTTTTGAATTGAGGTAATGTTTTATGGTAAACTTTTATTTTTATTATTTATATTTATAAATATAAAAAATAACGGTAAACCCGAAATAGTACACCGGTATCGAAATATATCGTTCCACTGACCAAACTAGTACAGCCTCCGGTACGAGATTGACTCCCTTGGAAGAAACTCCCAACAAGGAAAAAAATCATCTGCCATGACTCCCTAGCAAGTAGCAACATCATAATGGAGAAACAAATGGTTATTGCCCTCCCTATAACACTAGCCCCATAACACACGACTCACATCTAGTGATTCTTTCCCTTCTTTCCTTTGTTCTCTCCATTTTTTTAATTGATTTTCTTCTTTGCTCTTTCTTTTATTTGTAATTTTTGGTTTGCTTTGTGCTCTTTATGCATAAAGTAGCCTTTTGAATATACATCTTTTTTACTTATCAAAAATAATAAATAAATAAAATAACACTAACACATCTCTTTTTTTTTTTTTTTTTTTAGTATTACTTGTCAGTGCGTCCACCAAGAAATACTTGCTACATAAAAATAAATTAATTAATAAATAAAAGATTATACCAACCCACTACAATTCAAAATAAAATGTTCTTAGATTTTGTTATAGTCAAAAGAACTCTAAAAACAAATAATTTTGTTAACATAGAACAATAAATTTTCTAGAATTGTTATAATTTTATTTGTAAATTTTTTTAAAAGGCAAATCTAAGAAAAATCTCCCCACCCCCCACCTTCTCTCTCTCTCTCTCTCTAAAAAAAAGTGAATCAGGATGCTTTCCACAAGCTAGCAAGCCCCTCTAACCCACTTTATCATAAAATTTAAAATTTGAAAAAAAAAAAAAAAAAAAAAAACCCTTAAAACGTGTTACAGTTGGGTTTGTCTATCTTGGATATGGAAGTTTGTTGAACAATTTTGAATTTTTTTTTTTTTTTTTTTAATTTCTGAACTAGTAAATGTGTTTATTTAATATTCATATTGTCGAACGTTTTTGTTCTTATAGTTATTTGATATTATAGTTATAAATTCTCTTCTGAAAGGGGAAAAAAAAAAATAGAGCATAAATTCTTGCATAGATCCTTTGATTAGAATCTCTCCTTCCCTGTATTCAACAGTAACTTCTCATTCTAACCTGATAGTATTATGTTGATTTAAACCTTTTTTTTAAGGAAGAGATAAACTTTCTTACAGTAGATTGTTTATTTAATATTTAAAGCAATAACCTAAAAATATATTCTATGACTACAAGTGACAATGACTTACAATAATCTAATATTAATATATCGAAACGAAAGCTAAGAGAATACTCAATATTGGATTTTAGAGTGCCTCACATTGATTCTCAAAAAAAAAAAAAAAAGAGTGCCTCACATTGTGCCCAGTGGTATAATTAACTTCACACAATACTATGGTCCTATAATCATAAGACTTCGATTATGTTCAATTTTGAAAATTGTAGAGTGCCTCACATTATGTCCATTGGAAGTGTGGGGGCAAAGGCCCAACCTTGTGTATTGGGCCTGGGGCCTCATTTTTGGGGTCAAGTTATGTCCGAAAAGAAGAAAATGATTGGGAAGGATTCCACATGGGATATATACTTGGAAGTGATTGCGGAGTATAGTCCGAAAAAATCATCAGCTGGCCGAAGAGAGTGTTCTCCTCGGATACGGAGAATCTCAATCAAACAAGTACCAGAGAGGTCCAAGTGATCTCCCTAGTAGTTCCAATGACAAGAATAAACTCTGGGCATGGCTGGAGATGATAAGGACGAAAAAATATCTAAAGGGAAAAGTTGCTACCACCGTGTTTAATACACTGCAGCAACTTTTCTGGCCGCATTTATGTGGAGAAGACCTCTGAACAATGTAATCTCAGCTACCACCACTCACAGAGGGCTAAAGAAGGTACTTGACGTGACATATACTCAAATGGATACATAGATGAGGAATAAGTGGACGATGGAGATGATGGGGAAGGATGCTATATAAAGGGAAGAAGTTTCTGATAATGGGGATCGGAAAAAATCAGAATAAAGGCGAGAAAAAGATTTCACTGTGGCTCTAAGAACTGTAATCACTTTTCAATCAATAATATATCTCTTCGAACACCAATTCATTCCGTTTTTACGTGTATCTTTATGCTGGTTTACACTTGGAGGTTGTAGTTAGCCGTTGTCAATTCCATAATCAACCTAGCTCTTTCACCCACTCTCTACAAATTCATTGTTTTGGGCTTAGGCTACAAATCCTAATCCGACAGGAAGCATTACTGATTAAAACGTTTTTTAATTGGGTTCATACAGCAAATTGTAACACACTTATAGATTTCACAAAATCACTTGTATCCTGTGCATAGTTTTTTGTATTCTTTAAGGTTAAGGAGTGCTCACAATAGTGAGCATGAAATAATACATTTTATTAATAAATTTTATTATTTATATAAAATTAAATAAATAAAAAGTTCTGCAACTAAAGTGAAATCTATTACCTTTCCAAAATTGTAAACAGATGGATGTAAAAGGTTTTAAAAATAGCAAACTGACCCATAGAAAATAATCAACAATGGATGGCGAGAGATGCAGCCACACTTTGGAATTTTTTTTAGTAATTTATAATAAAAAGTACAAGTAAGAGATACAGCCAATAATGCAACGGTAGAGATTAGGGCAGGGTTTAGAGAAAGTGTAATAGTGCAAGATATTGGTTTCCTCTGGGTCCTAACTCGGAAATTTAAACGGGACTATTAACATCCCCTCAAGCCCTTTAATAACCTTGTGGCGACAAAAGCAAAAATTTCTAGTGTAAAAGGGGTCCGAAGTATGTAACTTGGATATGATTGGTTGCCTATATTCTGTTTTTAAAGTTTTTTTTTTTTCCTTTTTGGCAAATGATACAAAGTATATTTGCCGTATTTAATTATCATGGCTTTTAACTAGAATATGTTTGTGTTAGAACTTAGAAACTCTCGTTCTATTTTCTTAATGTGTATGTTTCTTTCTAAAAAAAAAATTGTAAAAGACCCCTCCTTTTCCCCTTGAGCTTAATCCCAAGGCCACTACCTACAAGCTTGAAGGAATGGATGTCTCGGCAGTTTTAAAAAGACGGTCTTGAAAATGCGCTTTTAATTAGCTCAATTCTTGTCATTCCTTAAATTTATTGTCAAGAACCTCATAGCTCCTTGGCAAGTTTTCTTTTTCCTTCTAATTTCCCCACCCACATTATTGTAATTGTTGAATAAAAATATCTTATTATATCATATTTGTTTTTTTTTAATGAATATCTGATCATATTTTAAATTGCCTTGTAACATTGTGAGATTCTCTTTGTACCAATTCTTAATAATTTTTTATTGATCTTAATTTCATTTTCTTTTAGATTTCACGAAAGCATAGAGTTTCAAGTCCTAAGAGGCTGATTGTACTACTTACTTCCAACTAGAGAAGCAGAGACCAGAGCAATGTTTGCTAAGATCGTTTTGAGGTTCTTAACTTCTAAATCTACTTAAATTTTTAGTGTCATTTAAATGCTGAACTCTTTTACTGTTCGTTTTTAGAATGTTATGACCTAATTCCTCTAAAAAAAATTTAAGAAGAATATCTCTCATTAAAGGACCCTCTTTTATTAAATAATACAAATAAATGATAGGAGAACACACTAATTCTTTCTACTCTCATGTCATAGTTGAATGAAGAGTTTTTTTTTTTTTCATATAAATTTTTTTAAAATATTATTGAAAAAAAAGACTAACTCATGCAAAAAGAGGCATGAAGTAGCCAAAATAATTACAAACAAAAAATGACGTACAAGAAAAAAGAGAATCTATAAACATTATAATGGAATTACTAAAAGTGAGTTCCCAAAGATGAGACTAATCAAACTAAGTGCCTAAAAACAAGGCTATAAGCTGGTCCAACTCTCCAAGTCCCCGAATGTTCGAGTATTAGCTCTCTCCAAATGATCCACGACACACACAAGGGTTCCAAGCTGACAAATGTTTCCCTAACCAAAAAAACAACCGCCCTCGTCTAGTAAACCCAAGAAACACCGAAAGATCTAAAAACAACACTCCATAACCAATGTGCCCCCTCACAATGAATCAAAAGATGATCAAGAGTTTCCTCAATAAACCAGCACATACAATGCCATTCCACTATGATAAAGCTTCTTTTCCTCAAATTATCACCAATAAGTATCCTCCTCAGCACTATCATCCAAACAAAAGAGGAAACCCGCTGGGGTTGAAGTGTTTTTACATAAAATTCTTACAAAAAGTATTTTCCTTTACATATTTATTTTTTCGTTTTCTCTACAAATTGCAAAAGGATAACTAACGGTTCATTTGGTTGGGAGGATAAGAGAGTGAGGGATAGAAAATAAGGTGAGGATGGAAAAAAATTTAGTTTTCCCTTATGTTATTTGGTTGGAGGGGTGAAAATGCAGAGTAATGAAAAACTCTTTTATTTGGTTGAGGAAAAAAAAATAAGAGAATAGAAAATGTAAATTGTTTACATTTACTTTCATGTCCCTAGTAGATAATTTTTTTTTAAGATATATATTTTTATTAAGGGAACAAACCGAAGTTGGGGTACATTGAATAAAGCCAAACATGTAAGAAAAAGAATAAAAAAAGAATAAAAAATTAAAAAAAAAAAAATCAACATTACGTATATGTGAGGGAGGACTAGGGGTAGATGGATAATTTCCATCAACCCCCCTCCTCTTCCCCATTTTCTCATCATTTTGGGGGATTGAGTTTTTGTGGGCTCAGGGAGACCCCACCATTTTCTCTCCCCATTTCCTCTCCTAACTAAATACATCATTACCCATTTTTCCTCCCTCATTTCCTATCCCCTAGTTTTTTAAAATCTACATTGTTTCTTTGTTATTTTATTTCGGTGGTTTTTTTTGAGATTCATAAAAATTGAACACTGATTTTTTTTTTTTTAGGTGGCATTTGGATACTGATGAAACCAAAAGCGTTTGAATTTCCCTTTTTTTTTTTTTTTTTTTGCACGTTGAGATGCGTGTTTCAGCTGGAAAGTGGTCCGTTAATGAGCCCCATACACTGTTCACAGAACCTACAAACCTCTTTATTTAGCAATTTTTTCATTAAAAATAAGTCCCACAACACTATTTACACATTCAAAATTATTTTGCTACAATGTTTCCAAACGAGCCCTTAATTTAATGATTCGATAGTTAGAGGAAGGGGGCTTAAACTCCTGATGTTTTTATTGGAAGCACCAGAAAATGCTAATTAGGATTGGACCGCTGAACGTTTCCATTGAAAATATTAAAAGATGTTGATGAAAGAATATTAGAACTTAGATGAGGAAGAGTTCACATTATTATTAAACAAGCCCATTCCTCCATCAATCTGCACATGTATATCACTGTTATTCACTTGGTTCATGAACAACAATTTGGGATATGACTACCTCAACTTGCCGTCTAAAATCACGGTTAGCCTTGTTTGTGTTATTTGAGCATTCTGTAAACCATGGGCTTCATTTGTTGCACCACTGAGCAAAATGCTCCAGTAGGCAAGTAGCCTTGGGCAAAGGCATTAACACACGAGACTAACATTCACCAACATTTCAAAGTTCCTAGCAGTTCCCAAACTAACCGAGGGAAGGGGAGAGCACTTTTATCTGTTGTGCATCATTTGTTTTCACATTTGGTCAACAAGCGCCATTGCCCTCAGTTTATACATAATGTTCGATTCTGAGATGTTTGCCTTAGGCAAAGCTACACCCTTTGACTGATACCTCCAGCAAGATACCTAATAATCATTAGATTTGTCATCCCTACTGGATGTAATTGCATTCCCCTCTCCCTCATTGCATAATTTGTATTTGCAGAGGTTGCTCATTCTCTTGTGGGATCTTTAAATATCCCAAGAATGTGTTCTGCAATACTTAGCGAATGTGTTCAAAATCACAAGATATATAACCTGTCAATACAAGCCATTCCCACAACAAGACACATTCACAACCTGTCAAAGTAAGGCACAGCTCATTCACTAGGTGCCTGAATGTAAATCTACGCACATTCACGAGGCACAAGTAGCTTTCCAATTCCAAATGCATGTAATTTATAGTATCATGCTTCCTTACAAAATATGAGCTACACTAACCGATTGTAGCAAGCTGATCAAAAGCAAAATATAATAAAAGTGGTTTAAGTGCAGCCTAAGTACATACTCATAGCCTAGAAACAAGGAAAAATATCATCCTAGGGAGCAGCCCCACCACACATTACAACTAGCTCACAAAACCAATTTCCAACAAAGTTCCAACAACATACATGAACCCAATAGATAAAAGAGAAATGAAGATCAAAGCAAGCCGTAGGTGGCATCACCATTCAAGATTGCCTCATCTGGAATACTTTCTTGCAACTGAACCCTCTCTGATAGCATGAAAGCAAGCTCTGCCTTCCACTTGGAAATCTGGTTCTTTAGGAACACTATCCGAGTCCAAATGAACCACTCCTTGGCAATACGATGAAGGAATGTAACAGCCATACCAAGCTTGATCAAGTCTCTAACTATACCCCTCCATTCAAAGAGGCAACAGGGGTACTTTTCATATCCATAATTATTACAGCCAGCAAACTTAACAGAAAATTCCTTGTTCCCGAGCCAACTTCAAGTTGACCAACAAAATCCCCATGTTTAGACCTAAGTTGCTCTAGTATAAGGGCACTATCCAAGGGAACCGAGAACCTTTGGATGCTCGTCTCTGAACCTTAAATTTGAGGAAATGAGAAGCTAGAAATTAAGAGAATGAAAATTTGAATAATAACTTTGAAATTTTAATTATACCAAAAGAAATTATAAATATATAATGCATATTAACAATAATTAGAAAAATATGGACCATTTCATAAAAAAATAATATCAATAAAAAACGATAAACTTATATACTAGTAAAAATAGAGTAATGGAAATTACTTTTTAAAATTGTTTAATTTTTAGAGAAAACAAATTATCTATGATAAAATTTAGAGAATAAATTATACATATTTAGTATAAGTTTTTATTATCATAATAGACCGATACATATTCAGTATAAATTCAAATTTATACATAAGTTTTCATCCCAAATAATAGGAACATCAAAAGTATTATGTATAATTCAATTTAAGTCCCAATTAGTCCAAAATGGAACGAATGGGGCAAAAAACCCTAAAGAACACAATTTGCCTATAACTACTTTCCCCTCTCTCTCTTGTAAGCTCACTCCCGAACATCCAAAAAATGGAATTTCCAACTCCTCCTCTACCTGGATGTGGAAAGCTCCTCCACTCAAACTAAGATGGCGATACCCAATGTAAGTTTAGTCGTTCCACACCATCCATCTCCTTTACGAAGATTGTTCTTAGTATAGTTCTTTGTTGTCTTTGGCAGAGGAGTTGGCTCTGTTTTTAATAGTGTGTAGACTTGCTGTCTTTTCAGGTTGTAGGCATTCAAAACATGGGAAATTCTTACTTTATGGGGGCAACATTGCAAATGGTTGCTCACACGCAAGAAATTAGAGAGACAGTAGCACGACATAGGTGTCGGTGTAGGGGATTTTGTTTGCCTTGTCTGCTTCAACCATTGTTGGATGCAATCCAAGATGAGCAAGTGGATGTATTTTCGCCCATCAACCTTTATGAATTTTTACTTGGTTGTTTCCAATCTCTTTAACTTTTTTAATAATTTTTTTTAAATAAATTCTAATTAGGTTACCTAGTTGTTTCCAATCTTTTGCAGCTTTTGTTAGCACGTATTCCCAAGGAGACCAATTTGATTTAGTGGAGTTTTTCTAATTTTTTGTAACTCAAATGGGAATAGATGTATCAGAGATTGAACCCTTTTTTGGATTGAACCTCTAATACAGACAATCCCATTTGAGTAACAAAAAATTGGAAAAACTCCACTTCATCAAATTGGTCTCCCCGGAAATACGTGCTAACAAAAGTTACAAAATATTGGAAACAACCAGGTAACCTAATTAGAACTTATTTTTAAAAAAAAAAATTATAAAAAAGTTAAAGAGATTGGAAACAACTAGATAAAAATTAATAATGGTCGACCGGCGAAAATACATCAACTTGCTAGTCTTGGATTGCATCCAAGAATGGTCGAAGCTGACAAGGCAAACAAAATCCCCTAGACCAACACCTATGTTGTGCTACTATCTCTTTAATTTCTTGCGTGTGAGCAACCATTTGCAATGTTGCCCCCATAAAACAAGAATTTCTCATGTTTTGAATGCCTACAACCTGAAAAGACAGCAAGCCTACACACTGTTAATAACAGAGTCAACTCCTCTGCCAAAACAACAAAGAACTAGACTAAGAATAATCTTCATAAAGGAGATGGATGGTGTGGAATGACTAAACTCACATTAAGTATCGCAATTTTAGTTTGAGCGGAGGAGCTTTCCGCGTTCAGGTAGAGGAGCTGGAAATTCCTTTTTTTGGATGTTCAGGAGTGAGCTTACAAGAGAGAAAGGGGAAAGTAGTTATAGGCGAATTGTGTTCTTTAGGGTTTTTGGTCCCATTCGGTCCTGAAAACTTATGTATAATTTGAATTATAAGTTTTTTATAACAAAAAAACTTATACTGAATATGTATCTGTCTATTATGATAATAAAAACTTATACTAAATATGTATAATTTATTCTCTAAATTTTATCGTACATAATTTGTACTCTCTAAAAATTAAACAATTTTAAAAAGTAATTTCCATTTCTCTATTTTTACAAAAATATAAGTTTATCATTTTTTATTAATATTATTTTTTTATGAAATGGTCCATATTCTTCTAACTATTGTTAAATTGTTAATATGCATTATATATTTTTAATTTCTTTTGGTATAATTAAAATTTTTAAGTTTCAAAGTTATTATTCAAATTCTCATTCTGTTAATTTCGAGCTTCTCATTTCTTCAAATTTACAGGTTCAAAGACAAGCATCCAAAGGGTCTCAGTTCCCTTGGAGAGTGCCCCCATACTAGATCAATGCCCCTATACTAGATCAACTTAGGTCTAAACACGAGAATTTTGTTGGTCAACTTGAAGTTGACTCAAGAACAGGGTGATCTTCGTGTAACCATCCACATATCACTACCCACTCATCCTCCTCAAACCCAAATAGTTCCAAACATCCAACATCACATGACTTACACCTCAAACCCAAACAAACCCAAATCAAATTTAAAATTAAAAAAAATAAAAAATAAAACTCATACCCCCGACGGCAAGTTCCACTTGATTGTGACCTTGCAACCGCCGACCACCACTTATCATGACTCAACAACAGTCGTCCACCACCCTAGATCTCGACCCACCTAGCCAGCATCCTCCTAAATTGCGACCCACCCAGCTGCCATCCTTCTAGATCCGGACCTAAACACCCAGCTTTAAATGGCAACATATAGTGTGGTTTGTGGGTAAATCAACACAAAAGCTTTTTGGTGGTGGAGTTTGTTGTCCTTGCTGAGTCTAAAACCTTATGGCTTTGAGCTTAAGCTTGAGGGAGAGAGAGGTATTTTCTGGTGTGAAGGAAGAGAGAACGAAGAGAGAGAGAGCCAAGAAATGAAATAAAACAATTTAATACACAGTGCACAATTGGCGTTAGTGTTTAAGGACTAACTTGGTCATTTGGATGTGCTTGATATTTCCCCAAACCTCAGGGTAGGTTGCTGTAATTTATCCTATATAAATATATATATATTTATTTATTTATATATTTATAAAAAAGAGGGTATTTTAGTAATTATACATATATAACCGGGTCGGGCCAGGTCCAGGTTCAGGCCAGGTTTTGTAAAAACCCAAACCCAACCCGGACCCGCTTCGGGTTTTTTTAAAAACCCAAACTTGACCCTATTTTTAATCGGACCAGGTAAAATTCGACCCGTTATGGCCGGGCCGGGGCGGGCCGGGTATCTGCGGGTCGAGCAAAAATTGTCATCCCTATTTTAATGCTTCATTTTGACATCCTAATTTAAGCCATCCGTTGTACTTTATATACTTCATGTCTCTAGCTAAATTTGGTAGCTCAGAGCTAACGAAAAATACTCAATAAATATCAAAGAGATGTCTAACTCCTGTATTATCACTTCGATTGTGAAAGCACAAAGCATAAAAAATGAATGAGCTAAGATATCCTTCACTCCCAATAAGTTGGGAGCAATCAAACAAAGAAAATGAATTTGTGAAGTTAAGGTAAAGGAACCAATATGAACAAAACTTAAAAAATTAAAAATTACTAAATCACATAAAATCACAACATTTAACATGCTTTGCAACACCATGTGCGGTGAGCCCACTCATACAGACAAAAATTTAAAGCACTGAAAAATTAAGACAAAGGTCAAACGACAGGGCACACTTGCACAAAAGTTCAAAGATGCAAAATTTCCAGTAGGACAGCACAATAGGTTAACTACCAAACTGAAAAACTGCTAAGAATATATGAAAGTTCAAGAACATGACAGAAATAAATCAATTACAAGCAGAGACTCACCCTCTTAGCAAAATGAACAGCAGTTTCTTTTTGATTAGTGAGGGGTGAAACAACAGGAAGGTATTCTACATGTTCAGTCCAAATAAAATGTCTCAGATTAATTCAAATCAATACAAAAGTTTGCAAAACCAGACAACGTAGTAACCCAGAGTTCAAACCCAGCAGGGACAACATCCCTCCATAAATTTGTGAAATTGTGTGAACATCCTAAACATGAGCATTGCCAAAGAGATATTCCCCCTATGCAAAATGGCATACCACATTACACAAGGCTTGTAAGGTACCATTAGAGACAGCACCAAAATGAAATTCAACGCAAGAAAAGTGTCATACCATGATTGGTCAAAGTGCACATGAGGATAACGGACAATTACAGGTTGGATTGGGTAACCAGGGATGAATGCACCAAGTTGGAATGACATAAGGATCCTTCCATTAGTTGTGGTTCACTCAGGAAATAATAGTGCACGAGAAAAACTATCGCTAGAAGCCTTTCTCCGTATTCAGATCCTCGAAAGCACATTTCTGTATCAAATAGCTTATAAATTGATAAAAATCTTTTGATTTTGAGTTTCTAAAGTAAACCTAAAATGATTATGAAATCAGATATGGTATGCAACTGCTTCCGTTGCTAAGTTTAAAATGATTTTTGAAAAACATATTAATATTTATGCAAAATTAGAATGAAAATGGGTGACAAATTTCACAACCATTTCATAAGGAAGGCACGTGATCCTAGAGAGGAACTGAACAATCTCAGGACATAAAAATCAACATATAAAACATTGAAAGAAATGGACAATCATTAATGTCATATAGATCAAAATAAAGATAAGACAGTTAAAATTATAGAAGTTTTCTACCATTATTTCATTGACGGCATGCTTCCTTGGTGGCGGTGAGAACCTATTGACATATATCACCTGAGAATATAAAATCCAACTCATTGGAGCTAAATTGAAACAATTCAAGCATTAAAAATAAATAGTTTCAGTGATTGCAGAAATGAAATTACCTGCATTGCTCTGATACAGAAATCACAAGAAATAAGGTTTTCCTTGCAATCAACCATCCAACATCCCACCTCAAAAAGACCCAAATCAAAAAGAATTCAAAACAAAACCCAGACATACAGCGGTGAGCTTCGTGTAACCATCCACATATCACTACCCACTCATCCTCCTCAAACCCAAATAGTTCCAAACATCCAACATCACATGATTTACACCTCAAACCCAAATCAAATTTAAAATAAATAAAAAATAAAACTCATACCCACGACGGCAAGTTCCACTTGATTGTGACCTTGCAACCGCCGTCCACCACTAATCATGACTCAGCAACAGTCGTCCACCACCCTAGATCTCGACCCACCTAGCCACCATCCTCCTAAATTGCGACCCACCCAGCCGCCATCCTTCTAGATCCGGACCTAACCACCCAGCTTTAAACGGCAACATATAGCGTGGTTTGTGGGTAAATCAACACAAAAGCTTTTTGGTGGTGGAGTTTGTTGTCCTTGCTGAGTCTGAAACCTTATGGCTTTGAGCTTAAGCTTCTTAAGCTTGAGGGAGAGAGAGATATTTTCTGGTGTGAAGGAATCTCCCTGCAATCACAAGAAATCACAATGGTTAGATACAGAAATCACAAACTCAAATACAGAAATCACAAGAAATAATACATAAAAATCACAAACCCATACATAAATCCTATATACATAACCCAAATCCATAAAAAAAATTCTTCCTTTACAACAAGATTTGCCACAAGTTCAAATATATACAAAATAAACCCCCCAAATCCAAATCTGAGACCATTACGTCAAGTTCAAAAATCTACAAAATAAATCCCACAAATGAATATACACAATAATACCCCTTTCAGGCACCAAGTAATGAACCCAAAAAAAAAAAAAAAACAAAAGAGATCTTGGCGGTGGTAGATCTTGGCTGAGCTACACTTGGAGAAGACAGATCGGAGCTCAGAGAAGACAAAGAAAGAGAGAAACAAACCTATGACGATCTTGAGCCGGCGGTGATAGAGCTTGAGACTGACGGTGACAGAGCTTGAGGCCGACGGTGACAGAGGTCAGAGCTTGAGGTTGAGTCCGTGAGTGAGAGTGAGTGAGAGAGGGAGAAGAGAGTGAGTCCGTGGGTGAGAGAGGGAGAGGAGAGTGAGGCTGTAAGGGAAATGGATGGGGAGTGGGACGGCTAAGTGTGGGATATGAGAGGAAGTAGGGTTTTCATAGTTTTTATATATATAAATAAAAGGGGTTTTTGGTAATTTTATACTTAAACGGGTCCGGTTTGGGTCCAGGTTCGGGTTCGGGCCAGGTATGACAAAAACTCAGACATGACCTGGACCTGCTTCGATTTTTTTTTTTTTTTTTTAAGACCCATACCTGATCCTATTATTTATTGAGCTGGGTAAAATCCAACCCATTAAGGTTAGGCCGGATCGGGTATCCGCGGGTCGGACTTTTATTGCCATTCTTACACCAAAACCCAATTAAAAAATACAATAATTTTCTTGTATTTCCCTTCAGTTTCTCATCAACCAAACAACAAAAAAAGCTAAAAGACCAAAAATGATATACCCAAAAGAGAAGAGAAATACATCTGGTTGAAATTCTGGTGATCCACATGATTCTAGACCTCCAAACGGGCATGGGACTTTGCTTATCTTTCCAACCATAAAGAGTTACTTTGGTGGGCACAAAACCGGCAAAATTTGGCAAATAGACTGATTTTTGGAAGTTTTTTGGTGAGGAGAATGCGCTTGAAACTATTTTGTTAGTTGGACTGTTTTTGAAAATCGAGTTTAAGAAACTCGAGTTCCAACCCATTTTTTCTCTCGCACGCGCTCTCTCATCGACTAAAAAAAGAAAAAGAAAAGAAAAGTGGAACTCGAGTTTAAGAAACTCGAGTTCCATTTGTACAGAACTCGAGTTCCACTTTTTTTTTTTAAAAACAGTCCAACTAACAAAATAGTTTCAAGCGCATTCTCCTCACCAAAAAACTTCCAAAAATCAGTCTATTTGCCAAAATTTGCCCCACAAAACCAATCAACAAGCAAACCCCAAAGAGGACGAGCCTAACCGCCGCAATAGGCAAACAAACCACCAACTTCAACCACTTGTACAACCCTTCGATCTGACTGGTCTTGTTTAAGAATGGGTCAACTGTGGATGACCCACATACCTCCAGACCCTTAGACCCTAGAAATTCAGATAGGTTTTCTGTGCTACTACTAATAATATTGTTGCCATTGCCATTGCCGTTGTTGTGGTGAGAGTTTCGATGATTGTGATTTATACAACTCTCTCTGTTGTTACTGTTGTTGTGAGAGACGGAGTCGTGGATGGTGAGGATTAGACGAGGGGGATCAGAGGGCTAGGAAGAGAGGAGAGGAGAGATCAGGGTCCATCATAGTTGAAGAGTTTTAGAGAGACTAATGGTCGTTTGGTAATATTGTTTTAGTAACTTTGTTTGTATTTTTTAAAAATATGTGTGGGTGAAAAAGTGTGTGAAAATATGTGTAATATTGTTTAAACACTGAAAAATGTTACTCAAAATACACTAACAAGTCCAAATACAGAGGCAGAAGACAACAACGTTAATGGGGGGATTGGAGTAACAAGTTAAAGCTAGGTGTCTATACTGTGTGTTGTTGTGTGTCTCTGGTTGATTTGTTTGTTTGAAAACTTTCCTTTCCTTTTCTTTTTTCTTTTTTTAAATTTTTTTCACTTTGTGTGGATTGTCATAGTGTCAGTGGTGGTGGGATTTTCTTTATCTATTTGTTTGGTTATCGAGAAAAATTTATGTTTTTATATATTGTTGCCACATGATGTACATGGGGATTTCTAAATTCTCTCTCTTCTTCTTTTTCCACGATTTTCTGAATCTGCTTTTGTCATTTTAATATTGATATTATTTTGGAGATCTAACATATTTATTAAGGGCTTGTTTGGTGGTAGATTTCAAACATCGTTGTTTAAAATGATGTGAAAATTGTAGTTTAAAAACTGTTGTTGAAACACGTGTTTTTAGTGTTCATAAAACAAAAAATGTGTTTGGTAACATGGTTTAAATAACACGTTTCAGTATTTGAAAAACATAAAATATGTATTTGGTATATGTGTTTGATTTTTAAAAAAGCTGACACCATGTACAAAATAATATTTTTTATTTGAGGAGAGAGAAGAAATCCATTTTATCCTGTTGCCCTTCTTTTCTCATCATTGTTCCTTCTTTTTCCCTTCTCTTCCCTGAGAGCAGAAAACCAAATCCACGCCGTCACAGAGTAGCCATGGGTGGAGTGAAATCCATACAAGACGAGGGTCTTAGATTGGGTTGGTGACGGTTGGGGATCTTTATGAGGGGCAGTTGGGCAAAGAATCCTATTTCTGAGCAAGGATTTAAATGGGTTTGACTTCTTTTGCTGATGCGTTGTGAGGGAGAGAGCTTTTACAAGAAGCCGCTGATGGGTCGGTGAGTTATGGCGTTGATGGGTTTGAAATGACTTATAAGTTCTGATCCGTTGTGAGGGAGAGAGTTTCATTGAGTTTTGTGAGATGGGTCAGTGAGGAGAGTTATGGCACGATTAGTGTGAGTTATGGCGTTGGGTGAGTTATGTGAGATGGGTCGATGATTGCTGATGGGTGAGAGTTAATGCTCTGTTGTTGATGGGTAAGAGTTGTTGATTAGTGAGAGTTAATACTCTGCGGATTCGGCATGTTGAAGATGAGGGCAAAGGCAGGTCTTATGAGAAAAAGATAATAGAGGGAAGGTTTGTCACATTAGGTGGGAGCCACGGGTCTGAAGGTATTTACAGTGCTGTCACTGGAAAGCGTTGTTTGTTGTTTAAAAATAGGTCCCAGGTGATTTCAAAACACATTGTTTAAAAACCATATTTTCAACAACATTGTTCAAACAACACTGAACACAGATACCCTACAAAACACGTGTTTTTTTTTTTTTTTGAACACCAATGTTCAGTGTTTAAACACTAAACACTGGTGTTTAAAATCGGTGACCAAAGGGGCTCTAAAATATTGCACCACTTAAAATCGTTTTTTTTTTAAACAAACTAGATTCTTTAAAACAATGTCAATAATAATAATAATAATAATAACTAGTCGCTACCTATTTGTGAGGTAGATTAAAATAATTTTATAAAATCTTAAATTGACTAAAAAACTACATCATTGCATGATTTACTCTTGTATGACTTCAATATGTGTTACAATTTGATGAAGAAGTCATTACTTGAACATGTAATGGCTTACAAAAAATAAGAAAAAAGTACACGAACCCACGCTAAAAAATGTTGAGCAAGAACCCACGTTGAAATAATGAAAGTCATACCTCCTCTTAATATACTTTCATATCGTGAGGTGAAGTAAAAACATAGGCAGTAGCAACAACCTTAAGGACTCGTTTGGGAGGAGAGGAGGGAATGGAATGGAAATGAATGAAAATAATAATTTTAAAATATTATTCTCTTTCTTTGTTTAGGAATTGAGAGTTTTAATGGAGGGAATGAAAAGTCCATTCCCTTATTTGGGAGTTTAAATAGGAGGGAATGAAAAGGGTAGAAGATAACACACATTCCTCTCTATTCCCTTCAAATCTCAAATTTTCATTTCCCCAAAAATTGGGGAGAATGGGAGGAATGAAATTAGATTTAATGATTTTTTTAACTAAAACTCCCAAAATACCCTTATATATTAAACCATTTATTTTAAAATAAGGGTCTAATAGTAATATTATTATAAAATGATTCCATTTCATTCCCTCCATGTTACTCTCAAACAATATTACTTACATTCCATTTATTTTTATTCCTTTCCATTCCTTAATTTTAAAACATCCAATTAAGGTTACTTAATTCCATTTCATTCCATTCTTTTCCATTCTTTTCATTTACTTAAATACATTCCATTCTATTAAATTCCTTTCCATTTCCTTATGATCATTCTATTCTATTCCATTCCCTTATGAACTTCCAAACGAAGCCTAAATTTTAATTATTGCAAACTTTTTTATCTTGTAAAAAACGGTTAAAGAGAGTTTGGTGGTTCATGTACGAAAATTATTTTTAAAAAAAATACATGAAAAACCATAAAATAATTTTTTTTTTAACAAAGTAGAGGAGAATAAAATAATAGAAGAAGAGCTTATACCTCTACTTGGCTTTTAAAAAAAAAAATTTGGGGTTTGCACTACTTTTATAGTGTTCACGATTAACATCGCAAAAATCTTAAGCCATATTTTAAGCCATGTGGTTTTATCGAACAAAAATCTTGTCTAATGTTTTGAATCTATGCTCCATCTACTGTATTATGCGAGATGAGTGATTTTTTTTTTCTTTTAAACTTGATATTAAAAAAAAAAGTTAAAGTAAATCATTTTTTTTTTGAGAAATTATAATAAATCATGGCTAAACATAAAAAAGGAACACAACATAGAGAGGGGAGACATAAATTTTATTGAGTTTATCCTAGGAAATGGTAATTGATCAATTATCTATGAAGAATGGCAATACACCAAAATAAGAAATGCATATACTTTGAGTTCGAGTTTAAGTTGGATTTGTTAGAGAGATAGAGTTTCACTCCTTGTTAAATTATTAGCGTTTGAGTTTGAGTTTAAGTTTGACTTGTTAGAGATATAGAGTTTCACTTCTTATTAAGTTTGGACTAAATAAAAATAATTGTGGTGAAACGTTAAAACTAAATGAAAATAATTGTGGTGAAACATTAAAAAAAAAAAAGGAAAAAAAAAAAGGTGACGTGGAAAATTTTGAGTTACATATTAGAGTGTTGTAACATTGAACTAATTTTTGGTCTAAATTATGCCTTTGGTATCAATTTTTTTTTCTTCAATATGAAAAACCAACTGCCATGCATGCATTTTCCCTCAAACAAAAAAAAAAAAAAAACTGCCATGTATGCATTCACAACATATATAGAGAAAAGTATAATAAGAAATAAGGTTTTATGGGAGTACGAGGTCTTCATTGATGAGGTAACAGTCAAGCTGGTCGTCCCAGCCATCATGAAGGTTTTTCTCCTTGACCAAATCTCCGACGATGATGTGGCGGAGCTGGATAGCCTCCGCTAATGTAGATGATGTCGTTGTCTTGCCTGTCCCGGGTGTCCCTGTCACCAGAATGTTCGGCCTTCTCTTTCTCACACTACCATTTTGTGCCATGGAATTGGCCCTCTACTACTTTGGTTATCTTAGTCTTTTCAGGTTGTTCTGCTGAATCTTATTCTACTTCTGTCTCCCTAGCTGATAACCTGTGTCATGCATAGAATAGTATTAGATCAACTACATAAATTCATATTGTTCTGAATTTCAGCTCTTCTTAAACAAAGCCAACCCACAAAACCACAACATGGTACAGCCCAAAACATGCATTTCCCTTTATTACTTCTTCCCTCTTTCTCGACAACCAAACATCAATCGAAACGTAAAACAAGTCAATTCCCTTTCAGCTCAACCTAACATATCTACATTTATGCAAAATTAGTATAATTCTATTCAAATTTTCTCCCTCTTCCCAAAAGACCCACAACAGTATAAAACGCAAAACTTCAACTTTCCATTCTCCATCCATTTCCTCCACACTCTCAGCAACCAAACATAAATTTAAACAAATAAATAAATAATTTTTTTTCTAAAGCTAATTAAGTTTTCAAATCATGCCCCAAGACACCAATAATTTTTTCATTTTTTGGTAAGTAACAAATGTTATTCAGAAAAAAAGATTGCACCCAGTGTACAGGACCTATACTAGGGGTCCGTTTGGATACAACTTATTGTTGCTAAAAGTTGCTGAAAACACTGTAGCAAAATAATTTTTAAATGTGTAAATAGTGCCGTGGGACCCATTTTTAATATTTTTTATTGCGTGAATAGTACATGAACAGTACGTGAACAGTGCACGCACTGTCATGAACAGTATTTTTTTGTCTCAAAAGTCAAAAAAACCGGCACCAAAAAAAATAGAAAACGCAACTTGACTTTGAGTAAAAAGAAGTGCTATCCAAACCTTACCTAGATGTACATCATAACTAAGCTTTGAGATTACAAAGATCTTCCAAAAAAAAAAAAAAAAAAAAATCTTTGCCCTAAAATAAAGAAAAAAAAAATCCAAACACCAACCATCTTGTACCAATACAGATTTCAATTATACAAAATACAATACAAACCATCAATACAAATTACATCGGCTAAGCAAACCGTCTATAGTGCTAGCAAATTAGCAATACAGAGCAAAACAGCCATCACAAATTAATGGAATCTAAAAAAACTTAGGATTTCATGTTTTCATACGAGGTTAAATGGAATACAAATACGTTACTGATTACACAGGTTGCGTTTGGAACTAGTTCTTGCATTAGAAATTTCATAGTTAGATGGCATAACTAAAAATAAACAGATATTTAATTCATAACAAAAAAAATGTCATTTATATTCCATATGAAAGATATTTTGGCGGGAGTGGCGGGTCACAGACCGAAGAAAAGTAGAGAAAAAAAAAAGAAAAAAAAAGAAAAAAGAAGCAAAAACAAAATGAAAGAGTGAAAACATACCTACGAGCTGCGAAGAGTGAAGCATGTTGGAGGGGATTTTGGGGGCTTGTTTGGGGTGCTCTAATTTTGTTTGATTTGGAGCACCGATTGGATTTTTTTTTATAAATTCCTTATATAGTTGGCCGTCTTTTTTTTTTTTAAATAAAGTTTTAACCTATGAATTATGATTATTACTCAATTTTTGGTGTAGGCAGTGATTAAATTCTAAATAATTTCTTATTTAACCATCAAAGGCTTTTACTAGTTGAGTTAACCGGAACTCACAACTTTATATAACATTTGCAAATATGCTAATAACTACATCACATTTATCGGTAATTTTTATGAATAGCTCAAACAAATTTCTTGTTTGCTTAAGGTTGTAAAAGAATAATGTTATTTAGGAACAACTCGAGTTTAGCTACTCATCAAAAAAATAAAAAAATCGAGTTTGGCTTAAGAAAAAGCTTGTTAATGTATATTTGTTTAACAAAAAAGTCAAATTCAAACCTAAACAAGTTAAGCTCAAACAAAATAATAACTTCCTGAACAAACTCATTAACATTAATATAAACTTGATTTAGCTTATATATAATATTATATTTTAATATCTATACTTGTCTCAAAATATTCTTCAATAGACTTAAAATTGAATTATGTAAGTTTGTAAATATATTCATACGATATCAAATTACTATTATTTATCATTTATTAAAAATATAAATAGTCTATTCGTAGTTAAAATTTATAAAAACAATTTTAAGGATTTGTTTGGGATCCGTTTATTTTATTGAAACTGAAAACTTTTTACTGAAAGTACTGTAGATAAAGGTAAAAGTTAGTTGACATAGTATAGTGAGACCTATAAATAGTACCAAAAAGTGGAGTGAGACTCATGAATAGTAGTAAAATAAACTAAAAAATAATCATGCCAAACTATTCATAACTACGAATAGACTATTTTTTGGCATGGTTATAAACTAAAAAAATATTCATACTATTTTTGTGAGTTTTTTGTGAACTTATTTGGCATGGTCTATTCGTAAACTCACAAAAATATTCATAACTACGAATAGACCCATGAATAGTCTCTAAGACTCGATTTATAACCCATTTTATAATTACAATCATTCATACTCAGAAGACGCAAAAACAAAAAAAATGTAGAAAGAAAGAAAAAAAGAAAGAGAGAGAGAGAGAAGAAGAAGAAGAGGAAGAAATGGAGATGCAAGCTCAACCACCGACCCAGGCAGCGCTGCCCCGGCCATGCGACCTAGGCCGCGTTGCCCCGGTCGCGTGACCCAGGCCGCGCTGCCGCTGCCCCGACCGCGCGACCCAGGCCGCGCTGCCCTAGCCGCGTTGTCGCTGCCCCGGCCGCGCGACCCAGGCCGTGCTGCCTCGGCTGTGCGACCCAGGCCGCGCTGCCGTTGCCCTGGCCGCGCGACCCACGCCGCGCTGCCTCGTATCTGATCTGGGTCTCTAGATCTTTCTCTCTCTGATCTGATTGTGCTGAGATTGTTATGTCTTTGATCTGATTATGCTGGATTGTTGCGTTTCTTGGAATTTTTTTTTTGGTATTTCTGGGAATGGTTGAGAGACTTGAGACTTAAATTTTTTTTTTGGTTTATAAATTGAGTCTTAGAGACTCGATTTCCAGGTAGATGCCACGTGGAAAAAAATACCACATCAGACGTGATCAACCCATGGAAATCGAGTCTTTAAGACTCGATTTATAGGCCAAAATCGAGTCTTTGAGACTCGAGATGCTAGTAAAAAATATAGTTTGAAAACGTGGACTACTAATTATAATGTTTGAAAATCAGGGTTAATTTCCCATTTTGGCTGAAACCACGAAGACAAAAAAACAACAAACTAGAAAAATCAAAACCAGGCGGTGACAGCGGTGATTGAAATCAAGCTCTCAGGGTCTTTGGGTGAGTTTCTTCGTTCTTGTTGTTGATTTTCTCTCTGGGTCTTAATCTATCACCAAAGTCCTCCCTCTGAACTTCCCTAAGTTTTGAATTCTTTTGTGAAACTCAAGTTCGTAAGACTTGATTTTCACATGATTTTTCATAGAAATCGAGTCTGTAATACTCGAGTTGTTATAGTAGAATCAAGTCCTACATACTCGAGATGTTAGTTTCTTAAATAGTTTGAAAATAATGTTAACTAACAAAATTGATTGAAAATTGGTGTTATTTTGAAAAAAATCCAAGATGTACCAAGCTTTAATATTGTTCAGCTCGGTTCGTTCCCAAGCCCAAATCATGAAAGCCCAAGAAACAGGGTCCAGGCCCATTCGAAGCTTTCAACTTCTGCGATTGTCTTCTTGTGCCAGCGAAGAAAAGAGAAATTCCCAGCACAGAGAGAAATTTCGCTCCAATGGCTCAGATTCCGAACCTAGACAATGCTCCTCTCAATCTCACATCTCTCAGGTACGCTAAACCCTAATTTTTCCACAGCAATCAACTTCTATAACAACAATTCAATTCTCGTTTGCTAATTGGTCTTTGGTTCATATTCAGAGAACAGTCACAGAAGGAGCTCCTAAACATCCTTAAGAATGTGAGTCTCTCTTTCTCTCTATCTCTTTATCATTTCTCTGTTTGGTTACCGAGAATAAATTATATAGTTAGTAGAAGTCTGTGGCTCTTTTTCAGTTATAAGTGGAATCTATGCTTTCCTGGCTCCCAAACATCGAGGAGCATCGGATTTAGGATTCTAATTCAGTTAGCATTGCTTGTTTATCACTAGGAACATTCTAGTGTTTGAAATTTTGTTGAAATTGATGATAAATATTGATTTATCTTATTTATTTATTTATGATAAATTTTCATGGATTTATAGATTCGAGGGAAAAAGTGCTTGGTTATTGATCCGAAGCTCGGGAGTTCTCTCTCATCGATCATACAAACATCGCTTCTTAAGGCATTTTCTCTCAAACTCTACTTACATCTTCAATGGAATTTAGATTATATGAAGAAATTTACACTTAGTCATTACAATGTGCACTTGATTTTAGATTTTTTTTTGGAATCATTATACATAGCTTTGTTTAGATTCAGTATTTTATCTTTGAAAATATTTTGCTGGTGAAAAGTATAGCCCGGCTGAAACTAGCAGAGCTCTAATGAATGGGAATTATTGATAATAAGTAGCTGCTATTTTTGAGAAATTTCTGCTAATTACAAACAGGAACATGGGGTTGAGTTGCGGCATCTTTCAGCTGACCCCCTTCAAACTGACTGCACCAAAGTGGTTTACCTTGTCCGTTCTCAGCTTGATTTAATGAAATTCATATGTTCAAATGTTCACGATGATGTATTGAAGGGATTTCAAAGGGAATACTTTGTTTATTTTGTCCCTCGTCGCACAGTTGTATGTGAGAAGGTAAATGTTTGTTGGCAATCTTTCTGTTTGTAAAACCCAAGTTATGTGTATGTATTTATGGTGAGTAGCTTTTGGTTTTGCAGATCCTTGAAGAGGAAAATGTTTATAATTTGATGACTATAGGGGAGTACCCATTGTACATAGTTCCATTGGACGAGGATGTATTATCATTTGAACTCGACCTTGCTTATAAAGTACGTAAAAATTTGTTTTTGTCCGTTCTGCTGATTTATATTAATTATTTCTCTTTGTGCTTCTGATGTCTTATTTATTTATTTATTTATTTTTTATTTTTTTTTTCCGTACATCTTAGGAAAGCCAAGTCGATGGTGATACAAGCTCACTTTGGCATATCGCCAAAGCCATTCACAAGCTTGAGGTCGTGAGATTTTACTAATGTAATTTAGTTAATTCATATAAGGGATGAAGCCTTAAAATAATTTGACCTATAAAGAGAGAATACTTATTTGAAATACAATGAATCTTTTATGAATGCAGATATTTAATATGGTTATATGCTCTTCTTGCATATTTTTGCATTTACCTGAAAGGTTTGCATCGATTTATGTATTATAGTTTTCTTTTGGAGTGATACCAAACGTGAGAGCCAAAGGCAAAGCATCAGTGCGTGTTGCAGACATTCTAAACCGTATGCAAGCAGAGGAACCTGTTAACTCACCTGATGTAATTATCTACAGCTTTAAGCTCCTTTTTATGCAAACTAAGTTGAAAAAAATGCATTTTTATAAAATGATGCACACTTCACTGCCTCCCACTAATGTTTTGTTCGTTACTACAGATGGTTGTGCCAGAGATAAATACACTCATCCTTTTAGATAGGGAGGTAACCTTTTCTTCGTTCCCTCTATTTTACCGTATGTTCTCTGATGTGAAGTCATGCTAGTTGCAAATGATATGCAACCATGTGTTTAAAAATTGTGTATTTTCTTAACCTACCTTATGCCTGGAGGACAAGCAAATTTTAAAACCTTGTCAAATTGGAGAACAAGCCATGTATGGTTGGTCCTAGAATTAATCCAATAGAGAGATTAAAAATGACATGAAATATAAGCCAAAAGTTTACTAAAGACAACTCGGTGCACTACATGTCGAAAAAAAAGGGACCAAAAATGACATTAAATTGAAAAACCTATATTCCAAAAGATGACTTAGTGTGACCTCAAATTAAAAAAAAAAAAAAAAAAAAAAAAAGGAGAGAGAGAAGAAGATGACTAAGCACAACTAACTGCACTATAAGCCCAAAATGAAAATGAGTAAAAATACCCTTTACATTAAATTAAAAAAACCAATACTTTATATACTTACCAATCTAACTTCATTAAAATATTGACTTGTGGGTTTGGTTTTAATTTGTTTTAGAGTTGAATCTGTATTGTTATTAAAAATGAATCAATTTCCAAATAATTTATTTCCGTAGGCTCTTGTCAAGAATTTCAGATTTAAATGCTTACTCTGTTCTGTAATACCACAAATCCAGTTTCTTATCGGAAGAAGAATGTAGAGAAATATAGAGAAGTTGATAATAAAGAAAGGAATTATGAGTTCTTATTAAGAGCTGGCAGTTTGGCACACTTCAAAATCTGATTCACATATTAAAAAAAAGAGAAGGTTTTAAACTAGTTCTCATTTTTGAGCTACTTTTGCAATGCTTAGTTGTAGATTTATAATGTCTATGATATTATAGATCCTTGCTGTTGCTTAGAGTTGACTATTCCTTGGCTGCAGGTGGACATGGTTACTCCTATGTTGTCTCAATTAACATATGAGGGGCTACTTGATGAGGTAAGCAGAGGAAGTTGGCCCATACTTATGCAATGCATAATTGTTACCTGGCATGATAGTTATGACCCTGGAATGATGTGATTGACAAGTTTAATGATTTATAGTCCTCATATTGTCCTTATACAAATTCAATTAGCTTGGTGAAAACTCCTCCTCCATTAAGAATTTGACTTTGTTTTAACATTGTGTTTTTCCTTTATCTTATATCCATTCTGGTCAAAATTACATTACCTGGACTTGTGAGACTACTGAACCTCTAATTGCATGACCATCAGATTGTTTTAGTTTTATTTATGCTCAAGCTAAATCATTAAAGCTCAATCTTTTAAGAGAAATTATTTTTGTTACTTTCTTGCATGGGCCTGAAATGGGATACCTATTGGTTCTGGTTATATCGATTTTGTTATAACCTCTCTAATATGTTTACTGCAGTGTCTGCATGTCAATAATGGTTCTGTGGAGCTGGATGCATCTATCATGGGTCTCCAACAAGAGGGAAAAAAGATAAAAGTTCCACTTAATTCAAGGTAAATTATTGTCTCTGCTTGATATATCTTGCTGCTCTTGACAACAACAACCAAGTCTTAGTTCCAAAATTTTGGGGTCATTCACAGATCCTCAATAAACTAATCAGGGTCAGCGACATGATTCTTTTCCTCCATCTATTCAATCCAAAGTCATGTTCTTTATTCTTTTTAATTTTTGTTTCTACTTATACTGATTTTTTTTCTAAGATATGGCTAAATATTACGTTCAATGTGGTGGCTAAGCCTCAAATTCTCCATGAAGCTATGTATGTGTGTGTATGTAGTTATGTATACTGTTCGAAAATTGTTTCTAAACTTATTGTACTTATGGATCAAATAATTGTATTAGAATATGATATGCATAATTTACTAGAAAGGCATACAAATGAGGGAACAAAGAGTACAAAATTCTGCAGATCCTATGAGGATAGCAATAAAGAAACCTTTGGTTTCACATGAGCATATCACGAAGCATCTTAAGAATTCCAAAAATTGAGTTTCAAAATGTTTATGCTCTTTCTGTTGTCTCTCTCTCTCTTTTATTTTTTATGAAATGCTTATTTTCCAGAATAACCTAAAGGATGAAAAAGCTAATATCTCTGTACTATATCTAATCACTAATATTCATGAAATTTTACCCCCGGGGGGGGGGGGGGTAATTAAATATTAGATAATATTTTCCCTATCATATGACTAATATTTAACGTTCAATTGTGGTGGCTAAGCCTTGGATGTTCTAATGTCGTGTGGAGTGTCCTTTTTTGTAGATTCACTTCCACAGTTCCACAAAGCCCTTTAGTCCTAAGATAGTTATTATATTACTTCCCTAGTTTTTACAGATGCTCCTTAGAATGTTAGATGCTCCAACTGTTTAATGTTGTTGATATCTTGCATACCATCTGTTAGTTGTAGGTACATAAGGGAAAACATCAATTTGGTGCCAAACTATTATTTATTTACTTATTCTATTTTTCTTGGATTATATGTTGATGCAAGAATTGCCAGTTGTCCCAAATGCTTTCACTAAATATATCTTTTCCTTCTTGGTTTTTTAGTTCCTTTCCACTTCTTTATTTCCACCTTATTTCTCTTCTTCCTTCTTGTCACATTCACTTACTGCTGATGGTCTAAATTTGTTAGTGACAAGCTGTTTAAGGAGATACGGGATCTCAACTTCGAAGTTGTTGTCCAGGTTGATCTATTTAAACCAGTTTATATTACTTGCAATCATAGCTTATACTTCAATTTCCAAATCTGTCTCTTGTCAGTTGTTTAAAAAAAAAAAATCCCATTATTCTTCTTGGAGTTCTATTTTCTTAATTGCCATCTGCAGTATGATTGCAGATTCTACGTCAGAAAGCAACATCCATGAAGCAGGACTACACAGAAGTGACAACAACTGTAAGTGAATGGTTTAACATCTGAACGTTGCTGTCTCTTTTGTGTTTATGATTGATGCAAACTTGAATATTTCCTTGAAACTGATGTTAGTGCTAAAATACATCTGTCCAACTTCGCTGCTATAAAATTCAAGTACCTTAGTAAAATATGTATTAGCTATAGTTGTTACTTACTTGTTTGGATGTAATTGCACGCATGGTTGAATAGTTCAATCCATAATTGAGGGGATTAACATGATTGTTATGTGATCGTTTACTTATGAACAAAAAGAAGAAGATTATTTATGTGTCAGATGATGCGCACTTTCAACTTCTTGTATTATACCAAACATACAGTTCTCTCCACAAAACACAATCAGTATCTCAATACCTTCCTTTCTAGACTGTTAAATGATTTTGTAAATGTTTTCTAATGGACTGCTATGTTGTGCACAGACACAGTCAGTTTCTGAATTAAAGGACTTTGTCAAAAAGCTGAACTCGTTGCCAGAAATGACTGTAAGTATTTTCCTACTTTTAATTTTTCATTTTCGAGATCTATATGTGTGTTTCCAATTGATTTTAATTTTCTGGAATTTGTTGATTCAGAGGCACATAAATCTTGCTCAGCATCTGTCGACATTCACATCAAAGCCAGCCTTTCTTGGGCAACTTGACATGGAACACACAATTGTTGAGGCACAGAGTTATGACATGTGAGCACAATTTCTATTGTAATCTCCAACTTTTGAAGCCCTAATGTGTTGATTATATGCTTTTCGCTTTATAATATATGTGAATATACTCAATGCAAAAGCATACTGATTGGGTAGTAAATGGTTTACTGAATTTCAGGACCAAGGGTTGATGCACTGCTTATGGCCATGTAGTTATGATGTTATTATCATGTTTACTGAATTTCAGGACTAAGGGTTGATGTGCTGCCTATGGCCATGTAGTTATGATGTTATTATCATGTTTGTTTGTTTAACAGCTTATGGTCTTTCTGTTCCTGACACATGTTTGACTTTCCAGAAGCGCCAATTGTTCTTAACCTAAAACCAGATTATTGTTTGTCATCTTTGGAATGCATCAAAGCTATCCAACCACGCTACTCAAAGAATTTTTTTTTTGTTGGATTGACGAACTGTGCTGGCATCTTTTAGGTGCAGCACACTTCAAAATTCAATCAAGTATAAATAATAAATATCCCCCCTTTTTGATTGGTGATAGTACCTGTTCTGAGTCCTCTGACCTGTGCTACTTGTATCATATGGAATAACTGAAATGGCATTTTTTTTTTCTTTTTAATCAATTGTATTTATAATCTTTCTTTGGTTACTAAAATCTATGCATTTTTGGTATCTTCAAGTCATTTCTCAAGATCAAATCCTTTCAATATGTCATAAATACGAATTATGGATTCTCAGTCCCCTATCCTAATTTCCAAAAGCATGAAACTAATGCAGATGCTTTGAGTACATTGAAGAATTGATCCATAAGCAGGAGCCTCTTGTCAATGTCCTACGCCTTCTCATCTTATTTTCCATTACAAGTTCTGGGTTGCCCAAAAAGCAGTTTGACTATTTGAGGCAAGACTTCATGCATATGATCATTACTGTTAATTCCTTGGGGTCTTCCATATTTTGATTTTGTTGGCAATTGAATTTTGTAGCAATTTTTACCTATGTACTTTTGTGGATGTGTATTTTTATTTATTTATTAGTTTCAACTCTTGGTCTAGGAGAGAACTACTCCACAGCTATGGATTTGAGCACATGGCGACACTGAATAATTTAGAAAAAGCTGGGTTGCTCAGAAAGCAGGTTTGGTGTCATTTTGCCTTTATAATCTAGCATTTCCTACATTTGATTTTTATAGTCAACTGGCTATGTTAACTGGATTTTATCAAATTATTGGATTCATGGTAACATCATCTGAACCTTGCAGGAGTCAAAAAGCAACTGGCTGACAATTAAACGTGCTCTACAACTTGTTGTTGAGGACACTGATACAGCCAAGTATTATTCTATTTGACCTTGTGATTCGGTTCTTCTTCATAATTGAAAATATTAAGAGTTTGGTCCACATTTACATCTAGGGTGGTGGGCTCATAGCTTGCATGTCTTACATTCCTCACACTGATTTGTGCACTTTTAGTGTACCCAGATTTTGCAATATGGCACAAGTGAGCACCTACATTATTTACTCATCAGTGGGGTGGCTCATTTGATAGAATTATATGACCTTATTGTTCATGGTGTGCAAAACCAAACACTATGGGGGGGATGATGCACTGCACAGCATCATAGAATTTTTATAAGAATAAGCTACTTCGGTAGATGCTGAAACACTTATTAGGTGGGCAGAAGCAAACTATAATAGCAAGATGGACTTGATTATAAGCTTGATATTCGCTTTTAAATTCTATATAGGTCTTTTCATGGTGGATTTCATATTTCAGTGCTTATATATTTAGAAGTTTTTCTCAGAAAGCTGTATGATGATGAATTGTGGATATGGCTGCTCTTTCTTTAGCCAGTTTTACAATTCATATCTATTAAGGCTCTCCTTCCCTCTCTCCCTTTATCTCTTTTGATTCTCATCTCTTGGTGTCACTGAAACAAATTCTGCAGTTTCTGGAACTACTTGCACCATATTCTAGCCATGTAAAATGTTTTTAGGTTATTTTATTTTATTTTATTTGTGTGGGTGTGTGTATTTCCCCATAGCACTGTTGTGTTTCTTACTAACTTTTTATGTGCTTTCTTATGTAACAGCCCGAATGATATTGCCTACGTATTTTCTGGATATGCACCTCTTAGTATTCGTCTTGTTCAGCATGCTGTGCGGTCTGGATGGTCAGATTGATTCTTTATTTTCTATTTTTTTTTTTGGATAGGTCATTTTCTAAGTTTCTGACAAGTTCTTGTTGTCAGCAATACATATTATTGCCTTTAACCTAGGAAAAAAAGATAGATTATTGCCTTAATTCATCAATTCTCTTTAGCCTAATTCTTGTTACAAGTTGACTTTTGGGGCGAATAATGGAAAAAAAAATTAAAAAAAAAAAAAAAAATCCTGGTCTTATTTTAGTATTGTTGTTAATATTACTAAATTGAAAAAAAAAAGAAAAAAAAGAAAAAGAAAAAGAAAAAAGAGGAAACCTATAATGTTCAAACCAAAGCAAATCCAATGTGACTGGCAGCAGCCTCTTGAAGTGGATCAGTGATCCCATCATGCTATAATGATTTATATTAAATCATCATAGTTAGTTCTAGGTTCCTTGGAACCTTACAATTCAAAAATTGCCACATTAAGTGATAAGACTCCAATAAGTGTCTTGGTATCAAAGCTCACGCATCATGTGATACCTCAATTTCTGGGGGTGTCTTGATTATCTTCATAAATACCATATGAAGGTTTTTTTTCCCCAAATTTTCACACGCACATTTAAACTCTGCCATTTTTTTATATTGAGAGCATTGCTATTATTTTGTTGACATTTGAAACATGTTGGACACAGCCTCTTCCTTGAAGACCTGTAACAGACAAGCTTATTATGCTATCATGTGTAGAGTAACCGAGCAAGGATGGCTCATTTGTATTTATATAATGTTTACACATGTTTGGTTCTGCAAAGAGTGATGGTTGTGATGAGATATAAGGCTGTTTCTTTTTTGTTTCAATAATATTTTTATAATTTTATAATTTTATGTTTTTATGCTTTTTTTGGCTAAAAGTTCTCTAACACTCGTTTGGGAGTTCATAAAGGAATGGAATGGAATGAGTAAATCATGGAATGAAATGGAATAGATGGAATATAATGAATTTAAGTAATGGAAAGGAATGAAATGAAATTAAGTAAAGTTGTTAGGAAGTTTTAAAATAAAGCAATGAAAGGTAAGTAACCTTGTTTGAGAGTAACACAGAGGGAAATGAATGAAACCATTTTATCACAATATTATTATTAGACCCTTGTTTTAAAATAAATGGCTGAATATATAAGGGTATTTTAGGAGTTTTAGTGAAAATTTTCATTAAACTTCATTCCATTCCCTTTTATTCCTCCTAATTTTGGAGGGAATGAAAATTTGAAGTTTTGAGAGAATAGAGAGGAATGAGTGTTCCATCTTTACCCATTTCATTCCCTCTCACCTAAACTTTCGAACAAGGAAATGGACTTCATTAAAACTCCCGAATAAGGGAAAGAAAGGAATATTCTAAAATTATTCTTTTCATTCAATTCAATTCTATTCTTTTCCTCCTCCCAAACAAGGTTTAAGGCTATGTATCTTTGTATGTGGCGTAGTAGCTAAAGTCTTTTGGTCTTAGGTGTTTGAGACAAGTTTCATTACCTGACAGGTGCCTAATATGTTGATCTCTCGATCCTATGGCATTGGAACATGACCATAACATGGCCTTTGTTGAACCCCCTGAATACCCCACTTATTTTGTGGCCCATAGAAATGTCTTGGTTCCATTCATGGGATAGAAGTCAAGACACCATTGTGACAATATCTACAATTGTTCTAACTGGTCTTTTACAACAATTACCACAATTGATTCTCGCTGCTTTTGGATATGAATTTGAACTTTTTAGGAAAATTTTATTCTCTCTTGAAAGTAACAATTTGACCCTTCAGGCGTCCTATAGAAGAAATCCTGAAGCTGCTACCAGGACCACATTCAGAAACAAAAAGGGTAAACTTCTCACGATCATGCACTCTTTGGATCTCTTTTCTATCCTCGCAATTTAGGTGACTCTTGTATGCTGTACTATTTTACAGGGCAGATTCTCAAGCAGTCCATCATATGACACCGTGCAGGCTTCAGCTAATATAGACAAGTATGTTCAGCTCGTCCTAGTATCTAGGATTCTTCTTTGTTGACTTTCTTATGTTGGGTCATTTTGTCTTTAGTGACAACAAATCTTTTAATGATGATAAGCCTGTACAGATGAACATTAGACTTTGCTGATAATATAAGGAGCAGTATCACATTCCATTTCCATAACTGAAGCAGTTGCCCCCTAATTTTTACTATAGTTTTATTTTCAAATACAATAATGTCACTTAATATAAGTATGGGATTGAAGATGAGGTCACGATTTCAAAATCCATTGGTGTATGTGTAACTTACCAATAAAAAAGAAAAAAGAAGTGCTATACTCTCCTTTATTCTGACACTTCTTGACATAATTCAGAGTTGCTGATGGAAGGCGGTCTCTAGTTCTCGTTGTCTTCATTGGAGGCATAACATTTGCAGAGATTTCTGCTCTTCGATTTCTCAGTGCTCAGGTGTGTCAAATTTGTTGCTTATATGGAATCTACTCATCTGTTTTAACAATTTTTTGAATTGTAACATACTGTAAAACCTGACCATTTTTCTTCCAAACTTCAAAGTTCTGAAATTTCTGAAGATCATTACCAGCCCCGATTTGACTAACCGGTGATAATGGTCTTTTTGTTCTTGAAGTTATACTGTAAATGGCCAATCAAAGATTAATTTTGTTACAGATATGACAAGTTTCATGGAATTGTGCATCTTGCTTTAGTGTTCCAGACTGATTAACCAGTTACAATGATGTCTATTTTCATCCTCATTTTTAGGTTTCTATAATGTTTGAGTAACTTGTTCTTGCAGGAAGGGATGGCATATGATTTGATTGTTGGGACAACCAAAATTGTCAGTGGGCGTAGCTTAGCTGAAACATTTGTAGAGAGGTTGGGCTAAGGTGAAATTTTTGTTTGTTTTTTTCTTTTTCTTTTGTAAAGTTTTACTGGCTATGAGAGTAGAAACTGAGGGTTGTTGGCCTGACTTGAAGCTCATGTATGGCATGTTCAACTGATTATATATCTGTTAGCTTGTTGAGAGTAGCGTGTATGGTTTTCTGGCTTCACCTTTTCTGTATTGATTTTGCGAGGTCAAATCCCAGCAACCCTCTGAAGGAATTATTTGGTTTGAATTGAAAGAGTATTTCCACATTGTTGTGATTATTTTTCTATGGCTAATGACTTTCAGCATTGCATACATGAAATTGTGAAGAAAGTGTAGAGCATGGTATGCCTTAGGTGATGTTACCAGAAAAATGAAAATGGAGTCCATAATCCTAATCACGATGATCAGATTTAGAAGCAATCTTTCTTGCTTTTCATCTACAACCTATATAACACCTGATATACGCCATCCTTAAAACATATTTCTTCGTACACAAAAAGTCCAAAAGACAATGTTTAAATTTGGGTAAAATACATTGTTAATTTTTGAAGTTTCAAATGCATGCTATTAGTTCCTAACTTTTAACAAATAAGCAATAATAGTCCCTCTTACTACTTATGTTAGTTTTCTTGTCTGTGTCTAATAGAGTGATGACATGACATGACAATTTTTTATTATAAAAAAATCACACACATGCTTGGATCTAATGGAGAAATTTGTTTAATTTGGGTCTTTCCCCAATTCAAACCCGTTAGAAGATAAACCCTTATTCACACACAAATCCAATAGAGAGAGAATGCGTTTGTGTGCCGGCTGATCAAGGCAATTGCATATATAGCTTGGGCTGTTTTTTGGACTTTATTTTTTTGCTATGAATAGTCTAATTAATGTAATAATGTTGTCCGTAATGGCTAGTTTGGATTAAGGGGAAGTAAAGTAAAGTTGCCGGAAATTAGAGAATGCAATGGTAGAACAGCCTAAAGGTTGAACGTGGCATTTTTGAATCAATTAGGGAAAAAAAAAAAAAAGAAAGAAAAAAAACCCAAAATTATTTGCCAATAGCCCATCATTAGTGCAAGCCCGAGACCCAAATTTGGACCAAACTGACTAGCTATTGGACCCGAACCGGTTGGGACCAGTGCCCTATAGGTTAGGTTTGGTCAAGGGTTGTACTATACCAGTCCGGTCCTAAAAATTGCAAAAGACCGACTGGACCGGATTGTTTACATCCCTAAACGTGCAATTTGTGTAGAGTGCTAAAATTAATTTTTGTTACCATTTTACAAACTTACCAAAACTGTTTATTGTCAATATATATATATATATATATATATATATATATATATATTCAATTAAGGCTAATCAAAGAGTTTGCCCCAGTCAGCACATCAAAATTACATAAAGGATTATTTTAACATAAAGGTGTTCGGCTTGAAGATGTCTTGCTAAAACAAATATGATGAGCTTTCTATGAGATAGATTCTTATTATTTGTGTTTTTTTTTTTAATAGAGGGATTCTTCTTCTTTTTTTTATATACATATAATAAAATTTGAGTAAAAAATGTTAGGACCACAACTTTTGCCACAACTTACTCATTTGATAAGTTTGGAGTTGTGGATCCACCACTTTTACTTTACTACTTACAACTTGCTATGTGAACAAGTTGTAGCAAAAATTGTGAGAAAAGTTGTAGTCCAAGAATTATTCAATTTGAATCTATGATTTCCCATTTTCGTTATAATTGTTTTTTATGATTATGATCAAGGCAAGAAATTAATGTGTGTGTGTGTATATATATTATATTAATGAAGAAAACTAAAGTAAATATATTATACATAAGTAAAGTAAATAATAAAGTAATATTATAAAAAATAAAGTAAATACGTCAATACTTAAACATAAACAAAATAAATTACAATATTGTCAAAAAATTTCTCCATAAAAAAAAAAATTGTCAAAACAAATACTTACATAATAGAGGTAGAAACAGGTTTTTCCAAGTAGGAAAGAAAGCTTACAAGATTAGATATTTGTATGAAAGCTAAAAATTAAGTTCTGGTTACAATTGAAGAGAAACCGTCTTTTTATAGGCAAAATTAAGCATTATTTGAATAGTAAACAGTAAATTTGACTTTTTTACTATTCAGCAGGTTTTCAATAGCTTTGTTAGTATGTGCTGACAATAGTGATGTAAATAGTAGTTTCAGCAATTTTGTTGATATATGCAGACAATAGTGATATAAGTAGTGACTTTAGCAATTTTGTCAATATGTACTGATAGTATCATTTTTTGCAATTATAGAGCTGAAGCAAGAAATTAGTCTTCAGCTAAGTCTGGAGTAGCAATTGAGTCATGCTCAACCAAAGTCTAATCATAGGGGTAACAAAGATTATCATCTTTTGCAACAGAGGATTCGGAGGATGCTATATATTATATATATTTGGTATAGGTGAAAGACTTTTACCTGTTGAGTTAAATCCAGTGAAAATGAATTCCATTAAACTAACTAACAACAACACTAGATGGAATGAAGTTAGACATGGGCGCAAGAAGCTGTCAAAATTAGAAGTGGTGAAGAGAGCTTCGAACATCCTTGCAGAGTTTCACTATGACCAGGCCATCACGCAACCAACTTGCACTAGGGACTAGGGAGGATACAAAATGCAAACCACCTGATGGAAGTTATTTAAGGTGGAAGTGGACGAAGTTATTTTCAAGCAACAAAGGGAGGTTGGTATAGGAGGTTTGTAAAACAGGTCTCAAAAGGAATGATAATATGCCTGTCACTTACCTGCAGAACACTAAGAATGTTTCAAATTATGTAGCTTGGATTGAAGATTGTCCTAGTTCCATTTCTATTGCAATTTCTCTTGATGTATCCGGTTTACAAATTTTATTGAAATTCATTTTAAATAAATAAACAATAACATCAATACTAGATGGAGTCTGAGAAAAAAAAAAAAAAAAAAATTCTTGAAAATAAAAACGAAATTTGAAACTCACTCTAGTGTGAAGGCAATGGAAAAATTATTTGGTATTTGTAGTCAGCTTCTTGGTCTAGGTTTGTAACATGTTCAAAATAATTTTCTTGGATTTTTGAGTATTGAAATTTTAGAGATATTATAGCAGTACTAATAATGTACCCCCAAAAAAAGAGATGGAAAAAAGAATTTAGTGTTCTGGCATCACCATAACCCACAACAAAGTAAAACTTGCAAGTTGCAACAGAAAATTTAGTTTTTCTAATATTTTCTCACCGTAATAAACACGGATTCAGATCCTTTAGAGTTCCTAGGGTACTCTACCAATAGATTTTCTTAAATCCTAACAATTCTTTTATGATTTAAGAGTCTCTATCTTGCCATATCAGCATTTCACTAACAATACTTTTAAAATAATATAATAATGTTGCGAACAAAACAATTAAAATTATTATTAATTGGTCATTATGAATAAACGAATATGAGACTTAACTCTTTCTACAACACCATATACAACAACATAAAATTGATGAAGCATATAGGTAGAGTTACAAATGTACACTTGACCAACCGTATGCTATGAAAATTCTGTGAAAACGTTCATGCCATGCTGCCCTTTGTTGCAAAAGGCTGGGTCTTGAACATGCTGGTCAGATTTATAAGTGTTCCAGTCGACAATCTTTCCTGCTTTTCATTCCCATATAACCGATACATGCCATCCTTAAGCATATTTCTTTGTAGATAAACACCAACTGAAACGCTAAATTGAGCTTTCTTCACGTATAAATTCTTATATAACTAGATTTCCTGCACAGCTTTCTGAAACATTAATAGGAATTAAACTTTCTTCATGCAAAAAAATGGCTCCAACAAACTCCTAAAATACAGCTAGAATTTTATGTATTAACAGTAGCACCCACTTCAATTTGGTTGAGGAGCTCTAAAATACTTCCAGCTTTTCTCTTCGCTCTGTCAGTGCCATTCTCTGACAGTTCCTTCAATGCCTCCTCTGCACCAAGCTCCTTTGATAGTTTCAACAGCTCAAAATCACCTGTGCATAATGACCACAATACTGCTGCAGAATTCTCCCGGTTGCGTGGGGAACCAGTTCTTATAACCTCCACTAAGACTGGAATTGGCTCCGCTTGACCAATTGCGGTCTTCCCTTCTGGATGGCTGGCAAGAATGGCCAGAATTGCAAGTGCTTCATCCACCATCCCACCTCCAGCATCCTTCAACAATCTCATCAATGGGGTCACGATACCAGCCTTTACAGCCCTTGCCTTGTTTCCCTGATAGATCGAAAGATTGAAAATAGCGGTGGCAGCATCCTTTTTCCCTCTTGGAGTCCCCTCACAAAGCAATGTTATAAGAGCTGGGATAGCCCCGGCTGCTCCTATTGCCACCTTGTTCTCATCTATTACAGATAAGCTGAAAAGAGTGGCAGCAGCATTTTCTCTAGCTTCCATGCTGCCATTTTTCAATACATCTACTATATCAGGTATTGCTCCTGCATTCACAATAGTTCCCTTGTTACTCTCATTGATGGAAAGGTTGAGGAGTGCTGTAACAGCATGTTCCTGTGTCCGGGGATCTGGAGAAGACAACAGTTCTACAAGAAGTGGTATGGCTCCTGCCTCAGCAATGCATACTCTATTATCTGCATTCCTCTTAGCAAGCAACCTGAGCTCACCAGCAGCTGCTCTTTGCTGTTCTGTATTCCCAATTGCTAGTTTTTCCAATAAGGCATCAATAGCAGCACGATCACAGTCTGAAACACTGCCTCCTCCTGATTTCTTGCTTCTACAATTCGCTTGCTTTTTTGGAAGCTCGACACCATTGCTTTCACACCATAAAGCAATCAGACTCTTTAAAACATAGTTAGGAGTTAGGGCTGTGTGTAACAGTGTCTGCTGTGTCTTAGGACAGGTTTTATGTCCTGCATCAAGCCATTTTTGAATGCAAGACCTTTCATAAGTCTGCCAAAAAAAAGGTAAATATTTCTTTAGTAATGACTACTGATAGTCTGATACAAATAAACTGTTGTAAACTTAAAACTGTGAAGGCAGCTGCCAGTTTTTACCTGTCCAGTAGAGACAATCACAGGATCTTTCATCAATTCAAGAGATATTGGACATCTGAAATCATCTGGGATAACAGGAGATCTGTGCTTAATCAAGCCCTTTTCACCCTCAGAGGTCTCCACTTGAGGATTTTCAGTCAGAACCCAGTCCTTAATCTTCTTAAAGAGGGATGACATTTTTTCAAAGCAGTCCCCTGGATCTTCATTGCTTGAGATAACCATTTCATGGAACGCAAGTGACTCTTTCTTTATATCATTGATAGTCTTGAGATGCAGCTTTTCAGAAAGTCTTTTAAGTACTGCTGGGTCAGGTTCTTTTTCTTTCTGTGCTGTGGCTAAATCAATGTCCAGTTGTAAATCAAGTGTGTCAATTCTTCCCTTGGCTCTTTGGAATTGAGCATGTACTAGTTCAATCTGAAATAAATAGAAAAATTTCCCACCAATTATTAAAACTTTCAAATCAACTAAATGTTACTTTTCGTTAAAATTCATTTATGAACAGTATTTTAGACAACATTTAGGACTATATACTCTTTAAAATTGAAATTAAAAGGGTAAAGACTACGGCTGAATTATATGCTGTTGCTTGTAAAAATTATATGCTGTTAATTCTCTTCAAAATAAGTTGGGTTGTAAAAGTACCTGTTCGCGAACCTCCTCAGATAAATTAAGTTTATCATAGTGAATCTCACTCAATGCTGCTTCAATTTTTTCTGTCACTAGGTGGAACTTTTGAGCAATCTTTTCCCTTTGAAGAGCCTGTGACAAGTAAGACATTTCATACCTCAAAACTAATGATTTAAAATCAACTTGTTGAGAAACAAGAATAGAAATTAAGCCAAATTACACACAGTAAAAGTAAGTATCATACGACTGGGTGGAAAATGTATTTAACAGTTTGTAGTATTGATGGTTATATTAGTTTGTACTAGGCAACCTGAAAAAAAAAACAAAAATGCCCATATCTAGTTCTAGCTAAGCAAATCACGGTTCAAGTACAGAAGCAACTGTAATCACCATCTCACACCTTTTTCACTGAAATGCAGAACTCATTCATCTAAGGAAAGAAGAATTCATTTCTCATTTCTCAAAGCACCCCGCCCCCTCCCCCCAACCCCCGCCAAAAAAAAAAACCAAGCTTTGTGGAATTCATTTCTTAACATGCATATGCAAATCCGACTTGATAAGACAACATTCATGTACATTAAACAGAAAAGGAACTCCAAAATCTATAACCATATCAGTTTTTATTAAAAACAAGGTCTTCCTCCAACCAATTACATGGTGGTTCATAAGACCATCCATGTGTATTAAACTCATTAAATCATTTATACAAGTCACATATCTATTAAATGGGTCGAGATTATTCTAAACTGGTTCATAAGAAACTTAGGTCCTAGTTTTAATCTCTTCCTAAATTCAATGGGCACACTTGGAATCTTATTTTTAACTCTCTGATCTCCCATATACCAAAATCACACTTTGAACAAGAATATAGACATAAATATTCAACTTTTATTTATGCGATTCAATTCCTCATAAACCACAAACTATAACATATACCCAACTTTTATTTCTGTTCAACAATGTGTGTGTTTTGACTTTTGAGTTAAAAACCAAATATAAAATAGAATGATGATTTCTTTGGGGTTGCTTTAAAAAAAAAAGTCAAATTCTTCACCATTTTAGCCCAAACAAAGAAATCCCACTTTCCCTCCTCTTTTTCTCATTCTCAGCAATCAAACAGAAATCCATTCATTTAAAAAAAGAAGAAGAGAAAAGGCAAAGAAAAAGTACCAGATAGAGCTTGCTGCCACCGTTGACCGAGTTGAGAAGTTGGGTAGCAGAATCCAAACCGAGTCTGAGCGATTCAAAAGCCTTAACCACGTCATCGTCAAGCCCTTCCTCGCTGTCCCTCAATTCCTCAAACAAAGGACTCAGCAGCTTCGCTCTCCGAACCAAGTTCCCATACATCTTCTTGCACACGTTTCGGCAATCCGATAACTCAGAGATCGCCTTCGTCGACTCACTGAGCCGACTCAGAAGCAACTCGCCCTCCCGAGAATCCTCCATCGGACCCATCTGGGTCGCCCCGATTCAATAAGAAGAAAACAAAAAATTATTATTAAAAAAAAAAAAAGTTTTGAGCTTGAGAATTGGATTGGTTGGGAAATATGTTAAGGAATTGAAGGGTATAATTGGAAAGATAAAAAACACAAGAATTTTTGCAGAGGTTGTCTGAGAATTCTGAAACTGAAAGAAAGATAGGTCTTAAGGTTGTAAGGGGCAGAGAGACTTGAGGTTTAAGATTTATGTAAGAAAGAATGGAACAAAGATTTATTTAAATATTTTTAATAGTAATATATAAATAAATAAATGGAAGTATTTTTAACATGTAATCATAGCCTTAGGAAAGTTTCATAATTAGTTATGGGATTATTAGAAATTTTTAGAAACACAAGTTGGGAAATTGGTTACTTAAGTTAAGTCTTTTTGATTTACTGTTGACCAGTTTGGTGAGGAAGTTGGAATGGAGGGAGGTGGTACCAATATTTTTTTATATTATTTATTATATTTTTGACAATATTGTCCTATGCATGTATGTTGTTTTCTTTAATTTTCATTTTTCACATGTGGATGTTTTTGTTGGTTTGTTTGTCTTTTACTTTGGGAAAACAATAATGTGGACACCATGTCCAGGGTTTCTTTTCTTCAAGGTCAAAACTCATAAGTCAGAACTAGAACCTTCTAGAATTGATTTTTCTTTGTGCTCTTTGAATGGAAAGTAGTTATTTGAATTTTTGTAAAAAAGTACATAGTAATAATAATTATAAGTTTCCCAAGATGTAAAAACAATTTTTGAAGCTCCCTACCGTGTGAAGCCAATGGCAGTATTAATTTGTATTTATCCCCGAGGGGATTCAAGTAATAAGATTTTTGGTTTGAAGTGTGACGTAAATTTGAAGGCTCTAAAGTTCAATTCACTACATTATTGGCCTATAGAATTTTTGTGATGTTTCATGAGTAGGGAATAGATTAATCCGGTAAAAAAATGAGACTCACTTCCTTTTATATACACACACATGTGCACTTAGCTTCTTAATCTAGGTTTGTAACTCTTTTGTACCATGTTCAAAATAATTTTCAACGATATTTTTGGGAGATTTTACAAATATAGCTCTACCAATAATATAGTAAAATGTGAGTTCCAATTAGCTCAACTTGTAAAATTTCTGATAGTTGAATAAAATATTTGAGGCTCAATCTCCACTTATACTAAAAACTGATTGGTGTCTTGACCTGATGATAAAGAGTTATTATTAGGAGCAGACGTCATGAGTTGAAAACCTCTAAAAAAAAGGGTTTGATTTACCTCCCATACTTTTTAAACTAGAGGCGTCTTTTTGTTTTAAATACACAATAGCAAGTGATGGTGAGTTTTAATCTTTACATTTTATTTAGTTAGTGTGTGACGTGGCAATTTTTCATTAAAATCAAATGAGATTTCAGTTAAAAAAGTATTGAAGGTAAGTCAAAAAAAAAAAAAGTAAAATAGTTTTTCTATAATCACATATTTTGTCACAACTTAATGACATGTACAACTGTGATTAATGAACTATTATTTTTACACATGAACCTACTTTTTTTTTTTTTTTTTTTCACCATTCACAATCACACACAAAAGTTGTGTCTATCTTATTTCTCTTGACCGACAAAAAAAATATAAAGGTTTAACTTTAAGGATTTAAGCAAAACAAAAGGAAAGAGAAAAAGAAAAAAGAAGGGTATATTGGACCATACGAGGAAAGCCAATGTTATGGACCAGGCAGCTTTTGCGTGTTATCATCAGAGTAGCTGCCTTTTCTTCCCGCGCAGAATTGTCAATTGGACGGCCAGGATCTTTCCAGGTACCAACCTCGAAAGACTTTTTTTTTTTTTTTTTTGAGGAAGCCTCGAAAGACTTGGCTACACTCGATTTGAATTTAAGCCAGACCATACTAACCAATAGCCAATTGCCAACTGGACCATATTATTATTGTATGGTCTATAATATAATATAATGATGGTGAAATTTACATTTAAAAAGTTAACGGGCATGTTTCATGCAATATTTAGTTTTTTTTTTTTTTTTTCCGGCTGAATATGCAATATTTAGTTGGGTCCATAGAAAATAATGAGACTTTAATGTTCATGACCTATGACTCATTATTGTTTAAATTTAATTCATCACAAAAATAACTGTGGTGGAAATATTATGCATTTTTTTAGGGAAATATTATGCATTGATTAAAAACTAAAACTTAAACAATGAGGGGTATTTATTAAATTAATTAATATTGGTTCAATTCTTGACTTGATCAAATGTATATAATATATATCAATGCTGCAAAGCAACCATCAGATAATTTAAAAACTATTTAATTAAACATTTCTGAATTGTTCCAACCATACAAAACATTTTAGAGTGTCTTTTTTTTGTTTTGTTTTGTTTTGTTTTTTTTGGTTTTCCACAAAATATAAGATATATACAATGAGAATTTAAATACTTATGATATTGAAAACGTAGTAATGTCCTAAACTTGTGGAGAGGTAATTGGTATAATCATTTTATGTTATGTTAATGTAACATGAAAATCTAAGGAAATATGATCCAATTACTCATTGCTTATAATTTTTTTTTATGCTAACCCCACAATTTGAACTATTTTTCTTTTAAATCCTCAAGAATTTTGTACATAGAAATATGTCAATTAAACTACAAGACTGCTATGAGTAAGTAATATCTCTTTACATTTTTGTTTACAAATATTTCTTAAGTTTCAGCTTTTATTTATCTTGTCACATTATAAGAGTCCGTTTGAATACAATTTATTTTTGCTGAAACTGAAAACTGAAAATACTGTAGCAAAATAATTTTTAAATGTGTAAATAGTACTGTGAGACTCATTTTTAATATTTTTAAATGCATGAACAGTGCATGCACAGTGCGTAAACAGTACGTGCACTGTTCATGAATAGTAAATATTGTCTCTAAAAGTCAATAATTGCGGCTTAAAAAAAAAAAAAAAGAGAAAACGCGCTTTGAAAATGCAGACGCCGAATCCAAACCTACACTAAATGTGGAATTGAACTTGAATTTTTAAAGGAAAAAATCAAAATGAAAACAAGCCAAAGATTTAGGTGAAAAACAATATTATAAGCTAAGATAACATATTTGATGTGTGTAAAATGAAAACAATAACACCAAATGATTAAAAAAAAAAAGGTGGATAAGTTAGGTGATATATTGAATTTTGTAAACAACGACCGACTATAGAAGCTACGGAGTGCAAACGTGTCAAGATGGGTTTGGTCAACAACGCGTTAAAAACTAGCCTTGTTGGAAATGGGGTGGGTGCGCCAGCAAAACATAACATGCCACACAGACAAACCACAACATGTCATGTCAGCACATATCTCACTCTTGATTCATTTCGAAGGAGCCACGCACCTTGCCCAAAAACTAGCTGTGACGTGGACGGCATATCGGGCATATGGGCCCATGTATATCATCCATCTTGGGGTCTTGTCTTTTGTTTTAACTCTAATCTGGTGTTTGGTAGGGAGAAATTCACGTTACTTTTGATATTCGGATTCTTAAAAATGTGATTTTTTACAATTTAGATGTCTAAAAATGTAATTATTCTTATATTTGGTTTCATTGAAAATCTCTTAAAATTTTTAAGAATGTGAGATGATAATGTTTGGTATGAAAGAATTTACATTACTCCCGCCATTCAAATTCTTAAAAATGTGATTTTTTACAATTTGGATGCCTAAGAATGTAGCCATTCTTATGTTTGGTTTCATTGGGAATCTCTTAAAATTCCTAGGAATATGAGATGATAATATTTGGTTTATTCCTAAGAATGTTAAATGAATTTTTTTTTCTCATTCTATCCTTAAATTTGAATGTGAACTACCAAGTCCTTTTAAAAAAAAAAATCTTCCTCTAAATAAATAATAAAAAACAAAATATAAACTATTAATAATTTGTAGAGCAACATACACACAACATCAAAAGTGAATACCTGGTAATAATAGAGGGTCCCCTTCAAACTTTTTTTTTTGTCCACACGTGAAACCTAAATAGAATTTTGTTAAAAAATATATCAACAGAGTTATTTATCCTGTTTATGTTATTTTGGTGGGAAAAGATAAAGACAAAGGAAAATATATTAATAATTTGTTTTATATTTTATTTTAATTACTTAAATGATAAGGAAAAATGGTTAAAATTGTCAATTTATAAAAAATACAATTTTCTTTAAATTTGGGAATTTGGATACCCACATATTTTAAAGAGAATCTACATTCCTATTGAGAGGGGTTTAAAGGAGGAATCCAGATTCTCCTGGCATCTGATTTCTTGGCGTGATTTGCAACCAAATATGAGAATTTTTAAACATTCTTGAGAATCTTAAAACATTACCCTGTACCAAATGCCATATAAGTAATGTTATATTATCTAATAACTTTTTATCAAGTTTTGTGTCAATTAAATGCCACTTACTATTTGATCTAGAAGTCCATATTTTATGCAGAATTTTAAATGCAAAATTTTAAGATTTAAACACATGCCTGATGACATAGTTATTGATCTAAAACCATCTTAAAATTTTGCAAGCATGTAGACTATAAAAAGAGAATATAATTCAATGGTAGATTTGTTAAAATTTGCATCCAATAAATAAATATAGAGTGATGTAACATAATTTAGAATTATACCAGGTTTAACTTGAATCCAACCACGCACATATATTTTTGAGAAAATATGGGGGTAAAAAAAAATGCTGAATATCCGTGGGGTCTTGTTAATGGTTTGATATGGACAGTAAAGTTATAAGTTATATAAATTTCTCAGAAAAAAAAAAAAGTTATATAAAATTTTCACAAAATATTTAATGATAAGTCCTTTTAATAATAGATGATAGATAGGATAGGACCAAGCCAAGTTTCATGTCAGACACCAAATGGACCAAGATGAGATCTAGTAAAAATCTGTTAGGTTTAAGTGTTATATTGTTAGAGATATATTAATTATTCAATAATATATGCTCAAACCCAGTTTTACTTTGTGTACAAGTCAAATTTTTATTTTTGTTACAAATCTATTAACTATAGTTAGTTTAAAGTTTAGGCTTTTATAGATTTGTACTTCAGATATAGCTCTTAAGGGTTTATATATTGAACATATCTCGTTAGATTGAATTACATAACCCTCGTATTCTTGTGTTACTCTACATTATGATTCCCTTTGGCATTTATTTTAACATATTTAGTATAGTATATATATAAAAAAATTTATGAAAATTATTATGTTTTTGAAGAGTTGGCATTGCTCATATGCACCGTCCAAACATCAATCTACAATTTTTTATTTGTTTTGGTCAAAAAACGATATCAAAGTCTCAATCATAATCAGGGGCGGAGCTACATGTTAGGGTGGGGGGGCCATGGCCCCCCCAAAATTTTTGAAATTTTTTTTTTACTATATAGAAATATTTAATATTTTAATAATTAGCCCTAAAAAATGGGACTTGGCCCCCCCAACTATTTGAGTTGGTCCAATAATGTTCTTAAAAAAAATTGTCCAATTTGTCTAGTAGTTATAGAGAACGTATTGTTTCTCAAATTCATTTTTTATGGTAAAATGTGTTCTCGTATTTTTTAAAGTTTTGGATAATTTATGTCTGTGAACACTTCATTAATTCAATTGAAAATTTTTTACTCACAACGGTAGAAAATTTGGTAACTTATATTGAAAATGAAAATTGTAAGGATTTCGCTATGGAAGATGGTGAAAGATTAATTTAATTCTATGAAGCATTTAATTTTAAGGATTCATTATGAAAGATACTAATTTTTTGTGTATGTATATAGATACATGTGTTTATGTATGTGTATAAAAGTTTGTATAGACTAATAAATTAGCAACACAAATCGGCCCCCTAAACAAAAATTTCTGGCTTCGCCCCTGACCATAATCATTGTATTTGCAGACTTTCCGCGTGATGGTATGAATGATTGGACTTGGGAGGCACAGGACTGTGTTCGTGCAACAATGGTGGTCAGCAATGGATTAGAATACGGTGCACCGGGTGCAATTCACCTATCTCCTCTTAAATTTTTTTTTTTTCACTTTAATTTCATATTTTTAACTTTCATTTTTTATTTCTTTTAACTTTTTTGAATTAATGGTTGAGATTGAATGTTGCCTTTTGCAACTATCAATCTTAATCATTCATAGGGTATTGGACCTGATCTCAATCAATCGGTAATATACTATTTCGGTTCAGTCTTTTCTTTGGAGCCTAAATTGATGAAGATGAAGCTATTTCTTAAAAAAAAAAAAAAAAAAAAAATCCCTCTTATGCCTTTATTTAAGAGAATTTGGTGGTAGTTTTTGGTCCATGTGCACTGCAAGAAGTATTGGGTTGGTAAGATAACAATAAATAGTTAATCAATATATGTATCTTAAATTTTTTAGTTTGATTATTTTAGTTTTTGAGTCTTAGTCTAAATTTGTTAGTTAGATTGAATTTGGTATGTTGAGACTTTGTTTTGATGAATATAAAAAATTAGGTCTAACCGTACGTATAAATTTCAATCATTTGTTGAATAGTGAATAATTGAATTAAAACCTAACTGTTTTATTAGACCTAATTGAGTGGTCCCAATAACTCAGATTTAGACATGTTAGCTTATGTAGGTTTTTTGAGCTACAACAGGTTGGTAATTTCTCAACTTGAGTAGGTCATGATGTTTGTTTGCCGGACAAATGTGCTTTGAGGTTGTGTCTGTTTGAGAATTTCTTATTTTCTATAACTCATTTGATAATGTGAGACAAAAAGCTAAAAACTAGCTTATTTTTAACAAGCTGAAAGTTAGATTATTTAAAATAAAATTGAGACAAAAAGTAGTGTGAGACTAGCAAACAATGGATAATTTAAATAAAAAACTAAGCCAAACACACACTATGTCTTGCTCTAGGCTTAAAATGATCTCGTGAACATTATCTTAAAGATGACTTTATCAAGGCGTAATTGCATATAACATAAATTCAATGTTGTGAGAGGTGGCATGTGGAACTAATTTTTTTGAAACTAAGTTTACTATAGCTACGATAATCGTGGCCAAATGCAAAATTTTGATTAAAGATATTAGAGGATGAATAAATAATATCCACACTACTTTGAAGTAATACATAATTGCAAAGGAAATAAGTTCGACCCTTAGATAAACTACTTAATTATAAGGAAAAGATAAAACATACATTGGAAAGAAACTTACTTGCATTAACGTAACTAGACAACATAATTAGTGCTAATTTTAATTTAGAAAGGAAAATACAAAGATAAACAAGTAGAGAATATAGGTGTTTGATGTGTCATTTTCTGACATGCAAGCCTTATTAGTGGCCATTTTGGATTCAGGAAAAGGGAGAGGTATACTGTATAGAGTAGAGTTGGCTGAAAATTAGCCTCCCTTAATCCAAATTGGCCCTAGTAATTAAGACTGACAGTTATGAGCAATTGTTGTAGACCACATGTCACGTTTGTCTTGATTCTTCGAGATACTCGTCTCGATATGTTGTCACTCATTCTTTGATTTTCGGGATACTTATTCAATTAGGATCCAACTTCCAATTTATTCAAAATCTTGGCTTCTTTGTAATTGCTTGGTGAGTTGATATATAGCTACCATGTAATTCTCTGCACATGCTAAATGTGCGTTAGTTTCTCTCTAAAATACTTGGACACTTCCTTGTAGCCCTCATGTCCCATGTATTAGATTGAGTTGAAAAATTCCTCAAACTCGACCCAATTTGACCTATACACATCTCTAGTGAGCAATGTACTCAATTTTTATTCACAAGTACGAGCCTCCATAAGTAAATGTCTTCTGACAAAATATATAAAAGATATGACAAAGTTCTTGATTATATTTGTTTATTTACCTATTTGTAGTTGAGATTTTTTGAAATCTTGACACGCTTCACAAACAAGAAGCCATCTTCATTTGAGTCTTGGGGGCCAACAAAATGGGAGTGTTGGTTTGTAAAATGTGATTCGTGGGGAGAAAACTTTTGATAGGGGTGACAATTCATGTTCACGTGTCGAGTTTGTGTCGTGTCAACTCATGAGTATCCGACTATATGGATCAACACTAATCCGACATGTTTATTAAACGGGTCAAGATTTCTCAACCCTAACACGACCCATTTGTTAAACAAGTTAGTCATGTCGACCTTTTTATCAAATTTTATCAAAATGAAAAAAAAAATTATGAAAAAACAAACAAATAAATATTTTTAATATAAAATTTAGAACTAACGAGTAATTGCATCACAAATAATCATTCAAAACTAAAGTATATCTCAATATCACAAATAATCAATCACATTATGTCAAAGAAAATAAACCACAACAATTAATAAGTTTATATACCTAGGGTTTAAAGGGTATATTAGTAAAATGTCATTTAATTGAATGAGTCAGACGGGTCAAATGGGTTCCATAGGTTGAATACTAACCCAACCTGTTTATTAAATGAGTTAGTCGTGTCAACCTGAATATGACACGAACTCATTAAACCTTAACCCATAACTTGTTAATTTCATGTTATGTCGTGTTAGGTTCACGGGTCGTGTTCAATTTTGCCACCCCTAACTTTTGAGTTCTAGAGTTTACACTTCAAAATGAAATTCTTTGGAGTATGAAAGGATCGGTTTTGACCACAAAATCAATATGCAACGGATTAACAAATTAATTACCAATTAATTAAGATATGTGGTCACAATTGTAACAAGTTAATTAATGAAACTAGCAAATAGCCAAATTTGTAAAGCATGCAAAGAAAGAAATAAACAAATAACACAGTGATATGGCGGAGAAGTGGAAAACTAATGGAGTCTTCAAAGAAAAAACTACTATAAGAGTAACCTACTCCAATCAAGGAAATTCACAATAAGAAAAAAAAAATTATAGATCTAGTACATAATCAAACCTTAAAGAAAACCATTCAACAAATACTACAAATTGTTCAAAACAAAAAATTGACAACACTCATTTCAAAAGAGAAGTCTGCTGACATATTTTTGTGACACAAATTTGATGTAATCAATTGTGAGTTAGTGATGAAAAAAAGTGATAGATTCATGTAAAAATGCTCTTCTACCACTCACAATCAACCAAGTTGTTACAAAAATTATGACAAATGGTGTGGTCCTTAATAAACTATGTTGAAAAAGAATGCATGCAAGCTTCATCAATCACTTAATTCTAAAATTTCAATAGTCATTTCTCTCACTTTACTGACTTCAACTATTAACTAAAAGCAACTGATTGACTCTCCATAATTCCAAATAAATAAATGGCAATACCAAAGTTTGAAGAACAATCTCAACCTCTATTAGCATAAGATCAGGGATCATGACTCTTACCTCCATCTGCACCACCCTCTTTATTTATCTCCCTCTTGACCACTTTGAAGGTATTAAGAATTCTAGAAGAATAAAAAAAGATTACTCAAAAATATTATCAAATATAAAATATTATGTACATGTAATTAAGATCTTCTATTTCATATTGAAATCAAAATGATATTGGAAAATAAGAATAGGTTGATGTGATAAATTTAATGAGAGAAACATTTGTTGGAGTGGGTGTGTTTTAAATACTAAGGGTCCGTTTGGTTGGAGGGATGGAAAAGTGGGAGGATAGAAAATGGTGGGAGAATAGAAAAGTGGGAGGATATAAAAATTTTTAATTTCCATAATTTTTGTTTGGTTGAGAGTGAAAAAGTGGACAGATGGAAAAATTAAGTTTGCATAAATTTACTCATATACCATTGTTAAAAAATGATGCACAATTAAAACAAAAAAAGTAACAAGCAACCAAAAAAGAAAAAGAAAAAAAAGAAATGACCCAAATTATATTAAAAAATAAAAATCATGTCCAGGAAAAAAAAATCATGTCTAGTTAAAAGGAAAAAGGAAAAAAGAAAAACAAAACAAAGCACCACGCCACAACTCCAAGAAATTACACACCAAAATAATAAAAAAAAGACATACACCTAGTGAAGCAAAATGCTATTAAAGAAGCAGCAATGTGAAGCCAAAGGCTAACAAAACAAAAAAGAAAAAGAAAAAAAAGAAGTAGCAGCAACGTTAAGCCCATGTGCAAGTTGCACATGGACATTTTCGTCATTTAGCCATCATATTTCCCCTCCCAAGTTTTCTTTCCATTTTGGGGAGAAACTTTTTGGTGGTCCTAGGGAGAAAACATTTAGGCCTCACTATTTATTTTCCTTTCTCCTCATCTAACAAAACACACTTCAAAAAAATTTTCATTCCCATTTTCTTTCCAAAGTTTTCCATCCACCTTATTTTACCTCCAAACAAACACACCATAAGCCTTTGCTTTGTGTCCCACATTGGTTAGGAGTGAAACTTATTATGTGTTTATAAGCCTTTGCACATTTAACATGATAACTTGAAAATAATGGGTTAGGTATTGGTATTGGTCTTGGGCTTGGGTTTGGCTTTGTTCATATCTTTATTGGGCTTTATCTTTTTTCCCTTTCTTTCCTTCTAGCCCAATTATGGTCGGCTCAGCACCTGTTAGGCATTAACCAAGGAGCCTGTTAGAAGAATTTAATGTGCTGCTCGTTGGGCATGCATAGTGATCATTGGAGCAGCCCATAAGCCCTTTACTTATTTGCTATAAAACCCTTATTTTTACTCTTTTTTCTTCAATTTTTTCAGCTCCACACAGTCACCTCTCTCCCTCTGTTCTACTCTATTTCTTTTGCTTATCTCCATAGAAATTTCAGCTTAATTTTTTGGTTTGGGTTTTATCTTTTTTCCCTTTCTTTCCTTCTAGCCCAATTTTGGTCAGCCCAACACTTGTTGGGCATTAACCAAGCAGCCCGTTAGGGGCATTTAATGTGCTGCCCGTTGGGCACGCATAGTGACCGTTGGAGTATCCCATAAGCCTTCTGCTTCTTTGCTATAAAACCCTTGTTTTTACTCTTTTCTCTTCAATTTTTTCAGCTCCACACAGTCGCCTCTCTCCTTCTGTTCTGCTTTATTTTTTTTTGCTTATCTCCATAGAAATTTCAGCTTAATTTTTTGGTTTTAAGGAAAGACAAATAAAGTTGTTCTTGGTTCTTCTTGTTTGGGTGTGCATCCAACTTGAAGAAATTATTATAGTTTAATCCTGGGAGGTTGTTCAGCCAAGAGAGCTAGAGATGGACCAAAGATTTCAAGCTAGAGGGGGCCAGAGTATAAGGAAAAAAAAAACTCCAAATAGGCATCCACATAGTATTAATAAATTACAAATACACAGAATCGTTGTTTCTTAATACATTAAGATGCAATCATCTACCAACAAAGACGAAAAAAAATGTTTTTTTAATACTAGGCTGGCTAGGATTTTTTTTTTTTTTTTTGAAGCTAGAGCATTCATAGTAGTGGTGCTAAAAAAGTTAGATTTTAGCACTTGAAAAAACTAATTTATCTATTTTACCACCCCACTTTAAAATACACCCAACATCAAATGTTCTAATTTTTTTACCACTTTATTTAAAATAATATAAACAACTCATTAAAATAATAAAGGAAGAGAGAGAATTTGAGTTTTTTATTATTAAAGGTAAAGAGATAATCTTAATAAATTATTGTATTTTATTTTTAACAACTTGCTAAATACCAGTTTACTGTAGTTGCAAAAAAATTAGTTTTGGCTTCTCCAATAGCACATGGTTTTTTTGTGGTAAAATAGTTTTTTTTTTTTTTAATAACTAAAATACAATTACCATTGTGAATGATTTTAATGTTTTTGTTAAGTTTTTGGTCGGGTTGGACAATTGCTAGTTGGAAGGGAGCCTAAGGTTTTGGAAGGGGCCAACTACAAAAATTATATACACACACACACATATATATATGTTGGATCGGGGGCATGGCCCCTCTTGGGCCCCCACCTGGGTTCGTCTTTGAAGAGAGCCGTTCACACCGAATTTTACTCCAAGTGGCACAAATTAACTTTTTAGGACAACGCAATTTGCGTGATTCTATAGTTTGTGAGATTTTTCTAACTCTATCTATTTATTTTTTATCATTGCTAATTTTTAGGATTTATATTATTGAACCAAAACTTGTTTTTAATAGCTATATTTTCCAACAACATCATATTACTAATGAAGATAAAGTAATACCTTTAGTTTGCAACAATGAGTCAACAAGAAGAACAAACATTTCAACATAATAAAGCTCCATTAGAGGCTTTTGTTTTTATGTTTTATAATAAGAAAACGTAGAGATAGTTAAATAATAAAGAGTGAAATTATGGATTATATAAAAGAAAATGCAATGATACAATATCTAACCTCCATAGTGTGTGGTTATCTATCTCACAATGAGTATGTACTTCTTTCCTAACACTCCAAAATAATCCAGTACATGCTGTAGACATCAAAATTTTTATTATGTACCAACCGTCCAATTGATCATGATCGAGTATCTTTGATCAAGTTAACTTTCAATTGATGATGTGGACAATCAGAAAATGAAATCAAGCCATGTGGCAACATCAAATGAAGAAAGCCATGTGGCAGCGTCAAAAGAAAAGACTTATATGGAAGATTCTTATTAAATGGAAAACCAAAATTAATTCATAATTCATAATTAACTCTCAATAAATACTGAGAGAAAATTCCAAATCAAATACTATTGAGTTGCTTATAAATAGAGGCTTCTTATATGAGAAAAGGACAGAGACTTAGAGAGAAAACCCTACTGACACTCTGCCAAGATAGAGAGTCATCTCTAAGTCCACAAGTATTCTATTGTTCATCAGGGCTTATTCCTACTTCTTCAAATCAAAGTATGGATTCTCCTTTAATCCAGTTCAAGATTAAGCCAATGGCCCTTGCATCAAATCAAGTATGTTCAACTATTCTTTCAACTTGGAGACATCAAAATACGGTTCAAGATCAAGCTTCATAGCCCCCCTATGGATAGTAAAGTTTCTTGGAGATCAAATCAGAGGAGTTTATTGTACTTTTTCATTGTAAAGATTCATACAGAGGATTGTACTTACATTTATACAAATTAATACAAATTGAGTATTTGTTACACTATTTCGTGACCGTGTGATTTATCTTTTACGAAAATTGTGTGTACAAATTTCTGGCATGCCTGGTGGGACCTTTCTGCCTCTCATCTCTTTCTCCATCCTAGAAATCTTAAAGTCTCCAATCTACCAAGATCAATAGCCTCAAAAAAGTCTCAGATGTTCAAGAATGCTACCAAAAGCGTTGGAGGGTCAGCAAGTAGTAGTACTTCCACGGGTCCTATAACTCGAAACAAAGCCAATGCAATGAGATTTTTCATAGCAAAAGAAGGTGGTGGGAAAGCTCCTATGACCAAGCTCACCAATGATCCACCTTAACCAAAGACGATTATCTCCTTAAGCACTCTGGGGGCAAGAAAGGACCTTCACAAAGGCGAGAGATTCAACATTCATTTTAGAGAACTCAATGTTAGGGTACAAGTCTCCTTACTCTACATAAAATGTTGAGTCAAGCACTACTTCGTGGCTGGGTTCTTCCCTAGGATCCTCTCAAAAGGTTACCTCTTCAATCTTCTCAGGAAGCTCATCTCGTACGATATTCATGTCGACCATGATGACGGAGACTACTACTGTTGATCAAAAGATTGCTGAAATGGGGTGTGCCATCTCTAAACTTACCAAGACTGTGGAGGAGAAAGACCTTCAAATTGCCACCCTTATGAACAAGCTTGAGGTTCATAATTGAGGGGAGTCTAGCAATGGCTAATCTCAAAGTCATCAGCATATGTTGCAAGGGGCTCATACATCTTCTCCAAAGAAGGCTAACAACTAACAAGGAAGCTCTGCCTTTATCGAATCTCTATCAGTCCAGCAATTGCAAGACATGATAGCAAATACTATTCGAGCTCAGTATGGTGGCACACCTCAAAGTTCTCTTATGTACTCAAAGTCGTAAACAAATAGGGTTGACAACTTACGAATGCTTGCAGGTTATCAACCTCCCAAGTTTCAACAGTTTAACAGAAAGGGAAATTCCAAACAACACGTTGTCCACTTTGTCGAAACTTATAACAATGTTGGCACAGAAGGAGATCTCTTTGTGAAACATGTTGTTTGTTCCCTTTGAGGGAATGCCTTCGATTGGTACATTGATCTTGAACCTGAATCCATTAACAGTTGGGAGCAAATGGAAAGAGAGTTTTTGAATCACTATCACAGTACTCGTCACACAGTGAGCCTGATGGAACTAACAAATATGAGGCAATGGAAGGATGAGCCTGTCATCAACTACATTAATCGTTGGCACTCCTTAAGCCTTGATTGCAAAGATCACCTTTTAGAAGCATCTAGGGTGGGAATGTGCATCCAAGGTATGCATTGGGGACTACTTTACATCCTCTAGGGGATCAAGCCTCGTACCTTTAAAGAACTTGCTACTCGGGCACATGACATGGAGCTTAGCTTGTCTAGTCGTGGAGAAAAAGGCCTACCCATTGATAAAGATACAAAGAGAGGTGACAAGTACTCCAAGTCTACCGTTGAGGAGTCTCTTGCCATCACTACAGAGCCTATTCATTACAAGAAGAACATAAGTCTACCACAAGAAAAGGAACGACATCGACCCACCTTAAAAGAGATGGAAGAAAAGACATATCATTTTTCGGACTATGATATTTCAGGAATGTTTAATGACCTCCTAGAAAAGAAGATAATTAACGTACCAGAATGCAAAAGACCGGAAGAAATGGGTCACACCAACGATCTAAAGTACTGCAAATACCATCGAGTTGTAAGTCACCCGGTGGAGAAATGCTTTGTTCTGAAAGATATCACCATAAGGCTTGCAAAGGAGGGTAAAATCCTTTTGGACCTGGATGAAACGGTTGAGTTAAACTATACCACATTCATCACTCCATTCTTAGCTTTAACAAAGTCACAAACTCCAACAAAGACACTGTCACCTTTAGCTTCAACACTGGGGGCATCTGGCAAGTATATTCAATTTGGAACAATTGGAAATTTTCACATGCCATGCTTAGGTCCACTAAATGAAGCTAAAATAAAAGGCAAGCCAATGAATGAAGATGGGAGTTGGGCTCTTGTAACTCGAAAGAAATCTTGGAAGCAATGCAACCTGAAATCACAAGTGATCCACGCAAAAAAGTGATATCGAAAGAACAATCCAAGACGACCTCACGAGAAGGTAAAAAGGAATCCAAGCATCCAAAATGAAGAAGTTCATGATGACAAATTGTTGCAACAAAGAAGCAACATCACCCTATTTTTTCCCCAAAAGTTATTTCAAGGCGAGAAATGATGGCTTGAGAGTTGAAGAGTCAAAAGTATGTGATGAAAAGCCTCAAGATCAAACTTCCAAAGCATTCAGCAAAAGAGCTCGTCCATATACATCCCAAGTAGGATATTTGGCACTTGCAACGTGACGACTATTTAATATGTTGTCCATATACATCCCAAGTAGGATATGGGGCATTTGTAGACATCAAAATTTTTATGATGTACCCACAACCGTCCAATTGATCATGATCGAGTATCTTTGATCAAGTTAACTTTCAATTGATGATATGGACAATCACCAAATGAAATCAAGCCATGTGACAACATCAAATGAAGAAAGCCATGTGACAGCGTCAAAAGAAAAGACTTATATGGAAGGTTTTTATTAAATGGAAAACCAAAATTAATTCATAATTTATAATTAACTCTCAATAAATGCTGAGAAAGAATTCCAAATCAAGTGCTATTGAGTTGCCTATAAATAGAAGCTTCTCATATGAGAACAGACTTAGAGAGAAAACTCCACTGACACTCTACCAAAATAAAGACTCATCTCTAAGTCCACAAGTATTCTATTGTTCATCAAGACTTATTCATACTTCTTCAAATCAAAGTAGGGATTCTTCTTTAATCCAGTTTGAGATTAAGCCAACGGCCCTCGCATCAAATCAAGTACGTTCAATTATTCATTCAACTTGGAGACATCAAAGCATGATTCAAGATCAAGCTTCAAAGCCCCCCTTTGGATTGTAAGGTTTCTTGGAGATTGAATCAGAGGAGTTTATTGTACTCTTTCATTGTAAAGATTCATACAGAGGATTGTACTTACATATATACAAATCAATACAAATTGATTATTCGTTACACTATTTTGTGACCGTGTGATTTTTTTTTTACGAAAATTGTGTGTACACATGCATATATATAAGTCAATGTAACTATATTTACAATCTGCAATATTTTACCACTCAAAAATTACCACAATTTATATACCAAGTTCTTGTCACTTTGTGTGTTATGACTAAAATCTTGTATACCTATTGAATATCGAAAAAAAAAAAATGTATACCTATTCTTTTATAATACTCATTACTTTCTTAGGTTGGTTCAAATTCAATATTCGGGTAATACACTCATTAGTGGCAGTCTTTCATTTTGCTTGCTGCTAGCAAAAAGAAAAAAATCTAAATGGACAGTGACTTGCTTCTTTAATTAGTTTGGTTTGTGGTTTATGATATTTACTTGTGTTACATTAAGTCTTGTAATTGTGTTTGACTTGTAATTATGTGATGTTTTGTCACAGAATTATAAAAGGGGGAGATTAATTATTATGGTTTAGATGCTGGTTAATTCGAGTTGACAAACATAGTGTTACAGAGGGTTCAAATCTATTGTAATTAGTTTAGGTTGTGTTAACATATGTACGGTATCAAGAGCTGCTTAAGAATTTGAATACCAAAGAATTTCGATCGAGTGAAAATTGAACTCACTCAAGTGAAACATTAAAATAGGCAGAAAGTTTACACGACAATTGCTCCACTCTCACTCAAGCAAGATTGTTGAAATCTGAATTTGAATTCTACTAGAAGAGTGATTACTCTAGACTCTAGAGAGAGAGAGTAACCACAAAGTAGATCAAAAATTTTTCTCCTTAAGCAAAAATTTATAATCCCTTTTTGTGTATTAAATGGTCCTAAACAAAAACTAATTGTGTAATTACTTCATCTTGAGCTTTAAGCTATTTTTGAAAGCACATAATTAATTCTCAAATGGTGGGTCACAATTGCTAAGTTCAAAAGCTCTGGGTCGCAAACAATATTTGTCAATAAATTAATTATACGTAATTGTTTAACTTTTAGTGAATGAGCAATTTTCCATTGAAGAAATTCTTGATTGATTCTCCACTTCATTACTAAAATTTGGCTTCCTTTTAGTGCTTTCATTAATCCTGCTTTAGGTATATATATGGTGATTAATTATTGAGGTTGAATTGTGTGTTGGATTATGTGTTTGAAACACTCTATTTGTTGAATTAATCCCCTGTATAAGTGTTTGGGGGGTCTAAAAAAAACTTTTTCATTTACATAAACAATGATGTTTTTAAAAATCAATTCTAAATCACGGCTTCAAATTAGATTTTCCAGTAGTCATACAAGACATTACTCTCAGTTTATTTTCTAAAAATTCATGGCCAAAAAGGTTACTATTATTATTATTATTATTATTATTTTTATAAATAAAAAAATTAAAAAAAAAAAGTTATTCATGCCTACATTAACCGACAAGGCCACAAGGCTATACATTTCAGTATCGGAAAACCCACCTCCCTCTTTTTATTTTTACCTTCTCCTAATCGGCTAATACTAATAGAGAAAGAAGTCTTGCATAGCTAGGAATCATAGAGAGAATAGGACTACTCTGTGATTAAGGCCTATGGCTCTCTCTATATATACCTTACTTGCCCACGCTTGTATTCTCTATACTCTGCATTCTCTAGCTGTATAGGCAATACAATCTTCTAGATTCACTTGCGTAGGGTTTCCTTTAGCATACATATTTCTAGCCTGTAAGAAGAAGAGTATGGCTTTGAAGTTGAAGAGCTCCGACAATAAAATTTTCGAGGTTGAAGAGCTTGTGGCTGTGCGGTCTGAAACCATCAAGAGCTTGGTTGAGGATGGATGCGCCGACAACGATATTCCACTGCCAAACGTGGATAGCAAAACCCTAGAGTTGGTGCTAGACTGGTGCAAGAACCATGTGGACATGAAACTCGACGAGGAAAAACTGAAGGAATACGAGGACAAATTTATTGAGGTTGATCAGGCAGTTCTCTATGATCTTCTATTGGCTGCAAACTATCTCGATATCAAGGACTTGCTGAACCGAGCGTGTCAGAAAGTTGCGGACATGCTTAAAGGAAAAAAACCCGAACAAATTCGAGAGACGTTCAACATCGTGAATGATTTTAGTCCAGAAGAAGAGGAAGAAATCCGAAAGGAGAACCTCTGGGCCTTTGAAGAGTGATTGTTTTTTCTGTTTACTTGATTAGTAGTCTTTAAGGATCATGAAGATTTTTGTTTTCTTTTTTCTCTGTAGTAGTAGTATTTTCTTTGAATTTCCTTTGTTAGCAACCGATGAAACTTCTTAATTTCGTATAGCTTGTGGCCTTGTCGGTTAATGTTGGCATGAATCACTTTTTTTTTTTTTTTAATTTATAAATAATAATAATAATAATAATAATAACCTTTTTTGCCATGAATTTTAAGAAAATAAACTAAGAGTACTGTTTTGTATGACTACTGGAAAACCTAATTTGGAGCCGTGATTTAGAATTGATTTTTAAAAACATCATTGTTTATGTAAATGAAAAAGACCCCCCCAAACACTAATACAGGGGATTAATTTGATTAATTCAACAAATAGAGTGTTTCAAACACATAATCCAACACACAATTCAACCTCAATATTTAATCACCATATAATCTTCTGTGGTATTTTTAGGTAATTTGCTTCCATTAATCTCACCACGTACAACTGTAGTTGATGATCTATTGGTTGTCAGTGACTTTGTGCTTTTGTCTCAATTTTCATATTTGAAATTTGAAAAATACCAATTTCGTAGTTTTTTATTGATGAATTTTAAAAGAAATGGCGTTTGTAATAATTGGTTTAAGACATTATTAAGCACCGATTGAATCATAAAAATAATCGCTTTATGGTTGCTTCCTTTTAATTTTTTCACCAAGAATGTTATATTTAACATTTAAAAGATATTTTGATGTCATCAACGAATAATCTTATTGGGTAATTAAATGTGAGTAAAGTCTTACATTAAGTGTCTGTTTGGTTAGCTTATTTTTTGCCAACTTATTTTACTATTTAACTTATTTTTACTACTATTCATGGGTCCTACTGCACTTTTTGATATTATTCATGGGTCCCACTGTACTATTTCAACTAACATTTACCTTTATTTGCAGTACTTTCAACAAAAAGTTTTCAGTTTCAGCATAATAAGCGGATCCCAAACATACCCTATGTGTGCGTTTGGCTCCAGCTTAAAAAGCCAGCTTATTTTACTATTTAGCTTATTTTACTAGTATTTATGGGTTCCACTGTATTTTTTGGTACTATTTATAGGTCCCACTATATTATTTTAGCTAACTTTTACCTTTACTTTTATTTACCGTACTTTCAGTAAAAAGTTTTCAGTTTCAGCAAATATGCAGATCTCAAATATTGGACACTAAGGTTGAGTTTGGATACACGTCTCCATCTGCGTTTCAGCCTTTTTTTTTTTTTTTTTCCTCTCCTTTTCTGCTTTTTAAGACAAAATGTACTGTTCACGAACAATGCACACTGTTCACGCACTCTTCATGAACACTTTATTAAAAAAAAAATATATTAAAAATGGGTCCCACAGTAATATTCACACATTTAAAAATTATTTTACAACAGTGTTTTCAATTTTCAGTTTTCAGTTCAGCAAAATAAGTTGTATCCAAACGGACCCTAAGAATCTATTTGGCAACAACTTATTTAGCTGAAATTAAAAACTTTTTGCTGAAAATACTGTAAATAAAACTAAAAAGTAGCTAAAATAGTATAGTAGGATTATGAATAGTATTAAAAAATGCAATGGGACTCATGAATAGTAGTAAAAAAAAGCTAAATAGTAAAAAAAAACTACATTTTTAAGCCAATTCCAAACGCAACCTAAGTGTGCGTTTGGGATGAGCTAAATTTTTCAGTTTATCTCTACTTTCAACTTATTTTTGCTACTATTTATGAATCTCACTGTACTTGTTAGTACTATTTATGAGTTCCACTACACTATTTAGCTAACTTTTAACTTTATTTATAGTACTTTCAGTAAAAAGTTTTCAGCTAAATAAAATGTTCCCAAACAGACACTAAATACTAATGAGAAGAGTGAGCCATTAATATAACATATAGTTGGCCCAAACCAATAAGTTTAAACTTTGAATTAAGTAATGTCTCTATATGTTATATTAACTACACAAATTGAGTCTCTCCAAAGAGTTACAAGGTCGTGAGTGTTCAGCATGGCAAAAAAATTGCTGTATTTCATCTACTGTCCTAGTATAGAAGGGCCTTGCTTTGTAATCTGGTTTGTGTTAATAATATTCTTTCTGATTCAATAAAAAAAAGAAGAAAAAGAAAGAAAGAAGCATATTTTTATATGATATCGAATCTTACTCATTAAAGTATATCCTTGGAAGAATTCGTCCAAAGTCTTCATGAGTTCATGTAGTACAAGTTAGAAATACCATGGAAATTGGCTACCCCTATATATTTTGCAAGCACATTGCTCCAGTAAACATAGAATCGTAGGAACTTACATACACTGATAGAGTATAAACCTCAGAATGGATTGGAGTTGGAGTAGTTCATATTTATCAAAGCAAAGCAAACAGGCTGAAATCGATGATGAATATTGAATTAGTTTTTTAGTTTTCTGGTGGGAAATGGCAAACCAGGATCTTGGTTGTTTCTAACAATTATAACACAAGCTTCTTTGCAGGCAGTTTCACATGCAGCAGGATCTACATTGGGATTATCTTTCAAGCACTGTGGCTTACATTGATTGGTACATCCTTGTAATAATTCTTCCTCTGTCTGGGCACACACCATCACAACCAGCAGGGAGACAATAAGGAGCATGGAAATGGTTTTCTTGGTGCCCATGTCTTAGTTATCCTTGATGTTTAAGAAAATATTATTGGAAAGGGTGAAGAAAAGTTATGGTGACTTTGGATCATATATAAAGGGCATACGGTTGCACCAGTAAAGGAAAGATCATATATACGTTCCTCCTCACTTGGAGGTTAAGCTAGATTTTCTAAATAAAGGTCATCCGGAGAAAGATGATGGCAAAACAAAGATGGTGGAAAATGATTTTGAATTGGTCACCAGTGTAATTTAGTTAATTAGTTATGGATGCCTAACCAAAACTATCTATAAGTAAAAATTTCACGAAACAGAATAGTTTAAATTGAGCCTGAATTAATCTCCAAGGTGATCTAGTTAATCAGTTGAGTATGCCTAGCTAAGCAAAAGAATCTAAAGTAAATTAAAAATCTCGAATAGTTTGATAGTCTTTGAAAATTAAACATTGACCGTATTATTGTTTTAACCGTACAAATGTATTTGTAACGAAAGAAGAAAGAAAAAAGAATTGAAAGGAACATAAAGGAAAACAAAACCATAGGAATTATAGATGATGATGCATGAAAAATCAATAAGTTACTTTTTCCTTTGGAGGTGCTGGAAGGCCTACAAGAAAGAAGAACGCTACCGGAGGGCACCGATAGGATGCCAGCCTAAACTTCTTCGATATTGAAGTTAAAGACTCATATGAACCCAATAAAACTCAAATGGTAGTAGTGTATGGATTTTGTCACATGCACCTCGAATTGAATGAGGTCAAGCCTTTATATAGGGGATTCTAAGTGGGTCTCCTTGTTTTGTGTCACTTTTCTCATGGAGATGGGTTGGTTAAGTGGAGTTAGTGGGAACAAATTACAAGAAGATTGCTCCCATGCTTTGAAGTAGTGGATTTGTAAAGTAAATTCTGTTTGTCGTACCTAAGTATGATTAAATTTGTCTTAGTGTAGAATGATCATCATTGTGGACGACTATGCTATGGACAAGCCTTATGACATGGACGTTTGTTTATGGTTGTCTATGTGAGTAGGTGACATTTTCCGTATAGACAAACAAACACATGCTGCATGACAAGTTGGATGAGATTTTCATTTTATTTTGAATCAGATACAGAGTGTGATAAGTGTCAAATGATTAATATTGTATGTTGGAGTTTTCATCATTTGGAGGGTTGGATGAGTGATTGGAGGAGTTGGATGACCTGTGTGACGGATTGCCTATGTTGGGTGGCTTAAGGAACTTGTTGGACTATTCTTATTTTGATTGGATGAGGAGGTTGCTCGCTGGAAGAGTCTTAGTTGTTAAGTAGAGAGGTCATCACTTTCAGTCTCCTTTGGAAGAGCCTAGTTTAGAAGAGTCGTCTCTGAAAGTCTGTCCTTTGGAAGAGCTAACATATGTTGGACAAGGTCATTTGGGAGACTTTCCCTTTCAGATGGAAGGTATCATGGTTGTCCATGGGGTTGGAAAAATCAAAAATCACTTTGGGTGGTGACGATGGAAGGCCGACTTGGTGGACATGTCAAATGAGTCTATTGTAGAGTGGCAGATAGTTCGTTTAAGGAGTGAAAAGACTATTCTTATCAATAGTATTAAAAAACATTCACCAACCCAATCACAAATTTAGAATCGCTAGTTGCTAGTAAATTAAGAGAAAATATCAAAAAATAAAAAATCTTCGTCAATCCTAAACCATAATGAACATCGATGACGCTAGTACTAACTCATTAATCAAGTCTAACATCAAAAATAGAAATTAAATCATTCTTTAGCAAGCAGAGGGTATGACATATCATATTAAAACTGACTATCTCACACTACATACCTATTACACACTGATTGTACACACTCTAATTGAATAGGTTGTGGCATTGTCAGTGTACCAAGTCTGCGTTTTAGTAGGAATCAAATCACTAACGGAATACAACTAGCTCAAAAAGATATTTAAAAAAAAAAAAATTTAAAAAATTTGGCAAGAGATACACTTCATGCATCTATTAAATAAGTTTATTAAATAAATAAATAAATAATGTTTAAGTTTTCAGTTATTATACTCCCCTCCCCACATTTACTTTTCTAAAATTACAAACAATTTACATTGATATCCTGGATGACAAAAAATAAAATTTTGAAATTTTTTTAATTTTCTATTTTACCATCTACTTAAGCTATCATCCACATCCCATCTAATAGAAAATTTGGTATTTACTAAAGCTTTTTATCTTTCGTAACTATTTAAAACATTTTTTCAATCATCTAAGGGAGGTTAGTGTAAATAGTTTACATTTTAGAGAAAATTAGTGTCTTAATCCAAACTAGAGAAGACATCAATATTGTAATATTTTCAGAGGAGGTGAGTGCAATTTCCCCAATCCAATACACACTTATTCTTGGCGTATGACGTTTAAGCTTGGGCTAGGCTAGAGGTTTCAGTTATAAACGTGAATTTTGGAGGGGTATCATCTAAATGAAGTGGCAACCTCTCATGTCTACCAGACTGGTACATTGTCCCTGTTAGCAAGTATAAATTCTTTGCTACATTTAGAGGGATTTTGCCTCAGGTGGGCTTCAAAACTGAGCTCCCCCGCACCTATTAACTGGATGTGCCAGTCGACCTAAAGGCAATTGGAAATAAATATGATATCTTCTTGGGAAAGGTATGAATTGCTGAATTCTCTCTCTCTCTACCACTGAAAGCAAACAATAAATGTGTTACTTCAAGTTTCAACTATATTGTTGTAAGTTTTAACTTCAAGTTTCAGTCATTGTGTCCAACTAAAAGGATTGATTGAGAAACATAAACAATTAATAAGAAGGTATTACATATCTTGCGAACAGAAAGAAAGAGTATGATGTATCTATAACACAATATACACAAGCTGAATATTACAGGCAGATAAATGGTTCCCACAACTTGAGCAGCTATAAGTTAATTCAGTTTCAAAGGTTCTGCATCATGAAGAGGCCGGGCGGGGTAGTCGCTTGGCAATTTCCTGCCAAAAGAAGGAACAAGCATTCAGTATTCCAAGTACATAGGAATTTCTTTTTATGCGACAGCTAGAGATAGTGGGGGAGGGGGAGGTGGGGTTCAAACCTCAGACATAAAGCACCACAGCAGATGCGATTATCATTGGGCTATCACTTGAACCCCAATATATAGGAATTGCACAACTATAGATTCCACAGACAAGCCTATTTGCAGGCCCAGCTAATAGCCTTGACAATAGCAACATAGTCTGTCAACAAAATGTTTCATTTAAAGCAAGTGCTCCACGATGAAATGGTGCATATAGTCTCACAGAGTACCAAATTACAATTGACTTGTATATAGTGTACCCTGTTTATACCACCAATAATGAGAGAGCGCTTCTAAAAACTACTCAGTCTCAATCATTTAGAGTTGTAGATGGTGTATATTGTTAGCACTAGCAAATACAGCTGCTGACAGAAACATATATTCTAAAATTTCAATGTCAAAAGTACCTCAAACAGCTGATTTATATTATCTGCTGTCTTTGCAGATGTCTCAATAAAAAACATTCCATTCTTCTCCGCATAGTCAATGCCATCCTGCAAGCCAAATAATGCATGCGTTATATCTAGAAAATGGATATAAATTTGTGGTATACAGAATGCATCAAACTGAGGAGAATTTCACTCACCTGAACCGGTATTTCGCGCTTCTCATTAAGATCAGCTTTGTTACCGACTAAGGCCATGACTATATCAGGACTACCATGTTTTTGTAGCTCCTGTAAAATGCCAAATCCATCAATTGGTTGGAAAAGCATATTAAACTGCAGCCATAGGAACTAAATTACCAAACTTAAAAATAAATGCAGTTTATATATCCACACATCTTTCTGAGTACAAAGATCCCATCTATAAGCAGGGAGCACTTGAACCACACATCTATATAACAATCCAACTATCTCAAAGTTAAAGTTTTTCCTTTTTCACCACAGCTCTTGGAACTCCAAGAGAGTCTGTTAGTCAAAAAAATTTCAATTGATTAAAAATTTAAAAGAACGATTTATATTCATCCAAATCTAGATATTTGTTGCCAGCAAGTCAATCTCTAGACACTCTATAGTGTAGAGATTAGACAAGAATTAATTAAAGGGCACATGCACATGAGTACATCAGTACACACATAAAGGTAAGCTCACTTCCTTTTAATGAGCTTTGCGATAGACAAACCCAAGCCGTTATGTACAATTTTCATATAGTTATAACCACTTAAGTCCTCGTAAACACAATTAGTAATATTATCGAACTTGAAAAACCTGCACTCTGTTTTAATTGGAAAAAGGAGAACATGAAATTGTTGAGAAGAAAAGAAATAGATAATATAAGTTAATTCAGTAATGACTACTGACCAACTATTACTGTATCAACTTCCTGATAGGATGTAATTGCAAACTGCAGGATAAATGATACACCCTTTAAGCAGCTCATATTCTCTATTAATGACACTGTCAGCATGAGACAGACATGCAACCTAGGTTATTGGAAAGCATGTTGATGATGCATTACAAGCTAGTTTTGGTGTCATCTTTGAAATGGATTACTTTTTTAATACAAAATATCACAACAGAATTCCTCCCACTGTCACAATTGTACTGAGAACAATTCTGTACAAATTTGATTTTAGGTATGTAGCCCATTAGATGAATTTTACTTAGAGCATTGTTTCAGAGTAATGAGAGTTTCTAAAAGAAAATTACTAAAATAAATATTCCAAAATGAAAAGTCATAACCTGCAAGAAAAAAATATTATGGCACATAGGTGAACACAGATATTCATCCAACCAACTGATCAACAAACCTAATCGGCCGTCAGTCTGATTTCCCAACTTAAACTATTGCCAACCAAGACCATGCAACCATATCATGATTAAATTAGCAAATTTAAGTAATACACAGTGAGAACTAAGATGTCAAGATCTTATTCAGGCAGTACAAGAAGCATCAATAGGTTTGTCCCTCTAAGAAACTTCTTTTATCAAAAGTTTATGCACTGCTATGTTCCAGTAAAATTAGACTTATTCCATTCACATAACATTAGTGCATACACTGCATTTGATTTTTTTTTTTTTTTTGATGACATAGGGAACCTTTCTAAAGAAGAGCCCTTTGGACTTGCCTCTAGCCAGTAAAACTTATGGGCAACTAACCCCACCCACCAAAATCAATTGTCACGAAATTCAGGGGCATTCACCCCCTGCATTAAATCTTTGTTACCAGCCCAAGCCGCCACTTAAAACATATCTGTAAACAAAGTTTACCAGATAAGAATACCTCCACCAGATTCTTTTCTTTAACACTTTATGCAATAAAGAATATTAGATGGACAAAGGGGGGCGGGGGGCAAGAAGAATATTAGGAAGAAACTTGGAATTTCTTTCTCATGTCAAGCCATTAAGAAAATTATTGATAATTAGAAGTTTTAAAAAGGTTTGACCATCGATACAAATAAATTATGGCTCAAACTTCAATTCTATATTAGGTGCTTAATCATCAATGTACAACCCCATGATTATATGGCTTTATCCTTTCCATAATTAAATGTTGCAGGGAAAAAGAAAACAAACAAACAATAAAATAACTAACACTAAGCAATCCCTGAAAAATCTACCTTAACCCAATATTGTGCTTTGGCAAATGATTCTGGGCTTGTTATATCATATACAACAACTGCAACTGCAGCACCTCGGTAGTAAAGTGGCGCCAATGCAGCATACCTGAATAAGACAAAATCAACAATTAATTTTCTCGTGCAAAAAGTGGCATGCATGGGCAAGGGAGATGGGGTAGACGTCCAATAGAAACAAGGACCTTATAAGATGAGCTTGTTCTATGATATATAAATCTTTAAACTTTTTATATATTGAAGCATGATTTGACCACCATACCTCTCTTGGCCAGCAGTGTCCCATATTTCAAACTTAACTGTTGTAGAGTCTTGTAAAGCTATTGTCTGTGATAAGAATGAAGCTCCAACAGTAACCTGAAATTATTTAAACCACCAATTGTAAGTGTATCATAAATTAACCTCTAGGGCTAGGAGGAAGGATAGACACCCATATCCATTCACATAGATCATTATAAATAAATAAAGCTAACCATTTTTTTATGTAGTTTACTAAAATACAAATTTACTTTAACATATTTTACTTATCAAAAAAAAAAAAATTGCTTACCTTGGAAGTTGGGTCAAACTGACCACGAACAAAGCGAAGAACAATACAGCTTTTACCAACACCAGAATCACCTAACAAGACCAGCTGCACACAGTGACAGATGCAAAGGTGAGTTGCATTTACTCATAACAGGATTAATACAATAAAATCATTATCAATTTCACAAAGACCTGTAGGTTTTATCTCAACCACTTTCTCCTAAGCGCCAGCATGGAAAAAATTAAAATAAAAAAGCCTTTCAGTTGGCAAATTAATTTTGTCTACTACTATACTACATTGTGAATCAACTGGAAGCAATAAAGCTGAAATATGGTACCAATTGCAAATAGCCCAATCTTTACACTTTTTTTAATTTTATTTTTATAAATGCAAATAGTCCAATCTTTACACATTTTTTGCACAAGTAATTTTAAAGATCAAATTTGTTCTCAGTTCAACTAGACTAAGCTTTCATCCCAACTAACTAATTCAACAGCATATATCCTTTTCCAACGATATTGTGTCCAGCAACATATATCTTTTCTCATATAATTAGATCTTTGACCATGGATCCTAAGGGATATTGATAATAACCACTTCTAGGGAAATTTAAAACTAGCCATTATCACTTAAGTAGCTAAGTCAACTTACTTCCACAAATCACACATCAATTCTATTTCAATTGGACTTTATCAATACAAAAAATAACAAAAATGAATAAATTGCTCCACGATGTCATTTCATTTACTCAACCAATTGCAAAGTTTCTTGAAAGGGCAAGACTTAGGTACAGTAGTAGTTAGGTGCTGTTCCTTAGGTTCATTTTTTAAATTTTGCCATGTGGATTTTTTCATGGGATGGAAGTTATTTTTTTTTTAATTAAGTAGCCATATGACTGAATCATAAGAGGAGACCTAAGGAACCGCACTAAGGTAATGTAACTAAGTTTATCCTTCTTGAAAATATAAAAAACATATAAAAGCCACAAGTCGATATCAACTGAACCTAAAGATTTGACTAAAACAGTAGCCTTTGAAAACACTTTGCCGCTAAAAAAGTACCTTCACACGGAGATTTTTGGCGTCAGACACTCCGCCATTCTCTGAATTCAGCCCGGGCAACTGCCCGGAAGACCTGTCTGCAAACATTAAAACCCCAAACAATCAGACTCACCATAATCGCCATTAAGAGTCAGTAGCAACCAAATCCACAGAATGACAACCACCCTATTGAAAAACCCATTTCCCCAGCTTTTCACTAAATCAATCTCGTTCAGCTCAGAAATTCAATAAATCAACCAAATTCTCAAAACCCAGATGATAATCTACAAATTTGGGTACAAAGATTCCAATTTACAGAGAGAATATTCAATTCAACCAATCTGATCCGAGAAAAACCCTAGAAACACATGATTCCTAGCTCTTCATCAAATAAGTCCTTTTTCAGCTCAGAAATTCAACAAATCAACCAAATTCTAAAAACCCATATAGAAATCCACGTATTTGGGTTCAAATCCCCAAATTTCGGTTTTGACCAAATCTGAACCAGAATAAGAAACCCTAGAAATTTCAACAGGAGGACAAAATTAAGTATTACCTGGAAGAGAAGAGGAGCAACCCATGGCTACCAGAGACTGTAGGCTCGTACGTATAGTTGTATTTCTATAGTATATGATTAGGGTTTATGGTGAAAAGGGTATTGTCAATTGTGAGAGAGTGAATGTGCAGAAAGAGAAAATGGCTATATGGGTTTGTGTGGAATTTTAAGGTCGTTAATGGCTGATACACTATAAATTTTTAGAGACCCCATTAACCCATTTTATACGTATCGTGCCACAAAAGTATGTACCCACCACCGAATTAAAAACCAAAATAACTGAAAAAACTAAAAAAGAGAAGTTTCCCTCAGAAAAAACTAAAAAAGAGAAGATGGTGATGATGAAAGACAAGATTTTATCGGAAACCGAGGTTGTATCTTCTGTAACGGTTACATACAATGCTCGTATAGGCTTATATCTATGTAACAGGTATCTTTGTATGTAAGCTTTATAATTTGTTAAAGTTTGTCACATATATTCTTTTCTTTCCCTTAAATACTTATTCAAAAATAAATTTAACCGATTGTATGGAAGTAATAGATCAATTCAAGTTTTCATCCATTAAAAATATGGGGGTGGTAGATAAGATTTGAGATTCAGGTATTGTGGAGTGCATAAATTATTTACCAATTATCAATATTGCTAACTGTGGGGCCCGTGTATTGTGGGCTCGTAGGCCTGGGAGCCCCGGCCCACCTTTTGGTTGGCTCAAGGCCCATGCCGAGGAGGGACAGCCGTCCCAGGCCGTCCATGGGTTTCAGCCCTCTGGGCCCATGTCGAGGACACCTCCTTTCTCGGCACGCCTGGCCAAGTTCTAGGTGGGGGACAAGCCCTGGGTAGGTGGTCACATCCACGCTTAATGCATTTCTCTAACTCCCCTGACAACATTAATGCTGATGGGACTTCTGAACAACACAACCTTGGGTGCTGCGACCTGCAGTAAGGTTGGGAACACGGCAGATGGGACAGGCTCTAAAGTAAGCAGCCTGGATGATCGACAGCTGTAAGGCCAGGATCAACTAAAGAGGGTATATAATGTGAGGAACCCCTCAGAATAGGGGGCTCCTCGGCCGTCCGAGGAGCAACCCCAAGCCAAGAAGAACAAGGCTAACTTCCCTCGAAGAAGGGAGAACACTCCCGGGGAACCGGTGGCAAGCCTGTTAGCGCCAAACCCTTCACCCCACTCTCTAAACAAATGTATTGTTGGGGGACCTACGACAAAACGAGCCCCTACAATTGGCGCCGTCTGTGGGGAGGGTTAGTGCGCCGACCGGCGCAACCGGCGATCGTCCTAAACAGCCACTTCGCAACAAAAAAAAAAAAATAAATAAATAAGTACAGTCGCAGCAAAATGGAAGATTCAACAGCAAAAAAAAAAGAGAAATGAGAAAAGAGTCTGATATTATTTCATGAAAAAGAAAGTTACAAAATACAATCAGAGGCTCAGGCAGGCTTGTTTTACAAGCTTTATTACAAGCTAATCCTACAATCGGAGGCTCAGGCGGTCCGATTCTACAACTAGCTAGAGGGAGGGGGAAGTGTCAACCCGTGCTTTTATTGGCATCAGGAGAATGGGAGAGCCTGACAATAAAAGCGGGGAAGGGGGCTGAGGCTGGCTCACTTCAAGGCGGAAGCTTGAACAAAGTGAGGAGCAGATGCAGGGGCACCGGAATGTCCTCCCCCGTGATGTTCCCTTGATGCTCTCCAATCCGCCCGGGCGCTGGCCGTTGGAGACGGCAACACTCAGGCGCCAGCCATGACATGAGTTCGCGTGTCTCCTCCACCGGAGGTGCGCCCCGGGGAGAGACGTTAGGTACTTCAACAACGTCCCACCTGGCCACCGCATACGGCACTGCCAGTGCTACGCCCGGGCTCTGCCGCGCCGGAAGCCCAGTGGGGGCTGCGGCCACAGCGGCCCTCGATCCCATATCTCCCAACTTTGGTCACAATCCTGGCGGTGGTGTTGAAGGGGCTCAGAGAGGCGGAAGGACGTATTTCTGGTTGTGGTGGAAGGTCCATGGAATGAGGAGAAACCATCCCCCCAGAAGCCCTTATATAGGGGAGGAGGGTTGGTGAGAATTAATTCACGCAGAATTCGAAAAGTGAGTTACCGAAGCGTCAGGCGCAGAACACGAACGGCCAAGAGGCGCTTCCCAGATAAAAGCTGGGGGCCCGAGCTGGAGGCGAGATCAACGCCACGTGTAAAATCATTGTCCGACCGAAGGAGGAATCGTCCCCAGAAAAACGGTCCGAGGACAAACCCCTACTTACAGAAAAATGAAAGTGTTAGACAGAACCAAGGCTCTGCATGGTCCTCGGACTCAGGCCTATGGGGAAACTAATTACTTCAGAAGACCGAGTGTTAGACAGAACCAAGGCTCTGCATGGTCCTCGGACTCAGGCCTATGGGGAAACTAGCCACTTATCTTGAAGGCAGCACCTGTGCCTAGGTCTTGCATGGTCCTCGGACCCAAGCCTACGGAGAGCTAGCCACTTATCTTGAAGGCAGCACCTGTGCCTAGGTCTTGCATGGTCCTCGGACCCAAGCCTACGGAGAGCTAGCCACTACTCTTGAAGGCAGCACCTGTGCCTAGGTCTTGCATGGTCCTCGGACCCAAGCCTACGGAGAGCTAGCCACTTATCTTGAAGGCAGCACCTGTGCCTAGGTCTTGCATGGTCCTCAGACCCAAGCCTACGGAGAGCTAGCCACTTATCTTGAAGGCAGCACCTGTGCCTAGGTCTTGCATGGTCCTCGGACCCAAGCCTACGGAGAGCTAGCCACTACTCTTGAAGGCAGCACCTGTGCCTAGGTCTTGCATGGTCCTCGGACCCAAGCCTACGGAGAGCTAGCCACTACTCTTGAAGGCAGCACCTGTGCCTAGGTCTTGCATGGTCTTTGGACCCAAGCCTACGGAGAGCTAGCCACTTATCTTGAAGGCAGCACCTGTGCCTAGGTCTTGCATGGTCCTCGGACCCAAGCCTACGGAGAGCTAGCCACTACTCTTGAAGGCAGCACCTGTGCCTAGGTCTTGCATGGTCCTCAGGACCCAAGCCTACGGAGAGCTAGCCACTACTTTTGAAGGCAGCACCTGTGCCTAGGTCTTGCATGGTCCTCGGACCCAAGCCTACGGAGAGCTAGCCACTTATCTTGAAGGCAGCACCTGTGCCTAGGTCTTGCATGGTCCTCAGGACCCAAGCCTACGGAGAGCTAGCCACTACTTTTGAAGGCAGCACCTGTGCCTAGGTCTTGCATGGTCCTCGGACCCAAGCCTACGGAGAGCTAGCCACTACTTTTGAAGGCAGCACCTGTGCCTAGGTCTTGCATGGTCCTCGGACCCAAGCCTACGGAGAGCTAGCCACTTATCTTGAAGGCAGCACCTGTGCCTAGGTCTTGCATGGTCCTCGGACCCAAGCCTACGGAGAGCTAGCCACTACTCTTGAAGGCAGCACCTGTGCCTAGGTCTTGCATGGTCCTCGGACCCAAGCCTACGGAGAGCTAGCCACTACTTTTGAAGGCAGCACCTGTGCCTAGGTCTTGCATGGTCCTCGGACCCAAGCCTACGGAGAGCTAGCCACTACTTTTGAAGGCAGCACCTGTGCCTAGGTCTTGCATGGTCCTCGGACCCAAGCCTACGGAGAGCTAGCCACCAATCTTGAAAGCAGCGCCTGTGCCTAGGTCTTGCATGGTCCTCGGACCCAAGCCTACGGGGAGCTGGCCACTTTCTCGAAGGCAACAACAGAATCTCCCATAGGAGACTAACTACTTACCGAGGAATTGAAGCGCCAAGCTGACCATTTGGGGAAGAACCGACCGGCGGAAGGCCTTCTGGGATATGAGGGCCGTGGATATCAAAACCCTCCTCCCCGTTCAAGGGAACGTGCAGCAGGATTTTGAGGGGCTATTGTGGGGCCCGTGTATTGTGGGCTCGTAGGCCTGGGAGCCCCGGCCCACCTTTTGGTTGGCTCAAGGCCCATGCCGAGGAGGGACAGCCGTCCCAGGCCGTCCATGGGTTTCAGCCCTCTGGGCCCATGCCGAGGACACCTCCTTCCTCGGCACGCCTAGCCAAGTTCTAGGTGGGGGACAAGCCCTGGGTAGGTGGTCACATCCACGCTTAATGCATTTCTCTAACTCCCCTGACAACATTAATGCTGATGGGACTTCTGAACAACACAACCTTGGGTGCTGCGACCTGCAGTAAGGTTGGGAACACGGCAGATGGGACAGGCTCTAAAGTAAGCAGCCTGGATGATCGACAGCTGTAAGGCCAGGATCAACTAAAGAGGGTATATAATGTGAGGAACCCCTCAGAATAGGGGGCTCCTCGGCCGTCCGAGGAGTAACCCCAAGCCAAGAAGAACAAGGCTAACTTCCCTCGAAGAAGGAAGAACACTCCCGGAGAACCGGTGGCAAGCCTGTTAGCGCCAAACCCTTCACCCCACTCTCTAAATAAATGTATTGTTGGGGGATCTACGACAAAACGAGCCCCTACACTAACATTAATAAGTTCGCTAAACTGCCAAGAGTCTTGTAGCTTAATTAGTTAGTACTTCCTGATGTTTCTAATGGATATCCAAATATTTAAATCTTTTCTTTCTAGTTGTAACTATCAAATTATAAAATAAAATAATAATAAAATAAAATAAAATAAAATAAAGCTTAAACTTTTCAAACAAAGCAGAACATAACCCCTGTTTGGCTTGTAGCTTTGGGGAAAGTAGAATTCTCTAATGGTTTGTATATAGGTATTTTACTGAGAGAATAAAAGCATTGCTTAAATTGCAAGTTGTTAAGAGAGATGGTCATGACTCATGATAAGCCCTTAACTAGATTGGCCCAACTTGTCAAAAGCCCAAACAATTGCTAAACCTGGATAAGGCCTAAATCAAAACTATTAATGGGACATTCGAAAACTCTAGTTTTAATGTTTTTTTACACATTTTTAAGGACAATTGGCAGATTATTGTTAAAGGGAAAATTATTTAAATTTTTGGGATTTAAAGGGAACAAAATATAGATATGAAGATCTGAAACCCTTTTGTTCTCCAAAAAAAAATCCTTTGTTTTTTTTTTTTTTGGTTACAAATGCAGCTCCAACTTTTTTTTTTATCCAAAAGTTGAACATCCATACCCACTTTTTTATTTTGTCTTTCCCAATGTGATTTAGATGTTCACCATTTTTTTTTCTCCACTCTCTCCATATTCCCCCCCCCCCCCCCCCCCTCCATTCTCTCCAAGAAGCCCATATACATCACCAAAGCCCACTCCACCCCTAACATCACCAAAGCCCATATAGCCCAAAACCCAATTGTTCACGAGTCCACACCAAAGATCCACCTATCAGATGATGACCAACCACACCCAATTATTGCAGCCCCCTGATCGGCTTTTGCTAATTATTTATTAATTTTTTTTTCCAAATTATGACCGACAACAATCTTTGAGGAATTAATGATTATGGACTGTCAACGAGATTTTTTTTTTTTTTTTTTGGAAGTTTCTTCAATTTCTTTAATTTATGTGGCAAATTGTTTGTGCATAATTCTGAAAATTGTAGATAAATTATTGATTTTTTTTTATATAATAGGAGAAATTGTTACTATCTCTAATTATTAGTTTTATTATTATTATTATTATTATTATTTTGTCAAAAAGCTTGTAGCTCAATTAGTTGGCATTTTTTGGTATTTTTAACGAAAATATTCAGGATTCAAATTTTTTCTCCCCTGTTGTAACTATTATATTTAAAAAATAAAAAATAAACTTTTTTCCCCTATACAACATTATTTGATTAAAAATAAAAATTTTGTGCATAGATATAATAATTTCATCTCTATTTGAATTTTTTGTGCTAGGGTTATTATTTTTGAAAATTATTAATGCATAATATTTTAGTAGCAATAAATTACTTTTAAAAGGGAAAAAATACATTTTACAAATCAATTACAATTTCATTTTGCATAAATATTTTTAAGTAAGAATTTGAGGAATGATACCAAAAGCACTATTTCTTAGAAGATATATATTCTACCAAATTTCATTATTTCATAATTCCTTTTTGCGAAAAATCAAAATTTAAAGTTTGTAGTCACCGTGGGTTCCAGTTAATTCAACTGGTAAAATCTCTAATGGTTGAATAAGAGATCTGAGGTTCAATCCTCGGCTACACAAAAAATTGATTGGTGTCTTAGTCTGATATTAAAGAGTTATCATCAGAAACGGACGTTAAAAGTTGATACTCTCTTTAAAAAAAAAAAAAAATAGTCACCAAATGCACCTTCTTCAATCCAGCTCATCTTATAACAAAATAGCCTGGGTTTTGTCGCTTTATGTTAGAAAGCGTCCGATTTTTGTAACTTATTGGCCTCATCCTCATGTACAATCTCACTCCATAAAACATAACCAATTTACTTATCATTACTCATGAGAAAAAAGAGTTTTCCACTTGACTATGGCTCCGTCAAGTAAAAAAACAACTTTAAGCTAAAACTGCGAATTCTATACAAATTTTTTTTATGATAAAATACTATTTTGATTTCTAAACTTAATTAAAAAAATAATTTTCATCCCTTAACTTTAAAAAGTTTTTTTTTTTTTTTTTCATTTTTAAACATGGTAAAGAGTTTTTTTTTTTTTTTAATAGTTTAGAGATAAAAATATGGATAAAAAAAGAACTCTCTTCAATAGTTTATAGTTGAAAATTTAATTTTTTTTAAAATATTTTAAGGAAATAAATTAAGTAAAATATTTTTAATAGTTTAAGGATAAAAGACAAACTTTTCAATAGTTTAAGGAAAGAAAAATGAACTTTTTAAAGTTGAGGGATAAAAAAAAATTGGTAAAATTTAAAGACTAAAATAATATTTACCCTATTTTTTAATATAATATTCAGTACCCACCCATTTTAAGAAAGGAAGGGAGATGATGCCTAATAATAACAATAACAATAAAATTAACACTAATCATTAATTTGATTCAAATAGGAAAATACTATTATATACTCGTTAATCATTTCTCACATTTAAATGCTATTTATCCCTTCTAAAAAAATGCCATTTATCATATTGATTATTATATGAGTATAATAATTTCAAAGCATTTAATCACTATGTTTGCTATTGTGTTGTGGGTCAGATTTATGGTGGTGGTGGAGGGTTGCCATGGTGATGGGGATGGATGATTGATGGTGGTGGTGGAGGGTTAACATGTTGGTTGTGGTTGTTGGTTGCTGTAAGGAGAGAGAGAGAGAGAGAGAGAGAGAGTAAAAAAGAATATTTAAATAAAATGGCAAAAAAAAAAAAGTTTGAGATCTTGGGTGTGTTGTAAAGTGGTTTGGTATAGATAAAATAACTTTTGAGATGGTAAAATGATATCATTTTTAGAAACTAAATGCTAATGCTCTTAAAGTAATCCATAAATTCTTTAGAGAGAAAAATCTCTCAATGTACTAGTTAAGAGACTCAAATCTGGGACCTTGAGATCACATGAAGCATGAAAAGCACAATCAATTAACATTTGATTTTAATTTATTTAAAAAAAAAAAGAAAAAAGAAGAAGAAAAAGAACAAGAACAAGAAGAAGTGTGGGGGCGAGATTTGCGGTCTTCCCTATCTCTTGATAGGATATGTCGATAGAGAAATTGGTGGTGGCCATAGCCCACAGCAGTGGAGATCTAAAAGAGACCTTGATATAATTAAGAAAGTTGCTATTGGTCAAGTCAAACATACCATCATAACTAATAATTTCGCATTGCAATTTCATACATACAAAATTATGGCAAGCATGAGTGCACGATGCAGCATATTTTATGTGCTTTACAATTTGCATATATGTTAAATTACATAATTCACCTTATTGATTTTTTTTGTCAACTTAAATATTAAATTTTAAAGGTTTTCAAATAAAATCCGAAATTATTTTAAGTGTTTTAATTCATCCCCTCAATGAATCATTATGCAAAAACTATACGTGATGGAAATTCTTTTATATATATATACACATTTGTTATAGTGACATTTTAAGGGAAGTATCACTAGTGGATTTCTAGTTGAAGAGGAGTTGCCATTTAAACTTTAAAGGCAATGTATAATAATGTGATTATGAAAGCACCCAATTGAGTTTTATAAACACATAATTTCATAATTTCAAAGCTTCCTACCCAACTTTAGAGGGGTGTTGGAAAGTAGGAGTATTTATTTTCCATATTAACAAGAATAAGTCATGAATGAAAGGATATGAGACAATTATAGGATTTGAATTAATCAATAATATTGATTTGTAATTTAAATGCAAAATGGGTAGCCAATTTATAGTTAATTAAATTCTTTTATAATTTATTGTAAACTTTTTTTAAGAGACAATTTATTGTAAATTGAGCTAAATGAAAATACAGCCTTTTTGAATTTTTGACTTTTGAGGGTATAGACATAAATCTTAGTGGCATCTCTAGATACATGTTTATTATTTACTAAACATGTATACAATTGTGTCTAGGAAAATAAAAGTTTAAAAAAAAACTTGTATAATAAATAAATTAACATTTTCTAGACTTATATATATATACATTGGCTTCTATTAACATTAATTAACAAATGAGAAAATTAACACCCCACCTTCTTCTAGGGGAGCCCTTAGAACATAACTAAAAGAACAAAGGAAATTGGGATATTTCCCGTAATATCATAATTAGAAACCCACCTAGTAAGAGAATTTGAGGCTCTAAATATCATTAACTTATATTTGATATAATATGTTATTCCAAATTAAGATTAGGTGGTATTTTCTATAACCCTATCAACTTCAATTTGGTTTTTTTTGTTTAATAATTTTGATTGAAAAGACATTGGCGAGTCATACCAAATAACTTTTAAGGAGTATAAATTTTGCCGAAGCTGAAGAAAGGTGTGCATTATATGCAAGAGAGATGGTGACCCACGTCGCATTAAGCAGAGGAGCCCAAAAATATTAAGGTAATCAAATGTAGACATGTTTAGGTGGTATCTGAAGCTGTTGATTGGACTATTAAACCTGCCAGGGGACACACCCACCTGAAGTTTGGAGATAATTGGGGTCCATCATTTTGGGCTATTTCACTAATTTCTAAGCAATTTGTTAGACATTTCTTTCCTTCAGTCCTTGTAATTCTTGATAACACCCCAATCTTTTCAACAACAAAAAAAAATCTATCTTCAAACTGGTGTCACTCACGTCAAAGTCTAATAAAGGTCATGGAATCACTTGATTAGTTGAGTGTGTGTGCAAGTTTGAGTAAATCTTTTTCCTTTTTTTTTTTTTTTTCCCTATCTTTTCCATATATGATTTTGTAAATTTTTGTACCAAATGATGTGATTTTTAGGCATAAGGCGATAGCTTTAAGCAAGCATTGTCTTTTTGTGCAAGTACCAACTTGATTGTTTTTCCTTTTGTGAATTTTTTTTTTTTTTTTTTTGGATTATTTTGTTTATTGTCAGTTAAAGCTTGAGTGATACAATCACCCAATAGCCTCCTTCACAAGTAAAGGCTCCTTCTCTGTTGCAAATTTTTCTTTTTGTTAATCGTTCTTGTAATGAACTCACTCATATGTTAGCTCGTTAAGTTTCTTTTTCTTCAACTTGAAAACCTCAATCTATCTCTTTCATTTTTTAATGGATCTTTTGTAAGGAAGTTGATGGATTTGTCTTTGCCCTTTTTTGGACTTGGGTCTTTTAACTCAATTGTGTATCAAAGGGCATAATAAAAAAAAAAGAAAAAAAGAAAAAGAAAAAAACTTACTTATCTAAGTGACGTGTCAGTAAATGTAAGGATAAGGAAGAAAAAGAGTGGCTTGATGATTACTTGTTGGCAAGAAATGCTTGTAGGGATGGATTTGAAGTGTATGTATGAGTAGTTTTATAGTGACTGATTGCAAGAGTTATTGTTTGAGAGAGAGAGATGTATGGGTATCTTTCATTTCTAGCCAAAATTAATTTTTATTTATTTATTTATAGTTCTGGGGGGAGGGGGGTTTATGTTCAAATGAATATTCTCCAATTAGTACCTTCCTAACAAAAAAATAAATTTCCAATTAGTGTCAATGGAAATTGTTTAACTTATCTTTGAAAGGCTTTATTTAGCCAAAAGTCTTATTGCTAAACAATATTCCCGTGTTTTTATTTTTCTTGAAGGAGAATTTGATTTCAAATCTCCCATCTCTTACTTGTTATTAACAAAATAAAAAAAGTTTGAATTAAAAGATAGGATATCACTTCTATTGTCCTTTGCGTCCTTTTCTTCCCACATTATTCTAATTTTGGTATATTATGTGATAAAATTGCTGCACTTAGGCATGTTCCAAATAAGGCCCTCTTTAAATCCACCCCTATTTGGTACAACATCAAAGTTTGTGTACCAAATTGAAAGGAAAAAAGAAGATAAAGGGGTCAAAATGTAAGCCTATAAAAGTTTGAGTTACTGTAGGATTACAACCAATTTCACAACTATTCTATGTGCCAGATGGTAATTGGTTATTTGTTAGTTTCACATAGGCTCACTATTTTTTTTTGTCACTCACAATCAATCAAATCGGATAAATGTAAAAAATATGTGTGGATTTGGTTGTGATTCTAGAATTTTTCTAAAAGTTCAAGTGGTCTAATTGCATTTTACCCCAAAAAAAAAGTACACACATATACAACCAACTATCTTATGAAAAACACTGAAGGCCACAAAAATAAGATTCCATTGATTTTGAGCTGAACATAAGGTTCATTTAGTTGGGGTGAAAAGTTGGGGTGAAAAGTGGGGGGAGAAGAAAGGAGAAGAGAAAAGTGTGATTGGTTGGGAAGGGGAGAGGGGGGCAGAGTGAAATTGGTGGGGTTTAGAAGTTTTCTCATTAAGTCTACATTTGGGGTGAAATGGTTTTCTCCCCAATTTGGGGAGAAAATAGGAGGGAAAGAGTGGGTTTGATGCAGTGGTAGAGCCACACACAAGGATGGGGGGGTCAAGGCCCCCCAAAATTTTAAAAAATTATTTTATAGTACTTATATTATTTACATTTTAAAAAATGTAGCATGTAAAAATTGAAGTTGTCCCCCCCCCTCCCAAATTTTGAGTCATTTCAATGGTGCTATTAAAAGAAAGAGAAATTATATTAAAATCATATAATTTAAGAGATTTAACAAATTAAACTATGTAAAAAATGATAAATTTTTGTACATGTCTAATAGAAGAAATACATGACTTTTGTATATTCATTAAAATTTAGAAGATGATAAATTCTCTTAGTAAATTAATTTATATGTGTGTGTGTGTAGAGGTTTGTCTTAACTAATATATTAACATCACAACTTGGCCTTCCTAAACCAAAATTTCTAGCTCCGCCCCTGGTTTGATAGGAATTACCCATTTGCCCTTTCCCTTCTATTCCACATTGTTTGCCTTTTTTTTTTGGGACAAAATTTAGCTACAAAATTAGTTGTAATATAAGGCTACAATCTTACTTAATATCTTTTTACTAGATGTGAATTTTGACAAATCTACCATTGGATTACGTATTCTTTTTATATCCTTTAAGCTTGCAAAATTTCTAGAAATTTAAATATTAATAGCTATATCATCAATAAATTCTTTAAATGGCAAGTTTTTGTAGTTTAAAATTATGCATAAAATATAAGCTTATAGATCATATAGTAAATAATATCCGATTGACACAAAATTTGGCATGTGTATTAAGAGCATAAAGAACATGTAATTCAACGGTTAGATTTTCAAAATATATAGTAATGTTTATTTTATGGTGTAAGGTTATAGCCTAAGGTTACAACCAATTTTGTAACTAAATTTTCTTTTCTTTTCTTTTTTCACCCTCTATTACATTTAGATTCCTCCCCCCCCCCCCCCTCCAAAATTTTATTTATTTATTTATCCTTATATACTAGTATTTTTTTTTCTTAGTATTAAGGACACATGAGTAAATTTATACAATCTACATTTTGTATCATTTTATTTTTCTTCTCAACCAAACAAAAATGTTTTCTATCTCTCCACTTTTCCATCACCTCAACCAAATACCACGAGAGAAAACTAAAATCTCTTTTATTTCCTAACTTTTTCTTTTTAATTATTTTTTTTATTATCTCTTCTCCATTTTCTATCTCCCTATTTTTTCACCCCAACAAATATTAATGAGGCTAATCGTACTGCATATTAACTCTGTGCTGCATATTGCAGGGTAGGCCCAAAATTTTTAATTTTTCACTCATGCTTTTAAATGCAAATAAAGAAGATGGCCGTGGTCAAAAGAGAAACTAATAGGTTGCCCCACTTTTTCATATCTTCTCTATTTTCTGTTTTTCCACTCTTTCACTTCCAACCAAACAAACCATAAGAGCTGTAGTCTCAGTATATTGCAAGGTAGGCCTAAAATTTTAAAATTTTCATTCATGCTTTTAAAGGCAAGCAAATAAAATGGCTATAGGCCAGAAGAAAATTTGAATTTTGAAACTCAAGCAAGAGGTCAGCATGTGGGGGTCATTGGAATTGTTGAATAGACTAAGCCAAGCCACTTTCCAGGGGACAACGACAATCCTATGTGAAGTTTGGAAGCAAATGGGTCCTTTGATTCCAATATTATTTTTTCGTGAACAATTTAGGCTTCTTAGTACTTTTGGTATATGTATATTCTCGGTGCCTAATCTCAATTTTTACTATGAAGTGTTTAGGGAGCGTTTAATAATGTTTGAGAAAATAAGGCTTAAGGATAGATTTGATCAAATTACACATGTTTTGGACTTCGGAGCAATTGAGAACTCACCTGCTTGTCATATCCGGCGACACAAACTTTGGAATCACTACGTTTGCAAGTGCAAAAGGTGACTGAGCCTAACTCATTTTACAGTACCGTTTGAAGAAAGTGACAATACAAAAAAGGAGAGCTTGCCAGTGTGGTCATTGCTATCGTCCACTTAAACCTTGTCATAATTCGGGTGAAGTGGAGCTTACCACTCTTCAACTTCTATTTTTAAACTCGTAAATATGATAGATCATAAGAACTTTCTAACATTGCACTGCTTGGGATTCCTTCTTTCCAATTTCAATCAAAGAGTGCATAAAAATTCAACTGATTTGACACCATGTCATTCAGCCCTCTCACATCGCTCGTGTCAAGCATGGAAACTGGTCCCACGTCTAGGGAGTTGCCCATGACTTGTATTGATGGTCAATGAAGACGTGAAATTTAGATAATGATGAATCTATTAGGCGCTAACACGAATTAGTAGAATAAAAATAGAAAATGATTATCAATATAGAATAAAAAAAAAAAATTAGTCTAATAGTAATAATTTTGTGTAGACACACTCAATTTTTTAACTTATTGAAGTAATCCATTGTGATTATTGGAAAAAAAAAAGTGATTAGCCCACGTAAAAGTAATTACCCCCCATTGTTAGTCCAACTCACTCCAAACGACTATGATCAATAGTACAATTGTTTGTCCAACTAATTTAAAAGGACTCAATTTACTTTTTAAAGCCACTCTATGGTTCGCAAAAAAATAAAAAAATAAATAAGCAGACCGCATACTCATTCAATGCACTACAAACTTTTGGCATATAGAAATATTGGAGGAGCTTATGATCGAGGTTACACAAATTTTAGTGTTACAAACTTTACCGCAACTATCTCATGTGGTTGACTGTTAATAGTGAAAAAAAAGTAATAATTTTATGTGAAAATGATAGACAGTTTAGTCACTATTTACTAAATATAATAGTTGTTTGTACAAAAAAAAAAGTGGCTAATTTATGGTTCGAGAAATAGCGCACTCACATCAATGAGTGTATAATAGAAAAATTTGTAAAATTGGCACATTTTTACTTAAAATGACTGACATTAGTGAACGTATAATTGTGTAAATTTACAAGTTTGTTATAATAATTGTGTAAATTTACAGAGATACTATTTATTTTGCATTTTATTTTTTATTAGTATTTCTTTACGTATCTCGAAGATGAAGAAAAAAAGTAAATGATTGTTGTTGTATGTGAAAAAAAAAAATTTAAATTTTTTTTGAAAGTTTAATATTTTAATAAAATGTAGTAAAAAAAGATAATATAATATAAAGTAATTTGAAAAACAAATATGAAAAATTAAAAAAGTAGTATCTTCATACTAAAATAAACAAAAACTTTTGCACGATACTCGCGAAGATATGATTCTAGAATAGTCTAAACAGTATACGTGTGGGTTGGGTTGGGGCATAGTATAGGGAAAAGTGAGAAAGAACGAAACGCACGAGGGGGCAATCTAATCAAAGGTGTGGAACCGCGCATGGGAGTGAAAGTGAGTTAGCAGAGTGAGTGTACGTGTCACGCTGTTTCAAGGGATTCTCGTTGTCGTGTCGGCCTTTGCTTCCTTCAATTTTCTCTCAGTTTCCGATAATTTCAGATCATCACCATCATCATTGTAGGTTTTTAATATTTTTTTTAACATGTCGGTTCGTCAGTGCCCGTTTGGTATATGTGTTTAAATAATAATTTTTATTTTTTTTTTAAATATATATAATATTATTTAAAAATTAAAAATATGTGTTTAGATTTGCACAACAAACGTGCCGTATCTTAAAAAGTAGATTTCACATTTTTTTTTCTTCCTTTGTAGCATAAGAATCAATTCCGTTTACGACTTATTTTTACGAGTATAGATAGTTACTGATCAATGTGTGTGAATAATATAGGATTCGATTTGAGTCATATAAACACTATCAGATTCCACGGAGAGTGAAAATGAAAATGTATTTGCATTTTATTTACATCTTAATTTATACGATTTTCACAATGAGCACCAAGTTGTTACTAATCAATACACCATCACCAGATAAGAATATAATGGAGCTAGAATAGAATATTTCAAAATTCTAGCATATTGATCATGTGATAAGACTCACAAAAAGAACTGTTCAACCATGTGATGAGTAAGAAATCCATTACACTTAGCCAAAAAAAAAAAAGACTTGCTGTTTGGTGGAATATCTGATTTTTTAAAACCACCATTTGCAAAATAAAATTTAGAGAAATCAGGTAAAACCCATGTATCAAAGCGTTTAGTTTTCAATTGCAAAACTAGGTAAGAATATAAATAATTTTCTAATTAAGCAGGCTTTCTGGACAAGGTGGAATATTAACCAAAATCCACCTATACTTGCATCATTCTGACCTTTCAATAATCATCAAACAACCAGCATATATACCAAAAGAAAAACAGAAAAATAATAATCAAATGTAAAACCCACTTCTTGAACTATCAAATATATTACAACAACTTCAAAATTTTAGGAATAATTTCTCTAAAGAACAAGAAACTTAGATATTCTTAACAAAACTCTCTCATAAGAACCAAAATTCGTGATTTAATTATAACAGATAGAACATTTCAATATGAGCTACAATTCTTTCTTTCTTCCAATTAAAAATCCTCAGATTAATCCTCCTTTAATGTATATACTATCATATATATACACTCAAATAATAGATGGCTAAAAAATTATTTGTCATGTATTAAGAATCACCACGCTCATGCCAACACACAAGCATGGTGATGCATCTCCTGAGTATATAGAACCTTGCCCTTTGCTCTTTCACCAACATACTGCATCTACGGCCAAAAGATTTACATGGGTCTCTCACATGCTTGCCACAGAAGCTTGTGTTTTCTTGCTTCATTCTTCTTCTTCTTCTTCTTCTTCTTGTGGCAATGATATTGCTAGAATTATCGCCTTGCTTCAAATTGAAAAAATGAAAAACATAGAGATGAGAGAGTGTGAGAAAATTTATGATAGTTTGGTAGAGGAGTGAGGGGGTTTATGGCTTTATATAAGTTGGATTAATGGTCATGGATATAAGATAAAACGATGGCGATTGTATCTCACAAATACCATTTTGTCCCTATTGGTATTTTTAAGGCAAGGATAATAAGGTAATTAACGTGTACAAATATGCTGCCCTGGCCTCCACTATAAGCATGGTAGCTCCAATTTTGTGTGTGTGTGTGTGTGTTTTTCTTTTACTTTTTATTGATGTATTTTTTAAGTAATTGAGATGGCAGTTAGAGAATAACGAGGTTATCACTAACTGAAATTAATTACTATTATTTTTCTTGTTTTCTTCAAAGAACAAATCTGTATTATAGGTATCATTAAGATTTTCTTTCTTTTTCCTTATTGTTTTTTGTGAAGGGAGAGGTGCACGGTGTTGACTGATGACCCCATTATCATTGAGTAGGAAGACTTCAGCATTCTGATGCTGGATTAATTTGATATTGACATATATCTTGCTCACATGTTCTTATTGCTTTAGCACCTAGCTATAATCATATAGAAATAAAATAAAATAAATTTTGATACCACTTTTATAAAAAATGAAAAAAATTGTCAAAATATTAATTTTTTTTTTTTTTTTCATTTCTTATAAAAATTTTCTTTAAATAGATTATTAACCAGTGCCCTAAGGGCACTCGTTAGCATTTTCCAATAAATATTTCTCTGTTATTAATTATTACTTTGATTATAAGAAAGTTTAATGGAATAGTGAACCATGGTTTTATTTATTTATTTATGGTAAAATAGATTTGTAAAGAATAGAAGACAAACATGGAAACCAAATTTGATTAAATTTCTAGTGTATATAAAAAAGGTCACTTATTTTAATGCATACTGGCTGTCTCTCCTTCTACCAAATTTTGGATTCTTTATAACTAATGAAGATATTTTACTAGCACAATAAATTTCATTACATTTTCACAAGAAGTTAGAGTGTTGACTCACCACAACTTTTTTTTTTTTTAATACAAAAAAAAATAATATTACACTCAAGTCCATTACAACTAGGGTAATAATTAATCTTTTTGATTAGTGAAATTCAATCCAAGAAGTGGGGGAATTTCTTGGAGAAATGGGTGACTCGAATTTGCAATCTTTGTAATATGTTGCATGAACTTCAACCGATCATATTACTACATGTTTAATAAACAATAATATTAAGCATTTACATTATAAGGAAGTAAAATATATAGTAATATTTTTTTTTCAATCTCATTTTTGTGCGTGATTATTTTATGATTAATGGAATTGCATGAGAAATGAAAGGATTTGTTTAATTCTTCTTCTTTTTGGCAAGCAAATTATATACCTAGAGGGAGTATTGGTTTAGCTCATTTGTGGCCTATCAAGTTGCGAGTTGTAATATAAAGGGAGCTCTCTCTCTCTCTCTCTCTCTCTCTCTCTCTCTGAAGATGGAGGATGTTCTCCTTATGATTTTTTATTAATTTTTGTTTATGAATGTTACTATAAGTTAGTAGATTAAGAAAAATGGAATTGCAATAAGAACAAACCAATGTGAATTTTTCTTGGTATATCAATGCCCAATCTTAGTAAACCAAGGCTAATTGGTGGAGGCTTGCCAAGGAGACTCTAATGATTAAGTTAGTAAAATAGGTTAGAGAATGGATAATGACAAAGTAAAAGTAACTAGAAATTGCATATTTTTAATGGGAAATGCTAACGAGTGCATTTAGGGTATTTGTTAACAATCTATTTTAAGAAAGTTTTGACATCACTTTTATGAAAAATAAAAATAAAAAAACTGTCAAAATATTAATTGTTTTTTTTTTTTTTTCCATAAAAACTTTCTTTAACTAGATTGTTAACTAATGTCCTAAGGGCATTCGTTAGCACGACTAATTTTTAATTAGTGGAGTGATGGAGTATTAATAGGGCATAGGGACTTGGACTTGGAAGGAATTATAAGCCGAAATCAAGCCTTTTGGCTTGTCATCTGGTTGTTCTCTTTGGTTGATAAAGGGGACGGGTATTAGGGTAGCGCCCCCAAAATTGTAAGCACATGGAATACATCAAATACAATTAATAGTTGGTGGAGGTGCTATAAATGTTGATGTTGATTTAAGTGAGAGATAATAACATTTAGCGGTTGCTCCTTCTGAGGAGAACCATACCAACTGATTAGCCAAGGAGAACATACATACTCACGCAAGTGAAGGCAAGTCATTTTGAGATGGATTGACTGTTATGTTCGAGAAAGGCTTAGTTACCAAGTGTTTGTTGTGAGGACCGATAGCCTTCCCCGAGGTTAAACTGACACTTACTTTGGGGTTGAGAAGGGATCCCATTGATCAGGTCTTAGTAGACTTGAGAAGATGAGCTTAACGATGAATCCAAAAGTTCCCGAGGTAGATTGATATCCCACCTTGGATAGGCTCAACCTCATTTTACTTAAGAAAAAAATTATAAATTTAGAAGATTATTTTTTTATACTATTATTTTTATTATGTAAGTTTAAGCTATTAAATTTTCAGGGGAAAAAAAGTATAAGCCAATGGTCTTTTTTTTTTTTGGGCACAATTATCTTAAAATATATACTTCATCAGCTTTACAAGATACTACCGACTTTAGGGCTAGTCAATGGGACATTATGAATATAAGTGGGAGATTTTATGTAAGATGAATCTCTTGAATGCTGTGTTAAATGCCAGTATGAATTCTGACCTTGGAGATCGGATCGTCTGGTCTGTCCAAAGTTTGAACCTCATAGCCCGAATATTCTTTTTACATCATCTTCTGAAAAGAATGGAAAAAAAAGCTTAGCTCCCCTTGCTTGAAGAGTAATTAAATTATTTGAATTTGCATGTGGGAATGCTTTCCAATACATGCAGAAAATACATGTCGAGAAATTCAGATGTCGAAGTTGGAACTCGGAACCTGATTCACAAACACAAAGACATAGTCTCACGTAATGGTCGACATAAATTTTGACAATTATTGGTAGGTTATCGAGGAACATCTGGGTGGGTCTGATCAATATTAACATTATTACTATTATTTTCTTCTTTTTATGAGATATGCATAATTTGATAGTAAATTAATTATCATATTATTTTATAAAAAAATATAAAACTTTTGTTATATCATATACCTAAGGTAAAACAAAATGAACAAGCCGTGTAACAGTGTAAGTATCACCTAGCATTAGTTGAAGATCATGGACTTAAAAATTTAGATTAGTTATAGATAGTAAGTGTAGGGATAAGGGCCAAAATTATATATTGGGTCTTGGGCTTTGGCCAAGGATGTTGGTTAGTTCGAAAACGAATAAACAATTGTGAAGGTGTTAAGTTCAGAGTCTCATAAGTAAGTTGCAAACAGAAAGGTTGGGGAAGGTGGTCCAAGGAGGAGTATCTTCTCGGATAAACAAAACACAGATTGAATGTATATCCTATCGTTCAAAGTGACCTTCTAAGAGATTCCACTGATAGAGACGTGCATTATGAACGTACAATGGAGATGGAAGCTCAGAAATATCTAAGAAAAAACTGCTACCACCGCATTGAATGCTCTGCAACTAGTACTTTCTGGCCGCATTTATGTGGAAAAGACCCCTGAACAGTGCTGCCTTGACTACCCCAACTCACAGAGGACCAAAAAGGGTGTCCGATAGGACAAGCACTCAAGTAATAGTCTAAATGACTAACTAATGTAAGGCCAAGATCAATCAAGGCGAGATATATAATGTAAGAAACCCCTAAAGAAAGGGGGATTGGAAAAAAGAGAGAAAAACACTGTAGCAATCTAGAACAAAACTTGTAATCCAACTTGAGGATCAATACAAAAGAATCAATCTCCTCAGATTTTGCCGATGACAATTTTCTTAAGTTTAAACTTGTCTTTCTTCTTTCTCTTGTCATCAAGATCTATTTTATTTGTTGACTAATTCATTAAAACTCAGTTTTTCAACTCATTCTCTATAAATTTATTATTCTGGGCTTTTTGGGCCTAAGTCCATCAATCTTTTGAGCTAAGGAATCAAATCAGGTTCTTACAGTTAGTTTACTTTTTTATTTTATTTTTAAGTTTTGATCTCTTAGTGCTTTTTAACTTCATTTTTTAAAAATAAGTTTTGTTATGATTTGATTTCTAAGGAGAGATGGTGCTAAAAAAAAAAACTCTAATAAAATTAAAAGGAAAGACATGTATTTGGTGCAAAGGGATTTTTTTTTTTTTTTTTTTTATATTTTAAAAAAAAATGAGAATGTATCTACTTTTTTTTTTGAGAGAGAGAATGTATCTACTTTTTTTTTTGAGAGGGAAGAGAATGTATCTACTTGACTCAAAGAAAAATGTATACTTTTGGAACAGAACTTATAATGTGTAAGATCTAACTTTTATTATATAAAATTGAATATTACAATGCACTAATTATGAACCAGTGTGCTGTACAGTTTTGAACTTTTAATTAGTTAGTCAATTAGTTCAAAATAATTTTGTATAATTAATTAGAGAAAATTTGATATTGATATAATTTCTAATTAAATTGATATTAGGTTTGTAAGTGAGGTTCGGTTTCTTGAATGTTTTTTATTCTAAATATTTTATTTACTGCTCCATATCGATTTGGTTTTTGAAAACATAATTCCATTGTGATTTGATTTTTAAAGAGAGATTAAAACTCTAAAATAAAATAAACTATAATATATACTTAGTTTATATGATGTGCCCCTTTTTTTTCCACTTTTAGTTTTTCCTATAAGTTCTTTTTTGTAATACTTATTTTTTTTGTTTTTTTTTTAAATATTTTTTTAAAGAGATTAAATTCGGTAAGGATATGGTGTAAAACTCATGTTTTACTCCTTCAATCCCAACATACCACATCATCTTATCACATATTTAAAAATAAGTATAACCACCCAATCAATTCTAATACCCATATATAAATCCAACCAAATTGAGAGTTTATTGAGATATTATTAGATGTGGTAAAATGTATTGAATTTTAAGTAAAATGATGATATGACAATCTCTTATTGGATAGTATAAAACATAAGTTTTACAACCCGTCTTTATCAATTTCGAACTCTTTTTCAAATATGAGGGACCTGTAGAGTCTTTTCCATTTTTATCTCCCGCCAACACACAATCGGTAAAATCCCTTGGGTAAACAAAACAAAACCAGTCAATTCTCATCGGACATATAACCTGATCTCCGAAAAATATGATTGAAAATCATCAATTACTAGGCAGATTAAGTTGAAGCCCAATGCAATCATAAAGCAGCTCCATTCTTGTGGTTACAAAAATTCCAAGTAAATCAGGATGATCTTTCTGTGGTATATTTTAAGCTAAAATCATTTCGTTTTTCTTCGAGGAATAAGTTAAGGAACGTGGTGGGTGGGTCTTGTCTCTATTAGGGTCTAATAGCCATTCCAAGTCAAGCCCACTCAATATCCAATGGGTCCAACCTTCGTACTGACTACTAAGGCCTCTCCAGGATTTTTATTCACAAAAGTACTATTGTCCCACATCGCCAAAATACATTGAGAACATTTTGTTTATAATAACAATTCACAAAGCAATGAGCTGTGTTCGTAAAAAGGAGAGATGGTTGGCATCTCCCCTAACAGGGTCGGGATTGGTTTTCGGACTTAACTGTTACCCCACACCCGGTTAAGGCTTCCCACTTCGGTGGATCTCTAACCCAAATTTTTTATTTTTCAATTCTTTTAGATATAATTCATGAAGCATTTTAAGCTCAACCAAGAGAATCTTTATAGATAGAATATAGATTTCTTTTTCTTCATTATCGTTTTCAGATTAGAAAAATGTTTGAATTAATGCCAAATGAATAATAGTTCTATTCGGAAACAAGCATATTCTTCAAATTGCTAACAGAGTTCCTCATATTATTCACATTGTTTGTTGGACAATTGCAATTCTATGAAGATGTTTCTTGGGCAATTGCAATTCTATTCTCAGCAAGATTGCAACTAGATAGAGCACATTCTTTCAGTACCATGAAAACTATAGGTCCCTGTGGGGCCAGAATAAGTCAGCAACCCCAGCCCACTTCAAACCAGGCCCAGAGGCCCACGCCGAGGACGCGTCCAAGGTCCGAGGACGAAAGTGTAGAGCCTAGGGCCCAAGGAGCATTGCCGAGGATGGTTACATCCTCGGGCGACCGAGGTCAGAAAGTGGGCAAACAGCATACCCTTAAGGGAATCTCCCTGAGCATCCAAGGAGCAAATAGCAAGTACCAAGCACCGGACATGGAAGCATGGTGGAGGAGCAAGTCTCAGGTGAACTGTCACCTCCACATTAAATGCCCTCAACTAACACCCTGGCCGCATTAATGAGGATAGGACCTCTGAACAGTGCCGTCTTGGGCGCTGCAACCCACAGGAGGGATGGGAATGCGGCTGATAAGACAGGCTCTCAAGTGGAAGCCGGGTTGATCAACAAATGTAGGGCTAGGATCGACTGAAAAAGGAGTATATAATGTAAGAAGTCCCTCTTGAGAGGGGGACGGATGGAAATCCAGAGAAAAGAAATACTGTAGCAACTCATATTCTTTCAACCCTTGTAACCTTTCTGAAAAGAGATAATAAGAACTTCAAGCTCTGTAGGACCCGTCCGAGGAGCCTTACTGTGCATTCCAACCCACACTTAAGTTATTAGCATTCACGTACAACCATGCATGGCCGCTACATTCCTTACTAGGGCCTAGCTCTAGAACCCATACTCTATAAATTTATTGGAGGGTTAGCTGGGCTTGGGTCCACTCTCTCAATCTGCGGAGAGCGCTCGAAACCGGTCCCTATAATTGGCGCCGTCTGTGGGAAGAGCTTTTACGTTAGTAAGGACAACAGTCAAACATGGTAGGATCAGGCCCTCAGCAAAGAACTCCGAATCGACTTAAACCGGTGAAGTCAAGGCATCAGGGTAACTATAGCGACCCCGGGGGCGGTCAGAACGACAACAGACGATTTCGAGAAGGAAGCGTGCGTACTTCAACGGCGAGCGAAAGCCAGGGGGATGGGCACGTTCCCCAGAAGTGCGACGATGGCCAGGCCACGCGATTGAAAGAGGCCCATAGCCACGCTTCCTAGAGAAAGGATGATAAGGTGGCCATGCAGCGCGAGATAGATGATCTAAAGAGGAAGCTACGCCGTGCGCAGCGGAGACAGTCCGAACTCAGCCCTGACCTGCCCTCCGACGACGAGAGTGATGACGAATACAGGCAGAGGTCAAGAACGCCCCCCAGCGAGACTTTCTCCCACGAGGAGGAACGCTACCAGAGGCGTAGGCGTGCCAACCCAACCCCCAGGGGCTTAGGAGGTGACGCCATGAGCAAGGCGCTGGATCAGCTCTCCAGGTCGCCCTTCACGCGTCGTATAGAGGAGGCAGAGCTTCCTCGGCGGTTCCAGCAGCCAACCTTCATTGCTTACAACGGCAAAATGGATCCCATGGAGCATGTGAGCTAGTTCAACCAGAGGATGGCTGTCCACTCCAAGAACGAGGCGCTGATGTGCAAAGTCTTCCCATCCAGCTTGGGACCTGTGGCGATGAGGTGGTTCAACAGTCTAAGGATGAATTCCGTAGACTCGTACAAACAGTTGACCCAGGCCTTTGGTTCCCGCTTTGTCACGAACAGCAGGCCTCCTCGGCCCATGAGCGCATTGCTGTCCCTATCCATGCGTGACGGGGAGACCCTCAAGGCTTACTCGGACAAGTACTGGGAGATCTACAACGAGCTGGACGGCAAGTATGACGCCGTCGCCATCAGTACATTCCAGAATGGGCTACCAATGGGGCACGGCCTGAGGAAGTCGTTGACCGGAAAGCCCGCCACCAGCGTGCGGCAACTGATGGATCGGATCGACAAGTACAAGCAGGTGGAGGAAGATATGCTGCAGGGCAAAGGCAAGGAGAAGGTTATCCCTCAGGAGAGGAGGGATTTCAGGTCGGACAGGTACAGCAACGCCTGCCCGAGGAGGGATTTCGGTGGGCAATCCGGGACGACCAATGCCCAGACTGTCGGCGCAGTATTCCGAGAACCCGTACACAAGGTTCTGGAAAAGATAAAGAACGAGCCATACTTCAGATGGCCGGCTAAGATGATGGGGGAGCCTGATAGGCGCAACCAGAGCCGTTACTGCCAGTACCACCAGGACCACGGACATGCCACGGAGGATTGCAGGAACCTCTGGAACCACCTGGACGAGCTAGTCCAGGATGGAAGGCTGAAGCACCTTCTGCACCATTCCAGCGGCCAGCAGGGCCAAACCTACCAGGAGCCTCGGAGGGACGCCGCCATGGGGCAGCCCGCTGGGACGATCAACATAATCTTGGCCGCGCCAGGAAGAACAGGCACACCCCCGTTGCGAGTGTTGTCTGTAGCCCAACTGCCCGCCGAGGACCATCGGACGGGGCCGAAGAGGTCCAGGAGGAATCCTCCCCCAGCACTGAGTTTCTCGGAGGAGGACAAGGTTGGGACCATCCAACCACACGAGGACGCCCTAATCGTCACCCTCAGAATCGGGGGCTATGACGTGAAAAGGGTGATGGTGGACGGTGGCAGCGCAGCCGAGGTCATGTGTCCAGATCTCTACAAGGGGCTGGGGCTAAAACCGGAAGACCTCACACCTTATAGCTCCCCCCTAATGAGCTTCGACGGGAAGCTCGTCATCCCAAAGGGCATGATCAGACTGCCCGTACAGACAGGCCCAGTGGTGGTGGAGGCGAACTTTGTAGTGGTGGACACATACTCCCCCTACACGGCCATCATAGGAAGGCCTTGGCTACACGCCTTGGATGGCGTAGCCTCCACCTTGCACCAGAAGGTGAAATTCCTATCAGGGGACCAGGTTCTGGAGATCCGAGGTTGCCAACCCACGGCTAGGCAGTGCACGGTGGCTGCCATATCCTATCGGCTTGATGCACAGTCCTCGGCCCTAGCCGAGGAAGATTCATAGCAATCAAAGGCCCAGGTGGCGCCTCTGGATGCACCTGCCGAGGATGCTAAATGCGAGGACCTGGAGAAGGTGGTAATTGGCGATGATCCGGAGAAGTTCTTCCAGGTCGGAACTCAGCTGCCTCCACAGGAGAAGGAGGAGTTACTTGAGTTCCTCAAGACGAACCTTGACGTGTTCGCATGGGACCCCTGCGATGCCCCTGGGATTGATCCATCCTTCATCTGTCACCACCTTAACGTCAACCCATCTGTGATCCCCAAGCAGCAGCCACCCCGGCGCCCGTCGAAGGAGCACGCTGATGCGATCAGGGAAGAGGTCAATAAGCTTAAGCGCGCGGGGGCTATCAAGGAGATCTTTTACCCCAAATGGTTGGCCAACACTGTGGTGGTCAAGAAGAAAAGTGGGAAGTGGAGGGTTTGTGTAGACTTCACAGACCTAAACAAAGCATGCCCAAAGGACCCCTTCCCAATGCCACGAATAGACCAACTAGTAGATGCGACGGCAGGCCACCCTCGGATGAGCTTCCTAGATGCCTTTCAGGGCTATCATCAAATCCCACTAGCCTTGGAGGACCAAGAGAAGACAGCCTTTGTGACGCCCATAGGGAACTACCACTACAAGATTATGCCCTTTGGCCTGAAAAACGCCGGATCCACCTACCAGAGGATGATGACGAGAATGTTTGAGCCGATGTTGGGCAAGAGCATCGAGGTCTATGTTGACGATATGGTGGTGAAGAGTAAGCTGGTGTCCGAGCACTTGGAGGACCTCGGCCGCACATTTGGCGTCCTGAGAGAGCACAAGCTCCGCCTTAATGCCTCAAAATGCTCGTTTGGCGTGGGCTCTGGCAAGTTTTTGGGGTACATGATCACCCACCGTGGGATCGAAGTCAACCCTGACCAGATCAAGGCCATTCACAATTTGAAGCCTCCGTAGAACCCCAAGGAGATCCAAAAGCTTACCGGGATGATCGCGGCGCTGAACCGATTCATTTCCAGGTCGGCCGACAGGTGCAGGCCCTTTTATCTCCTAATCAACAAATGGAAAGGATTTGAGTGGTTCGAGGATTGTGCCATAGCTTTCCAGCAATTCAAGGAGTATCTATCCCGGCCGCCTATCATGTCTAATCCTGAGCCCGACGAGGTCCTATACGCCTACCTGGCGGTGGCGCTCCACGCAGTGAGCCTAGTACTGGTACGGGAGGACAATGGCGTTCAAAAGCCAGTTTACTACGTCAGCAAGTCCCTACACGAAGCAGAGGTCAGATACCTACCCTTAGAGAAGACTATACTGGCAGTGGTCCACGCCACGAGGAAGCTCCCCCATTACTTCCAAGCTCACACGGTGGTCGTCCTAACCCAATTGCCCTTGAAGTCTGTACTCCGGGCCGCTGATTACACAGGTAGAATCGCGAAGTGGAACACGATTCTGGGGGCTTTTGACGTCAAGTATATGCCCCGGACCTCCATAAAAGGCCAGGTTCTAGCAGATTTGACGACCGAGTTCGCTGAACCAGTCGAAGAAGTGACAGCCGAGGACAAGAGTTGTGATGAGAAATCGGTTGGGGCAATCTCCATCCCACAGTCACCATGTTGGAAGGTATATGTGGATGGCGCGGCAAACCAAAGGGGTCCGGAGTGGGGCTGGTCCTAGTATCCCCTGAAGATCATGTCATTGAGAAATCCCTGAGGCTCGGATTCACGGCCACAAACAACGAGGCCGAGTATGAGGCATTACTGCAGGGGATGATCATGGTGCAAAAGATGGGAGGAAGGTCGATAGAGATGTTCTCAGACTCCAGATTGGTGGTAGGACAAGTAAAGGGGGAGATGGAGGCCAGAGATTCGAGAATGCAAGAATACCTGAGCCAAGTCAAGCGCTTGCAGTTGGAGTTTGGCCTCTTCAGCTTGTCCCATATTCCCAGGAGTGGGAACAGTCATGCCGATTCGCTAGCCACACTCGCAACCTCCTTGGCAGGGGCTCTGCCTCGGATCATACTTGTGGAGCACCTGGAGGGGGCAAGTGAAGTGCCAAAGGGAGCGATCCCCGTCCATCAAGTTGTGATGGGTCCCAGCTGGATGGACCTTATAGTGAAATTCCTCAAAGATGATGTCCTGCCCGAGGAGAGGTCAGAGGCAGAAAAGATACGAAGGAAAGCTCCTCGGTTCTGGTTGTCCGAGGATTACAAGCTATACAGGCGCTCCTACTCTGGGCCATATCTACTGTGCGTTCACCCCGAAGCGGCAGAATCCTTGCTCGAAGAGCTGCACGAAGGAATTTGTGGGAGCCATACAGGGGGGAGATCCCTGGCTCACCGAGCTGTCACACAAGGATACTGGTGGCCGGGAATGCAGCAAGAGGCCCAGGAGTATGTCAAGAAGTGTGACCAATGCCAAAGGTTCGCCCCAAACATCCATCAGCCAGGAGGGGTCCTCAATCCGTTGTCCAGTCCATGGCCATTCGCCCAATGGGGCTTGGACATTGTGGGACCTTTCCCCAAGGCACCAGGGAACAAGAGGTATCTGTTGGTGGCCACGGACTACTTCACCAAGTGGGTCGAGGCCGAGCCACTAGCCAACATCAGGGATGTAGACGTGAAGAAATTCCTTTGGAGGAACATAGTTACACGGTTCGGGGTCCCTCATACCCTCATCTCGGATAATGGGCTCCAGTTCGATAGCAAAGCCTTCAGGAGGTACTGTTGTGAACTTGGGATCACAAACAGGTACTCAACGCCAGCCTACCCTCAGGGGAACGGACAGGCCGAGGCTGTCAACAAGGTCATCGTCAACGGGCTTAAGAAGAGACTGGATGATGCCAAAGGGAGATGGGTAGAAGAGCTGCCCCACGTCCTCTGGACGTACCGGACTACGCCCCGGCGCTCAATGGGGGAAACACCTTTTGCCATGACTTATAGTGCGGAGGCAGTGATCCCCCTGGAAACCAACTTCCCGACACTAAGGACGAGCTCCTTCACCCCAGGCAGCAATGATGAACTGCTGGGGCGGAGCCTCGACATGGTAGACGAACGAAGAGAGCAAGCAATGATCCAGCTGGCCCACTACCAGCAAAAGCTCAAGCAGGGATATGACACCAATGTAAAGCTCAGACCACTAGCACCGGGGGACCTGGTGCTGAGAAAAGTTGTAGGAGTTGCCAAGAACCCTTCTTGGGGAAAGCTCGGACCCAACTGGGAGGGGCCCTACCGAATCACCTCAGTGGCAGGGATAGGAGCATACTATTTAGAAGATTTAGATGACAAACTTGTACCTCGTCCATGGAATGTAAATAACCTGAAAAGGTATTACTATTAATAAAGAAGTCTTTTTTGATTCAGATGTTCTGCCTGTCATGATCACACGTCTCGCGTCCCAACGCCACTTATATCTGGGTGCTAGACAGAACCTAGGTCTTGCATGGTCCAAGGACTCAAGCCTATGGGAAAACTAGTTACTTACAGCCAATTGAAGGTTAGCAATTGTACCTAGGTCTTGCATGGTCCAAGGACTCAAGCCTATGGGGAGCTAACCACTTATATTGAAGGTAGCAATTGTACCTAGGTCTTGCATGGTCCTCGGACCCAAGCCTATGGGGAGCTAACCACTTATATTGAAGGTAGCAATTGTACCTAGGTCTTGCATGGTCCAAGGACTCAAGCCTATGGGGAGCTAACCACTTATATTGAAGGTAGCAATTGTACCTAGGTCTTGCATGGTCCTCGGACCCAAGCCTATGGGGAGCTAACCACTTATATTGAAGGTAGCAATTGTACCTAGGTCTTGCATGGTCCAAGGACTCAAGTCTATGGGGAGCTAACCACTTATATTGAAGGTAGCAATTGTACCTAGGTCTTGCATGGTCCTCGGACTCAAGCCTATGAGGAGCTAACCACTTATATTGAAGGTAGCAATTGTACCTAGGTCTTGCATGGTCCAAGGACTCAAGCCTATGGGGAGCTAACCACTTATATTGAAGATAGCAATTGTACCTAGGTCTTGCATGGTCCTCGGACTCAAGCCTATGGGGAGCTAACCAGTTATATTGAAGGTAGCAATTGTACCTAGGTCTTGCATGGTCCTCGAACTCAAGCCTATGGGGAGCTAACCACTTATATTGAAGGTAGCAATTGTACCTAGGTCTTGCATGGTCCAAGGACTCAAGCCTATGGGGAGCTAACCACTTATATTGAAGGTAGCAATTGTACCTAGGTCTTGCATGGTCCTCAGACTCAAGCCTATGGGGAGCTAACCACTTATATTGAAGGTAGCAATTGTACCTAGGTCTTGCATGGTCCAAGGACTCAAGCCTATGGGGAGCTAACCACTTATATTGAAGGTAGCAATTGTACCTAGGTCTTGTATGGTCCAAGGACTCAAGCCTATGGGGAGCTAACCACTTATATTGAAGGTAGCAATTGTACCTAGGTCTTGCATGGTCCTCGGACTCAAGCCTATGGGGAGCTAACCACTTATATTGAAGGTAGCAATTGTACCTAGGTCTTGCATGGTCCTCGGACCCAAGCCTATGGGGAGCTAACCACTTATATTGAAGGTAGCAATTGTACCTAGGTCTTGCATGGTCCAAGGACTCAAGCCTATGGGGAGCTAACCACTTATATTGAAGGTAGCAATTGTACCTAGGTCTTGCATGGTCCTCGGACCCAAACCTATGGGGAGCTAACCACTTATATTGAAGGTAGCAATTGTACCTAGGTCTTGCATGGTCTAAGGACTCAAGCCTATGGGGAGCTAACCACTTATATTGAAGGTAGCAATTGTACTTAGGTCTTGCATGGTCCTCGGACTCAAGCCTATGGGGAGCTAACCACTTATATCTGGGTGCTAGACAGAACCTAGGTCTTGCATGGTCCAAGGACTCAAACCTATGGGGAAACTAGTTACTTACAGCCAAACTCAAGTGTTAGATTGGACCAAGGCTCTGCATGGTCATCGGATTCAGGCCTATGGGGAAGTTAACTACATTGAAGAAATCCTAAGTGTCTACTCGAAAAAATTCTATCTGGTCCTTAGGAAACAAAAGGTGAATTAGAGCATACATGCCCTCTCATTATAATAGTTGATGCCGCGATTGGCCGAGATGCAATTGAAGCTAAAATCATGCAAGTAAAGAAAAAGCGGATAATGTGCAAGTAAGCAAACAGCCACAACAAACAGAAAAAGAAACAAAGCTCTCATTTCATTAAGTCCAAAAGAATTACACCAATGGAGTCACATTACAAATAAAGAAAAAGGGAAGAAAAAGATGCAGAAATTAAGTGTAGCATGCAGAAGCGCCAAGGAGCCTAGTCCTTCTATTTAGTTGCCCGCTTCGGTGGGTGGCTGGCCCATAGCTGCCTCAGGGTCCTCTGAGCCCTGACTGAGGGGGATGGCCTGCAGAGGCACGGCAGGAATAGCTGCCCCCTCGGCAGAAGAAACCTGGGCATCGAGGGAAGGCTTTGCAGCCTGCTGAGGCGCATCCTCGTTAGAGCCATCACTCAATTCAACCACCACGGGAGGATTACTCCCTTGGACTGGCTCATCAGTGACCCCAGCATCCGAGGCCCCCTTGCCTGGAGTAGCAGCAGTTTCCACAGCAGCCTCCTCGGCTTCAGAGCCATCTGGGGCAGCCTCGCGGATGACAAGGGGGTAGTACATGCTCTCCTCCTTCCACAAGTCAGAAGAGGCCTCCACCCTAGCTTGTTTGAGGGCTTCATTCCAAGTTTCAGAGCAGTAGCGCCTACATACCCCATGGACTTGGGATTTGTAGGCAGCTGCTGTCTCAGCTGCCCCAGCAGCATAGGCTGCCTCTTCAGCTTCATCCTTGGTGGCCCAGGCCTCCTCCCGGCCTTGATTTGCCTCAAACTTGGCCCTCTCAGCCTCCTCTTTGACCCATTCGGCCACCCTCTTGGCCTCCTCAGCATCGGCCACTTTCTTCGTCAGGCCAGCTATCTGCTCTTCGCGCGAGCTTCAGCAGCCCCTCTGCCTCACCCAGACGCTTCGTCTGAGTTTCAGCCTGCCTCTAGGCACCCTCAAGGCCTGCCACCGCGCTGTTCCTAGCCTGGGTCATGGCCTTCAGCTCCTCCCTGGCCTTGGCAAGGTCCTCCTCGGACGTCTTGAGGGTCCGAGTAGCCTCCAAGCGCTTATCGCGCTCTAAATCCATGGCCTTTCCATGTTCATTGGCCGCCTCTTCCAGCCTGAAAGTGGCCTGGACAGCCTGCCAAACAAAACAGATAAGTTATAATTAGCCGAGTTCAAAAAGGAAATGAAGGCAAAAAAAAAAACTGAGGCAAGAAAAAGCACAAGTGTTAAGGGTCTTACCATCCCCAAATATCGCTTGAGGCAGAGGAAGACGTCCCTACTCCTTATGGTCCCCAGTTCCGCCATTTCCGCGGGAAGGAGCAGGCATCTCTCCACCGCGTCGGCCACGTACGCGCCTTCGCCATCCTTAAAGTCCCTGAGGGAGGAGTCATCCCTCAAGGGTGCCCCACGGAGCATTGGGGCGGGGAGCCAGGCCTGGACCTCGGGCGGGGGAGCGACCTGTTTATCCTTGGTTGAAGAGCCTATCCTCAGTTGCTTCGATGGCCGCCGAGTGCCATTGCCCTCCCGCGTGGGCCCAGATTTGTCCTCAAGGGTCCTCTTGCCCTTGTCCTTCTTCTGCTTAGGGTCAGCAGGCTCGTGCCTAGACGGCGGGCTCGTCTGAGGCGGAGGAGGAGGAAGCCTGGACTGTGTTGCGGCCGACCTGGTCTGAGCAGGACGAGTCTTTGGAGGAGGAGGAGGAGGAGGAAGCCTCGGTTTGGACTTCCCCGGCTGACCTTCGATTAGGTCGAGTAGACTGGGTTGGGCTTTCTTCTTGTAGCCCATCTCAAGCCGAGAAGATGTCTCTGACGCTAAAAGGTCTGCTTCGGTTAGACGAGGATCACCCAAGTCTCCAGATGGGTCCTCGGACTGATGGTCTTGCTCAAAAACGCTAAAATCGTCCTCGACAGGACCAAAATCTGCAGCGTCCCCTTCCCTCTCTAAGTCCTCTTCCGCGGCCTCTGGGAATGTGTGGGAAGACGAGGGGACTGCTACTGTGACGTCTTCTGAAGTGGAGGGATCCTCGGGAAACTCGAACCCGTCCTCGGTCACTTTTATTTTCTGCAGCCGAGGATCTTTTGCTTTGATCACGTACTTTGGGGCCGCGAATGACTTTTGGAGTGAAGTGTACCCCAAAATCTTGTGCGCGGCTCTGACTTGGTGGTCTGCTTCGTTCTCAAAAGCCGCAGACCTGAGCACCTTCTGCAAGTCTTCCCTGATGATCAAGCTGAAGTGGCGCGCGAAAGAGTGCGGATCTGCAGAGGGAAAACACATCCACGGTTAGAAACCAAACAGTACAAAAAGAAATAATGCAGAAAAGAAGTTAGAGTCTTTGAATCCCCTCCTATTCCCACTGCCCCACCTGGTGTTCCCTCTGTCGTCGGGCAGTGAAGGCCATCGTGCCACGCTCCAGACACGATGAGAAAATCCTCGTTCATCCCCTTGTTGGACTCGGGGAGGCACTGGATAAGCCGGACCCGGTCGTCCCTCGTCCTCATGTAGTAGGACTTGTTCTTCAGATGTTGAAGATTGTAACAGTAGTTCACATCATGATAGGTCAGCCTTAGACCCATCTTCTCATTAAGGGCATCCACACTGCCCAGAATCCTGAACATGTTGGAGGCGCATTGGGTGGGGGTTAACCAAAAGTATGTAAGATAACCCCTCATCACCGGCCCCATGGGGATCCTCATCCCCCCTTCAAGAAAAGCGATGATGGGAATCACCACCTCGCCCTCCTGCCTCCGGAGTTACCACTCTCCCTCCTGACAATACCTCAAGCCTACGTTGGCCGGTATCTTGTAATCGGCGATGAATTTCTCCATCGCCTCCTCAGAGCCAACATACTTCTTAAGCCTACCCATCCCAAATGACGCCTAAGAGAACTAAAAGAGGAGCGAATAAAGGAGAAGGAGGAGTAGAGAGGAAAAAAGCTCAGAGAGGGATAGAGCGACTTACAGAAATGAGGAGGAGCTCCTCGGACTGGCTTTTTATGCTGGAGATAGAGGTGGAAATTTGGCTGGACTCTGAATGGAGGCGCAAGAGCTCTTGATTGTAAATGAAAAAGGAGGAAGCGGCTCGAATGGGTATTTATACCCTAGATGGAAGAGCCGCGCGAGTTTTCCCGCCCGTAAATGCTAGATGCATCCCCACCGTTAGATTGTCATTTGCCCGTTGAACGTGGGGAGCATAAAGCCGCCCGAATTTAATGCAGGACACGTTACGCGCACCGAAGCGCCAGTAACACACCTTGGGCAGGTGAAAAGGCTCCAATGCTGACGAGGGACAAGACTCGATTGGACACGGAGCAGGTCCGAGGATATCAAAATCCTGCTTTCCGCCCGAGGATGCGGACAGCAAGATTTTGAGGGGCTATTGTGGGGCCAGAATAAGTCAGAAACCCCGGCCCACTTCAAACCAGGCCTAGAGGCCCACACCGAGGACGCGACCAAGGTCCGAGGACGAAAGTGTAGAGCCCAGGGCCCAAGGAGCATTGCCGAGGATGGTTACATCCTCGGGCGACCGAGGTCAGAAAGTGGGCAAACAACATACCCTTAAGGGAATCTCCCTGAGCATCCAAGGAGCAAATAGCAAGTACCAAGTACCGGACATGGAAACATGGTGGAGGAGCAAGCCCCAGGTGAACTGTCACCTCCACATTAAATGCCCTCAACTAACGCCCTGACCGCATTAATGAGGATAGGACCTCTGAACAGTGCCGTCTTGGGCGCTGCAACCCACAGGAGGGATGAGAATGCGGCTGATGGGACAGGCTCTCAAGTGGAAGCCGGGTTGATCAACAAATGTAGGGTTAGGATCGACTGAGAGAGGAGTATATAATGTAAGAAGTCCCTCTTGAGAGGGGGACGGACGGAAATCCAGAGAAAAGAAATACTATAGCAACTCATATTCTCTCAACCCTTGTAACCTTTCTGAAAAGAGATAATAAGAACTTCAAACTCTGTAGGACCCGTCCGAGGAGCCTTACTGTGCATTCCAACCCACACTTAAGTTATTAGCATTCACGTACAACCATGCATGGCCGCTGCATTCCTTACTAGGGCCTAGCTCTTGAACCCATACTCTATAAATTTATTGGAGGGTTAGCTGGGCTTGGGTCCACTCTCTCAATCTGCGGAGAGCGCTCGAAACCGGTCCCTACAGTCCCATACACAGATTCTAGAAAAAAAAAATCACATTTTAAGTTCTTGCAGCATGTGAAAATTGATAATTTGAGCTGGTTTTTCTACAATAGCTTCTTGTCCCTACTAGATTTGAGTGAGAGAGCAAGTTTCTCTTTCTCTTTTTCAATTTTACAGATTTAATTTTGGTTTCTAGGTAATATAGATTGGGGGTAGTAAGGCTTGGGGCCACAGGTTGGTTAACCAACGTTGAGTGCTGGTAAGGTCTTTTTCATTTTATATCATGTTCATTTACCTACTGCATCAATATCCTACGAACCTAGTTTTTTTTTGTTTCTGGATCAGCAAGTCCCAGACCACAATTTTAATTAATAATTATAACTCAAAGCCGTGCCAAAATTAATATTCTCTAGTGCTTTCTTTGGGTATAATATTTACAACCAAATAGAAATTTGCTAAACATGCCTTTTTTTTAATTGATGTAAAATTAACCTAATTTTGTGAATGACAAAGTAAGATTATAAAGTTAGCTAATCAAGGAGTATTTATATCATCTAAAACCAACTGCTATATCTTCTTATTTTTACGCAATTAATCTAACCTGCCATCTAAACTCTAAACAACTAGTGTAGCCCATTTTTTTTGTTGAGAAAAACTAGTGTAGCCCATTAGTTGTTAACTCCTGGCCCAACCCTACCCTAAAAAAAGTTGCAAACTCTCAGGCTCTCAGCTACTATACTACAATCTACAACTCTACAACTTACAGAGTTGGTCCCGAGGACTTAACCTGAGGGGGAGGAAGTAGATTAAAATTGAATGATCAATTAATATTCATGGGTGTCTAAAATAGGGTTGATGGTTGGTGTTAGGGACATAATTAATAATTATGTAATTGGCTAATCCAAAACATTTTTCTTTACTTTTTTTTTTTTTTTTTTTGATAATGAGATTGAACATTTACGATTTAACAGCACTTTGGAATGTTTATAGACAGTAGAACTTTTAGCGTGGACAATTGTATGCGATTGTAGAAAGTATTTGCAACCGGAAATCATCGTAAACGTTATGTTCTTTCGAAATTATTGTCCACAAAACTATTTCAAAACTGAAAACGCGATAAGGATTGCCTTAAAAATTGTATAATCTCGATCAGCGACATACTTTTGGTTCCATCTAGAGTCCAGTTCAAGGTTAAGATTTTTTTTCCCCAAACGGTTAAGATTTATTTCTAAGATACACCTTTAAATTTATAAAATTTTATCTTAAAAATAAAATAAATACATTTCAAATGGAGAGCACTGTTTTAAAAACCGGACCGAACTGGCCAGTTCAACTAGAAACTGGGCACTAGTCTGGTCCAATAAAATCTCTCAAAACCGGTCAAAAATGGGGTTGAATTGAGAACCGAAACACAAATCAGTTCTTTGAAGGTACCAATTTTTGAAACCATGGAGAGGACCCTAAAAAGCATGATAAAATATTCCATAAAACATCATCAAAATAGATGAAGTCTTCCTGTCACCTCTACAACTACATGTAGAGAACCTCCAGTTTTAATCCTTTTTGGTGTCAACTGAAAATCAAAGCAAGCAGCCCAAATAACGTGTTATGAATGGAGAGGATCCTAAACCTCTTGATAAGATATCACATAAACATCTTCATTGTTGATACCAGTCTTCCTGTAATACATTTGAAGAAACTATAACCTCTATTCCTTGTTTGTGTCAAATGAAAATCGAAGCAAGCAACACAAATACTGTATTTGTAAAACACACTGTTGACAATTGATTGTAACTAAGGAGAGATTTTGTTTTAAGTTCCAATTATAACTGAACATTAACTGCATATAGATTATGAAAAACAGAAACTTACATCTCCATTCTCCAATATTCTATTGCTTCCATAAAAATAACTGTAAAATAAAATTCATAGTAAACTTATAATGACATATAATAACAAAATAGTGACTAATCAGTATTCATTTTTTTCTCTCATGGTCTAGCCGCCATGCGTTTGCCCGGAGAACACATTGTCGAGCCAAGAGTGTGATAATTCACATATCGACTAGGAGCAGATGAGTGTCGAAACCCTTTTGGCAAGCAACTATTAACAGCCCGTTTTCGAAATCCACCATGACTTGTCTTGTGATTAAATGTCACATGACTTGGAGGATTTGATTCCAATGGCTTCATAGCAACTGCGAACCTCGACATAGAATTCATTCTAGCCATGACTAGAGGAGGATTCAGAAGGACAAGAAGGAGCAGAGCCATGAGGAAAGTGGTAGACATTTTGTATATATTATAGGTTGTTATGCAGAAGAAATTTGCTTAGGTTTATAAGGATTGATGAAGAGGAAGGGAAGCTTTAAATAGGCTCATGAGAAATAGAAGATGGAGAGTAGATATGACCAACTCATAGCTAGCTAGCAAAGCATGCATGCTGGTTCTAATACTAGTGCAGAGTGTTGGGTTCACTTTTTGACAATGCAAGTGAGGATACTCGTGCATTTCATTACAATCATCCCAAGTTTCTTATGTCACAGTCAACCTAGTATTTTTACATTTTTTTCACAACAACATCATTTTTATTATTATATGGAATTATGGATATTGATGCTGGGGAGATAGGAAATTTCAATGACATATAATAACACCACTTGATTCAAAATTTTAAGTCTATGAATTTGTGATCAATTATATTATATATATCATACTAATTCATTGATTAATTTTGTGAATTCCAATTAATATAACTTGCAAGTCTCAAATAAAAAACCCCAAACTAATAAAGTTTTGGTAAGGGACGTATAGAAATTTTGGTTATAATTAACTTAATTTTTTTCAAATAATTTATTTATTTAGGGTCTGTTTGGATATCGCTTATTGCTGAAAACTGAAAATACTGTAACAAAATAATTTTTAAACGTGTGAATAATGTTATGAGACTTAGTTTTAAAGTTGATTTTGTCAGATTCCGTACTTACGGATCCCGTTAACAGTGCATGGGACCCAGGGAAAAAAACACAAACGCGAAAAATGTGTAACTTGCCACTATCCAAATTCACACTTATTTATTTTTTGGTGGTAAGAAGGGAGGTTTATTTATATAAAAGAAACTAGTACATCTGATTTTTCCAACAGACACCTATGAATGGTGTCCAGTTACAAGAATAACTTATTTTTTGATAACTAGCTTATTTGCAATGAAAATTGAATTACTCTACTACCCTAAAATAGTGATTGAAGCTGTGATCTCAAACCCTAATTCAAATTAATGGGATATGGATATGTGTTACATCGAAACATTATCTAATTCTAGGTAACGGGGATGACTCTTTATGAGAAAATTTTGGCATTGCAATCAATAGTCAATTACGCAGAGTCAAATCCTATCACTCTCACTATTACAGATGGAAGCGGATCATTTGGCCACGTGGAAGTAGTAGCTTATCTGTTTGTCCAACTTATTATCAGCGGCGACTCTTTACACATCATCCTTTCCACCAGTCAATTTAACATAATGCCACGTGTTACTTTTGAACAAGCAAATCTACACAAACTTTCCAAAGTGTATCTCAGCAACCTCAGTAAGTCTGTGATAAAAAAGCTTGATTCAGCAACACGTGTCCTTCTTTGGTTATAGTCAACAAGCTTAATCTGGTGAAAGATTTCTTTGTTAGAGTGGATTATTTATTTATTTTTTTATTTTTATCACCTCTAAAATAAAGAAAAATTCTAAATATATTACTATGTTTTTACTTAAAGATTTGCAAACCGATATATTAGCGAAAGGGATTGGAAATTTGATGAAACCATATTAATAATATAATAAATAAATGTTTCAATTATTTTTTTTATTTTAAAATTTATGCTTAAAAGTTGATATATTAGTTTATAACCTTATACAAAACTTGTTATTCCTCACATATCATTCCAAAAAGTATGATATAACAATAGATGATTAAAATAATTTTAAAATAAGATTTTTTTTTTTTTGATTTATTGAAAATTTAAGTAATATAGTGTTTTCATCGAAATAATATTTTAAATTAAATATATTGAATAATTTATAAAATTTGCCAGTGTGAAGAGAGAGCATATAAATAGAGTACCTAGGGATATATGGTGGGTTTTAGACCCCAAATTGATTAGGTAGTGAATTAATCAATAAATTATCAATTAAGCCTGTTACGTGATCACAATTATATCAATTTACATCACAACCAAATGCAAGCATCAAGTACGTAAATAAAGCGATAAATAGTAAACAACATACATACTTGGTGTTTGATGGGTATAATCGCATAAGTAGTATTGTGTAATCATAAGTAGTATTGTGTAATCACATAAACGTACTAAGTCAAAGAGAAAATTATACAAAAGTACTATAAGCTAGCCATGCTACATAGTACTAAAAGCTAGGCTATTAAGAAATAACATATTCATAAAACAAGTGTAACTAAAATAAGATAGTTAGGATGGATAAGTGGAAATACAAGAAAATAATATAGAATAGAAAACGAAAATTTTAATTCAATTACACTACATTTGGATTGAGGGGGAGGGAGGGAGGGAGAATAGAGAGGAGTAGAGTAAAGTTAACCGGAAATTAGCCTAATATCTAACAACTCTACTCTACTCCCCCCTTGCTCCCTCTCCCTCTCCCTCCTCCCTCAACCCAAACTGACCATTAAGGATAAGGGTGGTTGCCATTGATGAAAAATGTGAGGGAAAGTAGCTTGAGATGATTTAGTCATATGCATGCAAATGAAAGTGAATAATACTAAGGGTCCGTTTGGTTGGAGGGGTGGAAAAGTAGGAGGATAGAAAATGGTGGGAGAATGGAAAATTGGGAGGATAGAAAAGATTTTATTTTTTATCCTTTTTGTTTGGTTGGGAGTAGAAAAGTGGAAGGATGGAAAAAGTGAGTTTGTATAAATTTACTCATATACTCTTGTTAAAAAATGATGGTCGATTAAAATAAAAAAGTGACAAACAACCAAAAAAAAAAAACAATCACCCAATTTATTAAGAAATAAAAATTATGTCTAGTTTAAAAAAAAAAAAAAACAAAAACAAAACAAAACAACTATCACACCTAAAGCCCAGAAGAAAAAAGCAATGTCCAGGAAAGAAAAGAAAAAAAAGAAGAAAACAGAAAAAGAAGAGACAACGTGCCCACCCACAGCCCAGGAAATCAAAAAAAGGAAAAAAAAAAGAAAAAAAGCAACCTCCAAAGAAAGAAAAAAAAGAAAAAGAAAAGAAAGGACAAAAACTAAGAAAGAGGCAACGTGCCCAGTACCAAAAAAAAAAAAAAAAAAAAAGAAAGAAAAAAGAAGAAGAAAAGAAATGGACATGGGCATTTTTGTCCATTAAGCGGCCCTACAAATGGGCCTGGGGAGAAAAGGCCTTACAATTTATTTTTCTTCCTCCCCGCTCAACCAAACACACTTAAAAAAGTTTTTCTTTTCATTTTTTCTCAAAAATTTTCTATCCACTCTATATCACCTCCAAACAAACACACCCTAATAAATATAGGAAAAAAGAACATGTTAATTAAAGAAGTGACAAAAAGTATGATATTAAATAGGATGAAATATATGACAAAGAAAATACATGTAAACGTTCTCAATCAGTATGTCAAGATCCATAATAGAGCTCATAGTTCTAACTTCTAAGGTTTGTTACTGGTGTGGTATAAGATAAAACATGTGTGATATATACTGTTGGATCACTTCTTTACTTAGAGCACTAGCATCCAAGGATGCAAAAGAGTCTTTATTTTACACCCTAAAAATATACTTTATCTATTTTATCATTCCATTTTACAACTCAACCAACATCTCAATTTCTATTTTTCCATATAACTTATTAAAATAATATAAACTACAATATTAAATAATATAAACAATGAGAGTTGTGCTTGAAAAGAGAGAAAGAGGAGATAAAATAATATTATATTTTTACATCCTATGAACAATTGGTTCTCACATGGCTTGCCCAAATTTGTTGGAGGTCTAAGGTAGAATCTTCAAATGGGGCATTTATGTTATCATTTAAACAATATTTAACTAGCATTTTATATTATAATTTTTTTTTTAAATCCATTCTTTTTACTTTTTGATATGATTTTTTTTATAGAAAATGCTAAAGTTATAACAAATTTTACTACAAACTGATGTTGTAACGGATGTGATCAATGACATGAGGCTTACAAAAATACTAGAGATATTATAAAATTTACAACATGAGAATTACAAAGATATATTATCAATAACAAAAATTCATTCAAAAATTCATTTAATAGTTTGTTAAAGCCCACCTATCATATTCATTGTCACATCAAATTATAAAAGTTATGTAGTAAAATTTATAGTATTTTTAACATTTTCTTATTTGAATTAGTTGTGATTAGTAACACGTCTATTTGTACGACCTATTTATTTAAATTTGTCTTATTTCTATCTCTAGTATTACTTTATTCTTTAGGCATTCTTAATAGTGAAAAAAAAAATCTAAACTAAAATTTTTTTAATATCTCCCACAAAAATTAAAAAAAAAAAAAAAAAAATTTGGCCCCCAAATTTGGGGTCTTTCTCTAGTTAGGGGTTTCTAGGCAATGGCCTAAATGGCCTAGGCCTAAGGCCGGCCCTGGGTTCTCATTTATGAGAACCAACTGGTCGCAGGATATAACAAAAAATATACATTCCCACCCCCAGATGTGATTTTTTTTTTTTTCCTTGTTAGTTGTTAAAATAGCAATTAAGGAGATTTTACACCCCCAATATTAGTGCTCTTACTTTTTTGGAACTCGATAATTTACCATGAGGAATGAAACCGAAGTTTTCTTGATTGGAAGAAGGGAAATGGGGATACGTATTATTTTTTAGCTGGGCTGGGCTTATCAAGGTTTATGGAGCAATGCTGAACCTGAATTCTATACTCCATGGCACGAGCCCCTCCAGCAAGTAGGAATGAAGCTTCAAGAACAAAGCCTGCCCCAATATTGGGCCTGCTAACCCTTTTATGGCTTAAAAGGAACCTATCTATAATGGGGGAAAAAAAAAAAATCTGCCAAAAGCCTGACTCAAGATTTGAATTACATTTTTTACTTTAATCATTAATGTTGCAATATGTAGTACGTAACATATATTGACCTTGAATTTTCAAATGCCCGAAATTCACTTTCTAGTTAAAAAAAAAGATTTTTCTCTCTTTTTATCTCAATAGACCATCAAGATCAAGTTCTTAATATGGATTTGTCTATATAAGAAAAAAGGATAAACTGCGTAATTTTTTTTAAAGGAGAAAACCTTTAACTTTATTGAAACAAAAAATTAGTCGTAATCAACTTAAAGAACATAAAGTAGATGTGAAGGAATATTCTTCATTCACATCTCTAAATCTCTAACATGTATAGCATGTTTAGCTAGGTTGTGGGTTATAGAATTGCCTAATCTACGAGTATGAGAAAAGTGTTGGGTCCCGAATAATATTATCATAAAAATTATCAATTCAAAATAGCAATCACAAATAAGAATACAAATATTTACGTGACAAACTCTTTCTCTTTGAAGGGAAAAACTATGGGACAAACTCTGAATTAATTCACTATTTATCAAATCAATCAAATCAATTACAATAATTCTTGTGTATGTCTCACGGCTAAAAAAAAATCTCTCTTGTTTTTCTTTACTCTCACACACTAATTGTTTTTCTCAAATGTGGCAACACTTTGCTCTCTCCTTTCTATTTTCTTCTCCATGCACAGCTCTCTCTTGACTGTCTTCTTTTCTCTAAGCGGCTCACTCTTGGCTGTTCTTCTTTTTATTATTCTATTATTTTTTTATTTTTTTATTGTGCGGCTTCCTCTTTCTTTGCACTTGCACATGCTCTCTTTGTGTCTTCTCGAAGGCAGCAGCCCTTTACTCTCTCCTTCCTCTTGCGTTCTTCCCAAATGAAAATCACTTTTATTCTCTCTTAGTTTCACACTCTGTTTTTCCTCTCCCCAAATGGAGGACCCTTGAGCCAAAGCCAACAAATTTTTTGCAGCATTGTCTATTTATAAAACTTTTTTCCTATTCCCTCTTGAACTAGGAATACATTACTTTTTTAACAAGAAATAGACTTCCCTTTCACACCAAGGAATAGTCATTCATTTCACACTAGGGAATAGACTTTCCTTCTACACTAAGGAATTGTCATTTCTTCCACACAAAGGAAATCCAAATTAATTTTTTCTTCTTCAACTAGGAAACCTAATTAACTTTCCAAGTCACAATTGGAATTTGAGGCAATTTTCCAACAATCTCCACCTTGACTCAAATTCCATCAATTGTCTTCTTTCCTCTTAGGATAGCTCCACCTTAATCAAGTATTCTTCTTTTCCTCTTAGAATAGCTCCACCTTAATCAAAGCAACCCCTTCTCTTCCATCTTAATTCACACAAAAAGATATCCACTAAATCAACTAAGCTCTAATACCACTATTGGTCTTTTTTTTTACAACATTATGCGCAACTAATCTAGATAGAGTTAATTGAATAACTCCTAATACCTGTTTATCAAGAAGGTTCCATTCTTCATCCTTCATAGTATTAGGTTTCTTCCCCAAAAGAGGTAGATGCAACTTCTTCCCATAGAGATAATTTTCAATCTGCATCCTCCAATATCCAAAGTCTGTTCCATCAAACTTTTCAATTCTTGAAGCCTTGCCTTCTTCTTTGGCCATCGTTTCTACTCTAACCTTAGCTCTGATACCACTTGTTGGGCCCCGAATAATATTATCACAAAAACTATTAATTCAAAATAGTAATCACACACAAAAATACAAATATTTACGTGGAAAAACCTTTCTCTTTGAAGGGAAAAATCACGGGACAAACTCCGAATCAATTCACTATTTATCAAATCAATTACAATAATTCTTGTGTATGTCTCACGGTTAAAGAAAAATCTATCTTATTTTTCTTTACTCTCCCACACACTAATTATATCTTTTAAAGGCGACAACACTTTGCTTTCTCCTTTTTATTTTCTTCTCCATGCACAGCTCTCTCTTGGCTGTCTTCTTTTCTCTAAGGGGCTCATTCTTGGCTGCTCTCTCTCTTTTTTTCTTGTGCAGCTTCCTCTTTCTTTGCTCTTGCACATACTTTCTTTGTGTCTTCTCGAAGGCGGCAGCCCTTTGCTCTTTCCTTCCTCTTGCATTCCTTCCAAACGAAAGTCCCTTTTATTCTCTCTCGGTTTCACGCTCTATTTTTCCTCTCCTCAAAGGGAGGACTCTTGGGTCAAAGCCAAAGCCAACAAATTTTTTGTAGTATTGTCTATTTATAAAACTCTTTTCCTATTTTCTCTTGAATTAGTAATATATTATTTTTTTAACAAGGAATAGACTTCCCTTTCACACCAAGAAATAGTCTTTCTTTTCACGCAAGTGAATAGACTTTCTTTCTACACCAAGCAATAGTCATTCCTATCATATAAAGAAAATCCAAATTAATTTTTCTTTCTTTAACTAAGAAACTTAATTAACTTTCCAAGTGGAATAAAATTAAACTAAAATGGCTATGAGTGAACAAAATTAAACATTATTTGATTAAGAAGGAGCAAAAAGTGGAACAAAAAAATGGCTATTATTGCCTTGAACTAAAACTGAGTCTTTGAACAAGTTCAACTGGTCCGATTTAGAATAATCATTCCGAAATTGCTTTTTCTGTTTTGGTCATATCTCGTAATATATTGTCTTCTTCGGTTGATATTTTCTAAATGACATTTTCTGATATCATTTTCATTTTTAATTATTTATTTTGATCCATCCTGGAATGTTGTGATAGCTCAACAATAGCCAAATACCAATCATAATATTTACTATTTATTTTGATACATCACGAGAAATTGTTTATACCTCAACAATAATAATTCTCATTAAAAATAATAATAATAATAATAAAGTACCAATCATAATTTTTAACTGTATACTTTGATACATCATGAGATATTTTTTATACCTCAACAATAATCAAGTACCAATCATATTTTTTAACTGTTTATTTTGATACATTGTGAGATATTTTTTGTACCTCAACAATAATCAAATACCAATCATAATTTTTAACTGTTTATTTTGATATATCAAGAGATATTTTTTGTAGCCAACGAGGGCTTGAATGAGTGGGTAAGGGTCGGACGCTTCGTGCAACACACCTAGATTCGAGTCCCGCTGCCAGCAGGTTTTCGTTGGTGGATAAACTTAGTGGTGAGGTGTACTCACAAATGTGAGGTGACTCCCGCACAGAGGTACAGAAGGGCCCCCGAGATCGGGCTATCCCGACCGAGGCCACTGGCTCCCTGCCCGGGGGTGTAATATGACCATAAAGACCCCGTTTTTTCATTTTCAAAAAAAAAAAAAAAAAAAGAGATTTTTTGTACCTCAACAATAATCAAATACCAATCATAATTTTTAACTATTTATTTTGATACATCACCAGATATTGTGATACCTCAACAAGAACTAAATACCCATCATAAATGTTACTATTTATTTTGACACATGACGAGATATTTTTGTACCTCAAAATTTTTAACTATTTATCTTAATACATCATGAGATATTATTTATACCTTAACAATAACCAAATACCAATAATAATTTTTAACTATTTATCTTGATACATCACAAGATATTGTTTATACCTCAACAATAACCAAATAACAATCATCTTTTCTTAACTATTTAGTTTGATACATCACCAGATATGGTGATATCTCAACGTAACCAAATACTGATCATAAACATCTTTTTTACAATTGATACGATAGGATTTGAAATTAATGGTGTCTATTTCATGATGATTACTCTTTAGTATTTACCATCAATTCTATTTACCAATGGGTTATGTTTCTTGATGATTACTCTTTAGTTTTTACCATCAAGTCAATTTATCAATGAGTTTTGCAAGATAATGGATTCTTTTGAGTCTTGCTTGACTAGATCTCTTTGTAACGGATCTCTCGGGTGTCATCATTGGGGAGCAGAGACTTAAGTATAGAGAGAGAGAGAGAGAGAGAGAGAGAGAGTACTAATGCGAGTTAGGTGAAAAAACAAAGAAGAAAAAATGATATATTAAAAGTTACAGTCATTTGTATTGTTTAGTTTGTTCCCGAGTACTGTAGCTTTTTATAAAATTTTGAACAGTGATACAAAGCCAGATGTGAGGTTTTGTTTTGGTTAATTTCTAGCTAATTTAGTTAAAAGATATATTCCTAGTCGAATGTGACTACTCTAATGGCAATAAAATAAATATTATTTCACTGTGCTCCGTTTGGAATCCGCTAAAAAGTTATTATATCTCAGCATCCAAAAGGATTTAAAGTCGAAAATGAGTCATTATCTTTACAGTGGAAATTGGAAGCTTATGCCACACACACCAATTAGCAACCCCTAATGTGTGTCACAAATCCACAATTGAACGTTTACTTTTTCATCATTGTTCAAAATAGCGTACGTAAGAATCAATCAGACAATCAATTACAAGCTAGCAAGTACAATCACTAAATTTTAAAAAAGCTCATGGTGCTAAAGCAAACGACTTTTGTGGAAACAAGGAGAATGGAGTTGGTTTCTGATGTCAAAAGAGGTCAAGCCCAGTTAATTGGTTTCAAAGGGCAAATAAGGACTGTTGCAACTATGGACAAAATTTAGCCCCAAGTTCAATCTATTACAGAGCGATTTATAAGATTATCTACGTATATTATTTAAACAAGTCATATAAGTTATTAAAAAAAATCGTACTTTTTTTTTGAAACAAAAACGTCATATGCTTAAAACTATACATGAATGATGTTTTTAATCGTTACATAGTTGATTGGAGAAAGATAACTCTAAATCAGTTTGAAGTTAAACTTTTTTCAATAACAATTAAGTTTTTTAGCCTTCATCTATTTAAATTCTCTCCTCTATCTTAATGCAAAGATTCGTGTATTACTTTTTTTTTTTTTTTTTTTTTTTTGTTTTAAGAAGAGACTTGTATTACTTGGCCAAGTTATTCCACATAAAGTTGACGGGTGTCCAAGCATTACCGTAGAAGATTCAGGTTGCAATTGACAATTGACAATGTGGTAAACATCATTGGATTTAACAATTACCGATCGATAGTGAACGATCACTTCTACTCTCTCTCTCTCTCTCTCTCTCTCTCTCTCATCTTATGAGATGAGGTCTTATGAGGCAATCTCTCGTAACACATGGGACCCATGCATATCATGAGAAAGATCTCAATGAGGCCACTCTCTCGTAATTCATGGGACCCATGCATATCATGAGATCTCTCTTTCTAAAAATTTAGAAACAACCTTTAAAACCTTGAATCAAATGAAACCCGTAGTGTTATCTATACCATACATTTTCTATCCAATAGATTACTTCTATTTGTTTGGGAAATTGGTGGAAATCATTTCATAATAAAGATTTAAGTTTTGTACATCTAAAAATTTATAATTAAGCAACAAAAAAAAAAAAAAAGTGTATGCGTTCCTCCTTCATTTCAAGGTTGGAAGAGATAGTTACTTATTTTTTATCATCTTAAAATTTTGTCAACATTAAAGACATACGAAGAAAATGTAGTTTAATAATAAATATTTCAAAATTTGTATCTAATAAAATATAGTGAGCTTTGTAACACTACTACACGTTACATCTATCATAACTTGAACTTAATCCAAATCAATGATATAGAACTACATACATTTTTAGATATATTAAAGTTACCACGACAATGCAAAATGGGAAGGATCTCAGCCCATAATTTTATACGCACACGTACCTTTGTCCCATATGTGTGAAAACTTAGTATGAGTGTATATATGACTGAAGCAGTGTACGTATATGTCAAAGACCAAGAAAAAGAAAAGAGCATTCACTCTTCCCTAAAATGTTAAGAGGATGGGTCAAATGGAACATTTCTTAATTATGCTGATTATTTAACCCTTTTATTCTGCAAGAAAGATTGCGTTCGCATTGGATCTCAATTATTAAAACTGAATTAATCCAGCAGCTTAATTTCTCTCTTCCTCTCTTCTAGGAATCCATATTCCCAATCAATGTTTTTAATTGCAACAAAGCAAGGCTCAAAGCATTTCGCACATTTCTTAAGTGAAAGCAACACATGAAACCTACCAAATAATGTCACTTTTGTGACTTTGTCATAGGGACGAGGGAGGTCCAAGGTTTCGAGCTTCGACAAAAGCAAGACTCTCTCTCTGAGGTGCCAGGGTGGCAATTGTACAATCCACGTGAGAACGAAATAGGTTTTCAAGCACTAATTAAGAGCAATTATAAAGTGTATACCCACCGTTTTAGGGCAAAACCACAGTTCTAGAAACATACCACCTTTGAAAGGATTAAGATTAGGATATCAAGTTCTTTATTTAAAAAAGATTAAGATTAATTAAACAAGAAAGAGTACTTTGCTATGGTGATTGCTTTGAAATTAAGTCGTATTAATCAATTATCCCAAAGTTAAGTTCGTGGATACCTAGTATGATCACATAAACATATCGTTGATGAAAATCAAATTAATCGAACCCCTTTAATCAATCAAGGCCAACAAAATCAGCGGCAATGGGTCAGATCATTACCGACAAAGAGTCGATGATCACGTGAACTAATCATATCCATCTGCAATTTCATTGTTGATTGAACTTGATTACCATGAGATTTTATTCTAACACTAGATCATAGTAAAGATTAAAGAGTGGGGAAAAAAAGTGAGTGAACAAATTATTTCAATCACTCATCATTCATTAATCTAATTGCATTCATACACAATTTAGTTTAATTGCATATTTGTAATTACTCACAGTATATATAATTATGTGACATTCAATAATTCAAAACTATTTTTGACACATAGATTCAAAGAAAGACATGGCATATGCATGGACTCAAATGGAAGATTTAATTAGTCACTGCCTCAAAAAATTTACATTGTAAATTTCCCACATACTTCTTACTATATATTTTATAAGAGTACTCTTACATTATTCTTTGTACTACTAGAACTATAGTAATCATTTCTATTTGTAACCATAATTCTTGCTTTTGGATGTTGATTTTGGGTTTTGGGGTTATTGCTTGTAAAAGGAACTCGACTAGAATTAAGCATGTATCATGCATGTCCATGCAATAAAAGATATTTACTGTTTGATTAATAATAAAACCACAATAATTAACCCATCGAAAATGTCTTGCATGGAGTAGAAACTAATAGGGTTTAGCGGTTGGATTAATTAGAGAAGAAAGCAATTATGTGGGTACAAATATTTTTGAAAAATTCCATTTCAAAACTAGAATCAATGAAGCAATATAGGATTAGGTTTATAGGGTGGTTTTTTTTTTTTTGATGAACAGGTTTATAGGGTGGTTAAAATGGCTTGCATGTGTAGCTTTATTAAAGAATATAGGAGAGGTACTATTGTAGTAAAGTGTTATCGTTCATAGAGCCAAGCCTATTGTCCTTTTGAACTAGACACTACATGAGACGCGACAGCAACAATTCTTTAATGAAAAGGGAGAAAAGCAACAAAAAAAAAAAAAAAAAATCGATATTTTGGGAAAAAGAGAAAGATAAGAAAGAAATAAAGAAGGGTTTAAAATTATGGGAGGCTCACGAGTGGAGAGAAATCCAAAGTGGTACTAGGTTGTTGGCCATGACTAGGACACGTATAGTGAACCCAAGCAATTGTTTAAAAATCGTGGACCAACAAAAACCAAAAGATATGTCAATGTTAGTTGGCCACAAGATCGAGGTTAATTATAGCCATTTAAACCTCAAAGGTTGGGTCCCTCACCAAAAACTTATATGCATTCTCGCGTAGGACTGGGACACATTGATAGGTATTTGTTAATAATAGAGGTCTACGGCTTTGCCAAATATTAGTACAATGATTGTGAATGGTGATCGATCAAATCTAGTACTACTATTGTAGTAAACCTCTTTTTTTTTTTTTTTTTTTTTTTTTTTTTTTTTTTTTTTTTGAGTCAGGACAGAACTAAAATTTTAAGAAAATGAGAAAAGCAACTTAAGTAATAGCAAATATAAATTTATCTAATTTAAGAGTGTTCTATAAGAATTATGTGAAAATTTTGGAAGGCCATTCCCATTCATGAATTTTTGAAAGTTTTAACTAAATTTAAGAGTAATTTTTTAATAATTGAAAAGTTTGGAGGAGCCCCCACAAGTCAATGAGTAGTAACATCCAAAATTGTTTGTTATTGCTTTTACTATACCTAGTGTGTTGACGAAAAGAAGGTTGAAAGAAAATAAGAAATCTTACATTAAGAAATTACCAAATTGTTTGCTAAGAATGGAGAGCCAATTTAATTTTTTATTTTTTGAGAAGCCAATTTAATTAATCACCCTATTGGAGTAACTCACAAATTTTCTTGCACTATAAGTTAAGTCAAACGTCAATATATTTCAGTTGGTGATGAGTAACGTAATCTTAATTTATGGAAATTTCATTCGAAAGCAATATTTCCACTTAATTGGCTGTCGTAACTTACATTAATTGTAGAGCAGAATTCCTTTTCATTCAATCTTGGATTTGTGTAATTGAAATTATTCTTGAATTTTCTTTGTTTAGCTACACTTTTTACTCTCCTACTGTCCTACATTTTTCAAAAAAAAAAAAAAAAAAAAATCTTTTTTAACAATAAGTATGTAGATCAAAATTGTAAGGATTGGAAAATCATATATATAGACATGAAACTGTGGAATTAATGATGCATCTTACAAAAGGATAGTAGATAATTCAGGGGAAAAATGGATATTAGGTCTTTGAGTAAAGGTTTGGTTTTATGACTTAGTAGAGGTGGTAGCTCAAGTTATACCAAGTCTAACTCATTATCAATATTATATCTCTTATTATTATTATTATATATATATATATATATATATTTTTTTTTTTTTGAGAATGCTCTTATTAAATTTTTATGTACAAAATTTGATTACAAACTTGATCGCAACCTTAGTCTACAACTTCTTTTAAAAAAATTAATATGATTACATATTTTGAAAATCTAACCATTGGATAACATGTTCTCTATATTTTTAACACATATATCAAATTTTGTGTCAATCACATATTATTTATAATATGATCTATAAACTTATATATATATATATATATATATAATTTTAGACTACAAAAATTTGCAATTTAAACAATTGATTGATAACATAGCTATTGGTCTTTTATATTCTAGAAATTTTGCAAATACAGAGAATATAAGAAGAAAATGTAATCTAATAGTGGATTTGTTAAAATTCACATTCAATAAAAATGATATTGAGTAAAGTTGTAGCATTAGGCTACAACCAAGTTTGTAGCCAAAATTTATCCAATTTTTATTTGATTTAAAATTTGAAATCTAATTATTAGATTATATGTTCGCCATATTTTTAATGCATATGCCCAATTTTGTATCACACATATTATTTACTAATCAGTTGATAAAATCTTTATATATATATATATATATATATATATGATGATCCACATATATGAATTTAATAATATTTGAGAGATTTATTGCTCCGTTAGTTTCGCTGGATATCATTTTTCATAAAAAAAATTCTCTATTTCTTGCATTTGGTATGGTAGAAAATGGTAATTAAAGAAACCTTTTTTTTAGTTAATATCAAACAAGCCTATTAGAGCAGAAAATGGTTTCCACTTTTTAAGAGTAGAAAATGGGTTTTTTTTTTTTTTTTAGGAACTTTACAGATTCAACAAACTAAACATAGGACATGAAAAAAAAATTTCATAAAAAGATTAATTTTTAATAATTTATTTTCAAAATTACAACCAAATATATGACAATGAATCAGTTTTTTTAGGAATATTTTTCATAAAATGAGTCATTTTTAACAATATAATATCTAATTTATTTTTAAAATTATAAGAAAATATAGGAAAATGAATTAGGTTTTTGAAAAATATTTTTAATAAAATGACTCATTTTCAACAATATATTTTCCATCGATATATTTTCTAACTTATTTTCAAAATTACAACCAAATATAGTACAATGAATCAGTTTTTTGAAAAATATTTTTCATAAAACGAGTCATTTTCAACAATATATTTTCCATCGATATATTTTCACAATTACAACCAAATATTGGACATTGAATAAGTTTTTTTGAAAATATTTCTCATAAAATGAGTCATTTTTAATAATATATTTCCCATCGATATATTTTCTAATTTATTTTCAATATTACAACCAATATAGGACAAAAGAATCAGTTTTTTTTTTTTAATTTCATAAAAAGAGTCATTTTTAATAATTTATTTCCCATTGATATATTTTATAATTTATTCTCAAAATTATAACCAGGACAATGAATCAATTTTTTTTAAAACATTTTTCATAAAACAAGTCATTTTTAATAATGTATTTTCCATCGATATATTTACTAATTTATTTTCAAAATTAAAACCAAATATAAAACAATGAATAAATTTTTTGAAAAATATTTTCATAAAACAAGTCATTTTTAATAATATAGTTTCCATTGAAAGAAACAAAATGTCTGCATTCACCCATTACTTAATTGTTGGGCCAATGAACCTAGGATGTTTTTAAAATGCATCATCTTTTTGTGAACTAATCTTAGATTTTGAAATCCATTAGGTTACATGTTTTCTATATTCTTAACGTGTTTGCCAAATTTTGTATCAATCATATGCTATTTAATTACTAATCAATATAATTCATAAAATTATCTTTTATATATATGATGGTCCACATATATGAATTTAATAATATTTGAGAGAGATATTATTGCTCCATTAGTTTCAGCAGAAAGCATTTTTTGTACAACATTTCTCCTTTTCCTGCATTTGGTTTGACGGAAAATGCAAGTAATTAAAAAAACCTTTTTTGTGGTTGATATCAAACAAGCGTAATAGATCCATAAAATGGTTTCCACTTTTAAAGAATAGAAAATGGTTTTTTTTTTTAGGAACTTTACAGATTCAACAAATCACCACAACAACCAAATATAGGACAAGGAATCGGTTTTTTTGAAAAACATTTTTCATAAAAAAGTCAGTTTTAATAATTTATTTTCAAAATTACAAGCAAATATAGGACAATGAATCAGGTGTTTGAAAATATTTTTCATAAAATGAGTTATTTTTAACAATATATTTCCCATCAATATATTTTATAATTTATTTTAAAAATTACATCAACCAAAATATAGGACAATGAATCAGTTTTTTGAAAAATATTTTTCATAAAATGAGTCATTTTTAACAATATATTTTCCATTGATATATTTTCTAACTTATTTTCAAAATTACAACCAAATATAGGACAATATATGAATCAGTTTTTTGAAAATGTTTCTCATAATAAGATTCATTTTTAATAATATATTTCCCATCAATATATTTTCAAAAATTACAGCCAAATATAGGACAAAATAATCAGTTTTTAAAAAAAAAAAAAAAACATTTTTCATAAAAACAAGTCATTTTTAATAATTTATTTCCCATCGATATATTTTCTAATTTATTCTCAAAATTACAACCAAATATAGTTCAATGAATCAGTTTTTTGGAAAAAAAAAAAATATAAAACGATTCATTTTTAATACTAATTTATTTTCCATCAAAACATTTTTTAATTTATTCTCAAAATTACAACCAATTATAGAAAAATGAATCAGTTTTTTGAATAATATTTTTCATAAAACGAGTCATCTTTAATCATTTATTTTCCATCGAAAAATTTCTCTAATTTATTCTCAAAATCACAACCAATTATAGGACAATGAATCAGTTTTTTGAATAATACTTTTCATAAAAAAAAGGTCAATTTTAATAATATATTAAAATTGATATATTTACTAAAAAATGGATCAGTTTTTTTGAAAAATATTTTTTCATAAAACAAGTCATTTTTAATAATATAGTTTCCATCGAAAAAAAAAAGTCTGCATTCACCATTACGTAATTGTTGGCCGAATGAACCTAGGATATGTGTTTTTAAAATGGTCATCTTTGCATCAAACTTATGTTAGATGTTACCATATTCATATTTGCTATCTTTCTCTTTCGAATATTCCTCCATTTTCTTCTCGACAAAACCTTTCAAAAAAAAAAAAAAAAAAAATTTAAAATGCTAAACATTGTTCTATTGAAGATATTTTAAAAGGAATTGAAAGAACAGCAAGATTCTCTTAGTACTAATTTTTAATAGTTTCATATTTTTAATTTAATTTATAATGAAGCTTTAACTGTTTACACAGTTCATCTTGCTTCCTTATATGAAACATGGTCTGTTAATTTAAATTCTGGTGCAAGAAAAGAGCATGGGTCTTATAAGGTGGCCGCTCTTCACCAGTTATATATGTCCTTATAAGCATCTGCTTATCTACAGTACCACATTTTTTTTAATCATTGACCTCATTCTTGCTTTTACCAATTTTATTGTTTACACATTATCAAAGATTAAAGATAGAAACTCTTGTATTCCATTAATTTTCGGGTTATTATCTCTCAATAAATTTTTTGGGTTATTATTATTATTATTTTGATAAATAAGGCTATCCACCCTTCCCACACACAATGAATTAAAGAAAATATATTAATAAAAAATAAATCAATAAAAATGACTATATCTATATGTGTGCATGCATGTGCAGTCTCCGTCCCACACACAATGAATTAAAGAAAATATATCAATGAGAAATAAATTATTAAAAATGACTGTGTGCATGCATGTGCAGCGCTCCCGTCCCACACACAGTGAATTAAAGAAAATATATCAATGGGAAAAAATTATTAAAAATAACTGTGTGTGCTTGCATGTGAGAGAGAGAGAGAGAAAGAGAGAGATTTTGAAAAAAAAAATTTCTTTAAAAATTTCGACACTATATAATGGGTTGTCCTGTCCAATAGGTTGAATCTGCCAATACCTTCCATTAATCAAGAAGAGTAAGATAGTGATTGGGTACAAGGGCTAACTGTTGGTGAATTGGACCTAAAGACAGCTACTTTGCTTTACTAATTTAAAAATCCATATTCCATTATAGTAAACCTGCCCTAGACGAATACTTAATACAAATGCAAGAGGCTTTCACAGTCCATGTATATATAAGAAGTTTTATAATAACAACAATCTTTTGCATAACAATCGGAGTTTTTTTTTCTTTTCTTCATATCTTTAGGTCTTTCTTAAAATATTATTCTTATGTTACTTACAACTTATATATTCCATTCTACTAAGGGCATAATGACATCATATTATAGTGTACATTTGCAATTTTCTTTTAAAGAAGTGTGATGTCTATAACATTTTTTCAACAAATCTTAAGTGTTAAATTGTTACCATTTCTAATTCGAACTCGCTATTGGAATTCACAACCAATAACAACCTTAATTTGTTATGAAAGTATTGTAAAAATACTGTGGACATATAATTCTCTTTTTATAATGAGTTTGCTAGATAAAAAGAATCTATCACTCTTATGATATTACTGTAAATAACGTAAATCATGAATTTTTGATAGAAATTTAGACCCCTTAAACCAACCAGATTAACCTAGTTAATTAGCCAACTGATTAACTTAGTCAAATTATGCAATTCTAGGTTATCACAAATATACAATCATATCAAGAATATAAAGCAGCGGAAATATAAATAACACAATGATATGATCACCCAGGAAACCACCCGGTAAAAACCTGGGCAGGATTTGACCTAGCTATCCTCAAGGTAAACCTGAATCCACTATGCGAAAGAATCGAAGTTCATACAAAAGGACTTACAAGCTCCCCGCTTGACTTCCTAATGCTACCCACCAGTAGAACTTACTGACACGACCACGTGCAAGCTCCGAATCCACGGACTCCTTCTTTCTTTGGATTCTCCAATCAGCTACAAGCACCCACGCTTGTTATTCTTTAAGCTCCAATGGTAGCAACTTTGTTGATCATCAAGATGTAGATAATATCTCTACCTTGAAAACCCTAAGTTTATGTGAAGGAAAGCTCCTCAAAGATCTCACAAGAGATTCACACAAACAGCAAAGTATAAGCAACAAAGACTTAGAGAGGTTTGGGTACAAAACCCTAGATACAAAAGAAGCACTCTCTTCTCTCTCTCCAAAAAGTCTCAAAAATGTGGCTTAGGGTTTCCTTTATATAGTAGGAGAAGTAGATTTGAAACCCTAATCCTTAATGGGCTTAAGCTGCTATTTGGGCCGACTTAAAATTCTGCAGATACAATTTTCGATTGATCGAGTCTGTTTTTCAATCGATCGAACCAGACAAAATATGAAGTCTTCTTCCTGCAACTTGTATGTTCTTGAATCTTAACTTAAATCACCTTGAGCATTGTCTAATAAAACCTATAAACTCTAAGATCTATATCTAGACAAATTTGTGTTCATGATTTGCCAATTGTTCTAAACATTTAGAACCTAACAATTTTTTTGTTTAAATAATATGGACTATGACTATCATAGTTTTGAAATATCATAAACTACCGTAATTTTAAAGTAATATCAAGATATATAATATCTTAACATATACTAACAAACATAAATATAGGACAAAAAAACACTTAACAAGTGTTTGATTGATCCTAAAGATGAGCCAAGCCTAAGAGATTCAGTTCCAAATTAATGTGGAAGAATAAAGAGAACAACTTATGAGACAAACTATCACTTGGTTCTGACAATGACAACAAGCTATTGGATTTGGTGGTAATCGATGAGTAAATTTTAAAATGATGGACATGTATTAGCAAAGATCATGGAAATTGTCACTCCAAAAGATTAGGTGGACCAACAGTTCCCTTGATTTATGTTTTTTGTCTTATTTTCGCATGATTATCAAAGCCTCACTTACATTTTGTATGATATATTGAAAAATTTTGGGTGGTTTCCTCAGAGATTCTGTGGAACTAAACAGTATTTTTTTTATGGATCTTATTGCACTGCTCGTGAGAATGACGTAGTTGTATATATCTACTGCATAAGATACTACCTTGTTTTCTTTGTGTAATAGTCTAGCAAATAAATCATTTAGTATGATATATTATTAATGAAAAAGATAAAATGTATGATACATTTTTAATGAAAAGATAGAAATATAGTATTCTTCTTATAATGTCATTGAGTCTTATTAACGAGTGATTTTCTCGAAATTGAAAAATGTCATTGAGTTTTTATTAATACTAATTTCCTCGTGATTTTGTGAAATTAAATTATATTTTCAACTAGGTTCTAGTTAATTCAATTGAAAAAATCTTTTGTTATCAAATAAGAGATTTGAGATTCACCAAAAAGCAATTGGTGTTTTGGGTTAATGATAAAGAACAATTATCATGAAGTGAACACTATAAGATAACATATACTCATAAGAGTGTTGTATATATTTGTTACACAATATACTACCATTTCTTTATTGATGAATAGATAAAAGGTAAAATCATAATAATGTTCTTAAAATATTAATGATTTTTTTAAGAAGTCCCCTTAAGATGTCTATTAAAAAACATAAAAAAAAATTTATTTATGAACTGTAATGTACATTATTCAAAAGAAAAAAAAAAAAAAAACATGTCAGTTATTTCTTGCCATGTGAAAGTGAATTCAATTGTCTTAATTTTTCTTGATATTTGTGGGGGGTGAAAAGTCCAACCTAACGTATTGGGCCCAAGGCCCTATTTGATGACCACTGTTGGTCCGAAGAGATGAAAACACTCGAGCAGAAGCCCATGTAAAAGGAGCATGTCTGGAGAGGAGCATGGTCATGATCCGAGGAGATGTTCAATTGTCCGAGGAGTCCAATATCCTCGGATCCGAAGAAGTTTGGTCTGACAGGTGTCTGGGAAGCTCAAATGATCCCCCTGACAAATGTAATGATGGAAATGAACCTCAGACACGCATGAGGATAACAGGAACGGAGAAATATCTAGGAGACAGACTTCAACCACCGCATTAAATGCACTGCACCTACTTCCCTGGCCGCATTAATGTGGAGAAGACACCTGAACAGTGCACTCTCAGCTACCGCCACTCACACAAGGCTAAATGGGGTACATGATGGGACATGCACTCAAGTGGACGTCTAGATGATGAACAAGTGGACGATGAAGATGAAGAGAGGGGGTACTATATAAGAGGGAAAGCCCTCTGATAAGAGGGGATCGAAAAACTGAAAGTGAGAAAGGAGAGAACTCTATTGCTGTAGCTCCAAGAATTGTAACCCAAGTTTATTAAATACAAACTTCTCTTCGGACGTTACGTTTGCATCTGTCCGAGCACGTCTGAATACAAATTTATCCACAAACACTGCAGTCTTATACTGTTAATTCATTGCTAGCCTAGCTCTTTCACCCACTTTCTACAAATTTATTGTCTTGGGTTCATTGGGCTCACAATCCAAACCTTTTTGGGTTTGGGCTACAAAAATTGACCCTACAATATTTGTGCCCAATTTGTTTTTTTAAAACATGAAATTGAAAAAGTATTAACTTTCAATTTTTTAAAAAAATATTATATATTTTGTGATAACCTAATAGTGAAAGTTACCATATTTTTTGAGATATAGGGTGTTATACATCAACTTCCCTTGAGAGAGTATTATCCAAGAAATGAACTGGCAAAATATTTTGTTAAACTTAATACAAAAATTATAAATTAATCAAAATATGAGATACTTTTTTTTTTTTGGCATTGGAAAGTACGACTACAAAGGCTGTGTTTGTTTCGAGTGAGAATGAAAATTGGAAAATATTTTACACCCTGATGTGTGTTTGGGAGCACATGTAAAACTTAGTCAAACTGAAAATCATTTCCCTTGACCGTAAAATTCAAGCCCTTCAATTGTAAAATCATTTACACATTCCATTTACCTTCAAACCAAGTTTTACAGACTGAAAAATTAAAAAGAGATAGAGAAAGCAGCTTGGGAAAGTCACTCAGAGATCCACCCAAACCCGAATCCGGTCAGATCGCACTGCCTCATTCCCCTCCACACGTAAGTATTCTATTTCCTTTTCTTTCTTTCTTCTCTCTTTTCTTCCTTTTCTTTTCTTCTCTCCCTGGCCAACCTCAGCTCCCCCGTCTTGCTCAAACCCATCTGTCCCTTTATCGACACCGTGACCTCAAACCCATCCCTCAAACACACCACTGAAACCTGAAGGTATACCCTCTCTGCTATATATATATATATATATATATATATATTTATTTATTTATTCATTTAGATATTGATATATAAATATATTTATCCTTATTTATATATGTAAAGTTGTGATTTACAACTATTTTGTGTTGGCTTTAATTCTGTGTCAAATTTAATTGTAATTTCTTCAATCATTTTTCCATGTATGTATGTAGATTTCTAATTGTAAGGGATGAGTGTGAGAGAGTGTGAAGACATAAGCTTCAAAGAATGAACAAGTGGTTTTCGCGAGTATCTTGCAAGAAGCTAACCAGCGAAAGAGCTACGTGTAGAGTACATGACTAGAAGATGAAGAGTCATGCCAGGCTGGAGGTTTTTGCGAGTGTCTCACGAGTAAGGCTAACCCGCGAAGGACTTGCAAAACTCTTTGTTTGACAAAAAGTGAAGTTTTGCTTTACCAAGTCTTTACCCACACTATATATATATCCTCATTACCTACAAATTGGAATGAGTGTTTTTTAGAGAGAAAACCCTAGAAAATATACTTGAGAGTTAGAGATTGTTATACCCACAATCATCTACACATTTCTTTGTGGTTTTCCTCAACTCCTACTTTTCCATCTCTACATCCTTGAGAGGTTGCTAGCCCAAACACTTACCACACTCATACTGAGTGTAAAGTGTGATTTTGGTGCTGCTGGGAAGCATTGGAAGGAGCCATTAATTAGAGGATGCAATCGGGCTAAATTGCGGGATCTGGAAAGCTAGAGAATACAAGGCTCCGAGAAGTCAGTTGGTAGCAGGAGCTTGGAGGGCTCAAGTACATGGGGTAGGTTTGGAGGGTCTTTTGTCATTTGTGTACTCCAAATTTATTCTCTAGTGGATCAATTTCAACTTAGAGGGTCGCAGAGAGGTTTTTTGCCGAGTTCTTCAGTTTCCTAGTCTCGGTATTATCTTGTGTTTGCATCTCTCTTCCCTACTCTTAAGCTTTCCTTTTATTGTTGATAATAGATGAATATGGCTTAGGGTATTGATATCAGCTATTTGCATTCATTTACTCTTATTCCACACTTAGTATAAATTAGAGTAAAAGTTATCTAGCCGTAATTTTATTTAGGGGGTCTGAACAAGCTCTTGTATTTTTACACAAATCCGAGCTTTCAATTGGTATCAGAGCAGGTACACTTATCGAATTTCATCATCCTAGTGTGATCCTAGACCTTAAGTGAGATGGATAGATCTCAATCTCTCAATGCTCCTCCATACTTTGATGGAAGTAACTATACTTTTTGGAAAGTACGTATGCGTGCTTTTCTTTGTGCCATTGATGAGACGGTGTGAGATTCTATAGAGAATGGGTATGTAAGACCCACTACTGCCAAATTTGAATGGGATAAGACTGCTCTTGCTTTGGCAAACGCCAATAGCAAAGCAATTAATGTTATTTTCTATGGTATTTCTATTGATGAGTTTCACAGGATTTAGCATGTGAAGACCGCCAAAGAGGCGTGGACTATTCTTGAGACAACCTATGAAGGTAACAAGAAGGTCAAGGACGCCAAGCTTCAAATGCTCACTACTCGGTTTGAAGAAGTAAAGATGAGTGACGATGAGTTGTTTGATTCCTTCTATAGGAGACTCAACGAGATAGTGATTGCCAAGCTCAATCTTGGGAGAAGATTGAAGATGCTAAGGTGGCGAGGAAGATTTTGAGGTCTTTACCCAAAAGCTTCAAGGCTAAGGTCACAGCCATAGAGGAGAGTAAAGATTTGAATGAGATAAAGATTCAAGAACTCATTGGAACTCTCCAAACATATGAGCTTAGATTGCCTTCTCACAAATCTAGCAAATCCCTTGCTCTCAAAACTATAAATGAGCGATTGGGTGATTCCTCCGACGAAGACAATGTAGAGAAGGATGTGGCATTTCTTGCAAAGAACTTCTGGAAATTTCTCAAAATGAAGAACAATGGGAAGTCGTTTGGCAAAGGAAAGTTCTCGTCCTCAAAGAATGACAAGAGGGAGTTTAAGAAGAAGGATGAGAAAGATTCTTCATCCGCTTAAGGAATTGTGTGCTATGAATGCAACGGTCATGGACATCTCAAGAAAGAATGTCCAAACTATTTGAGAGGAAAGGGTAAAGTGTTTGCCACTACCCTTAGTGATTCAGAAAGCTCAAATTCCGATGCAGAAGGAGAGTGTGATAGTGAAGGAAATTATTCAGCCTTCATGGCAATCACTGCAGTTGACTCTAGGGATTATTTAAGTAACTTAGTTGATGAGTTTGGTGTATATTCCGAAGGTAAAGAAGTTGAAGAGTCGGAAGATGAGGATGTGTGTCTCAATGAAGGCGAGAAGAACCTTCAAGAAGTGCATGATGCGTTGCTTGAAGATTGTGGCAAATATGCCAAAGTTGCAAAGAATGTGGTTAGAAAGATGAAGAAAATTGAAGAAGAGAATAAATCCACACTTGTGCAACTTAAGTAAGCTAAATGTGAAGTTGAAGAGCTAAATGAAGAGTTGCTGAATGCGTATTCTAAAATCAAGTTCCTTGAACTTGAAATAATCCAAGCAAATGTTAAAGTGGAGCGCATTTCCACCAAGAAGCTTGACAGTGTGATTTCTTCTAAAAAATCTTCAAATGACAAGACCGGTTTAGGCTATACCGATGAAGGAAGCTCAAGCAGCAAACCCAAGAAGGAAGTGAGGTTCATATTAGCCAAAAATGTAGATAAATCTAAAGTGGAGAAGCCCAAGATTGAGACCCCTGTTGTTGCAAATAGAACCATTGGTACAAAACCAAAGGAAAAAAGGAAGTCATTATCCAAAAGTCAAAGGGGACCTCAAGTGAAGCATTTTTGTCATCATTATGGCGTGCGAGGGCACACAAGACCAAATTGCTTCAAGTTTCAGGCATTCAAGAGGGCCGATTCTTTGCATGGCTAAGACAACTCAAGAAGAATGCTAAAGGGAATTCAAGCTAAAGGAGAAAATGAGGGACAACTCATTGGAGATGTTATGGAAATGTTGAAGAACATTTCATTATGTCTTGCTAGCTTCACTTCGAGGTTTGAGAGTTATGTCGGTCGTACCCCTCCATCTAGGGATCTCATCCAAAACACTCGTACAGTGTGGGTGAAGAAGGATACTTATTCATGATCACTCACTATGCCTATGCATTAATACTTCCAACGTATTAGAGTTATAGTTTCATGCACCATGGCATATGCAATCTTCTTGTGCCATTGCTTCCGTTTTAAGCATGTTTCTTTTAAAAGGTTTTGTTGTTTACCTTGTTTTTGTTGATCTTACTTTGTTTGTTTTGTTTTTTAGTGTGTTGAAAAATTCAAAAACCCATAAAAGGTGAAAAATCTCAAAAAGTTTGATCGCTTGTGTTGTGTATATCACATGTGAGTTTGGCCTAGTACTTCCGTACTAATGGCGTAGTGCATTTACAAGCTTAGTTTGTTATGTATGCACATTTTCTAAGTGTGAGCGTCATCTAGAAATCTATGTTTAATTGTTGTAAATAGATTTTTAAGCTTGTCATGAATGATTGGTCAATGGTCTTGCTTAATCTTGATACATTAGTAGACTTATGCCTATATATCTCCTCACATTTTCTTTTTCTTTTTCAAAGAGCTCTACAATTGTCTATCTCTAAAAAGAAAAAAGAGCTAAAAAATTGTATGACTTGACTAGGAAAAGGTGGAGCAAATTTGTATTAAAATATATGGCGCCAAAGCCAAATGCTTATTTGTCAAAAAATTCATCAAAAAGTTCATGGCATTGTTTCTCAAGAATTTGAGTTGTATTTGATTAAAAGTATGAAAAATGGAAGCCAAATGAAAAGCTTTCAATTAGTTGTAATCACATTGGTGAAGCGTCATATATGTTCATTTCTACAAGTGAGATAGGTCACTTGATTTTGTACTAATTGTGTATGACTTGATTGAATTGATCATTGAAGTTTCATACTAGACTCTGGACTAGTTCATTCTTTTTTCTTTTTTTCTTTTTTTTTGAGAAAGCACTAGTTCATTCTTGATCCACACACACAACACACAAGTCTAATATTCAACGAATGCTTATTCCATTTGTGTGATTGTATGCGTTCAAATGTGATGTGTATACTCAATTGCTTGATGATCAAACCCAAAAAGATTTTTGAATATTTTATATGTTTTTGAAAGTGTTTTTATACATTTTGTGTGTTTAGAGTTTTGTTTTCCTTTGAGTCCATTTCATTTTAGTTGAAAATTTCTTTCAGAGGCTTTTTCGTGAGTAAGTTGCGAGTAAGAATCCTACCCACAAAAATGACGAAGGCAATTTCAGAAAATTTTGAAATTCAGATAGAGACTTTTGTGACTGGCTCGCGAGTATGGGCTACTGCGAAATCTGTCAATGTGCTTCAGTGGCCATTTCGTGAGTAACTTCATGAGAATCTTACCCGCGAAATGAGCGATTTTGCAATTTTTAAAGCCAAACAGTGACAATTTTTCAAACATTCTCATTTTGCCTCCTCTATGCCCCTCTCAACCCAAAACACACTTTCACTCAAATCTCACCCAAAACTCAAAATCAATCCCTCCTAAGACTCATCTAAGGTATGTTTCAACACTTTTTCACTATTGATTCCTTAGATTAAGTCCTAGATTCTAGGATTTCTAGGGTTGGGTTATTTTTTCAAAGTGTTGGGAAAAACTTATTTTTTGCAAAATCTTTTTATTTTCTTGATTGGTCCGTGTCCCATTGTATTTGTTTGTGTTTGTGTTGGCCCCAAGTGGCATTTTAACATGTATCTAGGCAAGATTTCAACATGTTCATGCATTGTTTTACATGTTAGTAGTTTGCATTGCACTCTAAGTGTTTGATGAAATGCCCAAACGACATTTTCTAGTTGTTTTGGACTCCGATGAGTAACAAATTTTGGGGATTACTATATTTTTACATTCTTAATATGTTTTAAACATTGGTTGTGTGTTTTACACACTTTGCCCCATGAGTGCCTTGTCATGCCTTGTTCATGCATCTCTCATGCACACCACAAGCACACCACATGCATACTTGATGCACACACTTGATCACTTGACATGCTTTGCATTTTACTTATGCTAGAAGAGTCTTGTTACATGTTTAGCATCTAAAACATGATCTTGTGACTTTGTTTACTTGTTTTTATGTTCTTTTTAGAACTTTTGTTTATTTGTTTTTTTTGGACTAACTTGTATCTAATCAAGTTTGTTTCCTTGTTTGTGTTTGTGCTTGTTTCTTTGTGTTTGTGTTTGTTTTGTAGATATCTCCTATCAAGAAATCGGCCTCAAAGAAGTCCTCAAAGCGTCCCTGCACCTCCTTGGATTCGTTTCGAAACAATGATGCTGAAATGGCCTTTAATGATCATTACAAAAGGGCCCCAATCATCTTAAAGAGGACTGTGGACTTAGAGTCCTTAAAGGGAACTTTCATTCCGAATGTCTTCAAAGAAAGGAAGTGGAGGAAGTTATTAATGTCGACGGGCAATATGTATGAAGATATCATTCAGGAATATTATGCCAATGCCTTTGTGGAAGGAGATCACATCAACTGCTAGCTAAGGGGGAGAGAGTTCTCATTAACTAGGGATTCAATTCAGGATGTTTAGGAGATTCGTTCGACGACTCCTCACACATCTCTACAATATGATGAGAGAAGGGAGAAACTAGAACCCTTTGTGGAAATCCTTGGTGGACAGCTCAACAAGAAGGCCTTGCACACCATTCCGTTCACCCCATAGATGCGGACTTTGGCCTACATCATGATCTTTAACCTCTACCCAGTTAGGAACTTGACGAACTTGTCAGCACCGAAGACCATTTTCCTATATGATCTTTTCACTCACATGGAGATTGATATCTACAGTAACATCTACCACCTCTTCATCAAATGCATCACAAAAAGGAATTCAAGGCTAACTCTACCATTTCCAAGCCTTGTCATGTCTCTTATCACAAGGGCAAGAGTGAAGATTCCTAGTGGACTTCAAGTGATGCAAAGAGAAGATCCAATAAGTGCACAAACTATGATCTGAAGCAAGGCTTATATTCCCGGACCAACTGTAGGTGTCTCTCAAATTTCAAGAGATGATGCTGCGGAAGAAGGAGGAGACACCAAAGAGGAAATTGAGCATTTTACTTCAGTTCTAGAGGACACTGCAAAACCTTCTTCCCAAGCACGTGCAAAAGCTCCTGATCTTCTTGATTGTCTACTTGGACGGGTTGAAGAGTTGCATGGAATGCTAGCTTCCCACATCAGCCACTCCACATCTCAATTCACCTACCTTGAAGGACAGATCATTGCCTTCTCGTCTCAGATTGATGACATAATGAGAAACTTAAGGCTGGAGCCAGCATCAAATTCGAAGTCCGATACATTCTAGTCTATTTGGTCATTCTGGTCAAAAAGGGGGAATAGTTTGAAGGGGAGTACAGCTTGAGGGGGAGTAGCAAAGTAGCAAAGGAACACTTTTTAGTGCACATTGGTTTATTTTGGTGGTTTCTAGTTTACTTTAAGTTTTTATAGCTTTTGGATATTTACAATACTTTCATTTAAAGCTCTTAAGTACTTTAGTTTAAAATTTATTTTCTTTAGTACTATTTTGTATCTTGGTTTTTATATCTATTTTAATGCTTATTGCTTTCTAATGCTTTTAGCTTTAGTTTCTTTAATGCATCATGCTTGTTGGACATGCAATTGATTTTAGCATTGCTCTTAATTGCATTGCGTGTCCGGATGATCATTTACTGGATAAATGTTCATTGTGGTAATTTCTTAATGACTGTTCATGTTTGATCTAGTTATGCTTTATAGCTTACAATTCTTTTGGTATCTTGATCGCATTTTACTTGTTCCTATACGTACCTTGTGTTCTATTTGTTGTGAGCTTAATGAAAGTTTGTGTTCTACTTATTGTGAGCTTAATGAAAGTTTGTTGTATGTGCAAGTGTTTCAGGATACAGGTGTATACGGTGCAAGTGCTTCACAGCTTCTAGAATTAGGTGTAAGTGAGTTTTGCCTATGTTCCCAAACTCACGTTTAAGTCTAGAGTCTGTTTACGGAATAATCAAAGGGGGAGATTGTAAAGTTGTGATTTACAACTATTTTGTATTGGCTTTAATTCCATGCGAAATTTGATTGTAATTTCTTCAATCATTTTTCCCTGTATGTATGTGGGTTTCTAATTGTAAGGGATGAGTGTGAGAGAGTCTAAAAACTCAAACTTCAAAGAATGAACAAGTGGTTTTCACGAGTGTCTCACGAGAAGCTGACCCGCGAAAGAGCCACGTGTAGAGCACATGACTGGAAGATGAAGAGTCATGCCAGGCTAGAGGTTTTCGCGAGTGTCTTGCGGGTAAGGCCAACCTACGAAGGACTCGCGAAACTCTCTGTTTTGCAAAAAGTGAAGTTTTGTTTTACCAAGTCTTTACCCACACTATATATACCCTTATTACCCACAAATTGGAAGGAGTACTTTTTAGAGAGAAAACCCTAGAAAATACACTTGAGAGTTAGAGATTGTTATACCCACAATCATCTATACATTTCCTTGTGATTTTCCTCAACGCCTACCTCTCCATCTCTACATCCTTAGGAGGTTGCTAGCCCAAACACTTACCACACCCATACTGAGTGTAAAGTGAGATTTTGGTGCTACTGGGAAGCATTGGAAGGAACCATTCATTGGCAGATGCAATCGGGCTGAATTGCGGGATCTGGAAAGTTAGAGAAGACAAGACTCCGAGAAATCAGTTGGTAGCAGAAACTTGGAGGGCTCAAGTATATGAGGTAGACTAGGCTTGGAGGGTCTTTTGTTATTTGTGTACTCCAACTTTATTCTCTAGTGGATTGATTTCGACTTGGAGGGTCGTGAAGAGATTTTTCGGCGAATTCTTCGGTTTCCTCTTAGATAATACGTCTCGGTGTTATCTTGTGTTTGCATCTCTGTGTTATCTTGTATTTGCATCTCTCTTTCCTACTCTTAAGCTTTCCTTTTATTGTTGATAATTGATGAATATAGCTTAGGGTAGTGATATCAGTTATTTGCACTCATTTACTCTTGTTCCTCACTTAGTATAAGTTAGAGTAAAAGCTATTTAGCCGTAATTTTATTTAAGGGTTTGAACAAGCTCTTGTGTTTTTACACAAATCCAAGCTTTCAATATATTTATTTGTATATAAAATATATGTACATAATGTTATCTGCAATAAGTGTTTGTGAAAGTATATGGCAGCTTGTGAATATTTTGGTAAACTGAATTTAGCATTGTTCTTGAATTGGGCTTGTTACAATATTTATGTGAATTTGGATGGTTTAACAACAATTATTGTGGAGACTTTGCTGAGATGATGTTGAATGGGTCTACATTGTCTTTTATTGCAGGATGTTTTTTTGAAAAATATCATCTTCTTGCTTACACATTTGATTGAATGGTATGTCAAATAATTTCCTATGCTAAATATGTATGTCATAAGACCAATTTTGGTTTTTAAACTGTTTATCCTATTGACCACCTAAAGGGTAAGACATACGTTGTTTTTGTTGGTCGTGTGCCCTGGGGTGTACGACACATGGGAAGAAGCCCGTGCCCAAGTTCATCAATATTCTAGAGTAGAATACAAGTTGTTTAAGCATAAAATAGATGTAGAAGTTGCTTTTATAAAGTTTTGGCAGATTGATGGTGGGAATGTGCAACAAGGTTCTTCATCCAGTACATATTCTACTCATTCCAGCTCAAGTTCCAGTACTCCTTCAATTGAAGAGAGCTCCTGTTGCGCACAAGAGATGTTAAATACAATTTATTGGAATATCAATTAGATATCACAATTGAGTAGCAGAACCATGCAATGAAGATTGCAAAGTTGAATGCAAGAATGCTAAACGCAGTGGTATCTCAAGTCTTGCCCGATGATGAGCTCAATAAAATGGTAAATCTAAACTTGGGTGAATGACCATGAAAGTTGTGTTGATCTCTAATTTTTGTATGTGGGTACCTCTATAATTGTTATGTAAAACTTGGATGTGTATATGTTCATATTTTTTGTGACTGGAATTAATGGATGTGCATATATGATGTGTATAGGTATTTTGAGATGCTCAATTGTATTATAGGTATATTTTTTTGACATTTTTCCTGTAAAATGTTTTACATTGGGGGGCCAAACACAGGAAATTTTTTTTGGAAAAACGCTTTTACATGCACGACCAAACACTGAAAATACTTTTCCGGAGTATTTTCTAGAACCCAAACAAACATCTGAAAATATTTTCCTTTTCGTAAAATATTTTACATGTTACCAAACATAGCCTAAATTAAATTCTAATAACTGTTGTATCAACTGGGGGCTTAAATTATTTTCTAATGCTAAAGATGGTTTTACACATCTCTTAAGGATGAAATCAATAATCAATAATGTTCTTAAAATATTATTGATTCATGTTAAGAAGTCCCGTAAAAACGTCTATTAAAAATATTAAATATTCAATTATAAGTTGTAATGCACGTTATTCAAAAGAAAAAATAAACATGTCAATGAATTCCCTAGCGGATTGAATTCAGTTGTCTTTAATTTTCTTGATATTTGAGCACATACAATTTTAAAAAAAATGAAATTGAAAACATATTAACTTTCAATTTAAAAAAATATTATTTATTTTGTGACAACCCAAAAATGAAAGTTACTGTATATTTTGAGATACAGGGACTATTATACATCAACTACCCTTGAGAGAGTATTAACCAAGAAATGAACTGGCAAAATATCTTGTTAACCTTAATACAAAAATTATAAATTAATTAAAATATGAGATACTTTTTTTTTGGCATTGGAAAGTGCAACAACTACTAAATTAGATTCTACTAACTATTATATCAACGGTTGGGGGGGCTTAAATTATTTTATAATATTGCTAAAAATGGTTTTACACGTCTCTCAAGGATGAAACCAGGAATCAGTAATGTTCTTAAAATATTATTGATTCCTATTAAGAAGTCCCGTAAGAACGTCTATTAGAAATATTAAATATTCAATTATGAGTTGTAATGTATATTAATCAAAAGAAAGAAAAATATATATATATATATATATATATATATCAATGATTCTCTAGCATGTGGATTGAATTCAATTGTCTTTACTTTTGAGCACAATTTTTTTTTTTTTAAAGGAAATTGAAAACATATTAACTTTCAATTTTAAAAAATATTATATATTTTGCGACAACCCAAAAGTGAAAGTTACCATATATTTTAAGATATAGGGAGTGTTATACAGCAACCGCCCTTGAGAGAGTGCATTGGAATATGTGGCGCGCATTGGAAAGTACAACAACTACTAAATTAGATTCTAATAACTGTTACATCAACTGTTGGGGAGCTTAAATTATTTTCTAATGCTAAAGATGGTTTTTCACATCTCTCAATGATTAAATCAAGAATCAATAATGTCCTTAAAATATTATTGGTTCCTGTTAAGAAGTCCATAAGAATGTCTATTAAAAATATTAAATATTCAATTAGGAGTTGTAATGTACGTTATTCAAAAGAAAAAATAAACATGTCAATGACTCTCTAGCATGTGGATTAAATTCAATTGTCTTTACTTTATTTGAGCAAAATTTTTAATAAAAAAACATGAAATTGAAAACATATTAACTTTCAATTTTAAAAAAAAAATTATATATTTTGTGACAACTCAAAAGTGAAAGTTGACATATATTTTGAGATATAGGGAGTGTTATTCATCAACCACTTTTGAGAGAGTATTATCCAAAAAAATGAACTAGCAAAATATCATGCCAAAATACAAAATTAAAAATTCATAAAATATCTGAGACTTGTTTTTTTTCTTTGGAGAGTGCAACAACTACTAAATTAAATTCAAATAACTTTTGTATCAACAGTTTCGGGGGGGGCTTAAATTATTTTCTCATGCTGAAGATGGTCTTACATTGCTCTCAAGGATGGAATCAATATTTTTTCTTTGGTAAGGCTAAAGTATGAAAAAATAAAATAAAAATCACTACTCAAGAATAAAAAAATATATTGAGATTAAAAAATAAATTAATATAAAAATCCAAATTAGCATATATTTAGTACTAACAAAAGAAATGATACAAAATAAGTGTTTCTTAATATATTTCAATGCAATCATCTATTGAAAATGTCTAGCATTTTCAGTAAAAAAAAAATGTCTAGCATATATTTAGTATACTAACAAATTAAAGACGCAATCTTTTTAGTAATATTAAATTTAAAAAGTCAAGTCAGTGAAGCTGCAATTTTTCCTAGTTCTTTTTTTTTTTTTTTTTTTTTCTTGTGAGGGAGAATATGACGTCTCAATAAATTAGGATAGAAAAACATAAACCAAAGGTCTTGTAACCTCTTTTTTTTGTTGTAGAAAAGTGTTTGTTTTTATTTATTTATATAAATCACTTAAATAATTAAGGGTCCGGATTAGGTTCAGTGCTTTTAGTGCACTGGACCCGGTCGGATGGTGACACGTATATAAAAATGGACACATATTACAATCCCAACGAGTCCAATGTCACTAGACACTAGACCCAAACCTCCTCCAATAATTAATTTGACTTTTACTTTTTAGTACCTTGAAAGTGGCTAATTTGTATAGTATTTTCCAATTCAAGAGAGGTTACCATACTAATTCAATATAACAGAGATATTGTAGTATAATTTTGCAAAAGCTCGGGAGGTTCAATGTACTTTTCGTAATATATTTTGTGTTTATACTTTATAATTAGATTTAGAAATACAAACATAAACCTTAATTATGGGGATAAATCGTCTCATTCTTTTATTTTTTTTATACAAGATAGAAATTCTACTCTAACCTAACTAAGTGTATATGTGTGTGAAGCTCCCTTCTGGAGATTTGAACTCTAACCCTTGCCCCTACACCCCACAAACACTTATACTTGTGGAGTAACTATTCCACCACCAAGGGTGTGTGGTGGTCATTCTTTTCTATTTAGAAGGCGTTTCATTTGTCAAACCCATGACTTGTCACTTTCCTTCTTCTTCTTCTTCTTCCTTTTTTTTTTTTTTTTTTTTTTTTTTTTTTTTTGAGGAAGGACTTGTCACCTTCCTTGTAAATAATGCTGCACAAAAATGTGAAATTAAATTATATTTGCGATTGAAATTTTGCCAAGCTATGTGTCATGCCAATAATGCAGTTGTGAAGAATAGGCCTAGGATTCTCCAATCTCCATAGGTTAACTAAGTGATCATTAGCTCATATATATAGATCCCAATTTCATTTGGCTAGAAATCCCAGATGTTTGTTGAATTAAAATATGGGTTTAAGTGGTTTCGGACTTAGCTTAATTACAGGTTAAGTAAGGGCAATATAACTAGTACACGACAGACATTGGTGGAGATAGAGATGATTAGACCCTACCTTAAATAAACTTTGAAGATTTCAAGAACTTGATTTAGATTTTTCATTCAAAGAATGTTGCATCAACTCCATACTACCAGACAATAGGACTTGCATAAACACAAAGGGTGAAATGGTTGTTGACAAATTTGGAGGTCAAATAAAGTTACCCTTTTACTTTTTGTCTTGTTGTATGGATCAGATGGTTGTTGGGTTCAGCATAGAATAAAATCTTGCTTTTATTTACAATCTAAAAAAAGTAATTGTTTTCAATTAGCATAGGCTGTTTAATTAGTAACTTTTAGTCCCTTAATTCTCTTGGCTCACCAATTCCATTTTTGATGATCTGCAAGAGTAGTAAAAATCCTAACAATAATATATTATTTTAGGTAAATGATGGTTTCTGTGACAAGTTGATGTTAATTATGAAAAAAAATTTCGATTAGTTGATTACAAATTCATGATTTGGATGATAATGAAAGTAGAAAAAAATTTGATGACATTGACCGTGACAAACATTAGTGGTTATGGCGGCCGGGATAATGAAAATTATGATGATGGGTGGTTCATCTCTCTTTCTCAAATATTGCACTCTAATCATTATCATTGCGTAAGGTTCATAATCTCATCAATTACTAATGCTAATGAAAACTTCATCTGACAGGTATGCTAGAGACAAGTGACAAAGTTAAACAGGGTTGAATATAAACAGTTTCTGCTAGAGAAGCGACAAGAAAATGTTGCATCAGCCTAATTATGCGATGGAACTTTTTAATTTCTCTTCAGTGTAGACCTTGAGTGCAGGTCAGTCAGGTGAAAAATATAACCACAATCCACAATCTTCTAATGGAAGAGATTCTCCTATAGGATCATATTGTAAACAATAGTTATTGCATCATATCAGGAGATTAATTAAGAGATAAGATTAATTATGGGACAGATATGACATTAATTAGAATCTACTTTAACCTTAATGTGAAAGTGAAGGGCAATGGGGATTTTAGTAATCATATTTAGGGTGTAAACTAAGCCAGGTTTAGTGGATAAAATGTACGGAATTCATAATTACATAATCCTGACTTTGTGTATACTAATTGTTAAACCTTGCAGTTTGCCAACTTAAATAGTTTGTTTGAATGACCAAATTATGTTGTTTACTAGAATAAATCACTCTTTTCATTTTCTAGTTGAACCTAACTAGTAGAGCTTAATATCTTCGTGATGTTTGAGGTCTTAACTCAAATGAAAAATAGTATTCTTTGAAAACAACACAGCAGCCCTAATTCAAAATATGGACAAAAAGGAAAATAAGTTGGACAATCCCATCATAGAGTAGTAGCGTACCCTTTTTTTTTTTTTTCTTTGAAAATAAGTTACAGATACAAAGTATCAAATTGCCAAAGCTTGTACAATTGCTTAGTGGAAAAGGGAATATAATTTTCATTTCGTATATATTCGACTACTTGTTTCTTTGTCAACGCAAATTATAAACTACAGCAAAGTGTAAGGTTTCCATGTCATTCTGTAACCCACTTTGTCCACTTAAGAACTGTTCCTAACTGTAACATCATTGTTCAAAGGTTGACCGAAGCAGTGACCGCGCAGGTAAGCTAGGATTAATAGGTTTGTTTTAAACAAGCAAGGTTTCTGTAGAATTGGTAAGTTTTAGGTTTAACTTTTGCCCCCCAAAAAAGGAAAAAAAAAAAAAAAAAAAAAAACTATAAGGAGAGAAGGAGCAATCATGAATGGTCAACATACCGGGCAAAAAATAAAGGGTTTGCTGTTTTTATTTATTTATTTATTTTAACCAAGAGAGGTAAGATGTATTGTAGAGCTAGAAATTTTTCAAGAAGAAGTTAATTATATCAAGAAATTTTTAATCCAAATAATAAGCTTTTGTATATATAAAGGTTGTGAAAAAACCCAGTAACTTGCCTGCGCAAACAGTCAAGTTGAAACTAACTATATTTTTAATCGACCCACTAGTTGTAGAGGTTGATAGTTTAGAATTCTCTCAACCCATCAAGGGAATTTAGGTTACAAATTTAAACTCTCAAGTTGCCCAACTTCCTCCTCAAAAAAAAAAAAAAAAACTTGCCCAACTTGACCCGTGTACACACATATAGTATGTTTGTAACATTGTTTAACATATGTTATTTTCTTACATTGAGTTAGGTTTTACATAATTAAAACTTTTTATTTTTCATCTAGTCAATTTCTAAGTTATATGAACTATCATTTATCTGATATTAATCAAATTTCGGACTACGCCAAAAACCAACTTGACTTCCAAACTCATCCAAACTTCGACCCACTCAGATTTAGTGTGGAAGGTGGCATGAGTCAAGCAATTTTACCCATTAATATGGCAGTTAGCTTTTTGAATCTATCAAGAACCGACCCAACCTATATATATATAATAATACTAGTGTTTAAAATCTTAGTTGCCATATTTTTAAATATTTCTTCTTTATTTTTATTTTTATTTTTTATAAGAGAGAAAACAAAGAACTATTGAATGAATGCCCATTAAAAAATCCACTAAAAGGTTATGTTTTATGGCCCAATTAAAGAATGTCCAATCTAAGCAAATATATCTTCATCCTACACAACCTACCGACTCGAAATCACCTATGTTTTCAAACAACCTAGGATTGTAGCTAGAGGTTGGTAGGTTAGTGATGGTTTGAAAATTTTCCAACCCATCATTGATGGTTTGGTAAAAATTTTGAAATTCAGTCATTTACATAAATGTAATACATTTTTTTTTTTCAAAAGATAATTTAAGAGGAGCCATTAATTAAATTGTATATATAATTTTTTATTTTCTATGAAAAATATATATATAGGAGGGAAGGGGAGGGGTCAAAAGCTAGGGGGCATGGCCTCCTTGGCCCCCCCTCTTTCTACCACTGAAGGAAATGGATTAAACTCAAGTTTTCTATTGAGAGAGACCTAGGCAGCGCTATTAAGTTACAAGGCTTTTTTGCAACCAAATTGTAAGACTATTGACACTTTATTTATCATATTGTTATTGTTATTATTTTCACTCTATTAATTTTCTTACCTTTGGAGGTTTGAATTCCTTCCCCTCACTTACTGTAAGTGAAAAAAAGAGTAACCATATTCAATCTCATTTTTCTTCAAACATGATTCCAATTACAAAGTAACAAGCATGCCCCCACGACTGAAGAATTTTTATACAGAAAACTCACCTCATGGGCTACATATAAAAGAAAACATTCCTTAAACACACCCCCCCACACATTTGATGTTGTTAATACTTAATAATAGTATATTGTTGTTATTACTATATTATAATAATTGTATGACCAATGATAGAAAAATCCTTAAATACTTTTAGATCTCAGGCCCCTTAAGCCATGTGAATCTAGGATAAGATCCCAAATTTACTTTTCCCCAAAAACAAGATCTAAAATTTTTAATATTTGCAACTCCTCCACATGCAGATCAATAGTACGCCCTCCACTATAAGTAACCTGAGCCTTAGCTAGGCTGCACAATGCACATATATAAGTTCTGTTCCATGCACACATAAGATTCCCACAAAAATGACGTCGTTTTTAGTATTTCTTAGAGCCCCCACAATTTGACGCTTGTGCTTGTGTGTCCTATATATATACAGCACCTCGACTAAACCCTTCCTCACCTACTCTTCTCAGTTTCATACCTCTCTCTCTCTCTCTCTCTCTGAGAGTTTTTTGAGTCTCAAACACGACTAGATCTTGAATTGTCCCTCTTCTTTTTCTTTCACAACTATAGAGTTTTCTTTTGTTTTATACTTTTGAATTTCTAGATCCTCTTCTTTTTTCTTTTCTTTTTTTCTCGATTTGCTAGTGTTATTCATTGTGTCATTCATAACCCATGTTCTATTTTCATGGCCTAAGGTCATTTTGAGGGTTGTTTTGGTTTAGATGCCACCGGAAAATCCGACCCACAAGCTCAAACACCCTGAATTACACATAGGAAAAGTAGTTGGAGTTGTTGGTTTTGTGTGATTATATTTATCTCTTTGATCCCACTGTTTTGGCCGTGCGGCTCAGATTATTTGATCTCCATAAAACTAAGAAAAATTCCCTTCCACTTCATGTTTTGCACTAGGTTTCCTTTGGTCATTAGACTGTCTTTTCCAACCAATTGTTATATACCACGTGAGCCCAAATTTTGTGGAAAACCTACTCATATAACCTTGGAATCAAAAAATGACTTCAATATTCCTTTTTTTTTCTTTTTTTTCTTTTTTTCTCTTTTGCCTATTCTCTTTCTTCCATTTTTTTAATCTTTGATTACTTTCTGTTATCATTCATAGTCATTCGACCCCAAAATTTTAAGACTAGGATTTTAGATTTGATTATTGTTATTATATTCCTCTCTATTATTCACAGAATAATCCACAGTCGTTATTTGCGGATGCAGCATCATTGAGATTCACAGTGCCAAAGCACAGAAGCAACAATCTGATTAATCTCTCTCTGCATATGCTTTGGAATTGAGAATCTTGATGATGCTGCATCAGCCAATAAATGACTACAAACCTCAAAGCAGGATCTTGATTTTGCAGCTTTGTTTGTTAAAGGTAAACTAATTAATTTCAATCCGCTTTCCCATGTGTACTATTTTGTTTTTATCTAATATGTGATTATTGATGGCTATGCTATTGTAGCACTTATTTGATTCTTTTGCCTCGTAATTTATTTTATTTTTTTTCTACTTTATTACTGTTCATTTACAGGAATCAAGGAAGTTATTATGATAATGTAAAGAAGAAAGGTGAGTGAGGTAAACTTTGCTCTTATCTCACTACACTTTTTGGAGCAATATATGCACATTTGTCTTGCTGCTATGTATTTTTTCTTTTTCTTTTTAGGGCTATAAATCTAATAAATATCAATTTAAGTGTAGGGTTTTATTATCCCTGACAAAAATAGTGTTTTCCATTAAAATACAGTAGTTATTTTTTGGGGAATTCTTGTCTGTGTTGGATAAACAGTTTTGAAGCTGGGAGCTTCCCTAGGAAATAGAACGATCGATGTCACATTGAATGGTTGTGTTCACTACCACAGTATTGAGAAATATTATTTGTAGTCATTTCCAATTGAAGGAGCATCCATGGAGTTATCTCCTACCCATTTCTTCTTTAATTATATTTCCTCTTTGTGTCTCTCTTATAGAAACATGTAGGTTTTAGGAAGAATCCTATAATTTGAAGGCAAGCAATTATAGTAGAAAAATTAGTTGTTTCTGTAATTTTGCTAACTCAAATCGAATCCCCAACGTCCCCTCCTCACCCCTCAACCTCCAAAAATGACAGAAATTTCACTTGAGTCCTAAATAGTTAGATTTTGTTGTCCTTAATTAAATTCATCCTCTTTTCACTCGTTAGATATATTTGACTCTCGACATTTTTAGTGAATCCTTGAGACCTATTCCTTGGCCTGTTTTCTTGTTGTCCGTTTAAGTACTCTTTCTTTTGTTTTAGTGAATCCTTGAGAGCTACTCCTTGGCCTGTTATCTTGTTGTCCTTTAAGTACTCTTTCTTTTGTTTTACCAACAATCAGAATCGCCCAGCTGTAATGCTGCACTTGTGTATCAATCAAATGGAAAACAAATTACGTGACTGAACTTCAGGATAGACCTAGTTGGATGGAATAACCGCGGCCTTCTTTTTTTCCCTTACAACAAGTGAAATAATGAGATATTTGAATCTAGGTTTTCTTTATAAGAAGAACCAAGTAATGTTACTCAATCTCATGGAATTGACAATAATGTTTTATATTTCATGTTAATAAGACATCTGAAATACCAACGAGGTAATATCTCTAAATTTTTCTTTATCTTGAGGCAAAATACAACTTTTGTAAAATATTATTATTTAAAGAACAATGTTATAAATTATGAAATGCATTTTGTTACTCAGTTTATGTTCATAGGAATAAGAGAGTTACAAGGTTTTTAACAATTGAGATAAACCTTTTAGTTATAGAATATTCTGATATAGCTGTTTTTCTGAGCTTGCACTTAATTTGATTATCTTTAGATTCATCGATCATTAATAAGGTTTATTGCAGTGGCTTTAAACAGAGATAGTCATTTCAACCTTTTGAGTTCTAGAGTAATCTATGAGATTTTGGGTTTTGTTTCAATATGCATGAAGGTTATAATGAAGCAATATTGCATAGATATGACTGACTAGTTTCAGGGAGTCTATGCACGTCAGGTTGTACCACATGTAAAACAAAAGATGCCATAAAACAACATAAAGCCTTAGCTGTAACTCAGAAATATAAAGGATCATAATGATTATAGCTGACTGGTATTTAGTTTCCATAGCAATGATTACGTAAGGGTTCAAGGTTGATTGTTTGATATTGTCGGTTGGGAAGCAACTTCAGTGAAGAATGAATTTTAATATTATTTTGATCTTTAGTTGTAAATGTTTTAAACTAACCCCGAATTTTTGATGTTAAGATTTGATTGTTGTTGTTGTTGTAAGATTTGAAATTTTGGAACTAAGATTTTATTGTTGTTGTTGTAAATGTTTTTAACTAAACATAAATTGAAAACTAAGCCTTGATTGCTGTTATTATTGTTATAAATGCATTTAACCTAGCATAAATTTTAAACAAACTCTAGTCTTAAGGTGAAATATTTGATGTTGTTCATATCTGTTTGGTTTTAGACCTTTTCTTTTGGACTTTTTAGGTTTATATATGTACAATTTTCAAAACTTCATTTTTCTCAATACAACTCTATTTTGACAAACATTCAACAAATAAACGAATAAACTTTCAATGACAAAACGACATTCAAAGACACTCTTAATCTCTTATAAAAACACACCTTGTGTGTAATAAACAGTGCTCTATAGTTATATATACCATCTAGTTTTTTGGAAGACGGGTGTCTTAGAGAATTAAGAGAGCCACTTAACAGTAGAATGATATTTGAAATTATTCTATAACAATGCTTCTAGTAATAACCATGAAATTTTTGTTTTACCTTGGAGTTGCATTTAGTTGCTGCAGGGAACGTAGTTGTTTTTCAACCTAACCAGGTTAAATGTACTGTAGAAATGAGTGAATTTTGAACCGACTTTTTCTATTTATTAGCCATGGAACTGAAGAAGAATCTTAAGCCATGTCATGTGGGGGCAGTTAGTGACAAAAGCTGTTATATCATTTTGACAATTGAAAAGAAGGGAGACGAATATCATTCCTTCTAACGGAGGTCCACAAGTACATTGAGTGAGAAAAAATCAATGTTAGCGAGTACAAAGAGATCATAGCAAATCCTTTTTACTACGAACAAATTTGTATGCACATGAAATAATGCTTGTAACTATGTATGTTCCTTTTTAGTCTATTGGATAATGTTTTACTTATATTCACAAAAACATGTGGTCAGAATCTTGAATTGTGTTCTCTTATTAGTCTATTGTGCATTTTTACCTAATATCTGAGTTATTAATCAACATCTTGACACAGTTGCATCACTTCTACAGCTTTTTTCACATTGCTTCAATAAACTTAAGTTTAAGATTTTCGGGTATGAAAAATTGAGGTTGGACCTTGGTATGATGATAAGTGCCCCTCTCCATATGTTGGAGTTGGAAAATCAGCTTCTCAAAAGTAGGGTATAAGTCTGCCGATTAACCAGTTCATGCCTTAAAAGCATGGGTTTTGTGTACTAAATATGAATGGAATTTTTTTAATTTCCCACATTGATGATGAATGAGTGGAATTGTGAATCTAGATTTTATAGCATGGCCAATGCGTAAGCAATTCAGATTGAAGCTTTGTGATTAGACAGCATCAAAGCACTGTACATCAAAGTTCAAATACTTGAAATCTTATCTGTGATGATTTTGTGATTAGCCATAGATCACTAGTATGGGATATGCACATATTGTTGAGCAAAACTTTTTGTAGAGTTTTCTCTGTTTATTAAGTGTCCATATTATAGTCTGTTCCTGGAATTGATCGGACACATCACAAGTAATAGTCAATTAAAGAGAAGTGTCACATATTGTGTTGAATGTCACAAATTTTTTCCTGATTTAATTGTGACTAGATCTTTTGAAAACCAAAAATGAAGAGACCAAAGAGATAAGATTGTCTGAGTAGAGAAACCACTAATGAATAGATTTTTCTTTTTCAACTTTTCAATTTTGATTTGCTGTCTTCAGGAAAACAAAGGCTTTAAGGTAATTGTATCAGAAAAAATGTGTTCATTATCATATGTGGTGATTGATCTTCTCCTTGTTCACCTAGATAGTCAAGACTCTCTAGATTTATATGGGTTATTTATGCCATGAATGATGCTAGGGTTATTACAATGTTTTGCTATATAAGCCTTATAAATTGATTTGTCAATTTTAAAATTTTAAAAAATTATTTATTTATAATGCTATTGATGTGACACCAATCACATTTGTTATTATGTTTTTTTATAAGAATTATTTTAGTAAAACCAGTAATAGTTTTATCATTCCGTAAACAATACCATTCTCTCTCTCTCTCTCTCAAAGTTTTCTTTTTGTGTGTAGAATTCACACATTAATTTGTATAGACAAATTTAAGTACTTAAATTTCAAATTGCAAAATGAAGCCTACGCTTTGATATTTTTTTCCTCCCCTTAATAAAGAAGAAGAAGAAAAATGGTAACATTCCAAAAAGAAAGATAAAGATCTTTTTTCTTTTTTTTTTTTTTTTTTTTTTTTTTTGGTTTACTTTAACAATGACATATATACTTAGTACCCTCTTAGTAAAAATTTAAGAGCAGTCACTAAAAGCCACCTTTGAGTGAGAATATGTACTGCTTAAGGAATCTTTTGATATTAAATATCTGTGAGTGAAAATTTGATAATTGAATGGGGGGGATTTTAACTTTAGATGTCTCCATTGAAAATGCCAAGAAGTACACCATGAGTTTCAAGACTCTTGGCAATGTTAAAGGTAGATCTTGTGTATCACTGATTGTGATTATCTTTTATTTATTTTTGGCTGGAATTTATAATTTTAGTAATGCTATAAAGACAATATTTTTTATAACTATCAACCTAACTTGTTGTGATAAAAATAATATTATTTTCACATATTATGCATCAATAAGAGTTAGAACATATCAACAATTATGGAAAAATTTGTATTTTAAATGAGCTGTTAGTTTTCTTTCTCTCTCTTTTTTTTTTTTGAGAGAGAGAGAGGGGGGTGGGGGTGTTGGGGTTTCTGTCTCTCATAATCTCTCCCTTTTGTTTGTATGTGAGAAATTTACCACATGTAAAATGGCCTTTAATCTAGTATCAATGATACTGCCCCCCTAGTGGAAAATATGCACACACACACCAAAAAATGAATTGTCACTGGGATTTGGAAGACTGGAAATGTCATTTGCCAAAAATCTTGGAAAAAGAGATTTCGACCCCTCTTTTTTGTTGTTTGTTAAAGTGCGTGGAAGTGACAAAATATCTCCATTTAGAACCTCAGTTCTCTTTTACCCCCCAAATCTTGGACATATATGTTAAAACCGTACAATTTACAGCTCCTTGAGGTAAAAGACGAAACCTCCTTACTGAATTGAATGAAGTCATTTCTCTCCTTCTTGGTTCTTTGTCCTCCAAGCTGGGTTAAGCTATAGTATTGTTAGGGTTTAATCAAGTGTCTATTAAATGTCATAATAATTCAATCAGTTAAATTTCCTTGATAACGATGGTGTTGGTAGCAATGATAAATGTGCAAATACTGATATTGGTGACAATAAGATTGTGTCATGAGGTAAAGTTGGCCATAGAAAGTTTGATGTTGACAATGTGAAGATGCCAAAAAAAAAAAAAAAAAAAAAAATTTAAGTGTACAACCACACCATTTTTCATATTATCTTATGTGGTTCATTATGAGTGGTAGAGAAAAAGTATTAGATATATGTGAAGGTAACAAACAGTTAATCATAGTCTATCATATAAGATTGTTGTGAGAAATGATGTTGTTAAGGTTTTGGTCCTAGAATAATTGATGAGAAGGCAGAGCTAAAGTGGGAGAGAGGACACGGTATTTTTTGCACTCATTACGAGGGCAGAGCTAAAGAAGGAGAGAGAACACGGTATCTTATGCACTCGTTATAAGGACAAAGATAAAGTAGGAAAGAGAGGAGACAGTATCTTATGTGCTCGTTATATGCTATGAGTACCTCATGAATAAAGAGTTCATGGATGTGTAGATCTCATTTATTGTGAGGCTATCATTGTATGCAATAGTGTACTAAATAATTTGGCTTTGAGAGTCGGAAGAAATGTTTAACCCTTATGCAAGTACAAATTTACCCTTGAGTCGTTACACAAGAATTGCCCTCCTTGGGCTCTAATGCAAATACTTCCCCGTTTTGTCTTTGAGCATAATTCAAACTCACAATTTTTTTTTCTTTTTTTTAATTAAAAAGAGAATGAATGAAAATGAAGATAAAAAATTTCTCTTAAATAGTTTAGGTCCTATATTTTTTTCAAAAAGTAATATGGGATGAATTACTAAATTTAATTGTTTTTTCTAGATTATGACCAATTAGAATCAAAATTCACTGCAATAGGAACAAAAGTATTTGGTATTGCAAAATTTCTTACAAGAATCCGAGGATCTTTTGAAAATTTTCAAATTTATTGGTATATGCTTTTAATACTCTAATATTAATTTTTTTTCCAAGTAAATTCCTAAATAATGAAATTCAATTGGTTATTTTTTGTTTGTCTTTTAATTGTATAAAATATAGGTATATTTATTTATTTATTATAATTACAAAGTTGAGATTATGAATAAACTTAAACATAATATGATTATAAATTTATAATAAGTCTCCATAGAATCCTAAAATAAATTTGTATCAATCTACGTGGATTTTCATATTTCCCTGTGGATCATTGCTTAATAAGAAAACTTTCCAATTCCCATCCCATTTCAATTTACATTTACATTATATTTATATGAAAATTAAAGCCTTTTTTAATTGTTTATTTATTTTGTTACTTTTATTAAGTAATTTTTTTGAAATTTTATTTTTTTTATTTTCTTGCTCCCTAAACTAAAATCTTAACTCTACCTCTACAATGAGAGCAAATGGTAGAAATAAGTATGTGAAAAATAATGTGAATTTTCCTAATACGTATGGAGATTAATACCATGATCATGACCATACATTGATTTTGGTGGAAGATATAGTGCTGAAGGTGGTAGCTAGAGATGATGGTGGTGGTATATATAATGACATGCAATTATGATAACAACATTATAATGATAATGGTGGTGGTGTTGGTGATGGTACGGACTGGTTATTGTATTAACAATGATAACAATATGGGGTAATCACGGTGGTGGTATAATGTTTTGAAAAACATTCAACTTTCCTTCTGAATTTTTTTTTTTTTCATTATTTTTCTTAAAGCTGGTCAAGCATGATTGTCATATAAATATATATATATATATATATATATATATATATATATATTTCATTCTTTAATAATACAAAAAATCATAGAAATTAAGAATTCATTTTAGGATTATTGGTCGAACTTAATTTTATGTAGTTCAGTCATAAATCATAATTCATTTTCAGAATGGAAAAAAGACAGGTTTGATAATGTTGATGATGAGTTTAAGGCAAATCTAGATTTCTTTTACAGCATACAAGAATTTTTACAGAGACAAAACTGAGCTTCCCGCCGGAGGAGCTTGAGCCTTTGCGTTTTAGTCATAAAGTAGTGGATAGCTAGATTCAGAATCTAGTTTGTACATGATTGCATTGGGCACCCAAAGCACAAAAAGAAGTTAAAAACAAAAAAGAAAAAGATTCCTGTATAAAATTTTACTCACTTTATTTTTTTACAGCTTTTTTCAATTGTCTAAAATTTTCAATATTTAGTTATATGATTTACATGAATAATGTAACATTAACACCAGCCTTTTCTTCCATATAGATTTGATTCTGCAGGTTAACTATGCCAGTAGGTTTCTGCATATCATTTGGAGATACTAAAGTTGACATGCAATGTTGAGTTAAAACTATAAGAGTACAAACTAAATAGATATTCTCACAAAAAACTGTACATCAAAAGATATGTGTAGAAAAAAAAATTTGGTTAACGCCTATGTTACTATTTAGAACTCTTGGAACAAGTAATTATTCTTCAAGCAAACTGTAATTTTCATCCTATACGCACTAAGTGATTATAGAGAGGTTTAAGGGTGGCCTCAAGATATTGGTTAAGAGTTTTAAACACAAGACCTCACAGATCTCATGAAACTTTAGAATTGCTAAATTAAACCCATTGGGGAGTTATTTAGAAAAACCTAAACCAACTCTATGCTAATAATAATAGGATTAAATTACTTATACTGCAAGTGCATGCTTGGATACACTTGGCTTGAATCCTAAAAGATGTAAAAATTTCAAAAATAAACTTTGATATTGAAGATGGATTCACATCATCATACTATATATCCTATCTCCTTACTTTTCCAAAAAAAAAAAAAAAACAAAAACAAAAATGCATGTCTTTCATTTTCAAGCTACAACATGACACAATTGACTCGTGACACTGCCATATGCCTGATAAAGTTTCTTTCTTTTTATGTTTTTTAGGGAAACTGTCGTACTCATACTAGTTGCATAAGAAAAGCTACATAACCGACGACTGTTGTAGGGAACCACCACTGTTCTACATCTCTGGAAAATTATTGGCAGCCAATATGATAATGCAGCAGCCTAGCTACCACATCAAAGTAGAATGTCTCGATCTTAAGGGCTCAGACTCTCTTTTTCTTTTTTCTTTTTTCTTTTTTTGTTTTTGAATGGACAACATTCTAATCTCATATTAGATAAATTGAAATCTTTCGAAATTTATTTACTCAATTTTCTTTTTCTCCTTAAAAAAAAAATTATCAATGCTTGTTTCCCAATTATCTTTTTCTTATCTAATTGTATCAATTTAAAAGTATACAATTGAAGAAAACGACTGCATTGATTTGATTGCAACAAAGTTCAGGTCAAAGTATGCCCACATAACCATAGACACACACACACATATATATATAAAGGGTCCGGTGGGCACACATTAACCATTCATTTTGGGAAAGTTTTTAGGAAGAATTGAAAAAGTTGTCAAAACAGTTAATTACTTTTTCGTTTTTTCATAAAAAGTTTCATAAAATAATTTACTAATATATGCCCTAAGGGCACACGTTAGTAAATCCCATATATAAAAGATTAACAATGATTCTAGGATCATAACCTTAATCCAATCACAAGTTAGTTATATATATATATATATATATATGTGTGTGTGTGTGTGGGGCTTGATGATCTGGAAACCCCGGCCCATCTTATATTAGGCCCAAGGCCCATGCCGAGGAGGAAGAAAAGTCCGAGGAAGGAGTCTGAAGGCCTTAATGGCCAGGGACCCTGCCAAGGACGATCCTGCCGAAACCAACACGTCAGCCATAGCAGCATGGCGGGGGAACACGTCCAAGATAAACTGTCACCTCCACACTAAATGCGCTCACCTAACCCCCCAGCCGCATTAATGGAAATGTGACTTTTGGACAGGGTTGCCTTGGTTGCCGCAACTCATAAGGGTGCTGGGAAAGTGGCTGACGGGACGGGCAGTCAGAAGGAAGAAGTATGAATGATCAACAGGTGGAAGATAGAGGTCAAAAGAGAGGACTATATAAGAAGGGAGAAAGATCAGAAAGGGAGGGATGGATCCCCGGGAGAAAGGCCATCGCAAAGCTCCTCGGACAGGTGCCGAGGACAGACTTCGGAGTACAATCTTGGTGAACCGGCCTCTGGTGCCTCCAAACGGAATGACTGGACGTTGCCCGCTTGTTAGGGCCTGGTTCTTTAACCCACTCTCTACAAATTCATTGTACTGGGCTAACTGGGCTTGAGTCAACTCTCTCAATAGCAGAAGTGCTCAAACCCGGACCCTACAATTGGTGCCGTCTGTAGGGAGAACTTGTGCACTAGCAGGCGCAACGAATAGTCGTTCCTAGATGGCTAAATTGCGGAAGGTCAACAATGGCGCGTTTGCATAGAAGAAAAAGGTGATTGCAGAAGATTCAAAGCAAACGAAAAAAGAACAAACATTGCAGCATTTTTATTAAATGAAAAGTAAATACAAGATACAAGATACAAACAGAGGTCCAGACGGACTTGTCCTAAAGCTAACCCTAAAAGAAAAGGGGCTGAGACGGGCTTGCTTCAAGGCCACCAACAACCCCCGGGCCGGTATGGATGGTACCGGCAGGAAGAGAGGAGCAGATGCAAAGACGCCCGGTGGCCCCGCCCCACGATGTTCTCTTAGTGCTCTCCTAGTCTCACGTCGAATGAACATTGGAGATGGCAACACTCGGGCACCAAGCATGACGTAATCTTGCAAGCCTCCGCCGGCAGATAAGCTGGGAGCGAGGCACCACCAGCTTGAAGGGCCGGCATGGATGCGCACCGGAGAAGAGCGTTATGTATTTCATGGAGCTCCCTCCTAACCACCAGACACGATACCACCAGGACGACGCCCAAACCTTGCCGCGCCGGAAGTCTGACGCGAACCACAACCGCAGCGGTTCTCGACTGAGGGAGGAGGACCTTTAGCTTGCTTGCCTCAGCCCACATCTGGACCAGTCCCATTCCGCCAAGCTCCGGTCACAATCCCGACGAGGCTATTGAAGGGGCTTAGAGGGTTGGAGAGTCATGTTTCCTGTTCGACTGGAAAATTCGTGAAGTGTGGAAGAACGACTCTCCCAGGAAGCCTTATATAGAGGGCGAAGGTTGGTGGGAATTGTTCCACCCAGAATTCGAAAGAAGGGTTATTAGCAACATTAATCCTGACCAAATTCCAAAGAGGTCTACAGCCGCTGGATCTGCATTAATCCGCGAGGATATTAATGGGGGCGCGCCTCGCACACCGAAGCGTCAAGCGCGAAACGCGAACAGTCAGGAGACGCCTTGTAATCGGAGAAGGCGGAAAATTGGAGCGAAGAAGGGGCTGCTGCCACGCGTGAGGATAGAAACCCGAGCCACCCCTGTCCAGGGCAGCGCAGGGTCAAAGGTCCAGTCCGATGAATAGCCCATTCTCGGCGAAGCAAGGCCGAGGCTGCCATCACGCTAAAAACAAACCTCCCGACGCTGAGGGCAAATCCCTTCACTCCAAGCAAGGAGAACCTGGGTACTAGACTGAGCTAAGGTCTTCCGAGGTCCTCGGACCCAAACCTGAGGCGAAGCTAGTTACCTACAGAAGAACACCTGGGTACTAGACTGAGCTAAGGTCTTCTGCGGTCCTCGGACCCAAACCTGAGGCGAAGCTAGTTACTTACAGAAGAACACCTGGGTACTAGACAGAACCAAGGTCTTGCATGGTCCAAGGACTCATACCTATGAGGAAACTAGCTACTTACAGAAGAATACAAGCGTTAGACTGAACCAAGGCCTTGCATGGTCCTCGGACTCAAGCCTCTGGGAAAACTAACCACGGCAAGGAGTACCTGGGTACTAGATAGAACCAAGGTCTTGCATGGTCCTCGGACTCAAGCCTACGGGGAAACTAGCTACTTATAGAAGAACAAAAGCGTTAGACTGAACCAAGGCCTTGCATGGTCCTTGGACTCAAACCTCTAGGAAAACTAACCACAGCAAGGAGTACCTGGGTACTAGACAGAACCAAGGTCTTGCATGGTCCAAGGACTCAAACCTATGGAGAAACTAGCTACTTATAGAAGAATACAAACGTTAGACTGAACCAAGGCCTTGCATGGTCCTCGGACTCAAGCCTTTGGGAAAACTAACCACAGCAAGGAGTACCTGGGTACTAGACAGAACCAAGGTCTTGCATGGTCCTCGGACTCAAGCCTACAGAGAAACTAGCTACTTACAGAAGAAAAAAAGCGTTAGATTGAACCAAGGCCTTGCATGGTCCTCGGACTCAAGCCTCTGGGAAAACTAACCACAGCAAGGAGTACCTGGGTACTAGAAAAAACCAAGGTCTTGCATGGTCCAAGGACTCAAACCTATGGGGAAACTAGCTACTTACAGAAGAATACAAGCATTAGACTGAACCAAGGCCTTGCATGGTCCTCGGACTTAAGTCTCTAGGAAAACTAACCACAACAAGGAGTACCTGGGTACTAGACAGAACCAAGGTCTTGCATAGTCCAAGAACTCAAACCTATGGGGAAACTAGCTACTTACAGAAGAATACAAGCGTTAGACTGAACCAAGGCCTTGCATGGTCCTCGGACTCAAGCCTATGGGAAACTAACCACTGCATGGAGTACCTGGGTACTAGATTGAACCAAGGCCTTGCATGGTCCTCGGACTCAAGCCTACGGGGAAACTAGCTACTTACAGAGGAATAAAAGCGTCAGATAGAACCAAGGTGGGGCATAGCCCTCGGACTCAAACTTGTGGGAAAGCCAACTGCTTCACGAGACTAAGTCCCAGACGTAACTAAGGTATTGAGCAAAACATTAAAGTATAACAAATGAAAGGAAACATCATCCGAGGAGCTAAAAACAAACAACTGAATATATTATAAAAAGAAAATATATGGTTTTGTTACAATGTCGCCAAGACAGAAGGCGAAAAACAAAAAAAGGGAGAACAAAAAAAAAACAAAAAAAAACAACAACAACAAAACCAGAGTGGCCCAGGCCATCAGAATGGGATAGCCTGACAAGGTGGCCTACTCCCCCAACTCGGTAGACAGCTTGTCCTAAGGAGTCTACTGGAGGGCTTCTACTGGTACCTCGGGACTCTGGCTCGAAGGGGCTACTTCTGAGGACCCTTCCTCAGCAGGAGGAATCTGGGGGGCGACGAGTGTGGCTTGGGAGTCAGCAGGAGGCTTCACCACATCCTGGGGCACCTTTTGACTACCAACTCCTGCCCCCTCCAATGCTCTATGGCGCTTAGCCCCCTCAACAGGCTTATCAGCTAGAGTAGAATCCTCGGCGGCATTGGTCTGGCCCTCATCTATCGCTTGTAAGGCGGAGCCAGCCTCGGGAGCAACGGAGGCGACCTCTCGGATAGCAGAAAGGTAATACACCCTCTCGGCCCTCCTAAGGTCAGACGAGGCCTCGACCCCCGCCTGGTTGAGAGCCTCTTCCCAAGTCTCGGAGCAGAAACGCCTGCATACTTCAGGGATTTGAGCCTTGAGGGCAGCCTCAATCTTAGCCACCCCCTCAGCAAAGGCCTTTTCCTCCGCTTGCTCTATGGAGCGCTCGGCATCTTCTCTCGCAAATACGGCCTCATCTTTAGCCCTCACGGCCTCGTCCCTGGCGTACTCGGCAATGCCTCTTGCCGCCACGGCCTCAGCCAGCTCCTTCTTTAGGTCGGCAATACCCCCTTGGGCAACCTGCAGCTGACCCTCGACATCCCGCAGGCGCCCTGTCTGGTCCTCGACATGCTTCATGGCGCCAGCCAGGTCGGATGCCGCCTTGTCTCTAGCCCTCGTCATCTCCTCCAAACTCTCCACTGCCTTCTTGAGATCCGCCTCAGATCTCTTGAGAGTACTCGCGGCAGTCAAGTACTTATGGCGCTCCTGATCCAAAGCCTTACCCTGGTTGTCGGCCTCCTCGTCCAGCCTAAAGGCTGCCTGGATAGCCTGCAAACCGAAACAAAAGCACCGTAAGATAAGTACTAAGCAATAAAATTCAAACGGTGGAACAAGTATCAGAAGTCTTACCATGCTCAGTTACCTCTTGAGGTTGCGGGCCACTTCTTGCCTCATCATGCCCCCCAGCTCAGCCATGTCGACGGGGAGAAGGAGGGACCTCTCCAGGGCGTCGGCTACGCGAGCCCCCTCGCCCCTTCGGAAATCCCTGAGAGTAGTGTCGTCCATCAAAGGCTTCCCGTGAAGCATGGCAGCAGGCAGCCAGGCCTGGGGCTCGGACACCTGGATAACCTCTTTCCCTTTGTCCTGACCACCAATCCTCAGTTGTTTAGAGGGTTGGCGGGCTTCACCTTCTTCCTGGGAGGGACGAGATTTCCCCCCATCCACTAGGTCTTTGTCTTTGGAAGACCTCTTCCTCTTCGAATCAGAGGACTCGAGCCGAGGATCCGAGATAGGCGGAATGGTAGACGACCTGGTCTGTGCAGGTAAAGGCTTAGGCAGGGCAGGAAGAAGCTTGGGTGTGGATGAAGGAGGCTTGGGTTATAACTCTCTCGGCATGCTTTTCCCCGTCTTGCCTTCAAGCAAGTCAAATAGGTTGGTTTAGGGTTGTCTCCTAGAACCCATTTCAACCTGAGTACCAGCCCTCTGAGGCAGAAGATCGGCTTGAGACAGTTGGGGGTCCCCCAAGTCACCGGAGGGATCCTCGGACAGATAGGCTTGATCGAATGCAGCAAATTCGTCCTTGGATGAACCCAGATCCACTACTTCTCCCTCTTTTTCCGAACCCTCTCCCTCGGCCTCCGCAACTTGATGGGACGAGGAGGAACCAGCCAATGGGATGCCCTCCGGAATGGATGATCCCTCAGAAAACGAAAACCCGTGCTCCACCACAATGATTTGCCTAAGCCGATGGTCACGAGCCCTAATCACATGCTTCGGGACCGGAAACACCTTCTGGGCCGGATCGCACCCGAGGATCTTGTGAGCAGCCCTGACTTGATTGTCGCCCTCGTTCACGAAAACCTCCGACCTAAGCACGAATTACAGGTCCTCCTTGTTGACCAGGTTAAAATGGCGCGCGAAGGTGTGCAGATCTGCAGAAAGAAAAACAAACTCCTGTTATCAGTCGAACAAAGCAGATTCACAACAAGGAAAAAAGAAAAAAGGCTAGACCCTCTCCTACTCCAAGTACCCTACCTAGCTCTCCCTCTGCTGTCGGGCAATGGAGACCATCGTGCCACTCCCCCGACACAATGAGAAAGTCAAGATTTAGCCCCTTGCTAGAATCGGGGAGACACTGGATAAGCCGAACCCTATCGTCCCTCGTCTTTCCCTTCAGGTGTTGGAGGTTATAGCACCAGTTTACGTCATGATGGGTTAACCTCAACCCCATCTTCTCATTCAAGGCGTCTACGCACCCTAGTATCCTAAATATATTGACAGCGCACTGGGTGGGAGTTAGCCGAAAGTGCCTAAGGTAGCTGCTCGTCACCGGCCCCATAGGGATTCTCATGCCTCCCTCTAAGAAGGCTATTATGGGGATCACAACTTCGCCCTCGTTCCTCCTAATGTACCAATCCCCTTCCTCGCAGTACCTCAAGCCCACATTGTGGGGTATCCCGTAATTAGCGATGAACTTCTCCATCATCTCTTCGGACTCGACTAACTTCTTAAATTTACCCATCCCTTACAACAATTAAAAGACTCGAGAAAAAGCGAAGGAAAGAAAGGACTCAGAGAAAAATTTGTGCTACAGAGAGAAGAAAACTTACAAAAATGAGGAAAATCTCCTCGGACAGGCTTTTTATGCTGAAAATGAGCGCCGGTTGATGTGGAAGTTTGGCCGGATTTAGAGTATGTGCGCCAGGGTTCTCGAGTACACAAATAAGGAGGCAAATCGATTCAAACAAGTATTTATACTCTCAATTAAAGATAATCAGGCGGAGTTTCCCACTCATCAAGGCAGGAAATCCCCACCGACCGATTAGCATCACACCGTTGAACGTGGGGAGTATGGAGCCGTCAGAATTTAATGCGGGCGTTTAATGCTGGTGCACACCGTATATCGAGGCGCCAGAAACGTGCATTGGGCAGGCGGAAAGACTCCAATGCCGACGTAGGCCACTGTGAGGCGAGTTATGACGAAGGCCCAAGGACATCAAAATCCTCCTCCCCGCCCGAGGAGCCGGACAGCAGGATTTCGAGGGGCTATTGTGGGGCCTGATAATCTGGCAACCCCGGCCCATCTTATATTCGGCCCAAGGCCCATGCCGAGGAGGAAGAAAAGTCCGAGGAAGGAGTGTGAAGGCCTTAATGGCCAGGGACCCTGCCGAGGACGATCCTGCCGAGACCAACACGTCAGCCATAGTAGCATGGCGGGGGAACACGTCCAGGATAAGCTGTCACCTCCACACTAAATGCGCTCACCTAACCCCCCAGCCGCATTAATGGAGATGTGACTTTTGGACAGGGTTGCCTTGGTTGCTGCAACTCACAGGGGTGCTGGGAAAGTGGCTGACGGGACGGGCAGTCAGAAGGAAGAAGTATGGATGATCAACAGGTGGAAGATAGAGGTCAAAAGAGAGGACTATATATAAGAAGGGAGAAAGATCAGAAAAGGGGGGGGGGGGGGGATGGATCCCCGGGAGAAAGGCCATCGCAAAGCTCCTCGGACAGGTGCCAAGGACAGACTTCGGAGTACAATCTTGGTGAACCGGCCTCCGGCGCCTCCAAACGGAATGACTGGACGTTGCCCGCTTGTTAGGGCCTAGTTCTTTAACCCACTCTCTACAAATTCATTGTACTGGGCTAACTGGGCTTGAGTCCACTCTCTCAATAGCAGAAGTGCTCAAACCCGGACCCTACAATATATATCCAAGCAAGATGTGACAAGGTTGTTCTACTAGAATTAGTAAAGATTAATTAGTACTGCATTATTCCTAGCATGGTCCAAGTGAGCTAGGCTAAGCAAATTAAGAGTAATATATATATATATATATATATATCAACTTCAATCTCTTTCATTGTCACCTTTCAAAAATGGTTGAAAAATGTAAAAAGAGTAATGATAACAACACCACAGTGGCCCCTCTTCCTTCCAGGGCTGCAAGCAACCCAGGCAAGGCTGAACACATAGACACATTTTTGTTTGGCACATTGATATGTCGTATTTGAGTGATTGTGCTGTGTCCCAAAAAATGTGATCGTGATGTATCTATCTCGGTTTTCTTTCAAGCTTTGCCTTTGTCATCTCATTTTCATATACCTTTTATACCAAAATTAAGGGAAACTAAATAATTTCATGCTCATCATCATGGTCCCCTCGATTAATTTTTCACTTATAGCCAATGCAGAAAAAATATATTTGTGCCAACTTCATCATAAGTCCATGTTCAAGGCTCTGCAAGAAAAGCCACTTTTGGCTCATTTTTTCCAATATATATTCAATATGCCACCTCAATTGTCACCATTACCTTCAAATTATAAGGTGGTAGTGTCTGTGTGGCCCTTTGTTGTGGTAGTGCACACGAAAATATCTATGGTCCCCAAAGCTAGACCATGATGGTAAAATGTACGATAAAAGGTCCACATAGTGATTGAACATAAATGATAGTAACAAACAATGTACTATATTAATTGAGACCACAAGTGTAATGGTAGATGATAGACATGCAGGTTGTAGAAAATAGAAAGGTTTAAATGTTTTGATTAGTGGTTGGTTTCCAATATGAATTGCTTAGGATGTGAGGTTGTAACTTGTAGTACATTTATGGCATTTGAGTCCAAACTTGATGCTTTCAACTATGGTACACTTTGTATAAAGGTTCCAGCAGATTTTGTTCGGCCGGTAGAAGACAATTTTTTTTTTTTTGGAGTTGAGTGCGATTTTCTTCTATTTCAAAAGGTTGAGGTGACCAAGCAAAGGCTACCTTCTTCTTTTTTTCTTTTTTTTGGTATTTTGAGCCGAGAGTTAAGGGACCAATAAGGTCTGCCCACGAAGTTGAAGCTTGACCACTTAACCAATTACCGTACTATTTTTCAAGGCTCAACATTATGGGAATCTATTCAATTTCAACGTGGACCTGTAACTCCATTGTTCAATCCCGATCATGTACTCAGCCTCAGTGTGTTTTCTTTTTATTTATTTCTCTCTCTCTCTCTCTCTCTCTCTTTTAGGGATAGCCCATTTTCAGGGAATGGGTTAAGCTCCTAAGGGTATCTATCATATTTCAGCAGAGCTAGGACAAGATAGAGACCCAACCACTGAAATTTATTCTGGGTTTTTTCAAGACTAAAAGCACTCGTGGATCCATGAAACACAAGAGGGCCCAAAATACATGATCTAAGATTCTAAATTCCTTCCCCCCCCCCCCCCCCCCCCCCCCCCCCTTTTTTTTTATTGGTCTCTCTGTTTTGGGTATGTGCAAAGTGCAAACATATTGAGTTTTCACTAGGAAGTTTGGTGTCTTTGGATTCAGATGGAGACGGAGGCCGAAAGACCCAGGATTTTTCTGAGGGAACCGAAGTGGACCAAAGGCCTTCATGTCCAATTGGTGGTTCAATATTGGCTAGTGGGCCTATGAATTGGCCCAGGCCGAGGTCAACACAAAGCTCAATCCTCTGTGGAAAACCATCGGCCCGCCCATATCAAAGCTCACATGTCCTAGCAATACATGAACTCTTTTAGGCATACTTTAACTCCATTTGGATACAACTTATTTTTGCTGAAACTGAAAACTGAAAACATTATAACAAAATAATTTTTAAATGTGTGAATAGTACCGTGGGATCCATTTTTAATATTTTTTTTTAAATAAAGTGGTTGTGGGTCCCATGAACAGTGTGTGAACAGTGCTGCTACAGTGCATAAACAGTGTTGCTACAATGCGTGAACAGTGATAATTGTCCTCTGAACAGTGCTGCTACAGGTCAACATATGCGGCTAAAAAAAAAAAAAAAAGAGAAAAACGCTGAAAGTTGCAAACGCAAATGCGCTATCCAAACAAATACTTTAATATACCATAAGTAAAATAGAAAATAATAGATTTGATAAATTTGTTGCGGCATATGTTGCATGTTCAAGTTTCAGGGGTGTCAAAGATTTTTTTAAAAAAATGCATTTATAATCCTATCCATTGAATGAAGATTATGTTAGTAATAATAATCTTTTTTACTGAGAATAAAAGACATTATAATGGATTAGCTATTCTTATTCACAAGTTTGGTTGTTACATATAGAAATTCGACGAAACTACAATATTGGTCCCTCAAGTTTACCCTATGTGCGCAATTGGTCCCTCAAATTTCAAGGGAGCACAATTAGTACCTCAAGTTTTAAAATTAAGTTGTATTAGTCATTTTACTAACTGTCGTTAGTGGTATTACTTACGTGACTAACGGAACAATGACTTTACTTTTTTTTAATGATGTGGCATTTTTTTTTATTGAAAAATTACAACATAAATTTTCACGTGAGAAATTCACAAACTAATACCAAATTAAAACTAATATTGCGACTGATTCATAACATGTCTCCGTTATTTCTTTTACAATCAAATGATAAAATTAAGAAATACAATCAATAAGATGTACAAATCCAAAACCAGAACCAACCTCTTATTACCCTCTGAGTTGACAACAACAAAACAAAAATTAAAAACAAAAAAATCAATACAGAAAGTATGAGGAAAACTCAATCCTTCTGTGTCTATCTCAGGAATGTAAGATAAGGTTACAAAAGAATACATTGACAAATGACTATTCTTTAAGACTGTTGATGAAAATCAAAATCTCAGAGAAATCATATACACGACATGATAAATAACCCAAAAAGAGTAGGAAAAAAAAAAAAAAAAAACCTCTGAACATATTTTTCCTAAATTCACAAAACCATACACGAAAATTCACAAAAATTCAAAAAAAAAAAAAATTGTTATACTGTAGCAAGCTTGCATAAGTTCGATACCAGATTCCTACAAGGATACCCTAAAGATCTCTCCGAAGAAATCAATCTCTTGGCGCTTTTGGTAATCTGACTTTTTACTATACACATGAACAAAATCTTCAGGTTTAGCAACCACCATGAACTGACGCACCCAAGTTACCCTTGAGAATTGCAATTGGTGATGATAGCTTTCTTATGTCCCATACTTCACAAGTCTTATCCTGATTCCCAGTGGCAAAGCTGTGTCCATCAAGGTGCCATGTAGAAGCAAAAGAGTAATTTTGAAAGACCAGCCACTGTAGCAACAGTCAAGAAACATCAAACAGTAATTCAATCTTGTCACCTGCGGCGGCTAAGGGACATTCTGGCATTTTGCCCTTAATTTTAAAAAAATTTAGCAATATGCCACTGTTTTGAAACTATATAGGCAAATGTCCCTGTTTCAATACTCGATTACCATAAAATCGAGTTTCAACGCGAAACTCGATTGGTTTAAAATCGAGTTATGCCCGATCAAACTCAAAAAAAAAAAAAAAAAAAATTTGCATAGAACTCGAGCTCTAGGAACTCGAGTTTCATGTAAATTTTTATAAGATACCAAGTTCAGGGGTCCTATAGTGGCGTTTTTAAATCCCTATAGTGACGTTTTTAAGCCCTATGGTGGCGTTTTTCTGGAAAAAAAATTTTATAAGTCTGAATACCAGGTTCAGTGGCCCTATAGCGGCGTTTTTTAATACCTATAGTAGCGTTTTTCTGGAAAATTTTTTTTATAAGTCTGAAAACTAGGTTCAGTGGCCCTATAGCGACGTTTTTTAATACCTATAGTAGCGTTTTTCTGGAAAAAATTTTTTATAAGTCTGAAAACCAGGTTTAGTGGCCCTATAGCGGCGTTTTTTAATACCTATAGTAGCGTTTTTCTGGAAAAAAAAATTTTATAAGTCTGAATACCAGGTTCAGTGGCCCTATAGTGGCGTTTTTTAATCTCTATAGTGGCGTTTTTAAGCCCTATAGTGGCGTTTTGGAACTCGATTTCCATTTAATCGAGTTTCATGCAATTTTTTTTTTTTTTTTTTTTTAAGTTTGATTGGGCATAACTCGATTTTTAACTAATCGAGTATTTTAAGTAACTCGATTTTAGGGTCATCGAGTATCGAAACAGGGGCACGAACCTATATAGTTTCAAAACAGGGGCATATTGTTAAATTTTTTTAAAATGAATGGCAAAAGGCCAGAATGTCCGGCAGCTAAGGCATGGTATTGGTTTGTGAATTTCTTAGGTGTAAATTTATTTTGTAATTTTTTAATAAAAAATGCCACATCATTAAAAAAAAAGTTGTCAAGTAATTGTTTCGTTAGTCACGTAAGTAATACCATTAATGACAGTTAGTAAAAGGACTAATAAAACTCAATTTTAAAACTTGAGGGACTAATTGTGCTCCCTTGAAACTTGAGGGACCGATTGCACACACAGAACAAACTTGAGGGACCAACAATGTAGTTTCGCCTAGAAATTTTGTAAAAAAAAACTTTTTTTTTTGTGGAAATATATTTGATGATGCATAAAATCGTTAGTGAGTTAATTCTCCGTACACATGCCAATTAGGGTACCTGAAAAATAAGAGAACAAAGAATCTATAGGGAGCACCAGTGAGGTGCCGGCCAAAGACCCTTCGAAGGTTAAGTCAATGATAAAAGAATCTCCAATAACTTAAAAGTGCGAGAGTTAGGAAATTTCACGTACCTTAGAAAAGTGAACACTTGGTGCTTATATAGTGTTGTAGAGCTAATCAAGATCCCTTGAATGCAAGATCTTTCCTTGTAGAGAAAATATGGAGTTAAGGCCCCGAGATCTTAGGGTTTTATTTCCGATACTGAGAAGATACGAACGTGTAGTAGGATCTTTGGAAATGATGTGCAAGTTCTTTCCATATAGGGATGCTTGAGTGAGGAACACGCAAATAGTATGGGGGCCAAGCGTATCTACCCGTCGGTATGCTTGTTAATCTGACAGGCGCTTTTAGGTTTGACAATGGACGTGGATGATGTCGCATGGCCATCCAACCTGATGGATACGTTTGTCTCGAATGATCTTAAGAGGCCTAAAGGATACTTTCGTCTTGAAGGATCTCAAGAGGCCCGATGGTCAAAAGAGTTAACAGGGGCAGCGGCACTTCTTGTTCAGGCGGTTTAAATGAACCCTTTGACTTCAAAAAAAAAAAAAAAATCTATAAAAAATATTTTTTTATTAGTTTATTTTATGCTTAAAAATAATTTTGCATACATTGGTTGAAATCTTGCACACCTTGGTCATAGATCAGTACAATCTAAAACTAAACAACAATTAGACATTTAGTGTATTATATGTTAGAGCATCGCCATTAGTTGTTTTGAAAAAAAAATGTCATTTTGACATACCAAAAGCCTACTTTATTATTTTAACACACCATTTATCACATCTTCTATTCTTCAATTCTATACATTAAAATAATATATACCAATATTAAAATAACATTAAAAAAACCATAAATATAAAAAATACAAAATAAAAACCCCTTACATACACAAACACAACCAGTGACAAACCCACCACCATACACAGCACAGCCTACCACCACCACCATACCCAAGCACAACCCGCCACCACCAACCATAGGTACAACCCGCCGCCACCAACAAAAATCCATTAGCTGCCAATATACAGAGAGAAATGAGAGAAAAGAGATGAACTCCACGGCGTGGTTGACTCATCCACTGCCGCCACTAACCCACCCGCCGCCGACCCACCCACCCATCAACACCCCACATCCCACCCCACCACTCACACCAGGACCACTACAGTAGAACACCAAAACCACCACCATAGAAAAACAAAAACAAAAACAAAAAACACAACCAAATTCGCACGCACCCACCATCGACCTATCCACAGGCCGGCCCACCCACCACCAAATTTTCACCCAGAACCCAACCGATCTGCCCATCACCATCTGAATACACCCACTACTGAACCCACCCATCAAATCACTGCAAAAAAAAAAAAAAAAAAACAGTAACACTAATCGGCATCAGGTGGCGTGGCAAGGCTGAACAGAAGAGAAAAAAGCAACAACAATAAGAAGAAAAAAGAGTGAAAGAAGAGATGGGTTGATAGGTCCAGTCCGAATGTCTGAGGAAGAATGAGAGAGGAGAGGAAAACAAAGGAATAAAGTGATGAGAGAGGAGAGAGAAAAGAGAATAAAAAATAATAAAACCATATGCCATTTTGTTCCGTACCGTGTCAAAGTTGAGACGGTACTGTAGCATGTCTCAAAATTTTGACACATTTAACATACATCATGATGCTTTGTTTTTGGTGTTTGGTGTGCCAAATGCCAAATATTTGGCATTTGGCACACCTGATGGTGATGCTCTTAGTGCGTAATTGAAGAAAAAAAAAATAGTAAAGTTAGCAATTGTTCAAATATTTGATTGGTTAAGTAGACACTTAGTGTAATTTTTATGTATGGATGAATATAGATGTGTGGGTTAATAAATAATGTAGTGTCAGTTGGTTACATTTTGTCATTTTAGTTTAAAATATTTTTATAAAAAAATGACAACGACATAAAAATAAATAAATGCTATACAAACTTAACAAAATAAAATGGTCACACCTAGCACATTTACAATAGATAATAAAAACAAATAATGAACTATCATGTAGCGATTTTAAAATATGAAAACTCATCACTGCGCACTCTTGGTGCAATGATCACTCCACGAGTATTAAGCGCTTGTGGGGTGTGGGGGGTAAAGGCTGGGGTTCAAATCTCCAGGAGGGAGTTTCACACACATATACACTTAGATTAGGCTATAGTAGAATTTTTATTTTGTAAAAAAAAAAAAAAAAACTCGTAGAAGTTGTAAAATTTCATATATTTGCTTTTTTTTTTTACGACTCGATATATTCAATTTTTTTAATTAATTTTTTTTTAATTTAAATTTCTTAATGACCCATTTGAAAAAAATTCCTGCAGTCATCACTGAGAGTTAAATTTTTTTGGGTAAATGACATATTTAGTCCCTATTCTTTAAGCTATTTATCAATTTGGTCCTTAACCTTTTGATATTGTGTTAAAATAGTTATTGCCGTTAAGTGTTGGATGGAAAATGTTGAGATGGCTAATAGTGATATTAAAATATTAATCTAAGTTACCACATGAGATGCCACGTGGCCTTAATTTAAAAAAACAAATATTCAGCCAAATTGAATTCATTTGAGCTAATCAAATATATTTGTGGGGGGAGAAAGCCCAACCCAACGTATTGGGCCCAAGGCCCTATATGAGGAATACTGTTCGTCCGAGGAGACCAAGACACTCAGTCAGAGGCCCATGTGAAAGGAGAATGTCTAGAGATGAGTACGTGCACTATCCGAGGAGATGTTCATATGTCCGAGAAGACCGATACCCTCGGATCCGACGAGGTTTTTGCCCGACACGTGTATGAGAGGTTCAAGTGATCTGTTTGACAAGTGTTAAGGGAGAAAGGGGGCCTCGGACACACAAGAAGGTAACAGGAACAGAGAAATATCAAGGAGACAGACTTCAACCACCGCATTTAATGCACTGCACCTACCCTCCTGGCCGCATTTATGTGGAGAAGACCCCTGAACAGTGCATCCTCAGCTACCGCCACTCAGACAGGGCTAAAGGGGGAGTGTGATGGGACATGCACTCAAGTGGGCGCCTAGATGATGAACAAGTGGACGGTGAAGATGTAGAAAGGCAGTACTATATAAGAGAGAGGGGTCCCTGATAGAGGGGGATCGAACAAGAAGAGAGAGAAAGAGTGTATTACTTTAATATAGCTCCAACAATTGTAACCGAAGTTCATCAATGAAAATCACCTCTTCGGACGAGACATTTACACCCGTCCGAGCACATATTAATTCAAATCTTCCTGTCAACATTGCCGTTTAATACTGTTATTTTCATTATTAGCCTAGCTCTTTCACCCACTCTCTACAAATTTATTGTTTTGGGATCAGTGGGCTCCAAATCCACACCTTCTTGGGCTTGGGCTGCAGAATCTGACCCTACAATATTAATTAGCAAAACTGGTAGATCTGAAAAATCAAATTGAACAACAACAAAACACAACATAACCTAACCGAAGTCCCTACCCTAGGAACGTTGAGGAGAAGAAGAGAAAGAGAAAGGACATGAGGGAGAGAGATCAAACTATGGAGGTTCTAGATTTTTCTCAAAGGGTGATGTGGTGTGAAACCGTCGCTGTCTCGTTGGGTACCTTCGCAACAAGAGTTCTTCAAAACAAACGCGTGGCGGTGCAATAATGGACAAGCTATTGCTTTGAAGAACTCTTGTGTGGGTATAACAGCCCGTCTCTAATGTGGGTATTGTGATTGAAGTGGTATTGCGGTACTTGAAGTGATTATTTATGGGTACATAAGGTGTTTGTGGAAAGTTCCAACACAGGGCTCATACAGCTGCTTAACTCTAGTAACGAAGTTCAAGTATAGATAGGCTATATGCTAGATGAGTTTCAATGGACACTGCATTCAAATTTATTTTTCATTTATTCTGAGAACTCATGAAGCCTTTAGGTGGGATTTAGTGCCTGTTTGTTTGGGCGTTTTGAGCCCAAAAGTTGGCTTTTTGAAAAAGCCAGCCCAAGTTCAACGTTTAGTGAGTATAAAACGCAACTTTTTGACAAAAGTTGCGTTTTATATTTGTGAAGAAATGGGCGTTTCAGTTATGGACGTGTTTCGGTCCATTTTGTAAAAGCTACCATGGGCGTTTGATATATATATATCCGTTGGGTGAGTTCAATTACCAAAATTGCCCTTCAATAAAAGGCAAGGTGTCTTCTTCAGATCACGCATAGCCTCAGCACATTTTCCTCTCATCTCATCTCTCTACTCTCCCTTTGCCTTGAAGCTCACTCATGCAATAAAATTAATCAAACCACAACAATAAAAGCAAAAAAATTCTTGCTCTCATAAAACTGATATAATTTAAACAAAAAATCTAAAATCAAAACAACAACAACAGCAGATCAAGAACAGAAAAAAAAAAAAAAAAAAAAAAAAAAAAAAAATTAGAACAACAATAAATGATCAAGAAAAAAAAATATAAGCCGATCTGAGACAAATCTAAAATCAGAAACAACAACTAATCAAGAACAAGGAAAAAAAATAGAAGCCGATATGACCCCTGGTTGCATGCACTCCGCAGTGGGGAGGAGGAGCAGCGGTGGCGTTGTAGTGGAGCAAAGGTGATTTCTCCTTTCTCTCCATGCGTCTGTGTGTGTTTGAAGATAATGACACCAAAGGCAAGCAAGATTTATGTGAGACGTATCACAGAGAGAGCTAGAGAATTTATGGAATCAAGTAGAAAAAGAAAAAAAGAGAAAAAAAAAGAGTAGAACATGAGAGAGCTGGAGAAAGAAAGAGTGAAGGTGCTTCTGGAACCAAGTGGAAGTAAAGAAAAAAAAAAGGAGAGGATGTACTGTGTGGTGGGTATACGTGTGTGGAAAGGAGCTTCTGGAATCAAGTGATGGGTATACGTGTGTGGTGGACAAAATGCAAGAGAAAAAAAAAGAAAAAAAAAAGGAAACGTATGGATGAAAGAAAAGGCAAAGAATAAGAAATCACAATTTAAAAATAATAGCACAATATTTTCACAATAAATTTTAAGTAATTAGCTAATATTGGTGAGTAAAAATATAATTTCAGTGGTGGGTTCAAATTAGAATTAGTAATAACTTTCCATATAAGTTTTTGTAATGATTCTTGTGAAACTATTGCAAAAAATATTGTGGATGTAACATTTTTTGTTGAAAAATATAATTGTTGAGAATGAATAAGAAAAGAAAAAATAAAGATTAAAAAAGAATAAATTTGATTAAAAAATAAAAATTAAAAAAGTGAATAGGCAAAAAGTAAATGTCACTGTTGATTGTCCAAACAATACAAAAATTTGTCTAACCTACTAGAAATGCTCTTATATATATGTGGGGCCTGAGGGCCTGGTGACCTCAGCCCACTTTACATCCGGCCCAGGGCCCATGCTGAGGAAGAAGGATCGTCCGAGGACGATGTATGAGGGCCTAAACTTTTGAAATCACCGCCAAGGATGACCCTGTCCTCGGTGGAGCAAGACTAACTCCAGATGGGGGAACAGGCCCAGGACAGGTTGTCACCTCTACACTAAATACGCTCACCTAACCCTCTGACCACACTAATGGAGATGTGACCCCTGGACAGAGCAACGTTGGTCATTGCAAATCACTTAAGTACTGATAAGGCAGCTGATGGGATGGACGGTCAGAGGGAAAACGCAGGGATGATCAACAGGTGGAAGAAAGAGATGGGAGGAAGAGGACTATATAAGAGGAACCAACAGAGCAGTTAAGCGGGGGGGAGAAAAAAGGAAAAGAAGGAGGGATAAATGGGAGGCTCCTCGGATCAATGCCGAGGAGCAACCTTAAGGGAAAACTTGGTTCCACCATTGGGTTTCGTTCGTCTGCAAGGGCCAAGTTCTTCAACCCACTCTCTAAAAATGTATTGTTTGGGACCTATTGGAATATTTTCCTTCTGATTTTCGAGGGCCTTTCCAAATTGAGTCCCTACAATTGGCGCCGTCTGTGGGAAGAATTTGGGCACTAGCAGGCGCAATGGACCGTCGTTACTAAGTAGCTAGTTTACAAAAGGTTAACAGCAACGCTTTTGCAAAAAAAAAAAAAAAAAAAAACCATTGCAGAATAGTAGAAGATTCAAAGGAAAAGAGGAGAAACATTGCAGTATTTTATTAAATGAAAAGAAAATACAAGGTACAAACAGAGGCTCAGACAGGCTTGTTTTAAAGCCAATTCTACAAACAGAGGCCCAGATGGGCCTGTTTTAAAGCTAACTAAAGGGAAGGGGGCTGAGGCAGGCCTGTTTTAAGGCTACCAACAACTCCCGCGCCGGTGCGGTGGTGCTGGCACGAAGAGAGGAGCAGATGCAAGAGCGCCTGACGGCCCCTCCCCATGATGTTCCCTTGATTCTCTTCCAGCCCCACGGTGGTTGACTGTTGGAGACGGCAACACTCGGGCACCAGACATGACGTAATCTTGCACACCTCTACCGACATGGGTGCATCCCGGAGAAGGGCGTTATGAGCTTCAGGGACCTCCCTCTTGGCCGCTATGCACGGCACCATCAGGATGACGCTCAAACTTTGCCGTGCCGGAGATCTGACGCGGGCTCTAACCACTATGGCTCTCGGTCGAGGGAGGAGGACCTTTGGCCTGTGTGTCCTCACTCCCATCCAAGGCCGTCCCATTTCTCCAAACTCTTATCACAATTCTGGCAGGGTTATTGAGGGGGCTTTGAAAGTTGATGGGACATGTTTCCTGTTTTGTTAGAGGGTTCTTGGAGTGTAGAAGGACATTTCCCCCCATATAGCTTTATATAGAGGCTGGAGATTGATGGGAATTGATCTACGCAGAATTCGAAAGAAGGATTATCGGTGACATTAATCCTGACCAAATTCCAAGGCGGCTATCTACCGTTAGATCTGCATCAATCCACGAGAATATTAATGAGAGCATGCCTCGCGTGTCGAAACATCAAGCGCGAAATGCGAGCAGTCAGGAGACGCCTCGTAACTGAAGAGGGTAGAAACTTGAACTGAAGGCGGGGTCACTGCCACGCGTAGGGTTAGAATTTCAAACTACCCTTGCCCAGGGCACTGAGGGGTTAAGGGTCCGGTCCACAGGATGGCCCACTTCCGACGAAGCAGGTCCGAGGCCATCATCGCGCCAAAAAAAATATTCCCAGCGCCGAGGACAAACTACCCTATCCCTTACAGAAGAATAGAAGTGTTAGACAGAACCAAGGTCTTGCATGGTCCTCGGACTCAAACCTATGGGGAAACTAACCACTCAAATATACCTGGGTACTAGACAGAACTAAGGTCTCGCATGGTCCTCGGACCCAAACCTATAGGGAAACTAGCTACTTATAGAAGAATAGAAGTGTTAGACAGAACCAAGGTCTTGCATGGTCCTCGGACTCAAACCTATGGGGAAACTAACCACTCAAATATACCTGGGTACTAGACAGAACCAAGGTCTTGCATGGTCCTCGGACCCAAACCTATGGGGAAACTAGCTACTTACAGAAGAATAGAAGTGTTAGACAGAACCAAGGTCTTGCATGGTCCTCGGACTCAAACCTATGGGGAAACTAACCACTCAAATATACCTGGGTACTAAACAGAACCAAGGTTTTGCATGGTCCTCGGACCCAAACCTATGGGGAAACTAGCTACTTACAGAAGAATAGAAGTGTTAGACAGAACCAAGGTCTTGCATGGTCCTCGGACTCAAACCTATGGGGAAACTAACCACTCAAATATACCTGGGTACTAGACAGAACCAAGGTCTTGCATGGTCCTCGGACCCAAACCTATGGGGAAACTAGCTACTTACAGAAGAACAGAAGTGCTAGACAGAACCAAGGTCTTGCATGGTCCTCGGACTCAAACCTATGGGGAAACTAGCTACTTACAGAAGAACAGAAGTGTTAGGCAGAGCCAATGTCTTGTATGGTCCTCAGACCCAAACCTATGAGAAAGGTAACTATTTGCAGAAGAATAAAAGCGTTAGATGGAACCGAGTTGTGGTACGTTCCTCGGATGCAAGCTTGAAGGACAGCTGATTGCCTCATAAGACTAATTCCAGAACAGAACCAAGGTATTGAGCAAAACATTAAAGTACAACAAGTAAAAGGAAGCATCAATCAAGGAACCAAAGGCAAACTATTGAATATGTATTTTAAATAGAAAGTGTGTAATTTCGTTACAATGTTGCCAAGGCAAAAAGCAAAATGAAATGAAAAAGAAAACAAATAAGATTGTCCCATGCCATCGAAACGGGGTGGTCCAACGAGATGGCTTACTCCCCCAACTCGGTGGGCGGCTTGTCTTGAGGAGCCTGTTGAAGGGATTCGACTAACTCCTGGGGACCCTGACTCGAAGGGGCTACTTCAGAGGACCCTCCCACGGTAAGAGGGATCTGAGGAACAGTGAGTGTGGCTTGGGAGTCAGCAGAGAGCCTCACTACATAATGGGGCGCTTCTTGACTGTCAGTTCCAGCCCCCTCCAACGCCCCACGGGGCTCAGCCTCCTCAAAAGGTCTGTCAGCTGAAGATGTGTCCTCGGCAGTTTTAGTCTGACTTTCACCTGCCGCTGGTAATACAGACTCCTCCTCGGAAGTAATGGGGATAACCTCGCGAATTGCGGGGGGATAATATACTCTCGCTACCCTCCTAAGGTCAGACGAGGCAACAACTCCTACTTGGTTGAGGGCTTCATTCCAGGTCTGGGAACAAAAGCGCCTACACACTTCAGGGACTTGAGCCTTGAAGGTAGCTTCAGTCTTAGCCACCCCCTCAGCAAAGGCCTCCTCCTCCGCCTGTTCTACAGAACGCTCAGTGTCTATTTTCGCAAACACAGCCAATTCTTTGGCCCTCACGGCCTTGTCCCTGGCATACTCAGCAATACCCTTCGCCCTGACCTCCTCGGCCAACTTCTTCTTCAGGTCAGCGATGTCCTCTCTGGCAACCCGCAGTTGGCCCTCGACATCCTGCAAGCGCTTTGTCTGATCCTCGGCCTGCTTCGTGGCCGCCGCTAGGTCACAGGCCGCACTATCTCTAGCCTTTGTCATCTGCTCTAGATTTTCAGTCGCCTTCTTGAGATCTGCCTCAAATCTCTTAAGGGTACTTGCAGCCTTCAAGAACTTGTCGCGCTCCTGCACTAAAGCGTTACTCTGGCCGTCGACCTCCTCATCTAGCCTGAAAACAGCCTAGATAGCCTGCCAACCAAAACAAATACGCCATAAAGGGTAGGGGAGGTGCTAAGCAATAAAATTCAAATGAAATAGACATGTACCGCAAGTCCTACCATGCCCAGGTATCTCTTGAGGTTGCCGGCAACCTCTGGCCCCCTCATGCTCCCAAGCTCAGCCATGTCAACGGGGAGGAGAAGAGACCTCTCCAGGGCGTCGGCTACGTGAGCCCCTTCGCCTCCTCGAAAATCCCGGATAGTAGCGTCATCCATCAAAGGTTCTCCGTGGAGCATGGCAGCGGGCAGCCAAGCCTGGGGCTTGGACTGTTGAACGATTTCTTTCCCTTTTCGCTGACCACCCAGCCTCAGTTGTTTCGAAGGTCGTTTGGCTTCGTCTTCTTCTGGAGAAAGGTGGGATTTGCTCCCATCCACTGGGTCTTTGCCCTTGGAAGGCCTCTTCCTTTTTGGATCAGAGGACTCAAGCCGAGAGTTCGAGATTGGGGGGATGGAGGAAGACCTGGTATGCGCAGGCGAAGACTTAGATCCGGGTAAAGGGTGCTTGGGCTATGACTCCCTCGGCACACACTTCCCAGACTTGCCCTCAAGCAAATCGAGAAGGCTGGTTTGGGGCTGTTTCTTAAGACCCATCTCAGCTTGGGTACCAACCCTCTAGGGCTGAAGATCGGCTTCGGATAGGTGGGGGTCCCCTAAATCACCAGAGGGATCCTAGGATTCGTCCTCAGACGAGCTTAGTTCAACCACTTCTTCTCCTCTCTCTGAGCTCTCTTCCTCGGCCTCTGCCGCTTTATGGGACGAGGACGAACCTGCCAACGGAATGCCTTCTGGAATAGAGGATCCGTCGGAAAACGCAAAACCGTCCTCTACCACAGTGATTTGCTTAAGCCGAGGATCACGAACCCTAATAACATGCTTAGGGACCGGGAACGACTTCTGGGCCGGATCGCATCCGAGGATCTTATGGGCGGCTCTAACCTGGTTATCGGTCTCGTTCAGAAAAAGCTCCGCCCTAAGAACAGTTTCCAAATCCTCTTTGTTGACCATATGAAAATGACGCGCGAAGGCGTGCGAATCTACAGAAAGAGAAACAAAACTCCTATGATCAATCAACCAAAGAAGATATACGACAAAGAAAATATAAAGGAATCTGGACGGCCTCTCACTTCGGATACCCTACCTGGCTCTCCCACTACTGTCGGGCAATGGAGACCATCATGCCATTCCCCCGACACAATGAGAAAATCTTAAGTCAACCCCTTATTGGAATCGGGGAGGCACTGGATAAGCCGGACCCTATCATCTCTCGTTTTCATATAATACGACTTACCCTTCAGGTGCTGAAGATTGTAACACCAATTTACATCATGGTGGGTTAACCTCAACCCCATTTTCTCATTCAAGGCGTCTATGCACCCTAATATCCTAAATACATTAACGGCGCACTGGGTAGGAGCCAACCGAAAATGCCTAAGATAACCGCTTGTCACTGGTCCCATAGGGATTCTCATGCCTCCTGTACGGTCCCTGAGCCAGGGCCCATTTGGGCCTTAGACCTTGGCCTGGGCGTATGGCCCATGAAGCCAACCTCTCTCTACCTTGCGGCCCATCCCAGAGCCACACGTGTTGCGGGCCCAAGCTTTTCCCGAGCAATGATGTAGTGGAGACGTTCAGAATGCACCGTCCTTTACTTACCCAGCAGTGCCTCGGGGGGCACACTGCCGAGAACAGACGCAGAGGTGGGAACCAAGTTCCAAAGCCATTTTCACCGCTTCCCACTCCCACCTAACCACCCACCTATGATTGATAATACTGGACCGCTTGTTGCACTAACTGGGAATTAATCATGACCTCTCCACTGTTTTTTGACTATAAATATGAGAAATTTGGGGAAGACAAGGGTTGGAAAATTTACTGTAAAAGAGGGAATAGAGATAGTGAGCAGGGCGAGAGCAAAGCAATTCGGGCCCTTGAGAGGAAGAAAGGGGTCTCATTGAGTCTCAGTGTAAAGGACGACCTATTGTAGGAAACTCAAACCCATCAAACAAGTAAATTGTGAGCCCAAGCGAGGCCCAGCCCAATAGGCTTCACTTTTGGGCGCGCACAATTGGCGCCGTCTGTGGGAAAATCCTACTAAGCAGTGGTTCCGCCGAGACTCGTGTGCAGGAAGATGTCTGGAGGTAATGCCGAGAGTGGCTTGGCAGGGTCTTCCCGGGGCTCCACCTGGCGGGAACAGAGGCAGAAGAGACGCAAGGATCCGGCTTACGAGCAACTGGAAGAGCGGTCCGGCCTTGGAGAAGGGTCGTATCAAACGGGGAGAACAGTATCCCATGCTTCCCGGCACAGGCAGCTTGACGGCAGGGACGAGGAGCTTGAATGGCTGCGCAGGTTAGTACAAGACCTGGAGTTGGAAGCAAGAAACGAGTGCCGCAGAATGGATCAAGGCAACCAAGGGAGAGGGCCCGACGCCGGGGAAGAACGACGCGGAGTGGGGTCGAATCAATCAGGATCCCACCACCACCGAGAGCGTTCACACTCAGGGGAGTCCCGTCGCCACCGAGAGCGTTCACACTCGAGGGAGTACCGTCGGCACCGAGACCGTTCACATTCAAGGGAATCTCGTCGACGACGAAATCGCTCTCGTTCACGGGAGTATGAAAATCAAGAGTTGGGGTCCCCAGAGGAAAGACGGCCAAAGAATGCGACCATGGATACGATGAGCCGTGCACTGCGCAGGGCAGCTTGGTTCCCGTTCTCAGATGACATTGAACGAGCGCCAATGCCAGACAGATTTACGCGCCCACCTTTCAATTCATAAAGTGGGAAAACGGACCCAGTGAAGCACGTCAACCACTATATCCAAATGATGTCTCTACACACCCGCAATGACGCTCTGATGTGCAAAGTTTTTCCTTCCAGCCTTGGTCCCACAGCTTTAAGGTGGTTCAACGGGTTGCAAAATGGCTCCATCCACAGTTTCGCCGAGCTGATACAGGAGTTCGGGACTCGATTCGTAACATGCAGCCGGGAGCAGCAACCGGTGGACGCGCTGCTGTCCATGAAGATGAGGGCGGGGGAAACCCTTCGTGACTATGCTAGCCGATACTGGGAGCTCTACAACGAGATCGGCGGAGGGAACGAGAAGATCGCCGCAAGCACCTTTAGAATGGGATTGCCCGAGGATTCAGGGCTGAGGGAATCGTTAACTAAGAAACCTCCTGAGGATATGCGGCAGTTAATGAGGCGCATTGAAGAATACAAGCGGCTGGAAGATGACAGATTACAGAGCAAAGGCAAGGCGCAGATGGTGGATCGTCCTCGGCAGAGCGGTTTTCAACCGAGGGCACGAATGAATTTGAGGGTTCAAGAACCAGAAGCACGAGTAGGGGAGGTGAACGTGACGTTCAAGGAGCCCGTGCATAAAATTGTGGACAAGATCAAACATGAACCGTATTTCAGGTGGCCGAATCGGATGGCCGGGGACCCCTCTAGGAGGAATCAGAGCCTGTACTGCACCTACCATAAAGACAAGGGACATACTACCGAGCAGTGCCGAGTATTGAGGGATCATCTCGGGCAACTGGCCAAGGCTGGGCACCTGAAGGAGTTCGTGTCGGATGCCGGGAATCGAGGAGTAGGGCAGGGCGCCCCACCGAGAGGGAACCCCCTTCCGCCCCCTCTTTGGGTAATTGATGTTATTCATGTCGCCCCGAGGGGCCTTTCAACGGCTAAGGGGAAGGAGGTGTTGACAGTAATATCGATGGAGGGAAGTACGGGTGTGCCGCCTCCTGCAAAGAAGGTCAGACCTACCCGAGAGCCGATCGCTTTTGACGATAGTGATTTGGAAGGAACCATTCAGCCGCACGACGACGCATTGATAGTCACGGCAAGGGTAGGCGGCTTCGTTGTGAAGAGAATGATGATAGACCAGGGAAGCGGAGCGGAGGTTATGTACCCAGACCTCTTCAGGGGGCTCGGGTTGAAGAATGAGGATCTTTCGAAGTACAGCACTCCCCTGGTTGGGTTTGATGGGAAAATGGTGGTTCTTGAGGGGCAAATCTCTCTGCCCGTAAACATGGGGGGCAAGGAGGTAATGGTAAGCTTCATCATAGTTACCTCATACTCCCCCTACACGGCAATACTAGGGAGGCCATGGATACATGCAATGGGGGCTGTCCCGTCCACTCTGCACGTGAAGGTCAAGTTCCATACCGATTATGGCGTCGCGGTGATACAAGGAAGTCAGCGGGCGGCCAGGCAATGTTTGATCGCCATGGTCGATTGGAAGAAGGAGCAGACCGACCAGAAGGATCAAGCCGACCCCAAATGTTCATCGTCGGGGACTCCTTTATAGCAATTACAGGGCCCGCCAGAGGAGAAGGGCGTCGCACGCGCCGAGAGTATGCTCAAGGTAAAGGTATTGCCGGATACAGACAAGTACTTCCAAATAGGGGAGAGCATGGAGGACCGAGAAAAAGTAGAAATGTTGCTACTCCTCGTGCAGAATGCAGATGTGTTTGCATGGAGTCCATATGAGGTGCCCAGAGTCGATCCTGAGTTCATCGTCCACAGACTCGGAGTCGACCCCTCATTCGCTCCTAAGAGGCAGAGACCGAGGAGATCGGCCTGGGAGCACGCTGAGGCTGTGAAAGCGGAAGTTCGAAGATTGAAGGATGCCGGGGTGATTAGGGAAATCTTTTTCCCAGATTGGCTGGCAAACACCATGGTGGTGAAGAAGAAGAACGACACGTGGAGGGTTTGCGTGGATTTCACAGATCTGAACCGGGCCTGCCCGAAGGATCCTTTTCCCGTGCCAAAGATTGATCAGCTGGTTGACGCCACATATGGGCACCCGAGGATGAGCTTTCTGGATGCTTTCCAAGGGTATCACCAAATCACCCTAGCGCCCGAGGATCAGGAGAAAACGGCGTTCATCTCCCCGGAGGCCAATTACCACTACACGAGGATGCCCTTCGGGCTAAAGAACGCCGGGGCCACATATCAACGTATGATGACGAGGATGTTCCGAGACAAGATAGGGCGTACAGTCGAAGTATACATCGATGACATGGTGGTGAAAAGCAAGCAGGAGGCGCTGCACATGGGGGACCTTGGGGCGGTTTTCGAGGTTCTCCGACAGCACAAGCTGCGCCTTAATGCGGAGAAGTGCGCGTTTGGCGTGGGGGCCGGAAAGTTCCTGGGGTACCTGATCACTATGCGGGGAATTGAGGTCAACCCCGACCAAATTGAAGCGGTGAAAAGACTGAGGCCACCGAGCAACCCAAAGGAAGTGCAAGTATTAACCGAGATGCTAGCCGCCCTTAATCGGTTCATCTCAAAGTTCGCGGATCGCTGCCGACCATTCTACCAACTGCTGAAGAAATGGACTGGGTTTCGGTGGAGTGAGGAATGCGACGAAGCCTTTGCGGACCTGAAGGACTATTTGGCACGGGCACCCATGCTTACGGCACTAGAACCAGGTGAGGAGCTATTCATGTATTTGGCCATATCCGAGCACGCCGTAAGCGCAGTGCTACTGAGAGACAAAGGAACCCAACAACCCGTGTACTACATTAGCAAAACTCTAGTTGACGCCGAGACGAGATACTTACCCTTGGAGAAGCTTGTGTTGGCCCTAATACACGCCACCAGGAAGTTGCCGCATTACTTTCAGGCTCATACAGTGTATGTACTGACCGAGTATCCCCTGCAGTCACTATTGAAGAGGTCTGATTTCACGGGCCGAATAGCAAAATGGGGAACTCGACTTGGGTCTTTCGACATCCGGTACAGACCTCGAAGCTCGGTGAAGGGCCAGGTCCTTGCAAATTTCATCGCGGAGTTTTCGCCTAAAGGGGAGGGGGAGATGGTTTGCCGTCTTGAGGTTTGCCCCTGGAAGGTATTCGTGGACGGCGAGTCAAGCTCCACGGGGGCCGGTGCCGGGGTAGTCATAATCACCCCAGAAGGAATACGGCTGAAGCACTCGTTCAGGTTGGGTTTCAAAGCATCCAACAACGAGGCAGAGTACGAGGCTGTTCTGGCAGGACTGAGGACAACTTCAAGCTTAGGGGCTCGGGAAGTTGAGGTGTATTCAGATTCGCGTCTGGTGGTTAATCAGGTGCAAGGCAGTTTTGAAACCCGAGATCTCCGGATGAAAGCGTACCTAGAACAGGCGAAGCATGTTATGGTTCGGCACGGAGAAGGTTTTCCAGGTGGCCCGAACGCAGAACAGACACGCGGACTCCCTCGCCATGCTGGCGTAGTCAGTAGCCGAAGAGATACCGCGGCTAATCAGAGTCGAGCTTGTTTCAGAGCCGAGCATCAGGGTACTGAGTGATTCGAGAACTGCAGGGATCAACGTCGCAGCCGTCACAGCCCCTGCACCGTGCTGGATCGACCCCATCATCAATTTCCTGGCAGACAACCGACTACCGAGCGACGAAATGGAGGGCAGCAGAATACGAAGAATGGCTCCCCGGTATTGGCTGTCGGAAGACCGGGAGTTGTATCGAAGGTCCTTCGGAGGACCATACCTTTTGTGCTTGCGCCCAGAGAAGGTTGGAGAGCTCTTGGCCGAGCTTCACGATGGAGTGTGCAACGGTCATGTGGGGGGACGTTCATTGGCACATCGGGTAATGACTCAAGGGTTCTGGTGGCCTCAAATGCAGAAGGATGTGGCCGAGTACGTGCTGAAGTGCGAACAGTGCCAGAAGCATGCCCCTCTAATCCATCAGCCCGCGGGACATCTGAACCCGATCAACAGTCCCTGGCCTTTTGCACAGTGGGGGCTGAACATCATCGGCCCATTCCCTCGGGCAACGGGTGGTCGAAAGTTCGTCCTGGTGGCCGTGGACTATTTTACCAAGTGGACGGAGGCGGAAGCTTTGGCCAATATATGAGATGTGGACGTGAAGAAATTCGTGTGGAAGAATATAATCACGAGGTTTGAGGTGCCGAACTCACTTATATCGGACAATGGGCTACAATTCGACAGCCAGGCATTCCGAGAATTCTGTGGTGGTCTCGGTATCAAAAACAGGTACTCAACTCCAGCATATCCCCAGGGCAATGGTCAAGCCGAGGCCGTAAATAAAGTGATTGTGAATGGGCTGAAGAAAAGGCTGCAGGGTGCAAAGGGAAACTGGGCCGAGGAGCTGCCCAATGTCTTGTGGGCATACCGCACGACTCCGAGAAGGTCCACCGGGGAGACCCCGTTCTCTCTCACATACGGGGCGGAAGCCGTGATACCCACTGAGGTGAATCTCTGCAGTGCGCGGGTAGCAGGGTTCGATCCCACCCAAAACGACGAGATGATGGTAGGATGTTTGGACAGGGTGAAAGAGTGCCGCGAAAGGGTGACTATACGGCTTGCAGAATATCAGTAGAAGCTCGCCCGGAGATACAACCGAGGCGTAAGGAGGAGGGAGTTTGTCGCCGAAGATCTGGTTCTCAGAAGAGCCGTGGGCAACATGCGGGATACTAATGCCGGGAAATTGGCATAGACGTGGGAGGGACCCTACAGAGTCACTGCGATGGCCGGCACTGGGGCTTACTTCCTGGAAGACCTAGACGAGAGACAGCTTCCTCGACCATGGAATGTCCATAACCTGAAGAAGTACTATCACTGATTGGCAATACGCCGAACATAAAGTTAAGTGCAACTTCTTGTATATGTTTTGTTAATAATAGCAATGATGTTTCTCACGCAGATTTGCACCGTTCTACCTTAGCCATTTTCATTTTAGGGACAGAAGCCTGGTCCTCGGTTCGATCGATATCACCGAGCAGGTTAAAACCTCAGCCCTTTCATTCTAAGGATAGAAGCCTGGTCCTCGATTCGATCCCTATCACCGAGCAGGTGGAAACCTTAATCTTTCTATTCTAAGGACAGAAGTCTGGCCCTCGGTTCGATCTCTATCACCGAGCAGGTGAAAACCTTAGCCGTTTCATTCTGAGGACAGAAGCCTGGCCCTCGGTTCGATCCTATCACCGAGCAGGTGGAAACCTCAGCCCTTTCATTCTAAAGACAGAAGCCTGGTCATCGGTTCGATCCCTATCACCGAGCAGGTGGAAACCTTAATCTTTCTATTCTAAGGACAGAAGCTTGTCCCTCGGTTCGATCCTTATCACCGAGCAGGTGAAAACCTTAGCCTCTCTATTCTAAGGACAGAAGCCTGGCCCTCGGTTCGATCCCTATCACCAAGCAGGTCGAAACCTTAGCCATAGTAAGACACATCACAATAAAGAGGCGACCAACGAGGATTCATTACTCGGTCAAAGCAAAAAACACACCACGATAAGGCATTCATGGTAAGACATAAAATTCAAACTAACATTTGGTTGCCAAAACCTGGCAACTTAAAATATAGAAAATACAACGTAAATAAATTGTTCCGTCACCACAGCCCGGTGACATAGGCAATTCAGTTCTAAAAAATTCTCAAAAAGAAGGAAAAACAAAGCAGGATCGGCTTTCAGCTTTAGATATCCGCGGCATGAGCGGAGGGTGCATCCCCTAGGGGCCGCTGATCGGCGAAGGAAGTGGGCAACTGGATGTCCTCCTCGGTTTGATCCCCAACACGGGGGTGGCTGGTCTCCTCCATGTCAGTCGGCACCGCGTGAGAGTCAATAGCATTCACCAGATCCCTCATGCTGGAGGTCTCTTCTTCATCGATGACAAAGGGTGCAGGCTTCTCGGTGTGTGGGATACTTGGGAAAGTGATTTTGTCGTGATCCCTCAACGAAGAATCTTCGGGAATCCCCAAGGCTTGAAAAGCGGCGAACCAACCCTCCTCGTATCCGAGCCTGTGGGCTTGGTGAATGACCGGCTCCACCGAATTCTCGGCATCTGCGAACCCCTCGTCATACCACTTGCTTTCGCAAGCCTCTAGCGCCACCTTCGAATCGGCCAATTGTCCTTCCAACATGGTATTTAAGCTCTGAGCCTCCGCCAATTTAAGCTCGGTGCCTCCCAGTTGCAGTTCCAGCTCCTCGGACTTCCTTTCGGCAACAGCCTGGGCCTTCACGGCTGTAGCAATTTTATTCTCTGCCTCCTCAGCAATTTTCGACTTCTCCTTCGCCGTGGCCTCGGCGACATCCTTCAGAGCCTTCTCCTTCTCAACGTCCTCGGCCAGCTCCTTCATCCTCCCGTCCACAACGTACGACATTTGCGCAGCCTGACCACACAATATTCACTTTGTAAGGTAAAATGGAAAGTACACGTACATGAGCAAATGGGAAACCGAGAATGGTAAAGAAAAATGAAACAGTTACCGCTATGGTGTGCCACTGCAAACGCCTCCCCAAAGACTCATCCGTCGATTCCGTAAAGGCGTGCAAATCCTCGGGCAAAAGAATGCCGCGCGCCAGACTTTGCGCCACATGGCCCCCATAACCTTTTTCCCATACTCGGGCACTGGCCGTCGATGGGAGAGGCTTGCCGTCAAGTTGGAAGGAGGGTCGCCATGCCGCCAGAGCCCGGGAAGTAGACGCCAGGTCTACCCCGGTTTGTGCTACCGGCTCACGGATAACAATACCCGCCAAGGGCCGGAAGGGCACGTTGCCCGAGCTCGTCTGAGTCTGATCGGTTTTGCGCGGCCTCTTTCGAACTCAGGTTGCTGGGACAGCGGGAGGCGAAGCATCTTGGCCAGGGGTTTGTTGTTGCTGCGCGGAAGGCTGGGCACTCGGGACAAAGCGGCCGATCGTCATTTTCCTCCTGGCCACCATGGCGTTGCCTTGATCGGATCCTGTTTCAGAGGAGTCGGCTGGTTCTGCGGCTGCACCTTCTGCTTCCCGAACAGGAGCCTCGAACTCTATAGGGTTCTCGGGATGAGCGGGAGTTTCTGACCGAAGTTGCTCGTGGGCGCGTTTTCGGCGCTCCTGCGACACGCGCTCGGCTGACTCGTCGCGCACGGGCTGTCGCTCGTCCGAACAAATGAACCGGGGGCCAAGATCACGGGCCTCACCCACAGTTAGCTTTGGTGGGAAGAAGTTCGCGTGCCGGACGTCTATATAGGAGAGGAGAGGGCTGTCGACTAACAAGGCTTGGCCGAACGCCTGCCAGGTTGAGTAAACGGGTTGTACACGGAGAATAAGATGGGACGCTTGGAGTTGTCCGTCCGAGTGCACAAAAATTTCCGACCTAAGCACGAAATTTAGGTCCCGAACGTGTACCACTCTGAGATCCGGTTTGAATCTTTTGCTCTCTGCACAAAGAAAATAAGTGTTAGTTAGTGATTACATACCCAGACCAGAATCAAAAGAGGCCAAAATAAATGAATGTTTGTCACCGACCAACATCGCGTGGCGAAAATGCGCAGGGGAGCTCCTCGGCAAACCAATTGCCGCTCACCCGAACAAAATCTCTAGCGGAATTTCGGTTTGAATCTGGCAGGCACGAAATAAGCCGTACCCTTACATCCCTAGTCTTTAAATAGTAGTCAGACTCAATGTTGCCGCACAGACTATACATGTGATTGATGTCATAATGATTTAGTTGTAACCCATACAACTGGTTCAACCTACTCATGCAACTCACTACCCGGTAAAAATTGGGAGGGAGTTGGTCGGGGCAAAGGCCGTAAAATCTAAGGGCGCTTAGAATCAAAGGGTCAACCGGGAACCTAAGCCCACCCTCTAGAATAGCCATCAAGGGGAAGAACACCGTGTTTACACCTCGGCGCCTCTGGATGTCAATATCATCCATATTACAATAGGCAATATCTACGTCCCTAGGGACATTATAAGCATCCCTAAAACTAGCCAAAGCGTTCGGCGAATCAAAGAGGTAAGAATAACCCATTCTATGAGTAAGTGTTTTTTAAAAAAAAGAGAAGAAATGCTAAGTCTATTGAAGAATAGAACGAAATGGGCAAACAAAAAGAAGAAGAAGAAGAAAAGAAACTTACTGTGGGCTCTAAAGGAGGAAGAGTATTCTGGGCAAGGAGATGAACCACGAAGGAAGGATGCTCGGTAGAGTAAAAGAAAGAAAAGTGAGAAATGCGAAAGTGGGGATGAATGGCATGAGCGATTATTTATAGGTGTAGGAACGAAATAAGTAGCATTGTTTGTTCTGCTGGCAAGGGAGCACACGGATCGCCGCCTCAACTACCACAAGTATGACGCCTCGGTTCACGAACCATCAGACAATGATAACGGACGAGCCATCAATCAAGTTTTAACGCGTCTTTTGAGGTACGCATTAATACGCTAATCCAGTGGCCGAGTACTGACTCTTCGACTGACCAGGTAGGTTTCTGCCCCTTGTGATCCTTGATTCATCCTCGAGAGTGGGGAGCGAATCAAGGGGGGGCTATTGTACGATCCCCGAGCCAGGGCCCATTTGGGCCTTGGACCTTGGCCTGGGCGTATGGCCCATGAAGCCAACCTCTCTCTACCTTGCGGCCCATCCCAGAGCCACACGTGCTACGGGCCCAAGCTTTTCCCGAGCAATGATGTAGTGGAGACGTTCAGAACGCACCGTCCTTTACTTACCCAGCAGTGCCTCGGGGGGCACACTGCCGAGAACAGACGCGGAGGTGGGAACCAAGTTCCAAAGCCATTTTCACCGCTTCCCACTCCCACCTAACCACCCACCTATGATTGATAATACTGGACCGCTTGTTGCACTAACTGGGAATTAATCATGACCTCTTCACTGTTTTTTGACTATAAATATGAGAAATTTGGGGAAGACAAGGGTTGGAAAATTTACTGTAAAAGAGGAAATAGAGATAGTGAGCAGGGCGAGAGCAAAGCAATTCGGGCCCTTGAGAGAAAGAAAGGGGTCTCATTGAGTCACAGTGTAAAGGACGACCCATTGTAGGAAACTCAAACCCATCATACAAGTAAATTGTGAGCCCAAGCGAGGCCCAGCGCAACAGGCTTCACTTTTGGGCGCGCACACCTCCCTCTATGAAGGCGACTATGGGAATCACAACTTCACCCTCGTTCCTCTTAATATACCACTCTCTCTCCTCGCAATACCTCAAGCCCACATTACGGGGTATCCCATAATCAACAATGAACTTCTCCATTATCTCTTCAGACTCAACTAACTTCTTAAATTTACCCATTCCTAGCAATGACTAAAGGACCCGTTAGAGGGAAGGAGAAGGAAGAACCAGAGAAAATTTTGTGTTGCAGAGAAAAGAAGACTTACAGAAATGGGGAGATTCTCCTCGGGCAAGCTTTTTACGCTGGAAAGGGGCGCTTGTCAGTGTGGAAATTGGACCAAATTCAGAGTACATACACCGAAGTTCGTGAGTGCGCAAATGAGGAGGCCAAGCGGTTCAAACGAATATTTATATCCCCAATTAAAGTTAACTAAGCGTAACTTCCCGCCCATCAAAGCAGGAAATCTCCGCCAGGTGATTACCATCACACCGTTGGAAACGGGAAACGTGGAGCTGCAAAAATTTAATGCGAGCGCGCATTGAGTCTCGAAGCGCCAGAAACGTACATTAGGCAGGCGAAAAGACTCCAACGCTGACGTGGACCGAGGTTAGGTGAATCATGTGGAGGGCCCGGGGATATCAAAACCCTCCTCCCCGTCCGAGGATACGGGCAGCAGGATTTTGAGGGGCTATTGTGGGGCCTGAGGGCCTGGTGACCTCGGCCCACTTTACATCCGGCCCAGGGCCCATGCCGAGGAAGAAGGATCGTTCGAGGACGATGTATGAGGGCCTAAACTTTTGAAATCCCCGCAGAGGATGACCCTGTCCTCGGTGGAGCAAGACTAACTCCAGATGGGGGAACAGGCCCAGGACAAGTTGTCACCTCCACACTAAATGCGCTCACCCAACCCTCTGACCGCATTAATGGAGATGTGACGCTTGGACAGAGCAACGTTGGTCATTGCAAATCACTTAAGTACTGATAAGACAGCTGATGGGATGGACGGTCAGAGGGAAAGCGCAGGGATGATCAACAGGTGGAAGAAAGAGATGGGAGGAAGAGGACTATATAAGAGGAACCAACAGAGTAGTTAAGCGCGGGGGGGGGGGGGGGGGGGAGAAAAAAGGAAAAGAATGAGGGATAAATGGGAGGCTCCTCGGATCAATGCCGAGGAGCAACCTTAAAGGAAAACTTGGTTCCACCATTGGGCTTCGTTCGTTTGCAAGGGCCAAGTTCTTCAACCCACTCTCTAAAAATGTATTGTTTTGGGCCTATTGGAATATTTTCCTTTTGATTTTCGAGGGCCTTTCCAAATTGAGTCCCTACAATATACATTGTCCTTTTAGGTAATTTACCTCTCAAACTGTCACTTTTATAAGTGCTAGCCAAACACTCAATTTTTTCAAAAAACACTTTTTAACAGTTTTTACCAAACACTCAACTTTTTGAAAATGCACTTTTTCATTATGCACTTTTTGAAAACTCAATTTTTTCATTATGCACTTTTACAAAAAGCTGAACCAAACTAACCCTTAGTAGTTGATTTTGGATCTTCCATTAGCTGCAAAATATGATAGGCAAATTAAATGAAAAGAGCTTACGGAGGAAGCTGCAAAAAAAAAAAAAAAAAAAAAATCCAACTGAAGAGTTCCATTAGCTCCAAAGATGTTAAGATTAAATCTGAAGATTTTTCTTCTGTTCAAATTTTAAATCCTAAATATGTTTGTGATTTTAATTTTCGTAAAGTTTTTTTTTTTTTTTGGTTTTTTTTTTTATTTTATAAAATCCCATGTGGGAGCCCACGTGGCAACTTAAGTGACATAAAAAATATATTTTAATTCCACCGTTAATTATGTCAAAATTTTCCAACCAACATTTAACGGTAATGACCATTTTGACACAATATCTAAAGATTAAAGACCAAATTGACATATTTAAAACGTCAAGAATCAAATTGACAAATAGCTTAAAGGATATGGACCAAATATGTCATTTACCCAAAAATTTTCTTTGGTCACAATATCCCTTATCAATATTAATTGTAAAAAAAAATTTATGAGACTTTTTTTTTTAATTTGGCTTACCTCCAGTAATTTTTTAACTGAAATCTTCTTTTGTTTTAATAAAAAATTACCACATTACCCACTAACTAAATAAAATTTGGAGATTAAAATCTACTACCACTACCACTTGATATTGTGTATTTAAAACATAATGACACCTCCAGTTAAAAAAAATACTGGAAGTAAGCCAAACTTTTTTTTCTTTTTTGAGAATAAAAGAAGTTATGAGACTTTTTATGGGACTTAATTGTAAAAGTTGCTGTTGCATATACTAAAGAATATCTATTATAACCATTTTAGAGAGAAGTGATTATTCCTAAGAAATAATTAATCTATTTAATAAAGATGTAACTAGATAACCAAAATATATATATATATATATATATATTTTTACAGAGGACTTTTCTTATATATATATATATATATATATTTACAGAGGATTTTTCTTCAACTTGATACGTTTAATATTCGATTCGTCAGTTTCTCAAAAAAGAAAAGAAAAAAGGATTCGGCTTGGCTATTTTACCACCTTGTTAATAATAATATCTGTTTGGGCCTGAGAACCAGGCCGAGTTTGTGCGCTGCAGACTACAGTATAAGGCCTAGTCTCACTAAATGAAACCATGGACTGGACCTCTCTGGTTCTTTCCCACTGATTGACTTTCCCTTTACAATTCACAACGAGAAAGAAACGGTGAACCAAACCAAACCAAACCAAACCAGTGCTCGTCTTTCACAACCCCCAAAGAATCTCCAATGAAGTGCCAAAGATTCCTCTCCATCCCAGTCTCAGCCGTGTTACTGTTAATGGGTTTTGTGTATTACATCACGGTATTCGTTTTCATCGAGGATTGGGTTGGGTTACAGAGCTCAGCTGGGTCTTTGAACGCTCTCATTTTCACTTTCCTTGGTTTTCTCTGCCTTGTCTCTTTCTCTGCTTGTGTTCTCATTGACCCAGGTCACGTTCCACCTTCCTATGTCCCTGATGTTGAACAAAGCCGGGCCTCGGATCAAGAACCCAACAATAATGTGAGTTTTTATTTATTTATTTATTTTTTTTTTATGGTTCAATATCAGAATTCTGATATGGGTTTTATGTGCTTTCTTTGGTTTCTGCTTGTTTTTTATGAAAATATGAGGAAAAGAGAAGATTTTGGGATTTTGGATCTCATGGTTTGTGTTTTGTTGTTCAGAAAAATGGAAACTTTACTACAATTTATCATTTATTTAATCTTTTCCTTTCTTTTTTTTGCAAGAACTTGTTATAGATGTTCTTTGTTTCCTTGGCTTCATTTGGTTGATAAGAGAATGTGGGAAAGAGATGAAATTAGAAATTTTGAGTCTTATGTATTCTAAATGTAGTGTTAATACACTACAAGACTAACTAAATCACAGCTCTATTGAACTTGTGGAGGTGGCCTTTAAAAAAAAAAAAAAATTATAATGTATATATTATAGATCCCCAACCTAGCACATGGACTAAATGCCCCCAAATCCCTCCCATACATGCATACAACAATCTCTTCATGGGGTCTGAACCCTGGCCACCACCATGGGCTGCTCTGGGGTTGCTACCAGGTCAAGAGGTCTAGTTTAGTTTAATTTGAGGTTGATTTTGCTTTAGCGCCCCCACACACCGCCCCCCCCCCCCCCCCCCCCCCCCCCCCCCCCCGCGCGCGCGCGCGGCGGCAGGCGGTGTTCTTACATATGCTACATTTCTTTTTTCTTTTTGTTAAGCAAGGTCTGTACCTAAAACTTACCTGATAGCCCATCCCTTTACCACTTGAGCCAAGACCCAATTGCTACATCTTGCCAATTTTTTTTCTAGTGAATTGTAAATACTATAATCTATTTATGTCACCATTTGACGCATTACTAAAACTTTACTCTAGATGTAACTTTTTGTTCCTGGATATTTTTCAATAAGAGAATCTATTTTTGTCATCATTTGTTGCAATACTAAAACTTTACACTAGATGTAACTTCTTGTTCCTGGATACTTAATTTCTGATAGGGTGCACAACCAAGGCCCTGTGACAAGTGTTTTACATACAAGCCCCCTAGAGCTCATCATTGTCGGATCTGCAGAAGATGTGTTTTGAGGATGGTAGGTAGGTTACATTAACTTTAACAAAGAGATCTGATATGACTATAATTTCAAACATGATTAAATTTATGATTTAAGTTCTTTATGCTCCTGCCAAAATTTTGTGCAGGATCATCACTGTATGTGGATAAACAATTGTGTTGGCTATTGGAACTATAAAGCCTTTTTTGTACTTGTCTTATATGCAGCTATAAGTAGCATCTACTCTACGGTATTATTTATATGCTTTTTCCTTTCATTTGTTTTAATGTTTTTAAGTTGACCCTATAACAAAGCTCTTGGCATTCTTAGGTTGTGTTAATAAGCTGTTCATTTCAAAAGGATTTCAGCGGTAGGGTTCCCCTCAAGATGTTTTATGTAAGTTAGTATTTAATTATCTAAAGCTCTCATGTTGAATGTTAGTTTTATGTTTTGAAATGTATCATAATGTCAAATTCTCAAGTCAGAATTCTGGTCAAATTTCTTTCACTTCAGAATACATTTAAGGGGGTTATCTGGATCCAAAACTAACCATGCATTGTGCATATATGTTGATTGGTGTTTGAGATATTGCAAAGCCTCTCTCTCTCTCTCTCTCTCCTCTCCTCCCCGCCCCCCCCCAAAAAAAAAAAAGAAAAAAGAAAAAAGAGAAAGAATGAAGTGTCTGGTGGAAAGAAAGTTAAAAAGATGACTGTATGTGTGAATTTCACTGAAGTTATTTGATATTATTCACTTAATTCCTTGGGTTGTTGTGTTTTGCTGTTGAAGTACAAGTCTTAAAATCCTTTTTAATGAGAGTCTTGGCAATGGCATACATTACATTTCATTTTCAAAGCAACATTTTTGTCAAAAACTTGGATCTCTTTTAGATCTCGTTCTAGATAAAAGTATTTAAATGAATTAGGTTATTGCTTATCAGCTTATTACTTTTAGTAGATGTCTGTCATCCCTGCAGCTGGATTTGTGGCTGTTATTATGAGTTAAGAGTTTTGGGAACCTGTGATTGATAAACCTTACTTAAGTTGTCAAGCTTTTAAATATAGTCCCTGTGCATGTCAAGTTTATCTGAATTAAAATCCATTTGTCACCTGCCTTTTCCCTTTTCTTTATTTATATATTTTCAATGGTACTTCATGAAATTTTCAAGGGTGCTAAAGTTGTGTTTATTTTAGGTTATTTGTGGAGCAGGGATGATTGGTTTGAGTGTTACATTTGGAACTCTTTTGGGTTGGCATGTCTACCTTATCATTCATAATATGACAACCATAGAGGTAGGTTGTGAGTTTCCAGAGTTGGATGTTTCATCATTGTTTTTCAAGTAATTACTGGTGACGATCTCATGATGAACCCTTTATCAGTATCACGAAGGAGTACGGGCAGCATGGTTGGCTAAGAAGTCTGGTCAGAATTATCAACATCCATTCAATCGTAGTGTTTACCAAAACATAACCTCGGTCTCTCTCTCTCTCTCTCTCTCTCTCCTTTTGTGTATTGATATTTCAATTAAGTTTGTGATCTGTCAATATGGTAACTTATTTGCCTTTTGTTCAGGTTTTAGGTCCAAACATGCTGAAATGGTTGTGCCCCACAGCAGTGAGTCATCTAAAAGATGGTCTTGCCTTCCCTATTTCACATGATAGTTTATAAAGATTTTCTGCCTCCACTCATACCTGTTAATCAGCACATAAAGGAATGAAGAGTTATTATTTTATTCTCTTCTCAATATGAAAGAAGCAAGAAGCCGACCAGAAGTGACTAAAGTTTATTATGGATAAATTGGAGCAAGATCTTGCGTTCAATTAGGTACACTAGAAAGCTTACACAGATGAGTCTGTTGATGAAACCTAAGTTGACTGGTGCTCTCTTACCATGCTGAAGTGAAACATGATAAAGTTCTTGCAACATCTGATTGGATATATAAAAATTATAAATAAAAAAAATCATTAAAACATTGATATGTAACACTGATACCAGATGATTTTACGTTGATGTCATTGTAAACCACATATGATTAGAGCCCATACCTTATAGTTAACCTGAAAGAAGTTGTTGTAATATCCTGATATGAAGGCCCTGTCTTGATAAAAGTTTCTTATGTGTGCTATTTTCATTTGTAAATTCAGTCATTCTCTACCCAATTTATTCGTGGTCCACTAATTTTGTTGTTTCCTTTTTAAGTAATAATACTCACTATGCTTCTAATGAAGAGACAAATTTGAGGCAAGGGGATCCAATTTCATTATTTAATATTTATCCACAAAAAACTGCTCAAGCAAAACAAGTAAAACTTAGCTACAGTTAGTTAGATATTATACCGTAGGTTTCCCAATTAAATTCAAATACGCGATTACAATAACCAAGCAGTGTTGTCTTTTCCTAAGCACAATTAAATCAAACCATGTGTTTCACTGGTCAATACAACAACCACATTGTTAAATATTTAATCGGGGGACCTAAGAAACCGTACCTAAAGTTTTCCCACACACAAAAAAACATACATATATATTTCTTAGGCAAGTCAAAACTAGAAAGAAACCATGTACAAATAAAAAGTACTTCATCAAAAATCAGAAGTAAACCTGGTAAAATAACATCATGTTGATTCCTGGAACTGGAGATATTGACTTCGCGCCTAATATCTTCCTGTTTGATTCTCCATGTCTTCTCTACCGGACCGTCCGCCTCCAAATACCCTCCCTCACTCGGCATAAGCCACTGAATCATATACATAAATACATACATAAATACTCATGTCACAAGATGTTAATTTCCTACTATGTCTTTATTTTGACTCATATAATAGGATGAAATCCATCATTACATGGTTTTAGAAACTTTTTTTTTTTTTGGCGTATACGCTTTTATTTTTATTCATTTATACGCCTAGATTCGTTTGCATGCTTCTCCACTTAACTTTTGGTTTGATTAAGAATCCTTGAGATTGGTTGTAACATGGTGAACATTATATGACTGCTTTATATTTTTTTAATAATGATCCTTTGTGTCCATAAAATCTAAAAGTTAAGACCACCAAAGGACATTAAGCCCAAGTTTCCTGAAAAAGAAGAATATTGTTAACAGGCAATGATAATCTTGGTCAATGGACAAGTTTTTAGTATTCAAAATGATAATTTTTTCGAAGGATAAAGCAAAGGCGACAACTTTGTTTCTTCTTCTTTCTGCTGTTTTTCTTTATATTTTAACTTGACTTCTAACACTTTCCCCAGGGTACTTTGGGTTTTGGCTATATTGGGCAACCGATCCCTGTGTGAAAGATGAAGGGGTGAGTGCTCCTAAGGGAGGGTGGAGCTTATTTTTATTAGCTTATTGGGTTTTAAAAAGGGCATGTTTATTGCACATAGTGAATGTGAATGTGAATGTGTGCACCCATTATGCAAAATAACTGAAATTATAATTTTAAATCACGTTTTTAAGTTATACATTAACTGAATAAATTGGATATAGGTTTGTTTGATTAGGCACTTTGGGAGCTTAAAAAAACATTTTAAAAATCTATTACTATGTTTTGCAACAATAATTCTACATAGCTTTTTTACAAAGGCTCATTTTAAAATCAAAACACCCTATTTCCAAGAGCCTATGTAAACCCACCCAAACTCTAACAGCGTTACTCTACATTGTAGTTAATTGTGCTGCACCCCACTTCTTTGTTTTTACTTTTAATGGGTTTTTGTTTTTGGTATTTCTTTCCTCCCTTTCAGATAGCATTAGGTAGGACTCAATTCTTGTGAGTAATGACTGCATTTCAAGATCCAGAAATATGAAGACAAAGTTATGTGGGTTGTTAGTAAGAGGTGAACATCATGAGTGCGTACTTTTGTGGACAAAATAATCTCCTTTAATACACCGCCAATGTAGGTATGCCACGAGAACAACGTGTACACGTCATGAGCATATCGTGAAAGTCTCTACCATGGTCTTAAAAAGATAAGCACCCCTCATCCCAGCTTGTTAGAATTCTTGTTTGTTTCTATGAACTCTGACCTCCCTAGCATGCACATATTGAATATTGAGAAACTAAAATCATTACTATGAAGAAGATAAAACGAGAATTATTGAGATATTTATTACGTACGTGAGTGAAGGTTTTTTGTGATGGAAATTGAATTACTGAGCCAAAGATGAAGATAATATCATAATATCTACATTTCTTCATGAACAAACAAGTATAATAATCATGTAAAGCATTTGGACATTTCCACATCCTATTCCATCATAATCAATCTTTATTCTACCTCACATATATATTGCGTTTGCCATTATAATCGACCAGTCCTTATTCTAGGTAGCTAATCTTGTTCAAAGCATTTTTAATCAAAGTTTCATTCCTAAAGATCTTAATTGTAACTCTATAGTTTCATTAGTTTTACCAATTAATCTATACTAGAAATTGATTTTCTACAATTTTATATATTTCAAATGCATGATGATGCCACTCTCTAGAGATTGGCAAGTTGAAGTTAAGCATATATATAATGAAGCCAGATAAGCCAATTGTTGAGCTAATCATCTGGCATTAATGGGTGACCAACTTTTACATTCTTTTTATATCTACTTGCAAGACTTTACCTCTTATATAATATTCTTTATTATAGGATTGTATATTTAATCTTTTACGTATAAAAAATTGTGTTTGCACTTTTTCTTTTTTTCTTTGAGAAATCCTTTGAGTATGCAAAACACCCCAATTATTTGATTTTGGAGATGAAGCTTTGAAAAATCTTGTACCTACTTCACTTAGGTTTCTCATGCATAATTGCTGGTGCTCTTTTAACTGTTTAATGAGTAAGACTGTTGAAGTTATTGTGATTTTGATATGAGAGCAACCAAGTCCCAGGTGTTTAAAAATTTAAACTTTAGAGAGCACAACTTGGCTTTGCATTAAAATTTTCCTAGAATTGAAGAATGTGATTTACACGTGGAGTGCAACATGTAAATGAGTCTGGATTCCGATTAGATTTACGGGCAATCAATGAGATTCATCATGTATTTTTTTTTTTTAAATTTGATTAGGTTCTACCCTAAGAATAATAATAATATTTTAGTTTTCTAGCTAATTTCATGGTGTCCATTTGGATAATGCTTTTTACTATTTGCTTATTTCTTTACCTTAGAATTACTTTAGTAAATCATATTATATATTGTTGCTTTTCGAAGATTATATTATATATTTTGTTTAGTGACTAGCCTTCCAAAAGTTTGATGTGCTGCTATAGAAATTGCGGTGGACTGTGGGTTCTAGTTAGCTCAATTGGTAAAGTCTTTAATGGTTATATAAAAGATCTGGGATTCAATTCCCGCCTACACCAAAAACTGATTGGTATCTTGGTCTGATAATAAAGAATTATCATCAGAAACGGACACCATAAGTTGAAACTCTCTAGAAAAAGAAATTGCGGTGGACTAAATTATGCAAATCAAAATTGTTGAGAGTGGTGTCTATTTGGAATCCCCAAGAGCTTTATATGAAGCATTTAATTGAAAAGAACTGAAGTTGCAATAGAGTTCATCCGCAAAGCTTGGGTAGTGCTTATGACGTTTGCCATGATATCTGCCTTAGCAAATCATTACCTTGAGAATTCATCATTGATCATTGGTCTTCCTTCTTTCTATATATATATAAAGAATAGATTGATCATTATCCATTCCTTAATTGCGAGGCTTATAGTAGAGGATGGTTTTTTTTTTTTTTTTTTTTAATTTTTCAAAAACAGAATAATTGTTTTGGGTGACTAAAATTTTTAGGATAAAGGAATACAAACCAATAGGGACCCGTAAGAACCACCGATGTCTACTGTCCAACCTGAATGAACTTTGGGTGACAATTTGATGGGTTTGTAAATCACATATTATTATTATTATTATTTTTTTTTTTTGGTATAAGTGAAATTTTGGGCGATAATTTGATGGGTTTGCAAATTAATTTAGACCTAATAATATAGAAAACCTGGAAAAATCGGTTTAACAAAAGCTTTCTCCAAATTTGATAACGTGTTATTAACAAAATAAAACACATTAAATATTCATTTTATAAGGTTTATTTTTCAGGTTTTTAAAAATAAGTTTGTTAGGAAAAACTGTAATTTGTAACTCAAAAAAAAAATCGAATTTTTTAAAATTATGCTTTAAAAAGTAGGCTTTTCAAATCATAATGCAAAAGAGCACCCTCTATTGCATGCGCAACTTAATTTATGAGTTTTGCACATTAGTTTTACTTAGTATTATTCATCAATTTATGAGTTATACATTTCCTCAAAAAAAAAATAATTTATGAGTAAACAGATTAGTTTTAAATAGAGGCTTAGCGACGGTTTGGTTAAGTTATGATAGAATTGAATATAGGTCAAATGGTAAAATTTATATACAATTCTTGAAGTATTGTACCTTAAATTTCCCAATTGAATTCAACTATATAAATTCAACAATATAGTTCGATGGTCAATTACTTTTTCCTATAACCCAAATTTTTTTTCTTTTTCTTTTTCATGCAGGTTTAGGCGGATAAATGGGTACAAATTCAATATTCTCAGGTCTAATTTTGCTTTTCACATTTTTTTAAAAGCTTTGTTTTGTAAGCTGTTTCTGAAAAACTCTCTCAATCCTATAATATCTCTCACAGAAAAGCAGAGAAAGAAAGAAAACGAAAAACAGAGATAGAGAGAAACAGAGATAGAGAGAAAACAGAGAAGAGTTATTTCACTGAATATAATTTCCAATACAATGAATAATGGAGGCTTCAAGCTATATTTATACAACTCAGATTGAGAGAGAGAGAGCACGAGAAAGACTTATAACCGCCTCACACGTGCTCTAACAAACTCTAACAAACTCACACACGTGCTCTCACTTAACTGACTCAACTGCTAACCAATTCATCAGTTAATAAACATTACACATATATACTGAAAAACGACATCGTGTTCTTCAATGAAGGATTCTCAAATATATACAAAACGACACCGTTCCATTTAATGAGAAACGGTGACGTTTTGTTTTACCCTTCCTTTATGTTTTCCAAGCCTTGTGTACGACACCGTTCTGATAGACTTGTCTCTGCAGGAGCTTCATCATCTTCTTCTTCCTCATGATTTGAATGCTCTGGATTGCTATGGCTTTCACCTCCAATAGATATTAGATAAGCTACATATCGAAAATTATACAATATTGCAAATCTTAAATTCAGAATGCGTCAGAAATTTGACCTTGAAAAGTTGATTACATGAAAATGTCTTAAAAAAAAAAGCATTATCTCAATACCATATTCAATTTGGCAAGATTTGTCGCCGTGGGAGTGCCACATCATGGTTTACAGCTATTTGTTCTATAATCTCGCTTAAAATTCATGCTCTGCCACCATGTTCAACATTTAAAGCATATTCATAACTTGATTTACCTTTAAAAAGAGCCAAGTGTGAAATAGGTATCAAACAATCTTAGCCATGTGAAACCATACGATTGGATGCTATATATGTACGTATATTCTTCAAATGCTATTACAAGCTGTGGGCATAATAAATAAGTGTCGATCAGAAAACTCAAAATTCATCAGGGTATATGCCCTTGTTCTTTCTGCTCACACCTGCTCAATAAAGTATTGTATGTTGCAGCAGGGACCAAAAATTGACTTACAAGATAACAAAAACAATAAACCAGTGAGGTAAGCTAGTGAAAAATAATTGTAGTATTGCACAAAACCCATAATTTACATATTTTAAGTGATCAAGAAACCACGTCGTCATCGGAGATAATATTTTTTACTACTTTTTCTTATAATTGTTGACATAATTTGTTATAATTAGCAGAAAAAAATTGCTTTTATTTGATTTTATCTTTGACAATCGACACTACTATTATTACGTATCAATGACGATAAAAAAAAAAAAAATGTTAGTCATTAATCTTATTATTTATAGCCACTTCTCTCTGCCCTCTGGAATCTAAAATATGTTTATGTGGGACACTAAAGAATGGTGTTGTTTATTCCTAACAACTAGCAAGTAGTGTAGTCCAAATTATAAATATAGCTTTGATTTGAAGTTCCTTTTGGGAGGGTAAAGATGGTTCTCTCGTGACGTTGAGATAAGCACATGCTTTTAAAATTATATTATATATTGGCATGATCGATATATAAAGCGGGAGTGGGACAACAAGTTATCTTATAATATGATCGATCATTTTCCCCGTAGTAATTGACAATGGCCCAATACACATTGTACATCTTTGTAGGTAGGACAGCCTTGTTATTAGAGTGAGAAACAGAGGAGAGCTTGGACAGCTTATAAAATATCATGGCCGTTTGGTATTCATGTCTTTTTGTTGATTGCATGGATGATTTTTTTTTTTTTTTTTTTGGGGGACAATCACTGCTTCAAGTATCTAACTATTTATTTGGGTATATACAATCTTCCCGTCCCACACACATCGGGTTATTACAGAGAGAATCCTATGGAGTGGTTTAAAATACTGGTAAGAGGTTTCAAATTTAAAATCCCATTGATAAAGTGAGATTTTAGAAACCACTAAGCCAACATCTTAAGAGCTTTTTCTTCAAATTTTTATGCCAATGAATGAGTACTAATTGTGAGGAATATTTATATAACTATACGTAATATGCATAATTCAAATTGGTTAATTGGAATTTGACTGAATATGTAATGACATCTGGCCCATCATCAAAGAATTAATGCAATTTGGCAGCCAACATGTTTCATGTAGTATTCAAATGGGAAATGATGATAAGAGGATAAATATCAGCTTAAGATATATAATATGCCAATCTGATTCCAAGAAAGATAGAATAATCAATCAATAGCAATCTAAGCAATGGTTGTTTTTGTCATCACGGTTATATATATATATATCATGCAGAATAAGCAGTTTTGTATGTAATATTCTAACTATCATATTGCAACTTTCATCTAGGAAGTTTATCCCAAACACAACGTTAAATAACAGAGTAAGACACATATGCCATTGCTTGAAAATCGGAAAATCACATTTTATTATGGTATTATTTCTCACTCACATAGTTTTTGAAAGTTTGAGATAGCATATACTTATAAGAATGGAAATCATCTAACACATTTGTTAGCAAAACACGTTCAAGGTATTGAGTATTATGTTACTTAGATTGAATAGAGCATTTATTCCTTAGAATATGCTCTTTCAAATGATGTAATTTCTTTTAGTTCAATTTAATGAAGTCCAAGTTTCTCATTAAAAAAATTAAAAAAAAAAGTAAAATACATTTGATATATTTTCACTCGCAAGTGAACTCTTTGATTAATAATGAGTAAAAGTTCTATTATATATCTAAAAAATGAGATTTTAAATTGTTACACATAAGCAAATTACTTTTTTTTTTTTTTTTTGAGATTTTAAATGTTACACATAAGCAAGTAAGTTTAAAAAAACATATTCAAGAAATTAAAAAGTTGAACCAAACACACAAGCATCTGCATGAGCATATTCTTGGTAGGCTTCGTACTAGAAGATATTATCATTGTCTATTGATGTCAAAGTAGCGAAACATGAAGTAAAAAACAATAGAGAAATTGGTCAAGGTTCAATAAACGATTTCCCAAAAATAATATATATATGTTAGGTGAATAATTTGTTATTACATAGTGTTAGTATTGGATAGTGATGCATCTTGCTTGGTTATCAAAAAAAAAAAATGTGACGCATAACATCTTGCTTTGTTTAGTCAATTGTAGAATAGTATTATACATTTATTTTGAAATTGACAAAAAAAAAAAGAAAAAAGAATCGAAGTTGTCACTCTCTCCAGATCGAAGTTGGTCAGCATCTTATCCATCATGTTGGGTTGTCTAAACTTGAGGAACAACTCATGTGGATGAACTTGTCATCAAATGGGGGTTGGGTTCATAACTCACAATTGTAAATGCTGCTACTATTAATTGTAACAAGAGCTAATAAATAAATAAATAAAGTACATCTTTAATGTTTGTCCCCAATGTAATGTGGTACCATGTTTATTTTATAATATATATTTATGCTCATAGTCAGATGAGATCCAAGTCACACTGCCACACAAGGACCAAAGCTATGAAAACACCTTCCCAATCATAAAATGAAAAGCGGAGAATCGGAAACGATTTAAAAAAATCTGCAAAAAAACAGTGATGAAAATAGACAATAATTGAGACTTGCAGGTCTAGTCCTAGTCCTAGTCCATAAAATAATTATTTGAGCCAGCCAGAGATGCTCCTAATCTGAATCATCTGATAAGACCATATTTTCCAATTTTGCCTTTGAAAAGATCTCAAGAAATTTTCATTTCTACATCTCAATCTGAAATATATTATCATTGGAGCAGATTACTGCTTAAACATGTTCCATATGAAAGGGATCAGATTTGTATATATATATATATATAAACACACACGGTTTGCTGCACAAAGAAATAGAATTGGAGATTATCAACAAAGACAAAAAATGAAAGAGTGAGAATTGGAAGGGAGGTCATGGTTGGTGGCTGTAGGCCAGACCAAGTTGTTTTGTGATGCATAATTAAAACATGGATTATCATCTTTGTTAGAAATTTAGACCCTTTAAACCAACCAGATTAACCTAGTTAATTAGCCAAGTGATTAACTTAGTCAATTTATGCAATTCTAGGTTATCACAAACATATAATCATATCAAGAATATAAAGCAGCAGAATAATAAATAACACAATATATGATCACCCAGGAAATCACACGGTAAAAACCTGGGGAGGATTTGACCTAGCTATCCTCAAGGTAAACCTGAATCCACTATGAAAGAATCGAAGTTCATACAAAATGACTTACAAGCTCCCCGCTCGACTTCCTAATGCTACCCACCAGTAAAACTTACTGACACGACCACGTGCAAGCTCCGAATCCACGGACTCCTTCTTTCTTGAATTCTTCAGCAAATACAAGCACCCACGCTTGTTATTCTTTAAGCTCCAATGGTAGCAACCTTGTTGATCATCAAGATGTAGATAATAGCTCTACCTTGAAAACCCTAAGTTTATGTGAAGGAAAGCTCCTCAAGGATCTCACAAGAGATTCACATAAACCGCAATATGAGCAACAAAGACTTAGAGAGGTTTGGGTACAAAACCCTAAAAAATAAAAGGAGGCACAAGAGGCACTCTAATCTCTCTCAAAAAGTCCCAAAAACGTTCTAGGGTTTCCCTTATATATAGGAGTGTTTTACTTGAACCCCAAGACGTTTAAATAGAGTTTGGGCTGAACTGGAACTCTGCAGAAAAATAAATATGTACGTGGTTCGATCGATCGAGTCTAATTTTCGATCGATCGAGCCTTACAGATTTAGTCCAATAAATCTGCAATCACTCGATTCCAGTTTTACAAATAAACATACTTTGAGCAAGCCTAAACAAGACTAAACATATTGTTTTGATCATGGTTTGCCAACATTACACATTAGAGTTCTAAATACATAAATTTCTAAATCTTTAGAACCTAACAAACTCCCCATTTGGCAATCCGTGACAAAACATAACTAAAAGCTCAAAGTTTACAAAGAAAAAGCCCATTACAAAAATAAATGCTCATAACAACAAATCCAATCTTAACTACTATCCATCAGTTGCAAGTGTAGACAGCAGCTCAATTGAATCAACCTGTATATTTCCTAAAACACTCAACAAACGCATAAACGCATGTGTGGAAAATACAAGTAAACAAAATAAATTCTTGACTTCACAAAACACAAAACAAAGACATATATCATGAATAACTCATAAATATAAATCAATGAGCAGTAAACAAGAAACAGAAATAAAAACATAAGTAAACTAACTCTCCCCCTAAGTTAGATACAACAAAAAGTTTTTATATTCTCCCCCTAAACAAAACAAACAGGTCATCTATGTCTCCCCCTTTTTGTCACGTATTGACAAAGACTACCTAATCAGAAGGTAGACAGAAAATATACACAACAGAGTAAGAGAAAATGGAGACAACTCCCCCTATGAAGAGCAACAACTCCCCCTAAGAACCACAAAGGTTTAAAAAAATTTCTCCCCCTATAAAAATAGGAAAAACAAAACAAGTTTTGGGAAAAACAGTTTGGGGAAAAATAAAGGGGGGGGGGGGGGAATCAGCAGCAGCAGCAGCATCACCAACAGAATCAGGAACATCCTCACCAGCAGGACCAAAGTTAAAAACTAAGGTGAGGATATACATGAAAAAAAAAATATTCTCTTTTTTAATAAATGCAAACTTGACACTATGTGACCCATAAACAGTTGCATGAGTGGAGAAAATATTTGCACCTTGATTATCCATCATATCTCTTAAGAAAAATATTTTCTACAGTTCACACATATAAAAAAAGGCATATACTAGAAAGTACATAGCTCAAAAATTAATCAATCAATTTTGTGATCAAGTTGAGTACCCAATGTAACAAAGTGTATGCATGTTATGTGTGAAAACAATGAGAGATATGACTGCAAAACTGCAAGATGGATACAAAAACAATGCAAAACATGTGAATCCTAAACACAAATGATGCATGAAAAAAAAAATTTGGTCAAAAACATAGAAACTGAAAATTTTTCAGTTTCGATCGATCGAGAATTGATCGAACATCAATCGAGTCAGGCAGACTCAAACCAAAAATTTTAATCACAATTTCGATTGATCGAAAAACAGGTTCGATCGATCGAAAGTCTGGAAAAATCAGATTTGTGAAAAACAGAGCATTTTAATGCGGAAACTCCTCAAAGCACATTGTTTTATAAAAAAATGCATGAGTATGAGACGAAAAGTTTTTCAAAAACACTTGAATTTAACCTAGATCTTCCAAAATCAAGATTTTCAATCAATTTGTTCTCAAAGCGCAAACATTATACACATTTTGCATTAAAATCAAGGAACTTTTAATCTTGGATGGCCAAAACAAAATCACACACAATATAATGTACCAAGTTTAACAAAGAGTAACTTATGTAGTGTGTGCAACTAGCAAAAGCTTGAGATACATGTGAGGTGATATGTGAATAGCAATCAATCACAAAGTCTACAAAATTCATCACATAGAATTTAAAAGAGACTATCATCTAAAGAGTTACATCATATAACTCCCACATCTCTTAGAACATAAGCTTGCAATCATGTAAGTTTCTTGTATTTAGCCTCTTAATTATGTGAATTGACATCAAGCCTAATAGTACACACCAATTTTAAGCATTAAGCAGTTAAGCCGAGGCTACACCTTATGTTCTTTTTGTGCATGTGCTACACTTTCTCGAGCACAAAATCTTATGATATGCACTAAGGTGTTCATGATCGGCTAGTGAATAGTGGTGAGATGGTTATTTGTGCCTTTCTCAAAAGGATCAAGTCCGACAGTCAAATAACATGTGACTTCAAGATTAAGACAAAGTGATAAACACCATAAACATCTTTCCCACACAACATGCACTACAAAACTTCAACTAGTCAAGTGCAATAAATAAGCTCATCAAAGCTAAACAAGATACATAAACTTGTTATGTAAATATAAGGTGGCCAACCTTGATTATAAATCCAAGATCTATAATACAAAATACAAAAATTATAACCAAAAACAAAAAGCACATATTATGCTAAATGAACAATGCAAAAGCAATGCATGATAGTGCAAAACTAAGCTATAGAGGGTACACAAACAAGAAATATCAATTTCTTAATTAACCCTTGAGTACATGTACAAACTAGTACATACTCACACAAAATCAAAAATAGCTTAGCACAAACTATTCAAGTTTCTCCACAATGTCAAGCATGTTCTAAATCAAGAGAGAGATATTATAACTCATGTAATCCTCAAGAAAAATAAAACAAGACACAAAATAAAATATTTTTGTCTTTTTGAAATTTTTCAATGTTTTTGTATTTTTTCTAAAACAAAACAATCAAAGAAAATAAAACAACAAAAAACTAAAACAAAACATGTCCACAATTAATTGAAAGAATTAAATCAAGGATAGGTTAGCAACACTCACCTTGGAGAATCTTTTCTCACCCATTTAGCACGAGTATTCGGCTTTGTAGGTGAAAATCTATGAGAAGCAGAGTGTATTTAAGGGACTACACCAATCTTCTGAGAAAGACTAAAATCCTGCAAATTTCTTTCACAAGCCAACAAGCTCAAATTTTTCAAAAGCATATGAAATAATTTATATGGACTTATGACAGGAGAAATCTCATCACATATCCTAGATTGAAACACAGAATGCTTAAATTTTAATTTATGACAATTAGGACGAATGTGACCGGAGACACCACAAAAGTGACAAACAAGAACAAATTTAGGAACATCAGTATTCCTAACAGCAAATCTAGTCTCAGATTTTGGTTTTTGCCTCAACAAAGAACAATTTGGTATAATATGACCAACAACACCACAAAGGTGACAGGTAGGCACAAAAACAGATTTATTATGCTCTCTAGCAGTAGGTTTAGACTTAGGTGTAGAAACTTCAGCGTCTACATCAGAACTTTTACCTTTGTCTAACCTAGTAAAATAAGCTTTTTCTTTATTATTCCTCTTAAAATGAGGGATATAAACTTTCTCAGTTTTAGGCTTAAGAGAAACAGAAACACTTCTGTTATCAACAGCAAGCTTGGTACTAGTCAAATCTTCAATTTTAGCTTTAGATTCAACTAACTCTTGTTCCAAGCTTTTCATCTTCTCATCTTGAGAGGAAATTTGATTTCTCAAAAATTCATTCTTTTTATTAGACTCATCTAATCTAACAACCAATTCCTCTTTTTCAAGATTAGCCAATTTTAACTCTTCCTTGAATTTCTTAGAAATTTTCAAAGATTTAGATAATTCTTTACGAAGAGTTTCAAAAGCATCAAAAAAATCAACAGAAACAACAGTGTCCTTTTTATTCAAAGCATCACAAACATGAGCAGAAAGACACTTCAAATTATCCATGATAACAGGGGTCAAGGATCAGCTCTTAGATCAAAAGATCTAAAACAGAAGAGCTACCCGCTCCGATACCACTTGTTAGAAATTTAGACCCCTTAAACCAACCAGATTAACCTAGTTAATTAGCTAAGTGATTAACTTAGTCAATTTATGCAATTCTAGGTTATCACAAACATATAATCATATCAAGAATATAAAGCAGCGGAATAATAAATAACACAAGATATGATCATCCAGGAAACCACACGGTAAAAACCTGGGGAGGATTTGACCTAGCTATCCTCAAGGTAAACCTGAATCCACTATGAAAGAATCGAAGTTCATACAAAAGGACTTACAAGCTCCCCGCTCGACTTCCTAATGCTACCCACCAGTAGAACTTACTGACACGACCACGTGCAAGCTCCGAATCCACGGACTCCTTCTTTCTTGAATTCTTCAGTAAATACAAGCACCCACGCTTGTTATTCTTTAAACTCCAATGGCAACAACCTTGTTGATCATCAAGATGTAGATAATAGCTCTACCTTGAAAACCCTAAGTTTATGTGAAGGAAAGCTCCTCAAGGATCTCACAAGAGATTCACATAAACCGCAATATGAGCAACAAAGACTTAGAGAGGTTTGGGTACAAAACCCTAAAAAATAAATGGAGGCACAAGAGGCACTCTAATCTCTCTCAAAAAGTCTCAAAAACGTTCTAGGGTTTCCCTTATATATAGGAGTGTTTTACTTGAACCCCAAGACGTTTAAATAGAGTTTGGGCTGAACTGGAACTCTGCAGAAAAATAAATCTGTACGTGGTTCGATCGATCGAGTCTAATTTTCGATCGATCGAGCCTTACAGATTTAGTCCAATAAATCTGCAATCACTCGATTCCAGTTTTACAAATAAACATACTTTGAGCAAGCCTAAACAAGACTAAACATATTGTTTTGATCATGGTTTGCCAACATTACACATTAGAGTTCTAAATACATAAATTCCTAAATCTTTAGAACCTAACAATCTTGATAAAATTTTGAGAAGATCTTGTTTAGTCTATATGCCCTAGACCATTCAATGTATTCGGTGTATCACATATTTATCCATTCAATGTGTTTGGCATATTACATATTTATCTCGCATAAAATTTAGTTCTCACTAAATTAGGAAACTTGTATCTATGTGAAAGAGAAATGTAGTAGAGTAATACGAGTAATTCTTAGGTATTTTTAGAGAAGTGAAAGAAGTGAATATTATTTCTCCCTGCTTTGGGAGTACCTAAGAATTTTCCATATAATATACCGAATGTATGAAATGGTTTCTTAATCTATATGTCAATAATATAGAGGACTCCTTATCAATAATAAAAAGGGTATTTACATAATTGAGATCTATTATGTGAAAGACTAGGTAATATCTAATTTGGAGAACGTTAATTTGTGCAATATATATAAAAGTTTGATAAAAAAAATATTTATATTATTACATAATACACATTTAATTAATAAATAAAAAAGTCAAAATATTACTGTTATATATAAATAACATACGTAATTTAATCATTATTTTTTTAGTAATTTTTTTTTTCCAAAAACAATTTGTGAGTTCTAATTAATCAAACAAATAAAAATTATTTTGCTAGAGTACATTCTATAAGAATTCAATGGCAACACTCATATTTACACCATATAATAAAATATTACCACATCAAACTATTCTAAGTATAAGAATAGAGACTATTATACACAAATTTTCTTAATAATTACTATTTGTATGAACATAATTATTGTAGGGTTAAGGGCCTAAATTATATATTAGGCATTTGGCCTTGGCAGAGAATGTGAATGGTCTGAGGAGGAATAAATAGTTATAAGGGATTCTAGTTTATAGTCTCATAAGTGAGGAATGAATGGAAGGCGGTCCGAGGAGGAACACCTCCTCGGATATGATGAATTTAGCTCAAGTATGTATTCTAGCGATTGGAGTGATCCTCCAAGAAGCTCCAGTGATAGGGACGGGCCCTATAAACATACGAGAAGGAATGAAACCCAAAAATATCTAAGGAAAAACTGCTACCACATTAAATGCACTGCAGCTACTTTTCTGGTCACATTTATGTGGAGAAGACCCCTGAACAGTACTGTCTTGGCTACCACAACTCATAGAAAGCCAAAGAGGGTGTCTGATGGGATAGGCATTCAAGTAAGGGCTCAAATGATCAACAAGTGTAGGATCAAGATGGTCCAAGGGGATCTATATAATGTAAGAGACTCTCCATGAGAGAGGAATCGGAAAAATAAAGAAAGAATACTGTAGCAATCAAAGTTATATTTGTATTCAGTTTAATTGATTCGTAGGGAGATTTACCTTCTCGGACAGTGAATTCATTTAGTTCTATGTTCCTTGTTCTTGCTTGATCATCTTCTGAATCCATATTAGCCGTTGTCAAATTCATCAGAGCCTAGTTCTTTAACCCACTTTCTACAAATTTATTGTGCTAGGCTCATTGAGCCAACATCCCTTATATTTTGGGCTTAGGCTACAAAACGTGTCCCTACAATTATTATTTGTTTTTTATATGTTGAAAGGTTGTCTTTATTTTTATGATTGATAATGCCACAGAGATATTAGAAATTTTCATTGGAAAGTAACTGTAGATTGATTCTCAAAAAAAAAAAAAAAAAAAAAGTAACTGTAGATTGGGATGATAATAGGTTTAGGTTTGTGCGGCAAGGATATGACAACTGGAAATCAATGGTATTTAACTATTTATTTGGATAATGGAACACAAGGTCTAGAAGAATTAAACATTATTATTGATGATAATCTTTCACCTACTCGGTTTTTAGTCAAATGAAAAGAAATCAAGTATCAATTACTTCTATTATTCGGATCGATCCAGTTGAACTCTTGGAGTTTGTTCCTTTAGATATTAATTATGTTGTTTTAGCCGATTTATCAGTTTCTTAATAATATTTCCGATGTGTATTTCCTAAAAAAAAAATTACTTGATTCAGTGGCTAAAATGGCTTTGTCATACGAGTAACTCATTTGTACTATAGCACACAAAAGCTATATGCAGTACACGTATAAATGACAAGGTAACTACTAGTTGTGATATTAGCTCTTAATGAAGGTGAAAAACTTAAAAGTTTGTGCTTGTTTCATGGATAATGAAAAACAATTTTTCATGTTAGAGAAAGTTTTGACCAAGAGAAAGAAGCAAATGATGTTGATTTTTTTTTTGTTTATAACTTTATATAGCTATTATAACCAGTGAGGGAGGAGGAATTTAAACCTTAGTTCTCCTTATAAGAGAAACCTAGTAATACCACTAAATTACAAGACTCTTGGCGATTTTGATGTTTCTTTTACAAGATATATATATATATATATATATATATATACATATATATATATATATACACACACACAATTTGATGTTGCTTTGACGCTGTTTCTTTGATTTTGGTATTCCTTTTACATTTTATGTATTGAATGTTTTTTTAGACTTATATGGTGACATGTTGTTAACAGTGTTAAGAAATACTTAATATAATATATATTGTTATTTAGAATTTATATAATATGAATTGCAAGTATATATTTAAATTTTAGCTGACCTCATCAAATTTTGTCATATAAGCTTGATATATCATATTTATATCCTCCATTAGTGTTGTAGGGTCACAATTTGTAGCCCAAGTCCTAAAGATATGGGATATAGGTCCAATGAGCCAAGTACAATAAATTTGTAGAGAGTGGGTGAAAGAACTGGGCCTTTTGTGAATTTGACAACGGCTAATAGGGATTTAAAAGATAAACAAGTAAGAAAGACACGTAAAACTGAATGAAATGGTTATCCGAGGAGATAGATTATAAAATAAACCGATAGAATTGATTGCTCATACAGTTTTTAGCACTACAATAATTCTTTTCTATTTTTTCTCCATCCCCTTTTCATGAGATATTCTTTACAATATATAGTCCCCCTCCTATCATCTTGATCCTACACCTGTTAATCATCTAAGCTTTCACTCGAGTGTCATGTCCCATCAAACACATTCTCTAGCTTTCTGGGAAGTGTGGTAGCTGAGAACGCACTGTTCAGGAGTCCTGTTTACATAAATGCGGCCAGAAAGGTAGCTCCAGCGCATTTAATGTGGTGGTAGCAGTTTTTCTTTAGATATTTCTAAATTCTTATCGTTCATGTACATGTATAGGGTTCATCCTTATCGTTGAAATTCCCTGGAAGGTTACCTAGATCGCCCAAATACAGATTTGATCAATATTCTTCGTATCCGAGAAGAAGCTCCTCCTCGGACTATATTCCTCCATTCTTTCTTTATGTTATTCTCAGCTTTGGGGCCTCTCCCAATTATTTACTCCTCCTCGAAAATGCCAGGTCCTCAGATAAGGCCCAAGGCCCAATATACGAATTTGGGCTCTTACCCCCACAATAGCTCCTCAAAATTCCGGTTTTTCCCTCGCATCTGAGGAGAAAAAGTGGGGTTTTGATTTGCCTTAAAATTAAGGGCTAGGAATATCAAAATCTCTGAGTTTTATACGTGTGGGAGTATAGTTTTGTGTGCTTCACCATTGCTACTGACGTTTCAGAATCCGTGAAGCGCCATTAATTGCTCCAGGCGGCGTTATGTTTCTTGCATCTAACGGTGAGGCATTAATCCAATGGCTGATATTTTTCCTCAGGATTTAGGCGGGATAACTCCCACTCATTCTTTGCCCTCTATATAAAGCCTTGAAGGAAATCATTTTTCCTTTACTTTACAAACTCTCTAGTTCTTCAACAATCTCTAGCATTCAAATTCACAAGACCTGTTAAATCGTAAAGCTTACCAATCCTGTTTTCCTAGAAATCTTTGAGAGTCTTTCTAAAAGTTTCAAGGATCATCCTTCACCTTAGTTCGTGTAAATTTTGAATTCTCTGAACTTTTCTTTTTCTCTTCGGCCAACCTCCTCGGTCCTCAAATTCTTATTTCCTCAATTGTCATTGTCAGTATTTTCCCTTTTAATTTGTCTGAAATGGGTAGATTTAGGCATTTAGTGGACAACCCTGCCAAGATAAAGATCTTTAAGAAAGCATATCACATACCGCAGGAAGTAGCCCTGCGGTATTGTTCCCCAGAAGAAATAGCAACCAACTGAGAAGTGGGAGAAGTCATAATCCCTATGATAGCTTTCATAGAAGGGGGAATGACTCTCCCCATGGGCAGTATTACAAGGGATTACCTCCGCAACCATAGGATATGCCCTCACCAGTGCGCACCTAACCTTTTTAGGATCCTAGGGAGTATTGATGCTCTAAACGAACATTTGGGCTTGAGGCTCACCTGGCATGACGCGGTGCATATGTATGAGTGTCACAAACAATAGGGGGTGGGATTTTACCTCAAATCCAGATTCGATATTGTCAAGCTCATCTCGTGTCTCCCCAAATCTAACAAGGGGATGAAAGACGACTACCTGATTGCTTCGGGGGCGTGGCATAATGGTCTTCATTGCCCAACCCAAGAGGGAGAGCCAGGTGGGACATCCTAGATTTAGGTCTCCTAACAATAAATTTAGGCTCTTTATCCTCGGCCTTGTTTTGCTTTTTTTTGTCTTGCTTTTTTTTTTCTTTTTTTTTTTTCTTTTTTTTTTTTTTTGTAACAATGGATTTTCACTTTCTGACTGTGCTTTGTTCTTCTTTGGTGTTAACAGATAGAAGGCACGTAGCTACTTGGCTCAGCTTGACTAACATTGCAGCGCTCAACTATTTGCTGAGGTTCGAAATCTTCATAAGTGAAGATGGGCAGCTTCGGGCCGTCCATCTGATTTTGGACTTCCAACCAATCTCAGAGATATTCCAAGAGGTTGGCAATGCCATAAGATTGGGTGACCATCGTATAGCCCGAATTGACGTGTCTCGGCCCAATTTCTTAGCTCCGCACGATCTTCCACTAGTACCACACCCCTTTCCACAAGGTGGTTCTCTGATCGTCCCACCAATTCAACAGGTTCCCCTTGAAGTAGCAGTAGTCAAAGAAGGGGTTGCTTCATCTAATTCCTTACTAGAGGAACAAATTGACAAGTTCCGTTTTGAAGAGCAAGTGCCTTAGGAGGTGCAAGTGATTCCCCTCTCGGACGCCGAGGAAGAGCTCGACAGGCAATCAAGCGTCCACGCACCAGTTTTGATAACTGCTCTTCCAGACGACACCTTGGAGGAAGAAGAAGAAGACAGAATGGCTCTGAACAAAGGGAGCAAAACTTTAAAGGAGCTTATGGCCGCGAGAAACCAAGTGTCCACTTCTAAGGAGGCCAATAAGTCCCAAGTTCCAGCTAACCTTCCTCCTCTTCCTTCTCAAGTTCCTAAAGATCTCGGACTGAAGCCACTTCCCGAGATGAAAAAGAAAATGCCCAATGAGGCTTTGGAGGAAGGCGAAGTGGGCCCTCAAAAAGGGAAAAAACAACAAAAGATGGCCAAGGACAACCGGGGCAGGAGATCCCCTTCCGTTGAAAGCCAGGATGAATCATTTGGGGCCGAGGTGCGCCGACCACAACGCACTTGGTCCCCCAAGTTAGAAGTGGATGGTGCTGCCATCCCTTGGGATGCTTCAGTTAGAAATTTCCAAGGAGGGCACGCGGGTCATATTGCTGAAGCCTTGGAGCAACCACTTTTTTTGCCAAGAGATATGGATGCTTACAGGCGTTTCAAGCAGCCTGATCTATTTTTATCCCTTAAGAGGGATCTTGCCATGGTAAGTGGTTCGGTCTATCTTTCCAATTGAATACTTATTTACTTTTATTCACTCTTTTTCTTTGTCTTATATAGAATTCTTATACTCTTGTTACGCAAATTACCCAACAGGTTTTCGTGGCCGACGACTGGGTCAAGGATGCCTGCAACGAGGCTAAGGTAGAGGCCTAATCTTGGTCCGAGGTTGAGAAAGCATTGGGCAATCTTAGGCAAGATCAAGCTAGATTATCCGAGTAGTTGAAGGAGGCGATCAAGGCTAGGGACAGTGCTGATGCAGGCCTTAAGACTGTAGAGAGGCAGGTCAAAGATCAACGCCAGAAGTTGCATATGACCGAGATTAACTTGGCCACGGAAAGGCAACTGGTAAAAGATCTTCGAGTTGAGCTTCATAAGGTCAAGGAGGTAGCCCAACTGGCTAGGGAGGCAACCAAGGCTGAGAAGCAAGCATCATATCAGCTTGGTGTAGAGGAGACTCAAGTCAGGCTCGCAGAGGAGCTCTCTGCAGTGTTCAGGGACTGTTGCGATGTGTCTTGGGGTAAAGCCCTTGATGTTGCTGGGGTCCCTGCAGACTTCGTCTTGAGGCGGCCTAAGAGTGTATATTACCATCCAGAAATTCGTGAACTCCCAGGTCCTGACTCTTCTTACCCTGAGCAAGCTCCAGAGGCATCAGAGCAGTCGTTGGTTAACCAAGCCCCTCCTCCTGCTTTCCCCGAAGCTCCTAAGGAATCTGACCAAACTGGTGGCCAGGGTCAGGGAGCTAAGGGTCCCCAAGATAAGGGTAAGGGCCAGGATAAGAAGAAACCTCCTTCTGAATCCAAAGACAAAGCCCAAGATGCTGTTACCTCTCAGCCAAGTTAGGCAGCTGACCCTCTTGCCCCCAAGACAAAGACTTAGCCATTAAGACTTTTTCTTTCTTTTCTTTTATTAGTAGGTTTTTATTTTTTTATTTTTATTTTTTATTTTTAAATTGTTTTCATGGAATGTAAGATATTCTCTTTTTTATCAATGAATGTATTCTTCTTTTATCTCCTATGTCTTCATTACATATACTATCAGGTTTACTATCATTGCAGATAATCTTGAATTGTTGCTACTTTAACTTGCACAGAATCAATAACAATACCCTGCTAATGATGCAAGTAATTTAACTAAGTACTAACAAAAGCTGGTTCTTATAAAAATTAGTAATAAACTTAGTAAATAATGAAAGAGGAAAATGCTTTTTACATTTTTCAATACTTAAGTAAATAATTAAGGACCTTACCTTACTCGGAGGTATCAATCTAAGGACTTGGTTACAATTTTAGACATATTTTGGTACTTAGTGACCTTACATGAATTGGACTCTGTCTAACACTTACAAAGAATGCTAGTGTATTAATTTTTCCAAAGCATCTGGTCCGAGGACTTCAGGCATGACTAAGGTTCTGTTTAAACACTTATAAAGATGTCACTGAGTGTTAATTTCACCCAAGTATGTGGTCTGAGAGACCTAACATGACTTAGGATCTGTTTAAACTCTTATAAAGAATGCCAGTGTATTAATTTCCCCAAAACCTCTGGTTCGAGGACTTCAGACATGACTAAGATTCTGTTTAAACACTTATAAAGATGTCACTGAGTGTTAATTTCACCTAAGTATATGGTCCAAGAGACCTAACATGACTTAGGATCTGTTTAAACTCTTATAAAGAATGCCAGTGTATTAATTTCCCCAAAGTATTTGGTATGAGGACTTCAGGCATGATTAAGGTTCTGTTTAAACACTTATAAAGATGCCACTGAGTGTTAATTTCATCCAAGTATGTGGTCCAAGAGACCTAACATGACTTAGGATCTGTTTAAACTCTTCTAAAGAATGCCAGAAACAAATATTATGTCTTCAACTAACAAAAGAACATATTGACAAAGGAAATTTTCATTAATAATAATACATTTCTAGGTTGTTTACATTCAAAGGACGTGGTATTACATGTTCGTCTAGATCTTCTAGAAAGTATGCTCCCACACCAGCCACCGAAGTGATGCGATATGGTCCTTCCTAATTGGGTCCTACCTTTCCCCATGCTAGGTTTTTCGCAGTGCCTAGAACCTTCCTCAGTACTAAGTCAGCAGGCGCTAATGGCCTCAGCTTTACATGGGCATCGTAGCCTTGTTTGAGTTTTTGTTGGTAATATGCTAATTGAACCATTGCACTTTCTCTTCTTTCATCGATCAAGTCTAGACTTTTTTCTAGCAACTCGTTGTTATTACTCAGATTGAATGAGCTTGTCCTTAGCAATAGGAAGCCAGTTTCCAAAGGAATGACAGCCTCTGCCCCATATGTCATTGAAATGGGGTTTCTCCTGTGGACCTCCGAGGTGTAGTTCTGTATGTCCAAAGAATGTGTGACAGCTATTCTTCCCATTTTCCCTTTGCATCATCCAGTCTTTTCTTGAGTCCGTTTACTATGGTTTTGTTTACTGCCTCGGCTTGTCCATTTCCCTTAGGATAAGTTGGGGTGGAATATCGGTTCGCAATTCCTAGTTCACAACAATATCTTCTAAAAGATTTGCTGTCAAACTGAATGCCATTGTCTGAGATAAGGGTACGAGGGACCCCGAACCGTGTGACAATTTTTTCCACACAAACTTCTTGGCATCTACGTCTCTGATATTCGCCAAAGGCTCGGCTTCAACCCATTTGGTGAAATAGTCTATGCCGACCAGCAAATATCTTTTGTTCCCTGCTGCTTTAGGGAAAGGGCCAACAATGTCCAAGCCCCATTGAGCGAACGGCCAAGGGCTGGACAGGGGATTAAGAATTCCCCCCGGTTGGTGTATGTTTGGCGCAAATCTCTGGCACTGATCGCACTTCTTCACGTATTCATGTGCCTCTTTTTGCATATTTGGCCACCAATAGCCCTGAGTGATGGCTCTATGGGATAAAGATCTGCCTCTTGTATGGCTTCCACAGATCCCTTTATGTAACTCTTCAAGAAGTAGCTCTAATGCCTCAGGACGGATGCAGAGTAGATAAGGCCCTGAGAAAGACTAGTACAACTTTAGGTCCTCGGATAACCAGAAACGAGGTGCTTTTCTGCGTATCTTATCAGCTTCGGACTTATCCTCTGGTAGGATATCCTCTCTTAAGAATAGTACTATGTGATCCATCCAGCTAAGGTTTACTTTGACTTGATGAACCTGGACTACCTCCTCCTTTTCTTCCCTGGGTCTACACAAGTCTTCTATAAGGATAACTCGAGGTAAACTTTGAGCCGAAGAGGTTGCAAGAGTGGCTAACGAATCAGCATGTGTGTTCCCGCTTCTAGGAACGTGCAATAAGCTGAATGATTCAAATCTTAACCCTAGACGCCTAACTTAACTCAGATACCCCTGCATTCTCTCATCTCTCGCCTCTAGTGCTCCATTCACCTGGTCGACGACCAATCTTGAGTCAGAGAACATCATTACTGCCTTTCCTCCCATTTTATGAACCATGGAAATTCCTTCCAACAAGACTTCGTACTCGACCTCATTATTAGTGGCCGAGAAGTCCAATCTTAATGATTTTTCAATGGTGAGCTTCTCGGGTAAGATCAAAACTAGCCCCACTGCAGATCCCTTTTGGTTTGCTGCTCCGTCAACATACACTTTCCAACACAAAGGTGCTTGTAGAGAGATGGCGCCAACTGATTTTTCATCCATGTGCTGTGTTTCCGCTATTTCTTCTAATGAAGGTTCAGCGAATTTAGCTACTAGATCCGCAAGAACCTGACCTTTGATAGAAGTGCGAGGCATATACTTGACGTCAAAAGCCCCTAGGATAATGCCCCACTTAGCAATCCTTCCTGTGTAATCAGCGTTCCGTAGTATGGACTTGAGCGGAAGTTGGGTAAGAACAATAACTGTGTGCGCCTGGAAATAATGGAGAAGCTTTTGTGTAGCATGCACCACTGCTAAGATAGCCTTTTCCAATGGTAGATAATGAATCTCGACCTCTTGTAGGAATTTGCTTACATAATAAACTGGCCGTTGTATGCCACTGTCAACTCTAATTAGCACGAGGCTGACTGCATGAGGAGCCACAACAATGTAAGCGAACAAAACCTCATCTACCTTTGGACTGGACATGATAGGCGGTCGAGATAAATATTCCTTAAGTTGCTGAAAAGCTAAAGCGCACTCATCGGTCCACTCGAATCCCTTCTACTTACTCATTAAGAGGAAAAAAGGCCGGCACCTATCAGCCGATCGAGAAATAAATCAATTTAAAGCAGCGGTCATTCCAGTAAGCTTTTGGACCTTCTTGGGATTCCGAGGTGGCCACAAGCTGTTAATTGCCTTAATTTGATCAGGGTTGACTTAAATTCCTCGGTGAGTCACCATGTAGCCCAGAAACTTGCCCGATCCAACACTAAATGAGCATTTGGAAGCATTAAGGCGTAACTTATGTTTTCTCAAGATTTCAAAAATGTTTCCGAGATCTCTTACGTGCTCGGACTCAACCTTGCTCTTCACTACCATGTCATCTATATAAACTTCCATACTCTTTCCCAACTGTGGTTCAAACATTCTGGTCATCATCCTTTGGTATGTCGATCCTGCATTTTTCAAACCAAAAGGTATTACTTTGTAGTGATAATTTCCAGTAGGGGTAACGAAAGCTGTCTTTTCTTGATCGTCCATAGCTAACGGTATCTGATGATAGCCTTGGAATGCATCTAAGAAGCTCATTCGAGGGTGACCCACGGTTGCATCTACTAGCTGATCTATCCGGGGCATATGGAAAGGATCTTTCAGACACACTTTATTCAAGTCAGTGAAGTCTATACACACTCACCACTTTCCATTCTTCTTTTTTACTACCACGGTATTGTCCAGCCATTTAGAATAAAAAATTTCCTTGATAGGCCCTGCACACTTAAGTTTCGTTACTTCATCTCGTATTGCATCTATGTGCTCCTTAGATAGGCGTCGAGGTGATTATTTCTTGGGGGAAACAGATGGGTTGACGTTCAGATGGTGACAGATGAAATTTGGATCCACCCCTGGGGCCTCATAGGCATTCCAAGCAAACACATCCACGTTTCTTTTTAGAAACTCCAACAGCTCTTCATTCTCTTCAATAGGCAATTAAGATCCAATTTGGAAGAACTTCTCAGGGTCATCGTCAATAACTATTTTCATTAAATCTTCACATCTCACCTCCTCGGCTGACCCTTTAGCAGGCAGCGTTGGAACCCTTAACTGCTATGAGTTTTCCTCAACATGGGCCAAAGACTCAGTTTCGGGCTGATGTTAAATGGCAGCCACCAGGCATTGTCTAGCCATAGACTGACTCCCGACGATTTCTTCAATCTGGTCCCCTAATGGGAATTTCCCCTTTTAATGCAGGGTTGAAGAGATAGCCCCCAGTGCATGAAGCCAGGGCCTGCCCATTATGGCTGTGTAGGGGGAATAAGTATCCACCACTATGAAGTCTACCTCCACTGTTTCTGAGCCAGTTCGTATGGGTAATCTGATTTGACCCTTCGGAATGACAATTTTTCCATCGAAGCTTATCAATGGGGAAGTGTAGGACGTTAAATCCTCGAGTCTCAAGTTCAGCCCCTCGTACAAGTTCATGTACATGATCTTGGCGCCGCTCCCTAGATCCACCATTACCCTCTTCACATCATAGCCCCCAATCCTCAGTGTAACCACTAGAGCATCATCGTGGGGTTACATGGTTCCAATCTTATCCTAATCCGAGAAACCCAAGACCGACTGAATTTCTGTCTTAGCCCTCTTGGGCTCTGAATGGGATTCCTCGGCAAGTAGCTGCGCAACAGACATGACTCTAGAAGGACAAGAGCCGGTTCTTCCTAGAGCAACGAAGATGACATTGATCATCCCCAAGGAAGGCTTTGTAGAGTCATCTCTCCTGGGTCCTGAATTAGTTTGACCACTCTGACTACTGGAATGGTGCAAGAGATGCTTCAACTTTACCTCTCGGACAAGTTGGTCCAGATGGTCTCACAGATTTCTGCAATCCTCCGTGGTATGTCCTTGATCCTGGTGGTACTGGCAGTAAAGGTTTCGATTGTGCCTTTCGGGGTTTCCTGCCATTTTGTTTAGCCATTTAAAGTATAGTTCATGCTTAATCTTCTCCAGAACCTACTATACCGGTTCTCGGAATACTGCATTGACTACTTGAACATTGGCAGGGCCAAACTGTCCTAAAAAATCTCTCCGTGGCCGGTTGTTGTATCGATCCAACCTGAAATCCCTCATCTCCTAAAGGATAACCTTATCCTTCCCTTTTCCTTGCTGTTGGTCTTCTTCTACCCTTTTATATTTATCAATCCGATCCATGAGCTGACGCATGTTAGTAACGGGCTTACTAGTCAAAGATTTCCTTAGACCGTGCTCGGCTGGAAGGCCGAGCTTAAAAGCACTGATGGCCACGTCGTTAAAATCACCTTCAATCTCATTAAACATCTCCCAATATCTGTCCGAGTATGTTTTAAGATTCTCCCCCTCTTGCATGCTCAAAGATAGGAGGGAAGCCAACGGATGAGGAACTCTCCTGCAAGTCACGAATCGGGAGCCAAATGCTTGAGTGAGCTCATTGAAGGAGTTTATGGACTCCGCCTTTAGGCCGTCGAACCATCTCATCGCGATGGGTCTGAGACTGGATGGAAAAACCTTGCACATCAAGGCCTTGTCCTTAGAATGGACAACCATTCTCTAGTTGAAATGGCTCACATGCTCGACAGGATCTGTTCGTCCGTTGTAAATAGTGAACGTTAGCTGATGAAAATGTCGAGGAAGTCTTGCCTCCTCAATCTTATGCATGAAGGGCGACTTGGAGATTTGGTTTAAGGTTCTACTCATAGCATCGTTTCCTACGCCCCTATGTGGTGGGCTTCTAAACTGCCGCTCGTTATGGTGTTCCTCTTTGTAGGATAAGGATTCACTGGGTGGAGTTTGAGACCTCCGCCTGTAACTAATGTCTCTTCTGTCATCAGAAGAAATGTCACTGTCAGGGGAAGCTCGCCTCCTTTTTGCATGGCGCAATTCCCTCTTCAACTGGTCAATCTCCAACTGCATGCCCCTGTTGCTCTTCGCATGAGAGATATGGCTTCCACCTCGAGGCTGACTCCTGTCAGTATGTGTGGTGTGTACACTTCCTTCACTGTCACCTCTCCGTTCAAGGTTGAGAAAAGAATCACCGTGTTAGGATTCCCTCGACTTTGCTTGTTGTGGACCTGGTTCTGCTATAGTTGACCATTGCCTTCACTATAACACAAGCTCTTTCCACAGACGACGCCAATTGTAGGGTCACAATTTGTAGCCCAAGTCCTAAAGATATGGGATATAGGCCCAATGAGCCTAGTACAATAAATTTGTAGAGAGTTGGTGAAAGAACTGGGCCTTTTGTGAATTTGACAACAGCTAATAGAGATTTAAAAGATGAACAAGTAAGAAAGACATGTAAAACTGAATGAAATGGTTGTCCAAGGAGATAGATTATAAAATAAACCGATAGAACTAATTGCTCATACAGTTTTTAGCACTACAATAGTTCTTTTCTATTTTTTCTCCATCCCCTTTTCATGAGATATTCTTTACAATATATAGTCCCCATCCCGTCATCTTGATCCTATACTTGTTAATCATCTAAGCTTTCACTCGAGTGTCATGTCCCATCAAACACCTTCTCTGGCTTTCTGGGAAGTGTGGTAGCTGAGAACGCACTGTTCAGGGGTCCTGTCCACATAAATGCGGCCAGAAAGGTAGCTCCAGCACATTTAATGCGGTGGTAGCAGCTTTTCTTTAGATATTTCTGAATTCTTATCATTCCTGTACGTGTATAGGGTTTATCCTTATCATTGAAATTCCCTAGAAGGTCACCTAGATCGCCCAAATACAGATTTGATCAATATTCTTTGTATCTGAGAAGGAGCTCCTCCTCAGACTATATTCTTCCATTCTTTCTTTATGTGATTCTCAGCTTTGGGGCTTCTCCCAATTATTTACTCCTCCTCGGAAATGTCAGGTCCTCAGATAAGGCCCAAGGCCCAATATACGAATTTGGGCCCTTACCCCCACAAGTGTCTTGACATATCATATTTTCCTTTTATAATAGAAGAAATAGTTTGATATAAAAACACAAATACACAATCATAATAAGTATCTATTCATAAATATCATAGTTATACTAATAGCCTTGTAACTCAACTGATTGACACATTCTAATGTTTTTAAGGGAGACATTCAGAGTTTAAATCTTCCACCTCCCAACTATCAAATTATAAATTAAAAAAACCATAATTATCAACTTGTGTATTTAGAAATAATAAAATAAAATAAAGATATAAAAAAGTTTGAATATCACTTTTATGAAAAATATAAAAAACTGTTAAAATAACCGGTTACATCTTTCTTTTTTCATAAAAAGTTTTCTAAAAATATTTGCTAAACCAATAGCGCACCTTAGAACATTCATTAACTTTTTTACCTTAGAATAAATTAGTTATATACTTATATTGTCATTTATGCATGTTTGGTATCTTATTGTACTGCAGAAAATTTTATTTTATTTATTTGTATGTTTGCTTTGTTGTTCCAACCTTAAGCGCAGATGAGATTCAAATAAAATAAACTTGTAATAATGAAAACCAAAAGATCATATTTGTTGCTTCAATATTCTAATTGGTTTTTATACAATGAAATATATGCGCACGCGTGCGCGCGTGTCTCTTTCTCTCTCTCTCTCTCTCTCACGCGAGAGGTTATATACACATACAACAAACGTATTGTAAGAAGAATGAAAAAAATGGGAGTAAGAGTGAGTTCAAATCCCCCTACATCTATTATTTTAATTATCAAATTATCAATAAAAAAAAATGAAGAAGAAGAATAAGATGAAGAAACAGACATCATATTTTCTTGTTGTTTAATATATTCAATTTTATCTTTGTTTGTTCCGACATTAACATCATTTTCTAAAAAGTATTTTCTAGAAAATTTTCATTTTCCTATATTTGAAAGAAACCTTAAAATGAGTTTGAAAATTATCTCTAAAACTTCCTTTATGTAGCTTGGCGTGAGATAGAATAATTTTCTAGAAAATTTTAGTGAAAAACAACTCTATCTCATGCTAAATTAAATAAGGAAAGTTAGAATATAATTTTCTTTTAACTCATTTTTTTTTATACTACCAAAAACAAGAAAATGAAAAAAAAAAAAAAAACCTTCACATAAAGTTTTTCATCAAAACAAACAGAGTATTCACTACAAAAAGAACTGGGTTTAGGCGGCGTTTGTAAAACGTCACAAAAAACCAAAAAAAATTCTTCTAAACACAAATTTTCTATTGCAGCTTTTTTTTATTGCTATGGTCAAAAACGTCGCCATAACACCTTCACAATAGGTCTAGGTGTGACGTTTTTAAAAACGTAGCCATATATATAACTCTTACTTATGATTTTCTATTAACTCATTTTGATTATTAATTTTTTTAGGCAATTGTAGATAGGATAGAATTTAAATTTGAGTAATGCTAGAGATACAAATTTTTTTACAAAAAGGTTTACAAACTGCTGATGTAGTGAGTGGTTATTGATAAATGAAAAAGTGATATTAATGGTGGGTTTAGGTGAAAACCAATTTGTAAAACCAATAAGAAGTAGGCCATATCACCAATTTGTAAAAATGTTGTAAAATAATTTGTGTCTATAGCATTATTCTTTAAATTTATGATATTAATTAAACTATTAGAAAATGATGAGTATTTATGAAAACACATAAATTATTCGTTGATGTAATGGCAGCAAGCCAACGACTTGTTTCACCTGGATTGGAAATTTCCCGAGCAGGAAAAAAAAAAAAAAAAAAAAAAAAAACACCGGAAATATCATTTTTGGACATATTATATATGTTGTATTGGGTTCAAAATTTCAAATTCATACCATTACACAAATGGCAATAAGATGAATTAGTGATTATTCTTGCCAATTAAAAACAACTACTTGCACTTCAGCAAAAAATAAATAAAAACAACCACTTGCACATGAAATGATGATACTTCTTCAAATGCTAGACACCCCACTCGCTCGTATTGTTTCTTTATTGCCAATTTAATTTAAAAGTCAAAGCAACTTTCTCTTAAAGAATTTCTTACTGCAACACTTTCACTTATGTAATAATGCAAAGTTTTATTTATCATTATTTGAACATGGCAGGTTACTATAATCTCTCTCTCTCTCTCTCTCTATATATATATATATATATATATAAAAGTAAAGAGAAAATCTAATTAGATTTTAAATTGGAATTTAATTAGAGTCTAATTTTTTACCACGTATCCTATCTAATTTTAGTTTTAAAATTTTTGTATTAAGTTAATTAATTTAGTGTAAAAATTGAAATCCAATTAGAGTTTAATTTTGCACCACGTATCTCATTTAATATAAGTTTTTAAATTTTTATGCCAAGTGAGTTAATTCAATATAGAAAACGAGGAGTTCAATATAAATAAACCATAAAAAACCTAATCATATATATATATATATATAACCAATGCTTAGAGAAAATTTAATTAGATTCGAAATTGAATTTTGCTTTTGTTAGCTTTCCATACAAATTAAATTGTTTAGATTTTTGTTGTTATTTTTTCTCTGAACTAATGAGCATATTTTTTTTATATTATTTCTATTTAGATATTTTGTATACTAGTATCTTGAACGTAATTAATTGTAATTGAGTTGAACGATCTCATGTACCTATCCTCATTCAATTTAGAAGATACTATTGGACCAATTTATTATTTTATTTTATGATGTATTTAGTAGAATTTCATGGACAGTAATTGTGAATTTATATTGTATACATAGTATCTAATAGTAATTTTCAAAATTATATAAATAATAACAGTGTAATGAGAAATTTGGTGTAACCAATATCATGAAAATTGCAAGAAAAAACTATTTTAGTACCTCAAAATGTTCTAGTCGAATTAATATCCTATATATTTTATGACCCAAGCTAACATCAATAGCACCACTACAATTCATCATTCCCGTACGTAAGCATGATTTACATACTAGTTATTATAAATCTATAGTTATGAAAATCAAATCATAGATCTATTTAAAAGAGAAGAAAACTATTTATAAGATATAGGATTATTAATAAACGTGATAAATGAGAATAGCATAATACTGTAATTATTATAATAATAAATGAATAATGGCCATTAACTGTATTCCTATTTTTGCAATATCCCATTACTACTTAAAACAAACATTAATTAATATAATATGCAGATTTCAAACACTCAATGACATATAGAATAATTAGACGTCTTTCAAACACTTTGTGGTATAATTACAAGTATTTTTTTCTTCTTCTTTTACAAACGAGGGGTATCTACTATCTAGACATTTTTGAGTATATGGTTATTCTTTTTCTGCCTCCACTCATACCTGTTAATCAGCACATAAAGGAATGAAGAGTTATTATTTTATTCTCTTCTCAATATGAAAGAAGCAAGAAGCCGACCAGAAGTGACTAAAGTTTATTATGGATAAATTGGAGCAAGATCTTGCGTTCAATTAGGTACACTAGAAAGCTTACACAGATGAGTCTGTTGATGAAACCTAAGTTGACTGGTGCTCTCTTACCATGCTGAAGTGAAACATGATAAAGTTCTTGCAACATCTGATTGGATATATAAAAATTAAAAAAAAAATCATTAAAACATTGATACGTAACACTGATACCAGATGATTTTACGTTGATGTCATTGTAAACCACATATGATTAGAGCCCATACCTTATAGTTAACATGGAAGAAGTTGTTGTAATATCCTGATGTGAAGGCCCTGTCTTGATAAAAGTTTCTTATGTGTGCTATTTTCATTTGTAAATTCAGTCATTCTCTACCCAATTTATTCGTGGTCCACTAATTTTGTAGTTTCCTTTTTAAGTAATAATACTCAATTTGAAACTCATGTCACAAGATGTTAATTTCCTACTATGTCTTTATTTTGACTCATATAATAGGATGAAATCCATCATTACATGGTTTTAGAAACTTTTTTTTTTGGCGTATATGCTTTTATTTTTATTCATTTATACACCTAGATTCGTTTGCATGCTTCTCCACTTAACTTTTGGTTTGATTAAGAATCCTTAAGATTGGTTGTAACATGGTGAACATTACATGACTGCTATATATTTTTTTAATAATGATCCTTTGTGTCCATAGAATCTAAAAGTTAAGACCACCAAAGGACATTAATCCCGAGTTTCCTGAAAAAAGAAGAATATTGTTAACAAGCAATGATAATCTTGGTCAATGGACAAGTTTTTCGTATTCAAAATGATACTTTTTTCGAAGGATAAAGCAAAGGCGATAACTTTGTTTCTTCTTCTTTCTGCTGTTTTTCTTTATATTTTAACTTGACTTCTAACACTTTCCACAGGGTACTTTGGGTTTTGGCTATATTGGGTAACCGATCCCTGCGTGAAAGATGAAGGGGTGGGTGAGTGCTCCTAAGGGAGGGGGGAGCTTATTTTTATTAGCTTATTGGGTTTTAAAACGGGCATGTTTATTGCACATAGTGAATGTGTGTACACACTACGCAAAATAATTGAAATCATAACTTTAAATCACATTTTTAAGTTATACATTAACTGAATAAATTGGAAATAAGTTTGTTTGATTAGGCGTTTTGGGAGCTTAAAAAAACATTTTTAAAATCTAAAAATCTGTTTTGCAACAACAATTCTTCATAGCTTTTTTACAAATGCTCATTTTAAAATCAAAACACCCTTTTTCCAACAGCCTATACAAACCCACCCAAACTCTAACAGCGTTACTCTACATTGCAGTTAATTGTGTTGCACCCCACTTCTTTGTTTTTACTTTTTATAGGTTTTTGTTTTTGGTATTTCTTTCCTCCTTTCAGATAGCATTAGGTAGGACTTAATTCTTGTGAACATCATGAGTGCGTACCTTTGTGGACAAAATAATCTCCTTTAATACACCGCCAATGTAGGTATGCCACGAGAACAACGTGTACACGACATGAGCATATCGTGAAAGTCTCTACCATGGTCTTAAAAAGATAAGCACCCCTCATCCCAACTTGTTGGAATTTCTTGTTTGTTTCTATGAACTCTGACCTCCCTAGAATGCACATATTGAATATTGAGAAACTAAAATCATTACTATGAAGAAGATAAAACGAGAATTATTGAGATATTACGTACGTGAGTGAAGGTTTTTTGTGATGGAAATTGAATTACTGAGCTGAAGATGAAGATAATATCATAATATCTACATTTCTTCATGAACAAACAAGTATAATAATCGTGTAAAGCATTAATTTGGACATTTCCACATGTACATCCTATTCCATCATAATCAATCTTTATTCTGATGCCACTCTCTAAAGATTGGCAAGTTGAAGTTAAGCATATATAGATATAATGAAGCCAGATAAGCCAATTGTTGAGCTAATCATCTGGCATTAATGGGTGACAAACTTTTACTTTCTTTTTGTATCTACTTGCTAGACTATACGTCTTGTATAATATTCTTTATGCAGCTTAATTATATGATTGTATATATAATCTTTTGTGTATAAAAAATTGTGCTTGCACTTTTCTTTTTTTAATTTTGAGAAATCCTTTTGAGTGTGCAAACACCCCAATTATTTGATTTTGGAGATGAAGCTTTGAAAAGTCTTGTACCTACTTCACTTAGGTTTCTCATGCATAATTGCTGGTGCTCTTAACTGTTTAATGAGTAAGACTGTTGAAGTTATTGTGATTTTGATATGAGAACAACCAAGTCCCAGGTGTTTAAACTTTAGAGAGCACAACTTGGCTTTGCATTAAAATTTTCCTAGAATTGATGAATGGGATTTACACGTGGAGTGCAACATGTAAATGAGTCTGGATTCCGATTAGATTTAAGGGCAATCAATGAGATTCGTCATATGAAATTGTTTAATTTGATTAGGTTCTACCTTAAGAATAATAATAATATTTTAGTTCTCTAGCTTATTTCATGGTGTCCATTTGCATAATGCTTTTTACTATTTGCTTATTTCTTTACCTTAGAATTACTTTAGTAAATCATATCATATATTGTTGTTTAGTGACCTAGTCTTCCAAAAGTTTGATGTGCTGATGTAGAAATTGCGGTGGACTAAATTATGCAAATCAAAATTGTTGAAAGTGGTGTCTATTTGGAATCCCCAAGAGCTAGCTTTACATGAAGAATTTAATTGAAAAGAACTGAAGTTGCAATAGAGTCCATCCGCAAAGCTTGGGTAGTGCTTATGACGTTTGCCATGATATCTGCCTCAGCATATATCATTACCTTGAGAATTCATCATTTGATCATTGATCATATATATATATATATAAAAGAATAGATTGATCATTATCCATTCCTTAATTGCGAGGCTTATAGCAGAGGAGGTTTTTTGTGTGTGTGTGTGTGTGCGCGTGTATAATTTGATAATAGAAGGAGAGGGATTTGAACCTTATATGTCTCTATTGGAGATATTAGAAGGTGCCAAGCAGTTGAGCAACAAAGTTCTTTGCTCCATCGAGTCATATTATTTCAAAATACTTCCATTAAGAAACTGATGTCTTTATTTGTGATAATTCTAAATGTGACTTGTAGCATCCCTATACGTGGTAATTCCAAGTTTGATGTTTGGCTATTCACTATTCACTTGTTACACATTCTATATACTAAAACTATGGTAGGGGCATCCGTGTGACAACATAGATGAATCAATAATCATATCATATGGTAACTCATTTGTATTAAAATTTGTAATACGATCTTAGCACGAGTCTCATAGCTCAATTTATGTTTCCTAGTATTTTTAAGAGAGAGACATTCAAGGTTCAAATTTCATTTCCTCTATTGTAAGTAACTAAGTATCGAATTAAAAAAAAAGGAAAAAAAAAGAAGAAGAAGAAGAAGAAGATTATAATACTATCCCAAATATTTCTCTTTCTATCTTATAATACTATCTCAAATATTTCTCTTTCTATCTTTCCCAAAAAAAAAAAAAAAATTGGATGTAATTAAGATTCTATAAAATCTCATAAAGTTACAAGATCATGATTAAAATATTTTCTTACATTAGTTTCTTTATTTATTTATTTATTTTTGGCTGTTTTGGTTATGTCAAGTAAATTCGGATAGCAATAGAGTAGGATAAGGTTGGATTAGAGATGCCACGTTCTCGTCCTATCCCCTCTTTAAGGTGAAGAAAATCTACATGGGATGGGACATGATGAGTTGTAGGTATTTTGTCACATCTCACGAGATAGTTTCAACATGAATGAGGTAAAGATAAAAGAGAGTTGAGAAGTGCCAATTGTGAGAGTGCTAAAAAAGAGATAAAACAAGTGCTTTAAGAGATGGTAAAATATGTATAAAAATAATTAAATAAATACATTAACTAAAAACACATATACATACATTTGAGATGGCACGGGGCAAGCAACCTATCCTCGCCCCATCACCCTTTTGAGGCAAGGAAACTAGATCCCGATACGGCTCAACTTTCCCCCACCCCCTCCCTCCCTTCGAAATTCATTAGCACCGTCCAATTAACAACCCTAATTTTGAGTAACTATTCTTAGAAAAATGAAAACAAAAACAAAACTTTAAAAATAGAAAAGGTCCACGTTAATTTTTCATTTGTGCCTTCTATTTTCGTAATTATAATTCAGTTTTAAGACTACATGATTTTCAACTGTTCTCGGAAGAGGCAAAACACAGTTTCAAATAAGCCCATGGTTTTGTTTTTGTTTTTTTTTTCTGTGTTTTTTTTTTTTTTTGGTATTAATAATTACTCATGTTTTTAGAAACTACATTCTTTAAAGAAAACTACACAAGGGCAATGTCAAATCCCACTACGTGACACGTTGCAGTCGTCGCATCATACAAAACAACTAGAATGAAATGAACGTATCAATTGTTTTTATTTATCAAAGATAAGGAACAGAATAATTGTTTTGGGTGACTAAAATTTTAGGGATAAAAGAATACAAACCAATAGGGACCCATAAGAACCATCGATGTCTACTGTCCAACCTGAATGAACTTTGGGCGGCAATTTGATGGGTTTGCAAATCACATATTATTATTTGTAGGGAGAAGGGGCCCAAAAATATATATATTGGGTCTGTGGCCTTGGCCGAGGACGTTGAGGGGTCCGAGGACATATAAACAGTATTGAAGATGTAAGACTCAGAGCCTCATGAGTAAGCTACAAATGAGAGGGTTAGGGAAGGTATGTTGAGGAGGAATATCCCCTCGGATAAACGAAGCAAGGATCAAATTGTGTGTTCTATCATCCAGGGTGACGTTCCAGGAAGTTCTATTGATAAGGACATGCATTATGAATGTACAGGAGGGATGAGAGCTAAGAAATATCTAAGGGAAAACTGCTACCACCACATTGAATGCTTTGTAACTAACTCTCTGGCCACATTAATGAGGAAGTGATATCTGAACAGTGTTTTTCAGCCTTACAGCTACCCCCAAAGATTTCAGGAGGGTGTTGATAAGACAAGAATCAAGACAAGTAATCTACTATCCACGTGGAAGGTAGAGATGAGAATGGAGAAATAGTATAAACCAGGAGGAAGGCCCTAAGAGAAAGGGATCGAAAAATTAAGAAAGAAGTACTATAGCAATTAAAACTATAATTGTAACCAACTTCAAGCAATATATACAAGAATTGATCTCCTCGGACTATGTCGAGTATAATTTTCCTTAGATAAATCCAGTCCATTTTTGCTTTATTGTCTTCTAGATCCATTTGAATTGTTACCCAACTCATTATAACCTAGTTTTTCAACTCAATCTCTACAAATTCATTGTATTGGGCTCATTGAGCCTAGATCCACTTCCTTTTTGGGCTTAGGACTCAAACTGCGTCCTTACATTATTATTATTGGTATAAGTGAAATTTTGGGCGACAATTTGATGGGTTTGCAAATTAATTTAGACCTAATAATATAGAAAACCTGGAAAAATCGTTTTGACAAAGCTTTCTCCAAATTTGATAACGCGTTATTAACAAAATATAACAGAAAACACATTAAATATTCATTTTATAAGGTTTATTTTTCATGTTTTTAAAAATAAGTTTGTAAGGAAAAACTGTAAATTGTAACTCAAAAAAAAAAAATATCGATTTTAAAAAAAAATTATGCTTTAAAAAGTAGGCTTTTCAAATCATAATGCAAAAGAGCACCCTCCATTGCATGTGCAACTTAATTTATGAGTTTTACACGTTAGTTTTACTTAGTATTATTCATTAATTTATGAGTTATACATTTCCTCAAAAAAAAAATTATAAGTTATACAGATTAGTTTTACTTTATAATAGAGGCTGCGAGGGTTTAGTTAGGTTATGTTAGAATTGAATATAGGTCGGGACAGATCCAAGTAGGGCCCAAGGGGCCCCGCTCCCCTGGGTCCAATTTTTTTTTTTTATAATATATATATATCATTTTTGTAGTTGCCTCCCCCTTCTAAAACTTTAGGCCTCATTCTCTTTAAAAAGTCTAGCTAGCTAGTCTCATCTAAATAGCAACTATCCAACCCAAAAACTTAACAAAAATAATAAAAATATTCATAATGGTGATTGTATTTTAGTAAAAAAAATTATTTTATCACCAAAGAACCAAAAAATTATATGTTATTGGAGAAGTTAAACCTAAATTTTTTGCAACTACAGTAAATTGGTATAAATACCAATTGACTATAGCAAGTTGTTAAAAATAAAATACAATATTTTATTAAGATTATATCTCTTCCTTCAATTAAAAAACTCAAATTCTCTCTCTTCTTTTATTATTTTAATGAGTTGTTTATATTATTTTAAATGAAATGATAAAAAATAAAAAAATCGAACATTTAATATTATTGAGTGTATTGTAAAGTGAGATAGTAAAATAGGTAAAATATATTTTTGATGTGTTAAAAGTTACAATTTTTAGCATCACCACTGTGAATGCTCTAACTTCAACAAAAAAAAAAAAAAATCCTAGCCGGCCTAGTATTAAAATCATTATTTTATTTTTGTTTTTGTCTTTGTTGATAAATGATTGCATCTTAATGTATTTAGAAACAACAATTTTAAGTATTTATAATTTTTTAATACTATATGGATGCTTATTTAGAGTTTTTTTTTTTTTTTTTTTCCTTATACTCCAGCTCTAGCTAGCTTAAAATTCTAAGTCCATCCTTGTATAGGTCAAATGGTAAACTTTATGCACAATTCTTAAGGTATTATACCTTAAAATTTTCAATTGAATTCAACAATATAGTTGGATGGTCAATTTTTTTTTTCCTATTAGCCAAATCTTTTTTTCTTCTTTTTCATGCGGGTTGGGCGGATTAATGAGTACGAGTTCAATTTTGTCAGGTCTAATTTTGCTTTTCACATTTTTTTAAAGCTTTGTTTTGTAAGCTGTTTCCACCAATAGATAAGCTACATATCGCAAATTATTGCAAATCTTAAATTCAGAATGCGTTAGAAATTTGACCTTGAAAAGGTGATTACATGGAAATGTCTAAAAAAAAGCATTTTCTTAATACTATATTCAATTTGGCAAGATTTGTCGCCATGAGAGTGCCACATGGTTTACAGCTATTTGTTCTATAAACCACGCATAAAATTCATGCACAACAAGGCTGCTACCATATTCAACATTTAAAGCATATTCATAACTTGATTTACCTTAAAAAAGAGCCGAGTGTGAAATAAGTATCAAACAATCTTAGCCATGTGAAACCATACGATTGGATGCTATATATGTGTACGTATATTCCTCAAATGCTTTTACAAGTTGTGGGCATAATAAATAAGTGTCGATCAGAAAACTCAAAATTTATCAGGGTATATACTCTTGTTCTTTCTGCTCACACCTGCTTAATAAAGTATTGTATGCTGCAGGGACCAAAAATTGACTTACAAGAAAACAAAAACAATAAACCAGTGAGGTATTATCAAGCTAGTGAAAAATAATTGTAGTATTGGACAAAACCCATAATTCACATATTTTAATTGATCAAGAAACGAGAACGTTGTCGTCAGAGATAATATTTTTCATAACTTTTTCTTATAATTATTAACATAATTTGTTATAATTAGTAAAAATTTGCTTTTATGTGAGTTTATTTTTGACAATCAACACTACTTCTATTACGTATCAACGATGATGATAAAAAAAAATTTAAAAAAAAGGTTAGTCATTAAACTTATCATTTATAGCCCCAGCCACTTCTCTCTGGAATCTAAAATATGTTTATGTGGGACACTAAAGAATGGTGTTGTTTATTCCTAACAAGTAGTGTAGTACAAATTATAAATATAGCTTTGATTTGAAGTTCCTTTTGGGAGGGTAAAGATGGTTCTCTCGTGACGTTGGGATAAGCACATGCTTTTAAAATTATATTATATATTGGGACAAGAAGTTATCTTATAATATGATCCATCGTTTTCCCCGTAGCAACTGACAACGGCCCAATACACATTGTATATCTTTGTAGGTAGGACAGCCTTGTTAGAGTGAGAAACAGAGAGAGCTTGGACAGCTGGTAAAATATCATGGCCGTTTGGTATTTTCTCGTCTCACATGCACCGAGTTATTACAAAGAGAAATCCTATGGAGTGGTTCAAGATGCTGAAAAAAGATTTCAAATTTAGAATCTCATTGATATGGTGAGATTTTAGGAACCACTAAGCCATCATCTTGAGAGTTTTTTCTTCAAATTTTTATGCCAATGAATGAGTACTAATTGTGAGGAATATTATATAACTATACATAATATGCATAATTCAAATTGGTTCATTGGAATTTGACTGAATATGTAATGCCATCTGGCCCATCATCAAAGAATTAATGCAATTTGGCAGCCAACATGTTTCATGTGGTATTCAAATGGGAAATGATGATAAGAGGATAAATATCAGCTTAAGATATATCATATGCCAATCTGATTCCAAGAAAGATAGAATAATCAATCAATAGCAATGGTTGTTGTCGTCATCACGGTTATATATATATATCATGCAGAATAAGCAGTTTTGTATGTAATATTCTAACTATCATATTGCAACCCTCATCTAGGAAGTTTATCCCAAACCCAACATTAAATAACAAAGTAAACACATATGCCATTGCTGAAAAACCGGAAAATCACATCTTATTATGGTATTATCTCTCTTTCACATGGTTTTTGAAAGTTTGAGATATTACATATCAGTAAGAATGGAAATCATCTAGCACATTTGTTAGCAAAACACGCTCAAGGTATTGAGCATTATGTTACTTGGATTAAAGAGAGCTCTTATTCCTTAGAATATGCTCTTTCAAATGATGTAATTTCTTTTAGTTCAATTTAATGAAGTTCAAGTTTCTTACTTAAAAAAAAAAAAAAAAAAAAAGCAAAACACATTTGATATATTTTCACTCACAAGGGAACTCTTTGATTAACAATGAGTAAAAGTTGTATTATATATCTAAAAAATGAGATTTTAAATTGTTACACATAAGCAAATAAGTTTTAAAAAAAATTCAAGAAATTAATTAAAAAGTTGAACCAAACACACAAGCATCTGCATGAGCATATTCTTGGTAGGCTTAGTACTAGAAGATATTATCATTGTCTATTGATATCAAAGTAGCGAAACATGAAGTAAGAAACAAAGGAGAAATTGGTCAAGGTCCAATAAACGATTTCCCAAAAAAAAAAAAAATATGTTAGGTGAATTATTTGTTATTACATAGTGTACGTAGTATTGGATAGTGATGCTTCTTGCTTGATTATCAAAAAAAAAAAAAGTGATGCATCACATCTTGCTTTGTTTAGTCAATTGTAGTATAGTATTATTTATTTATTTTGAAATTGAAAAAAAAAAAAAGAATCGAAGTTATCACTCTCTCCAGATCGAAGTTGGTCAGCATCTTATCCCATCATGTTGGGTTGCCTAAACTCGAGGAACAACTCATGTGGATGAACCAGCCATCAAATGGCGGATGGGTTCATAACTCACGATTGTAAATGCTGCTACTAGTAATTGTAACAAGAGCTAATAAATACAGTACATCTTTAATGTTTGTCCACAATGAAATGTTGTGACTTGTTTATTTCTCTTTATAATATATATTTATGCTCATAGTCATGGATGAGATCCAAGTCACACTGCCACACAAGGACAAAAGCTATGAAAACACATTCCCGAATCCCAATCATAAAATGAAAAGCGGAGAATCGGAAACGATTTCAAAAAAACAGTGATGGACAATAATTGAGACTTGCAGGTCTAGTCCTAGTCCTAGTCCGTAAAATAATTATTTGAGTCAGCCAGAGATGCTCCTAATCTGATAAGACCATATATAGTTATTTTCCAATTTTGCCTTGGAAAGATCTCAAGAAAATTTTATTTCTACATCTCAATCTGAAGCTATTTTTATATATTATCATTGGAGCAGATTACTGCTTAAACATGTTCCATATGAAAGGGATAAGATTTGAATATATATATACACACACACACGGTTTGCTGCACAAAGAAATAGAATTGGAGATTATCAACAAAAACAAAAAATGAAATAGTGAGAATTGGAAGTGAGGTCATGGTTGGTGGCTGTAGGCCAGACCAAGTTGTTTTGTGATGCATGATTAAAACATGGATTATCATCTTGATAAAATTTTGAGAAGATCTTGTTTAGTCTATATGCCCGAGACCATTCAATGTATTCGGCGTATCACATATTTATCCATTTAATGTGTTTGGCGTATTACATATTTATCTTGCATAAAGTTTAGATCTCACTAAATTAGGAAACTTGCATCTATGTGAAAGAGAAATGTAGTAGAGTAATGCGAGTAATTCTTAAGTATTCCTGGAGAACAAAGAATGGTGTTCTCTCTTCTCATATTTATAGTGGAGTTCATTCATTAAATTTATGGTAGGGTATACTATGAATGTCAAAGGAGTGAGTACTATTTCTCCCTGCTCTGGGAGTACCTAAGAATTTTTCATGTAACATATACCGCATGGATGAAATGGTTTCTTAATCTATATGTCAATAATATAGAGGACTCCTTATCAATTATAGTAAAAAGGGTATTTACATAATTGAGATCTATTATGTGAAAGACTAGGAAATAGCTAATTTGGGGAACTTTAATTTGTGCAATATATATAAAATTTTGATAAAAAAATATATATTTATATTATTACATAATGCACATTTAATTAGTAAATAAATAAATCAAAATATTACTGTTATATATAAATAACTTACGTAATTTAATCATAATTTGTTTAGTAATTTTTTTTTCCAAAGACAATTTGTGAGTTCTAATTAATTAAACAAATAAAAATTATTTTCTAGAGTACATTCTATAAGAATTCAATGGCAACACTCATATTCACACCATATAATAAAATATTACCACATCAAACTATTCTAAGTATAAGAATAGAGACTATTATACACAAATTTTCTTAATAGTTGTTGAGGGTCATTTCTTCGAAGTAGACAAGGGTAGCCCAACCCAGCAACGCGGGCAGCAGACCAAGTAAAAATAAAAACCATTGGGCCCAAGCGGCAGGAACAATGGATCACAGGCCCATCAATACAAATGGATGGGTCTTGAGGAAGTAAGTGGACCTAAAAAGGCCCGGAAAGAGAGAAAATGGCACCCATGGGCAAGTATGTGTTGTAAAAATGAGAGAATGGGCTGCGGCAGGCCCAAAGTAAAGTAAGCAAAGTAAGTAGGGGATAATGGCAAACCCATGTACCCCAAAGATGAGAATGAGGAAATTGGGCCGGGGAAGCCCAATTGAGTTAGTAAAAGCCCATGGGATGCGGAGTAATGAACGGACCAAGGATGTCCAAAGAAACGGGCCGGAGAGGCCCAAGGGAAAAAAGGGCATGAAAGCCCATATGCAAGGACACCAGTGGCCACCATTGATTGGGCCACTGGGGGAAAGAATTGGAATGGCAGGCCTAAGAAAAGGCCCAGTAGGAAGAAATCACCGCGGCAGGAAAAGCCACGCGGAAAGAAAGCAAAGGCATTTAAACGGATTGGGCTGAAAAGAAAACAAAGCCCAAACACTGGGTAAAAGCCCAGATCCTGAGGGAGCGGGAAATCAGAATAGCAACCTGTGAAAAGCCAGAAACGGGCGGCAGGCAAGAAAAGTCTTCACTCCACGGCAAATGCATGAACAGCAGGCAGGATTCAGACGCAAACACGCGCAAGGCCCAGGCACCACCAGCCTGTACCCAGCCAATACAGGATATGGTGAGGTCATGGGTCAGAGGTAAGAGGGCACGGTTTGGAGGTGGGGAGAGGGGAAGGCTTATTTTAAGGTTCCTGCCCAGACTCTTTCGGGGATACGTCCTGCTGGGATGACATACCACCCGAAAGAGGCAATGCTGAGTTGGAACCAATAGGTGCATGCCACGAGGGATAGAGAGAGAGGAAGCGTCACCGCGGCAGGAATGCCGCGGCAGACTAACGGACAAAAAATGTCTGTACCCGTAGACAGGGGAACCACAGACGGAACAGTAATGTCGGCAAGTACTCTCAGACCAGACAAAAACGGTTGGAGGGCAGAATAGTAAAATCCGTCCACGGCAAGCACTATAAAATGGGAGCCTCTGCCGTGAACAGAGGAGGACAAGGAGTGTGAAAGGCAACACAGAAAAACAATACTCTGTAATATACTTAGCAAAACAGGGGAGGCATAAACCAAAAAACACTAAGGGTGGGAAATCACTAAGAAAAAGGAAAAAGAAAGAAAACCAAGGAAGGAAAGATAGAAACAAAAAGAGTGAGAGCTAGTGGCATGCACCGATAGGTTTCTTCCCTTCTCTCCCTCTCGGATCCTTGCCCTCTTCCATATTCATTGTGGGTATTGATCACTTGGGTCCACTTCCCTCAAACCCATTAACTTCACGGCAGGATTTCCCTTTCCTCGGAAGTTAGTTGCGTTGAGAAGAGGTGTTCTTCCTATTTGGTTTTGCCCCGCGGACGAAACCAAATTATTTCCATGTCCTTTGATTAATTTTTTTTATAGCCATTCTCATCACTGTTTGTGTTAAATGTCATTATGGTTGTGAATTATTTTATCATTTTCCATTAAGAGAGTTATCTGGTCATTCCAGAGTGTATGTTTATGTTCATCAATAATATCTGCCTGCCGTAAGCACTTTTCTGAAACAGCTATGCCTGCCGTAAGCACTTTTCTGAAACAGCTATGCCTGCCGTAAGCACTTTTTTTCTCTAAAGGGCTCTGCTTGCCGTAAGCTCATCTCCGAGTCAACTCAGCCCGCGGTAAAAGCGCCCCCCTGGCAGACGAGGCACGGTTCGTGCACAAGCCCGGCCAAGTTGAATTCCATTTGGCCCGGTCTCGACTCCCGCAACCCAGAACATTTGGGCCTACGATCACAAGAGGGCAGCCCAGCCCAACATAGCAGAAAAGGCCCCCACAATAGTTACTATTTGTATGAACATAATTATTATTTGTTTTTTATATGTTAAAAGGTTGTCTTTATTTTTATGATTGATAATGCCACAGAGATATTATAAATTTTCATTGGAAAGTGATTGTAGATTGGGATGATATATTAGGTTTAGGTTTGTGCGGTAAGGATATATATGACAACTGGAAATCAATGGTATTTAATTAACTATTTATTTGGATAATGGAACAGAAGGTCTAGAAGAATTAAACATTATTATTGATGATAATCTTTCACCTAATTCGGTTTTTAGACAAATGAAAAGAAATCAAGTATCAATTACTTCTATTATTCAGATCTATACAGTTGAACTCTTGGAGTTTGTTCCTCTAGATATTAATTATGTTGTTTTAGCCGATTTATCAGTTTCTTAATAATATTTCCGATGTGTTTTTCCTATAAAAATAAAAAATAAAAAAAATTACTTGATTCAGTGGTTAAAATGGCTTTGTCATACGAGTGACTCAGTTGTACTATAGCACACAAAAGCTATATGCAGTACATGTATAAATGACAAGGTAACTACTAGTTGTGATACATTAGCTCTTAATGAAGGTGAAAAACTTAAAAGTTTGTGCTTGGTTAATGGATAATGAAAAACAAATTTTCATGTTAGAGAAAGTTTTGACCAAGAGAAAGAAGCAAATGATGTTGATTTTTTTTTTTGTTTATAACTTTATACAGCTATTACAACAAGTGGGGAGGAGGGATTTAAACCTTAATTCTCCTCCTAAGAGAAACCTGGTAATACAACAATTTGATGTTGCTTTGACGCTATTTCTTCGATTTTAGTATTCGTTTTACATTTTATGTATTGAATGTTTTTTTAGACTTATATGATAACACGTTGTTAACATTGTTAAGAAATACTTAATATATATATATATATATATATATTATTATTATTATTATTTAGACTTTATGTAATATGAATTGCAAGTATATATTTAAATTTTAGATGGCCTCATGAAATTTTGTCATATAAGCTTGATATATCATATTTATATCCTCCATTAGAGTCTTAACATATCATATTTTCCTTTTATAATAGAAGAAATAGTTTGCTAAAAAATACAAATACACAATCATAATAAGTATCTATTCATAACTATCATAATTATACTAATAGCCTTGTAACTCAACTGATTGACACATTCTAATATTTTTAATGGAGACATTTAGAGTTTAAATCTTGCAACTCCCAACTATCAAATTATAAATTAAAAAAACGATAATTATCAACTTGTGTATTTAGAAAAAATAAAATAAATTAAGGATAGAATATCATATATTTTGTTGGTAGGAAAGTAATTTGTTAAAATGTCTCAAGTGTTACACAAGTTATCTGTTAGTATGATAAAACTGAAAACATTTAAATTTTGCTTGATCTTATAATATTTTGCCACGTAAGTTTTTTTTTTTACTTCACAATTTTACATGTTATTATTCTAATTTATTAATTGAGCTTAGATTCTATATTATATTTAAACCCTCTAACTCTATTAATCTATCAAAATAGTCCCACTATTTGAAATTTGGCACAATTAAAAAAAGTGACTATTAATAAATACCAAAACCATTAAATTTTAAATTTAGACAAAAAAAGACTACTCATAACTATCAGATTTCATATTTAGAAAAAAAATTTATTTTACAAACTTTTTCAAGCATTGCATAGATTACTAAGTAATTACAATAAAGGTCCGGTTAACGGGTGTCTTACCATTTTAGAATAGTTTGAATATCACATTTATGGAAAATATAAAAAAACTGTCAAAATAACCAGTTACATCTTTCTTTTTTCATAAAAAGTTTTCTAAAAATATTTGCTAAACCAATAGCGCACCTTAGAACATTCATTAACTTTTACCTTAGAATAAATTAGTTATATTGTCATTTATGCATGTTTGGTATCTTATTGTACTGCAGAAAATTTTATTTTATTTATTTGTATGTTTGCTTTGTTGTTCCAACCTTAAGCGAAGATGAGATTCAAATAAAATAAATTTGTAATGATGAAAAACAAAAGAACATATTTGTTGCTTCAATATTCTAATTGGTTTTTATATAGTGAAATGTGTGTGTGTGTGTGTCTCTCTCTCTCTCTCTCACGCACGCGCATGCGAGAGGTTATATACACATACAACAAACGTATTGTAAGAAGAATGAAAAAAATGGGAGTAAGAGTGAGTTCAAATCCCCCTTCATCTATTATTGTAATTATCAAATTATCAATAAAAAAGATGAAGAAATAGACATCATATTTTCTTGTTGTTTAATATATTCAATTTTATCTCTGTTTGTTTCGACATTAACATTATTTTCTAGATAACAAATCATTTTCTAAAAAGTATTTTCTAGAAAATTTTCATTTTCCTATGTTTGGAAGCAACCTTAAAATGAGTTGAAAAATTATCTCTAAAACTTTCCTTATGTAGCTTGGCGTGAGATAGAGTTATTTTCTAGAAAATTTTAGTTGAAAACAACTCTATCTCATGCTAAATTAAATAAGGAAAGTCAGAATATAATTTTCTTTTAACTCATTTTGTTTTTATACTACCAAATACAAGAAATTGAAAAAAGAAAAAAGAAAAAAAAAAGGTTTAGGCAGCGTTTGTAAAATGTCACAAAAAACCAAAAAAAAAAAAGTTCTTATAAACACAAATGGTCTATTGTAGCATTTTTTATTGCGACGGTAAAAAATGTCGCTATAACACCTTTGCAATAGGTCTATTGTGACGTTTTTAAATACGTTTCCATATATATAACTCTTTACCAACATTCAAAAACATTTATAGTCCATTTGGATTAAGGGGGAGGGAGGGAGAGGAGAGTAGAGTAGAGTAGAGTAGATTTAGCACAAAATTAGCTTATTTTTAGCCAACACTACTCTACTCCCCTTCACTCCCCCTGCTTCCTTCCCCCCTCCATCCAAACAGGGCATTAGTGACATTTATGATTTGCTATTAACTCATTTGGTTATTAATTTTTTTAGGCAATTGTAGATAGGATAGAATTTAAATTTGAGTAATGCTAGAGATACAAACTTTTTCACAAATTTCTGATGTGATGAGTGATTATTGGTAAATTAAAAAATGATGTTAATGGTGGGCTTAGATGAAAACCAATAAGAAGTAAACCACATCACCAGTCTGTATAAATGTTGTAAAATAGTTTGTGATTATAGCATTACTCTTTAAATTTATGATGTTAATTAAACTATTAGAAAATGATGAGTATTTATCAAAACACATAAATTATTCGTTAATGTAATGGCAGCAAGCCAACAACTTGTTTCACTTGGATTGGAAATTTCCCGAGCAGGAACCAAAAAAAAAAAAAAGGCCGAAAATATCAATTTTGGACATATTATATATGTTGTATTGGGTTCAAAATTTCAAATTCATACCATTACACAAATGGCAATAAGATGAACTAGTCGCTAACTCGTGCGATGCACGAAAAAGTTATTGACTCTGGAAAAAAAATTCCAACAATGAGTAAATAGACATTTTGCTAGTTTTTTTTTTTTTTTTTAAATGAAGAAATATCTAACTTCTATACTTTTCCATAGTCTAGAAGTGTTATCTAACATTGAACGTTATTGAGTTGCAAGTGCATAGTTACTGAAATCTACAAAGCAATTTACAATTCTTAAACTAATAAAGCAAAACTCCCAATAGTTATATATACATACACACTCAAAAATAATATAAACTGCAAATATATAAACAAAGACCATGATATGAGGAAGACATACCAAGTTTCAAATTTGAGTAGCAATATGACTTTCTCATAGTAATAACAATATAGACAATTCAAAACATGGAACAATATCAAAATTATAATATTTAATTCTATTATCTTTTATGTTGAATCCAAACAAATAATTAATCAACAAAAAAATCCATAGCTTTTAATAAGAAAACAAAAAATCACATGAATCTAAATAAAAAGTGTAAAGCCACAGTTTGAGTCCTAAGCCTAAAAAGAAAAATGATTTAGGCCCAAAGAGCCCAATACAATGAATTTGTAGAGAGTGGGTTGGAAAACTAGGCTCTAACGAGTTGGGTAGCGAGTATAGTGGATCCAGATGGCAAGAAAGCAAGGATAGACTAGTTTTATCTAAAGAAAAACCGTCCTCAACACAATCCGAGGAGATTAGTTCTTGTATATATTTCTAGAATTTGATTACAAGTACAGTTCTTAGTGCTACGGTATTCTTTTCTCAAATTTCTGATCCCCTTCTCTTAGGGCTACCCTTCTATTTCATACTGTATTTTTCCTTTCATCTTTACCCTCCACGTGTAGATTAGATTGTTGGTGTTGATCCTTGTCACATTAGCACCTTCCTGAAGTCTTTGGGGAGTAGTTATAAGGCTGAAAACTACTGTTCAGGTATCACTTCCTTATTAATGCGGCCAGAGAGTTAGTTGCAGAGCATTCAATGCGGTGGTAGTAGCTTTCCCTTAGATATTTCCTAGCTCCCATTTGTCCTGTATGTTCACAATACATATCCTTATTAATAGAACTTCTTGGAATGTCACTCTAGATGACAGAACACACTTTCTGATCTTTGCTTTGTTTAGTTGAGGAGATACTCCTCCTTGACCTACCTTCCCCAGCCCTCTCATTCGTAACTTGCTCATGAAATTCTGAGTCTTACATCTTCATTACTGTTTATTTGTCCTTAAACCACCAAGCGTCCTCAGACAAGGCCCAAGGCCCAACATATATTCTTGGGCCCTTTATCTCTACAATAGCCCCTCAAAACTCCGGTTTTTTCCCTCTTGTTTGAGGAGAAAAAAATGGGGTTTTGACATTGGATAATTAATTCCATTTGTTTCTTTGATTTCAACACATGAGAATGTTGCTTTGCATGTCCCGTAACTGTTCTTGACGCTTCGAAACCCGCGATGTCTCATTAAATGCTCCAAGCGGCGTTTTGTTCCCTGCATCTTACGGTGAGACGTAGATCCTACGGCTGGCATTTCTCCTTGAATTTTGAGCGGGATAACTCCCACTTAATTCTGCCTCCTATATAAGGCGCCTGGTGGGTTTACTTTTTTACTTCACAAATCTGCAAACTCTTAAGACTTTTCAAACTCTCAAGCTTTCAAGACTTCCAAAATCTCCCAACTCTCAAGAAGCTCCTGAAGTGTCACATGTTTTTATTTTTGTAAGTCTTTACATTCTTAAGTTCTTTTCTTCTCGGCCAACCTTCTTAGCCTTCTAACCTTCAATTCCTTTTCAAAAACATTTCCCTTACTTCCCTTTAGCTTGCTTAAATGGGTAGATTTAAGCACCTTGTAGACTCTTTTGCCGGTATGGAGGACTTTAGGGCTAATTACCATATTCCTCAGGGAGTTTCCCTGCGGTATTGTGCTCTAGACTAGGTGCTTACACATAGGAATGAAGGTGAGGTTGTCATTCCTATGATCGCCTTCATAGAAGGAGGAATGACGCTTCCCATGGGTAGGGTAACTAGAGATTACTTGATTGCCCATAGGCTATGTCCTCACTAATGCGCGCCCAACCTATTTAGGGTCTTAGGTAGCATTGATGCTCTCAACGAGCAAATGGGTTTGAGACTCACCTGGCATGACATCACTATATGTACGAATGCCATTCGCTTTCTAACTGGGGGTATTACCTCAAGTTTAGGTCCTCAATTGTTAGGCTGGTATCGTGTCTTCCCAAGTCCAACAAGGGCATGAAAGATGACTACCTAATTGCCTTTGGGGAATGGCATGACGGTCTTCACTGCCCAACACGGGAGGGAGAGCCAGGTGGGGTGCCCTAGGGTTAAGTCCTTTGACACGGGATTTAGTTCTTTAGTTTTGCTATTCTTGCCTTTAGCAATTAATTTCTTTTTAATGATAGGTTTTATCGATCTGGCCATGATTTTGCTCCTCGGTTGTTTTTGCAAATAAAAGGCACGTAGCGCCCAGCCTTAATTTGGTCAATGTCGCTGACCTCAACAGAGTCCTAAGGTCCGAGGTGTTTGTGAGTAAGGACAGACAGCTAAGATCGATCCAACTCATCTTAGACTTCGAGCCATTATCGGACAATTTCCAAGACGTGGGACATGCAATCAGGGCAAGCAACCTTGGGCTACATAGAATAGAAATTTCCGTACCTGGGTTCCTTGCCCAAGAAGACGTAGTGCCAATTGAGCTGCCTTCCCACCGTTCCCCTCGTGAGGTCGCAGCTCCAAAGGAAGAGACGGCCTTTTCAAGCCTGTCACTCGAGGCCGAGATAGAAAATTTTTGCCTTGAAGAAGACAGGGAGGAACAGTAAGGACCCATAATCCAGCTTCGAACTTAAAGGACAAGTTAGATAGATCCTCTGCCGCTCGCTCCCCCAAGCTCATAGTTGCTCGGGTAGACGATAGTTCTGAAGAGGAAGAGGAGATGGCCCTGAATCCAAGAAAATGCCTGAAGGATCTCCTCACGACAAGGAACAAGGGGTCGGCATCTAAGGATGCCCCAAAATCTCAACCTCTCCCTGCCCTTCCTCCTCCTGCAGTCGGCCTACTCCCCATCCCCAACTTGAAGAAGAAAAGAAAGGAGAAGGAGATCGCCGAGGAGGGGGAGGTGGTCCCCCACAAGGAGCCCAAACAGTAGAAAACAGCTAAAGATAGAGGGCGAGCCTCCTCTGTGGAGAGTTAGGAGGCCGAGCACTCGGCCGATGTGCGTCATCCAACTTAGAATCCTCAGTTGGAGTTCGATGGCGCAACATTACCTTGGAATGCCTCTATAAGGGAGTTCTAGAGAGGCTACTCCTACCATGTGGCTGAGGCTCTGGAGCGTCCTCTTCTACTGCCCAAGGACATGGATGTTTTGAAGTATATAAGGCAACCATAACTATTCCTGTCCTTGAAGAGGGAACTAGCCCTAGTGAGCTCCTTAGCATACTTTACCAAGAGTGGTTTCCCTTCTTTTCTCCCTTTTTCTTTTTTAATGTACTCCTTTGTTGCTCATGTACAGGCTATCTAGGAGGTTTTTGTGGCCGAGGAATGGGTCAAGGATGCCTGAAATGAAGCTAGGGTTGAGGCCAACCACCGAGACCGATAAGGCCTTGGGTGCTACCAAGCAGAAGAGTCAGGAGCTTACCACTAAGCTAATAGCCAAGGAGAGGGCGCGAAGGAGTGCTAAGGTTGGCCTGCAGAATGCCCAGGACTAGGCTGAGGGCCAACGCAAAAAACTCTATCACATTGAGATAGAGCTTGCCACAGCGAAGTAGGAGGTCCTGGAGCTGAAGGCAGAACTGGAGAAAGCCAAAGCCGCTGCTCGAACGATCAAAGAAGCCGCAGAGGCCTCGAAGCAAGCATCCTACGAACTTGGGGTGCAAGAAACTGAGGTCCGACTGGTGGAGGAATTGGCCGAGGTCTGCAGGGATTACTGTAAGGAAGTGTGGGTGGAGGCCCTCAACCTTGTAGGAGTCCCTGCCGACTCGGAGTGGAGGCAGCTCGGGAATGTCTACTACCCTTCGGACATTCGTGAAGTCCCGGCTGAACTCCCACCTCCCACTGCCCTTGCACCAGTCTCTCCTGAGTAGCCCCTTATCACCCATGCCTCTCTTCCCCCTTCCGAAGTTTCAAAAGGGCCCAGTCAAATTGGTGACCAAGGCTAGGTTATCTAAAGAAAAACCGTCCTCAACATAATCCGAGGAGATCAGTTTTTGCATATATTTCTAGAATTTGATTACAAGTACAGTTCTTAGTGCTACGATATTCTTTTCTCAAATTTTCAATTCCCTTCTCTCAGGGCCACCCTTCTATTTTATACTATCTTTTTCCTTTCATCTCTACCCTTCACGTGTAGATTAGATTGTTGGTATTGATCCTTGTCACATCAGCACCTTCCTGAAGTCTTTGGGGAGTAGCTGTAAGGCTGAAAACTACTGTTCAAGTATCACTTCCTTATTAATGCGGCCAGAGAGTTAACTGTAGAGCATTCAATACGGTGGTAGCAGCTTTCCCTTAGATATTTTTCAGCTCCCATTTGTCCAGTACGTTCATAATATATATCCTTATCAATAGAACTTCCTAGAATGTCACTCTGGATGACAAAACACACTTTCTGATATATGCTTTGTTTAGCTGAGGAGATACTCCTCCTCGGCCTACCTTCCCCAGCCCTCTCATTCGTAGCTTGCTCATGAAATTCTAAGTCTTACATTTTCATTACTGTTTATTTGTCCTCAGACCACCAAGCATCCTCAAATAAGGCCCAAGGCCCAATATATATTCTTGGACCCCTTATCCTTACAAAAAGCATTTAAGTTGAAGAATTAAGATCAACCTACTGAGACGCAAATACCAAAAACTCCAAAACTTAAAACTTCAAATTTATAGAATCCTCAAATTCTACTTCAAAACCAAACCAAATTCAACAAATTTATATATAACATACCAAATAAAAAAATTTCGTTCACTATGCTAGAAGACATAGGTTGTAGCTTTGATTTTCTCAAAAAAAATGGAGATGTTTTATCTGCCATGTACAATATAAAAAAATAAATATAAATATGAAAAACTGTAAAGCTTAAAAAATTTGTGGTGAAGTTTTATAGATTTAATAAAAAGCAAATGTCTTTGGTTTTAATTATACTGCAAATGATATTTTGAAAAAAAAAAAAAAAAGTTCCATACTTTTGCCTCTTGAGCATCTTAATTACTTGGGATAGATTTATATTAATCACCTCTTGAAGAATTTGGATTGTGCTTATCCCTTAATAATCAAGTTTTGTAGCTTGATATTCTGATAAAATAATATTAATTTAATAATATTAAAAATTTGAAAATTTAGATGATAAATATTATCTAAATTAAATTTTTGTATGTTAAATATTATCCCCCAATTTAAGAAATATATCCTAACAAATAAAAAAAAAATAATGCTAATTAGATGATAAATATTATCTAAATTAAATTTTTGTATGTTAAATATTATCCCTTAATTTAAGAAATATATCCTAAAAAATAAAAAAATAATGTTAATATAATTTTATTCAATGATAAGAATGAATTAGAGTCTTGGTAGTATAATATTCATTTTTAGTTATTTAAAAATCTAAAAATTTAATAAAATTTCTGCAATTTGGTGAATCGTAATTAATGAACCATACGAATAAAGCCACATTAATTTATAATATGATATGATATAGATTATTAGATTACAAAACAACATAAATCTAGAAATTTTTTTTTCTGTAATTAATCTAAAATTGTCGCATCTAATTCTAAAAAATAATATAATAATAATAAACCCAAAAATGAAAGACCTTTTGTTACATAACTTCTACAGACTCATAGAAATAGCTCTCTTTTCATCTCATAAGAAAGCAAAAAATACACATGAAGCAAAAAGGCGGGGAAAAAACCCAGAGAATAAAACCCACATAACCATTCTAAAATCATAGTTTCCTTGACATGACAACCCTCTACAAATCGAATCTCACTACATCAAAACGACCGTTGTCTTTTTCTAATAAATAAATTTTTTAAAATAGGTCATATTAGAAACTTTACCGTAGACAGTGTTGCTGGGATTCACAAAATTATATATATTATATATATTAAAAAGGCAACAAATACACAAAATCTATTCAATTTTATGAAAGAAAATTTGATGAAAGAAAAAAAAAATTACCTGCAAGGTTGTAGGTAGGGCAGAGAGGAGAAAGGAAGAATATAGCAAATAATAATTGTGTGTATATATAGGGATTATTTTAGATTGTGAAGAAGATGATATGAACAAAAAGAAGTAGTTCAGGTGAAACTCAAATACTTTTTTTTTTTTACTTTATTATTAGGAAAAAGATGACATAAGATGAAAATTTATCCATCAAAAAAAAAAAAAACGTAGGAAAAAAAATGCAAGTTCTATCTTTTTTTCCTTTTACGTTTTTTAGAGAAACGTAGGAAAAAAAATTCAAATTTGATCTCTTTTTTCTTTTACGTTTTTTTATCTCTTTATTTAAATTCTATCCTTAAGTAATTTTATTCTATTGATTTTAGGTTTTGTTGATAACATTTTAGAGAAACACAACAGTTATAGTTGTAAATCAAATACTACTTTTTTTTATTACTTGATTTGTTATATTTATCCAAAAAATATGTATATATCTATTTTTAAAATCTAAAAATTTATTAAAATTTCTGCAATTTGGTGAAGCCACTTGTCGCAACCACGGCGTCTAAGCCTAACTTTTATTATATATAATATGATTTTTGCAATTTGGTGAAGCCACTTAGCGCAACCACGGCGTCTAAGCCCAACTTTTATTATATATAATATGATATGATATGATATATATATATATATAGATTACCAACGTTTGAGTTTAAGTTTAAATTGGATTTGTTAGAGAGATAGAGTTTCACTCCTTGCTAAGTTTGGATTAAACACAAAAAAAAAATTTGTTTAAAAAAAATGATAATAATGAGTTTGAATTTAAGTTGGACTTGTTAGAGAGATAGAGTTTCACTCCATGTTAAATTTGGACTAAACAAAAATAATTTTATTTAAATATTGTGCTGAAGAGGAAAATTGTGAGAGATTAAGAGATTTCGGTTTTATATATATATATATATATAGATTAGTGATTATTCTTGCCAATTAAAAACAACTACTTGCACTTCAGCAAAAAATAAATAAAAATAACCAATTGCACATGAAATGATGATACTTCTTCAAATGCTAGACACCCCACTCGCTCGTATTGTTTCTTTGTTGCCCATTTAATTTAAAAGTCAAAGCAACTTTCTCTTAAAGAATTTCTTACTGCAACACTTTCACTTATGTAAGAATGCAAAGTTTTATTTATCATTATTTGAACATGGCAGGTTACTATAATCTATATATATATAAAAGTAAAGTTAAGAGAAAATCTAATTAGATTTTAAATTGGAATTCAATTAGAGTCTAATTGTTTACCATGTATCCCATCTAATCTAAGTTTTAAAATTTTTGTGTTAAGTTAGTTAATTCAGTGTAAAAATTGGAATTCAATTAGAGTTTAATTTTGCGCCACGTATCTCATTTAATATAAGTTTTTTAATTTTTATGCCAAGTGAGTTAATTTAATGTAGAAAACGAGAAGTTCAATATAAATAAATCATAAAAAACCTAGTCATATATATATATATACACACACTATGACTATATACGGTCTATTACTAACTAGGTAATACAAATAAATAAATATATATATATATATATATATATAAATAAAACCAATGCTTAGAGAAAATTTAATTAGATTCGAAATTGAATTTTGCTTTTGTTAGCTTTCCATACAAATTAAATTGTTTAGATTTTTGCTGTTATTTTTTCTTTGAACTAAGGAGCATATTTTTTATATTATTTCTATTTAGATATTTTGTATGCTAGGATCTTGAACGTAACTAATTGTAATTGAGTTGAATGATCTCATGCACCTATCCTCATTCAATTTAGGAGATACTATTGGACCAATTTATTCTTTTTATTTTATGATGTATTTAGTAGAATTTCACGAACAGTAATTGTGAATTGATATTGTATATGTAGTATCCAATAGTGATTTTCAAAATTATATAAATAATAACAGTGTAATGAGAAACTTGGTGTAACCCATATCATGAAAATTGCAAGAAAAAACTATTTTAGTACCTCCAAATGTTCTGGTTAAACTAATATCCTATATATTTTATGACTCAAGCTAACATCAATAGTACCACTACAATTCATCATTCTTGTGCGTAAGCATGCGTTACATACTAGTTATTATAAATCTACAGTTATGAAAATCAAATCATAGATCTATTTTTTTTTTTTTTGATACAAGATAGAATTCTACTCTAGCCTAATCTAAGTGTATATGTGTGTGAAGCTCCCTCCTGGAGACTTGAATCTCGGCCCTTGCCCCCCACACTCCACAAACACTTATACTTATGGAGTGACCATCGTATTAAAGGTGTGCGGTGGTAAATCATAGATCTATTTAAAAGAGAAGAAAACTATTTATAAGATATAGGATTATTAATAAACATGATAAATGATAATAGTATAATACTGTAATTATTATAATAATAAATGAATAATGGCCATTAACTGTATTCCTATTTTTGCAATATCCCATTAATACTTAAAACAAACATTAATTCATGTAATATGCAGATTTCAAACTCTCAATGACATATAGAATAATTTTAGTCTTTCAAACACTTTGTGGTATAATTACAAGTATTTTTTTCTTCTTCTTTTACAAACGAGGGGTATCTACTATCTAGACATTTTTGAGTATATGGTTATTCTTTCAAGTATATGCTATCATCTTGTTCCCTTTTCCCCCACACACACCAAGTTATTATGGAGAAAAATCCCTTGGGGGAATAATAGCACCGCTATTTAAATTTTACATTGCAACTTTAAGCAGTTTTCTGAAATTGATCATATTAATTTCATTTGGAAACAAGTGTTTTTACTATTTGTTTCACATTTTCCCAACACAACAACAATAATAATGTCAAGGGTGGATCAAATTTGACCATACAAATCTTATAATTTTTTTAGAAGATACAAATCTTATAAACCAATGTGTCATTAATTACCCAAAAAAAAAAATTTCAAACATTTATTTACTATATTATTGAATTGGTATCAATTATATTATTGACAAAAAGTGTAGTTTTTTTAATAGTAGTAAAATTATATGTATGTGCGTGTGTGTATATATATGGGTTGAGTTCAAGTTATACCGGGTGTAACTCTAAATAATATTACACCACCCAATAACTTGTTATATAATTCATATTTTGAAAATCTCACTGTTGAATTATATGTTCTATATGTTTTTAACATTAATGTCAATTTTCATGTCAATTGGATGTTATTTATCATTCGATCTATAAACTCATATTTTTGCATTATTTTAAACTACAAAAACTTGAATTTAAATAATTGATCGATAACATAAATATTAAGCTTTGATCACTTTGAAATTTTGCAAGTATGAAGAATATATGAAGATAATGTAATCTAACGGTGGATTTGTCAAAATTCGCATCCAATTAAAAAATATTGAGTGGTGTAACATTGCTTAAAGTTATACCAGCTGTAACTTGAACATATCCCTATATATATATATATATATATATACACACACGAGCGCGCGAGAGAAAATTCAATCAAATTTCAAATTGGATTTCAATTGAACACTAATTTTATAGTGAGTCAATTCATTCAATTTCTTAATTTCGGTGAAGATATTTATTACTCATTGCAAAAATCGAGAAATTGGTTATTTTTATATTAAATATAACACCACATTCAATAAGATTTTTTTTTCTTTTTCTTTCTTAAATATAAGAATTTATTGCAAATTGAAATTTAAGTTTTAAAATTTTCATTTATTTTAAGACAATTAGACCACTCTTTTTTTAAGGGGCCCTTAAATGGTAACTAATCAACATAACATTAAAATTCTTAAATACATCCATATATATGCATAAGATTACAAATTAGTTTATAATAACTTTAACATTTTTCAAACAACAAATAAACTACCGAACTTCAATAATTAGAGTTTTTGTGCTCGTCCATTTTCTGCTACAGCTGTGGAATGTTTGGCAACTATACATGCTCTTAGATTTGCTAGTGAATGTGGTTTCTCCTCTATCATCCTTGAGGGTGATTCTAATGGGGTATGTAAAGCTCTTTATAGCAAGGAAGAGTCGTTTACTTCTTTTGGTCACTTGGTTGCTGAAACGAAATCTCTTATAAAGGCCTTATGTGTTGCTATTTTTTCCTATAAAACTAACTCTTTAATTCATAACTTGGCTAAACATGATAGTGGTTTTAACTGTGTAAACAAATGTTTCTCCACATCTCAATTTTGTAACTTTTCTTAATAATATTTGCAGTATTTTGTTTAGATAATAATAATTTTTTTTTTGAGAAAAAGATAATAATAATTCTTTATAAAAAATTACCCTAGAAAATAGCCATATACTTTGGCAAGTAAGTGGAGGCCGGCCGTATTTATTTGAAAAATACTACATCTATAATATTTTCATAACAAATTTTAGTTGACAGGTTATTACAGGTTTTTTATTTGAATTCACGAATAAAATTATTTTCTTATCCACTAATAATAGCTTGTGAATTCAAATTAAAAATTTATAATAATATGTCAATTAAAATTTGTTGCGAAAATGTCGTAAAATAGAAATATTGTCTACGTATATTTTCCTACTATTTCTAATTACCTCCATAGAAAAAAAGAAACTAAAGAAAGAAGTCAAAGAACCAAGACTGATGCCATCCATCCACACGCGCCTGAGCGCGTGTATGCGTCGTATTATCAATTATGAAGCCAGCACAGTCACTCACTCATCGTGAAAACTGTGAGAGAGAGAGAGAGAGGTGTATAAATAGCTGATAAAGCTGTACAAATTTTTGCTGAGCAGTCACTTTGTAAGTACACAGATAAACAAGTTCACTGACAAAAAATTTTCCCACTGTTTTCTCGCTGGTTTGGTTCCAAAGAACACAGTCTCCCTTGAATCTTCAATACCAGACTGTTTTGCACTTCTGGTATGATGCTTTTTTGTACTTAAGCACTCACAACAACGTTTCCCATTTCTCTTTCCCTATGCACTATGTGTCTGTGTGTTTGTTTTATGATTTAACTCGTAGTTTGTTTCACTTCCAATACGTTCTGTTTGACTGCCCAGAAAGAAAATTTCACATGTAATGGCCTTTGGCTTATCTGTGTTGTGTTCAGCTCGTTGTTTTTAGATTGCTTACTTGAGAAATCAATTTCCTTTACTGGGTACTCGTTAACGTTACAAATAAGTTAAAGTTTTTGGAATTCTAATATTTTATTTTTTTTCCTTTCCGGGTACTTTCTCAATAACCAAACAGAGCATAAACAAAGTCTTTAAAAGTAGAATATTTTCTCATTCAAAATTCTAGTCAATCTTTATAAGCCATTAAAAGTCAGTAAGATTCTTATTCCATTTCTTTGCTGAAACAAATGTAAAAAATTTGGGCAGCACACGTAAATCTTTTTTTTTTTTTTTTTTTTTTTTCTAATTTTGATGAATCCAGATTTAAACCAAAACCAAAAACAAACATTTTCACCGCCGGATTTCACGTAACCCGTATGTTTTTTCAGGTTCATGTTTTGCTCAGTCCGTACAAAGAAAGTGATTTATTTAGTTTATTTGGTTTTTAATGTAAGCCTGCCTATTTTGTTATGTTCCAACTGGGCTACAGCTTCCATTACCAAAACCCAGAATTTTTATCGTTTTCCTAAAGATTTTCTTGTTTTTGTTTTTATTTGGGTTATTTTTGTGAGAAAGTTTTGGCCTTTACAGTGAGGTTTGTGAGTTTTGCAGAGAGAGAAAGAGAGATAAAGAGAGAGAGGCTGAGGAAAACAGAGGAAGATGAAGAACTCTGTCTCGGATCACAGTTTTTACATTGAGAGCGATGAAGAAGAAGAGGAAGTTGAAAAGGAATTCGATAAAGCCGAAGAAAACAACGATGGAAACGCTTCGGATTCGTCGGATTCTTCGGCTGATCACCAGCAACAAATCAAACCCGGTTCTTACAATACCTCTTGGCCTCAAAGTTACAGGTTTTTAGTCTCTCTCTCTTTCTCTGTTCCACTTTGTTTGGTTTCATGGATTTCTTTTAGCCGTTTGTTTATTGATTTTCCTTGATGGGTTAGTTTATTTTACTCAAAATAATATGTGCCCGCTTGGTCAGCTTATTTTAGCTTTTTGAAAATGTGGTTATTTGTAAAGTTATTTCGCTTTTTGTCTCTCTCTTTTTTCTTTTTCTCAAAGCTCAAAATTAACTTTTTTGAAAATAAATAAATTACAGGACATTACAGGTACACAATAATTTCCCTTGAACACATACTGCAGTGATATCTCATTTTACAGTTGGAGTATATAACGTGCGTTTGGTCAGCTTATTTTACTATTTAGTTTATTTTTGTTACTATTTATGGGTTTCATTGTATTTTTTGGTACTATTTATGGGTCCTATTATACTGTTTCAATCAACTTTTACTTTTATCTATAGTACTTTTAGCGAAAAATTTTCAATTTTAGCAAAAAAAGCAGATTCCAAACAAACGTTTTTGTCCAACTTGATGTTTGTATGGGAATTGCTTATTTCTTATAGCTTATTTTTGATACAAAAAACTAGTTAATTTTTAAAAACAAAAAGTTAGATTATTTAAAATAAACCTCAAACAAAAAGTTGTGTAAGACCCGCAAATAATACATAAAATAAGCAAAGAGCTAGCTTATAAATTTTTTTTTTTTGAGAATCAAGTGCTAGCTTATAATGATTCTTCAAACGCACACTTGGTTAGCTTTATAAGTAATTTGTTTTGGACACATATATAGGTTAGTTCCTATAGAGTGAAAAAGTACAATTTCCAGGCTGGGCAGTAGGCCAAGACAATTATATTTTGGTTTACTTTTTTCGTTTTGCGGGAACAATGGGAATCAATGTTTTGAAATTTGAAGTGTGAGAGTGATTTTTACTTTTAGAGAATTCCATGGAAGGTTACTGAAGGAGTGTGGGGTGGCTTTAATCAGTTTTCTAAAGAAGGATAAAGCACTGTAGATGTATTGTTATGTGCTCATTGATCTTTCTCTCCGACCATTATTGTGATCCAAAAATGTTGAATGTTGGATAACGCTGGACCATAACATCAATAAAGGTGTGTCTACATGACCATGGCTTTTGTGTTCTCTTCTAATTGTTGGATAATGTTGTGATGATTTTGTGACATATCTCTTACAAGGGACCTACAAATGGAACATTCATAATTTCAGATTTAGTCTAACTTGGGATTTGGATTATTCAGTCTGCTAGTTATTAGTTTGTTCATCCTATTTTGGGAGTTCAATCTACTCAGGCCTGTGGATCTATCGAGATGTGCTCATTGATCTTTCTTTCTGACCATTATTGTGGGCCAAAAATGTTGAACGTTGGATAATTATGGACCATAACATCAACAGAGATTGGTCTACATGACCATGGCTATTGTGTTCTTTTTTTTAAGCGTTGGATAATGTTCTGATGATTTTGTGACATATCTCTTACCTGGGACCTACAAATGGAACATCCAGAATTTCAGATTGATCAGTCTGTTTATTAACTTGGGATTTGGATTATTTAGTCTACTAGTTATTAATTTGTTCATCCAATTCTGGGAGTTCAATCTAATCAGGTACCAAAATTGTAATTTCTAAAAAACAAAAATTGGCTTGGTCAAGCACCGAAAATTTCCATGTAATAATTGCATCTGCCTTAGAAAAGGTTTATGATGGTGGGTTTCAACAAAATTTCCTGCGGTCCTGCCTTCTTAACAAGTGATGTGCAGACTGTTAGCTTGTACATAATAGGTGAGGTAGGTGATGTAAAATCGACTATTGGTATATTCCATGTGAATGAAAGCTATAAATGAAATTATTAAGAGATGAGAGCTTACATTAATACGTTATAATTGCACTTGCCTTCGAACAGGTTTTATGATGTTTAATTTCAACAAAACTACCTGTCTTCTTGAAAAGAAATGTGCATATTGTTAGCTTGTACATAATGGGGGAGTAGTTGATGTAAAATCGACTATCAGTACAGGACTGTAACAATCCATGTGAATGCACACTGTCAATGGTTTATTTAAGGGATGAAAGCCTACATGTATTTGTTTGTTATTTTTATGCATTTCTTGTGTGTTTGGTTTAAAATACTCATTGCTATTTAATCTATTTTTCAGGCAGTCTATCGATTTATATAGTAGTGTACAATCTCCAAGCATTGGGTTTCTGGGCACTCCTACACTGTCAAGATTAGGCAGTTCATTTCTTTCCTCATCCCTAACGAGAAGATACACTCCTGAAACATTACCAACTGTCACAAAACCTTTGTTAGATGAGCAACAGCAGCAACAGAGACGTAGTTCACATGCTTTGCTTCCTCCTCTTCCAACGAGGAGATATTCTATAAGGAAAGATGAGAAACCATTGGTTGCACATGAACTCCCACTTTCTCGCCAGTGCTCATTTGGGCAAGCTGTGCTAAATGGTATGTTAACACGCTCTACCCCCTACCCCTCCCCCCCACCCCAAAAAAAAAAGAAAAATAGAAAAAAAAAAGAAGAGAAATAAGGAACGTGCTCATCCTCTATATTTATAGTTCACATGGTTTGGTTCACATAATGTGAATGTGCATGTGTAAAGGACTCACAATCTGTGATAGAGACATGCAGGCATGACATATATGCTTTAATCCTGTTGTTGTATTCTCTAGAAATCCTAAAACATTCTGTTTAGTTATCCTAAATTCTCTATTCAGATAATCTGTATTAACCTCAAACAATTACTTTCTAGAGATTACTCACACATAAGGTCTTCCATTATTCCTTTCTGTATAAACATCCTGCATCCACCTCTGTTTTTAGCTGAATTGACTGCATTTGCCTTGAGTTTTAAAATTGAATCATGAAAATGTAATCAGGGTGCCTTTGTGTATGTTTGTGAAGTGAAACTTCAAACCTGTTTTACTTGCAAATCTATCATTATGTAGCACTATACTGAAATGGATTGGTTGTTTGATTTTTAGCCTGTAGTCACATTCTATATGCTAAGACTAATAACAGTTCAACTGAACCAGTGGCATTATGTTTCCATATGGAAGAAACAAAACACATCAAGCGGTACAGGGAAGCAATAGGTGGAACCTAGGGAAATAAAGAGAGGTTACTAATGGCCTATTTGAGTGTAAAAATTGTCCTATCTGTTTGCTTTGCCATCAGTCGTTTTAGGGTTGCTAGTTGCTACGACCATGGAACATATCATAAGTCAACATTTCATGTTCAGGGACCACATAGGCCAATCAGGCAATCAGGTAGTTGTAAATCTGCTTGCCTGTTCTCATGAACAAACACAAGTAGTTAGTATCAATTTGTCACCTCCACTCCCTCACATAGCTCAGAATTCAGTTCAATATGATCTGTACACCTGCTTGTTATTGCCTTTGTATCAATTCATGGACAGAATATGTGACTCTTATTCTTACTCCAATAAGATGAATATAGACACCTCTTATTTCAGCTAACGTGACTAACATGTTGTTGCATATTATTTTGGATAATAAAAATATAAAATATTACTTGGATGTGTAGTATCCTCTAAAAAGCGAAACTGTCTTCAAACTCGACAGACAATTCACTTGTTGTCTATAACTCTATATCAGTAAATATTATATTTGTATACAGTTCTGCCTCATTGCCTTTGTCTGTAGCTAATTAGTAGTTTCTAATGAACTATCAAACAAAAATTCCTATCTTTGGCATGAAACAATATGTGGTTGCTTTGTTCAAATTGCACATGGTGCACATGAAAAGATCAACAAACTAAGAAGACTATGTGCCTGACAAACTTACACTTTATTAACTGTAAAACTGTTTTTACAAGTGTATACATACATACATACATGTGTGTGTGTGTGTGGGGGGGGGGGGGGGGATTGTCGACAATAATGAATTTAAGTAACTTTTTGTTAATTGAAAACAGTGTATACAAAAGCATTTTTGAAATTTTACCTGAGCTTAATCAAAATTTTCTGATCAATTCCAATTATACAGGTATAAATGTTCTATGTGGAGTTGGAATCCTTTCAACTTCTTATGCTGCCAAAGAAGGAGGATGGGCTGGGCTCTCTATTTTGTTCATATTTGCAGCTCTTTCCTTTTATACTGGAATTCTCCTGCGCCACTGCTTGGATAGTGCACCTGGGCTTGAGACATACCCAGACATTGGTCAAGCTGCATTTGGTAATTTTGGCCGGGTTGCCATCTCGGTATGTCTAGTTGAATTTTTTATTTATTTTCTTTTTCTAAAGTTAATTCTCCCAATGAAATATAGCACAAAATAAGTAAGGGTCTTAAACTTTAAGCTGAAATACAAATTACACTCTTTAAGTTTGGTATTTTGTCATTTTTGTCCTTTAAGTTTCATTTTTTTCATTTAGTCCTTAAAATTTTATAATTTTTGTCAACCTAGTCATTCCATCCATAAACTACGTTAATTATTTTAAAAAAATTATTTTTAATACTAAAAGAGTAATATATTTCTTTTTATTTTTGGAAAAAATACAATTTATACCTTTTAAGTTTATTGAATCTCATTAAAAAATATTTTTAATACTAAAATGAAATATTTTTAATATAAAAAAAACAATTTTTTAATAGTTAATGGAGTTTATGGTGGAAGGGTTAACGTTAACAACATACATAAACTTCTAGGACTAAAATGAAACCTAAAGAATGAAAATGAAAATGACAATTTGTAATTTGTATTTTAGCCCAAACTTTATACATGCAAAGGTTTGATGAAACAACTAGATACTCCTATATCTCTAAAGGCTTCTATTTTCATATAATCGATACTAATTCTCTCTACAAGTTGTATATAGCTTTCTTTATATATTGTCTTATACTCATGTAAGTTTGAATAATTTTGTTTTTGTGGATTTAGCAAAGCTGGTAAAACTAATAATATAGTATAAATAATAAATTATTAAAGCTCTATGCACACAATTGATTGACTGCTAAGTGCTAACACTGCTTTATGCAATTTCTTTTTGTGGGTGCAGATAATATTGTACGTGGAACTATATGTAAGTACAACTGATTTAATTGAGTGAGTTTTTCTCTTTTTTTTTTGGTTTTTGTGTAATTGTCTTAGCCATGATTATGTAGAATTGATAAAAATAGATTAATGGAAACAATAAACTAGATTCCAGTGGGGCCCACCTATATATTATTGAGAAAGACATAGATTTCATTGATTGATGCCCAATTGTTCTGGGTCCACATTTTGGAACTTATTGACTGAGTCTTCTTGTTTATTTGACTCGTCCATTAGTGAAATGACCAAAGACAAGGTGCCACTATCTTCTTTCCCATAATACCAGATCACTACAGTAGACAATAAATGACCAAAGACAAGGTGCCTCTATCTTCTTTCCCACAATTCCAGATCACTACAGTTCCCACTTGTCTACATGCTGCATTAATATTTGTAGTCTCATTTGGTTTTGCATCCCAGTTCCCACTGGTATCTAACTTACAGCTCTCCTCACTTTGTTTTGTTGTCCTGTTGGGTCCCCTCCCCCCTCTTTTTTTGTGGACTCAATCAATATCATCCAATACTACAACATTATTCAAGTGCATAAGAAATTATCTCAACTTGATCTTCTTTGCACCAAGTTTGTGCCAAATTTAATCATGGATTTGAGATAAAGGGAGTAGATATGGCTCCTAATTTTGTCCTCATACTAACATTATAAAAGTTTAGTGCAAAGTAGAGGAGAAACAACATTACCAACCTCATCACTCTTAGCATACACTACATGATCCACCATTAAAGGGCTTTAATGTAATAAATATCTGAAATATCATCTTCTTTTACTATAATCAATCCTTCAATATGGAATAAGTTTTTTATTCATGTTAACATCACAAACCATTGAAGAAATCTGAAACACTTTACCGATTGTGTAGTCCTCTTCAATGAGTAATCTTCTCCAAAATGTGGTGACCTTTTTATATTGTACCCAAACTTGCATTTTCTTCCATTTGCAAAATCTTTTCTGTGTTATGATCTGCGTTTCGTTTTTAGAGTCAATGCCTAAAATAGCATAAGCGAATGATTGTTTAGCTCATGACAGAGTTTTCCTCGTTAGGATTATTGAGCTTCAATTTTGAGTCTTAAGTTAGTTACACTACATTGAGGCACTGAATAAATTTTTCTGGCTCATATTTTCAATCTTTACACTCTGCATAGTATCATGTGTACTGCTTATATCACTGTTACAAACATGACCATATCAGTCTATGCTATGAGTCTTATATGACATGGAAGATGTTTTCCACTTGGGTACCAAAACTACTTATATGAACATAAAATATTTGAAAGATCTCAGATGAGGATTAAATGGAAAGAACTTTGGGAAATGCCATTTGATTTAATGTATCCATGAACTTTTGTTTTTGAATCATGTATCTTTATTCTTTTTTTTTTCCTCTTCAAATGGTTGCTAAAAACATCCTTTAATCTTGATCTATAGCCAAGGTACTGAGCACACCATGCAACATTTAGCTGCTTCCTAGAGAATTCGAGAATTATCTCTACTCCTCTATTATGCAGATCAGTTATGAAAAATATAAGTTGTTTTCCTTTCTCTAATTGAAGTGTGGGACTTTGTTATTTCTTTTTCTTAAAGGAGTAGGAGAAAATCTCTCCCTATAAATACTTATGATAATTACTATTTTACAAAAAGTGATCATAGTAAGTTTTTATTTATTTATTTACTTTTATAAGTTAAAAAAAAAAAAAAAAAAAAAAACTTACTATTAAAGTTTCTATAAAAGTTTATTTTGACAGTTTTTATGTATTCTTTTGCATGCTAGCTTAGAGTTCTTGTAGAACTTTGGTTTTGTGGAAGAGTTATAATTTTTGTGTGTTTCAGATATTGCTTCTTACTTATCAATATATATATATATATATATATATATTGCTTCTTCATGCCTACACTGCATCACTCTACTTCTATAACGCTCAGGTGATTTAATGAAAGTTTCTCCCCATACAGGCTTGTTGCATTGAATATATAATTTTGGAGAGCGACAACTTATCCTCACTGTTTCCAAATGCACATATAAGTTTGGGTGGGTCTGAGTTAAAATCGCACGTTCTGTTTGCATTGATGACAACCCTGGCTGTTCTTCCTACTGTTTGGCTTCGGGACCTCAGAGTTCTTAGTTATATATCTGGTAAGTAACTTATACTTTTTGCAAGTCAGATATAAATTTTTCCATTATCTTTTTTCAACAATTTGTAAATCAAGTAGCACTTTGTCTTAGTGCTCGTTTGGTACAACTTATTTTTCAGCTTTTTGAAAATGGGGTTTGAAAAAGTGGCACTTAAAAAAAAAAAGCTGTATTTTGAAAAGGTGCGGTTTGATAATGCATTACCCAAAAAACGTAGTATGTTTGGCCGATGTGGCTATTGGACATATATTGCTAAACCTGATTGGTGATTCATGCCATGCTTTTGGCCACACAGCACTGATATTGAGGTACCAAGGAAATGGAATCATTCTTTGCATTTCAATTAACTGAAAAATATAATAATCATGACTGAAGTTATTTGCACTCTGCAGGATGGAATTGTATAAGTTTAATTGAAATTTTTTCTCTATAATCCCAAACGGTGTTTTATGAAATATAAAGATAGATATGCAGCCACAAAATCTTGGAGTGTTGGTGGCTGACACTTGACAAACAGCTCAATGGTTGATTTGTATTAAAACTGTTTTGTGTTTCCTCTTTTAAGTCACTGGTGTGCATTGCAATGCACAACGATTACAATATCATTCCAAATCCATGGTCTTTTGAGAGATTTTTATATCATGCTTTCTCTCCTTCCAGCTGGTGGAGTTATTGCATCAGTCTTGGTGGTCCTTTGCTTGTTTTGGGTTGGTCTGGTAGATGGAGTTGGCTTTCATAACAAAGGGACAACACTGAACCTTGGAACTCTTCCTGTTGTTGTTGGTCTCTATGGTTACTGCTACTCAGGACATGCTGTTTTCCCCAACATATATACATCAATGGCAAGACCAAATCAGTTTCCTGCTGTCCTCTTAACATGGTAAACTCACAATGCTCTACTATCCTATCACAAAGACTCCCAAGTTGTCTAATTTCATTAAACAGTAGGCAAGGAAGTCGTGCATTCTTGACTCTTTTTTACATTTTGATATTATTTAAAATTTCAAAATATTTTAATCAAGTCTAATAAGACCTACAAGAATATCTTAATAGAGTAAACATCCCACATTAATTATCACTAAATAAGAAAAACATTATAATGGTGAAGAGCAGTGGTGCATACTGCATTCACCAAGCCTAAATCCATGGAAGAGTAAATCATAATTGCTATTTACATACCTCATCTTTTTTGTAAATAAAAATCCCCAATAACTGTAGATATCCCTAGTTTTATATAACTCAATCTGTTATCTATGCAGTTTTGGTATTTGTACTTTGTTGTATGCCGGGGTTGCTGTTATGGGGTACAAAATGTTTGGAGAATCAACACAGTCACAGTTCACTCTTAACTTGCCCCAGGATTTGGTTGCCACTAAGATTGCTGTGTGGACGACGGTATGTTTGCTATAATTTCAGTATGAATCTCCTTTTAATGAGTTAGCTTTGTTTCTTTTAGTTTGCATTCATCAGGGTTCAACACCTAGTTGTATTTTTGAGAGGTAACAATAGTGTCCTTTTATTGTTTTTATCTAGTATATCTCATTTAGTACAACAGAATGTCACTCCAGAGCATCCTCCTGCACAGGAATCTAAGTTAACTCTCTTCAGATGTTTCTGGTGCCACTATGTCTAGGAGACTCATTGTTAAACATAGGTAGTTGATAGGTCTATTTCTGTCAACTGGCATGTTAGCTAGTTTCATAGGAAGTTGTTGAGTTCAACCTTGGTTGAGCAACCTTTAGCTCAATTTGATTCAGCCTTGAAATAATTGGGGACACAGTCCCTGGCTGCTAGAGCTACCCAATAGCCAGGTTGAATTTGGCTCAATTGTTTTTCCTTGCCCACTTCAAACTTCAAGTTTCTGAGTATTGTGATTCTTACCTTCATCCATTTAAAATACAAGCTAATTGCTGAAATTATTTTTGTTGTTCTTTTGCAGGTAGTTAACCCTTTTACCAAATATCCTTTTAATAAGTAGGTAATGTGCAAACAGTCTAGCATGTGTTGAATTAAAATCTCTTACAAAATGGATGGATGGCTCTTTTTTCTTTGTGGACGTTCTGTTTGGAGCTAGATTTTTCAAGAATTAACTTTTCAATTTAATATTCGTTTACCATTGTGAAAACTTAAAGAGTAAAAGGATAAATTGGTGGAAAAGGTGAAAGTCCTGCCGAATTCAGTTTGGAAATTTAAAAGTGTTACTTCAATGATACTACTCATGCAAAGATGAAAGATGTATTGGGGTACCATGCTCTCAAAGCATAATGAACTTGGTTTTCTTAATTTGCACTATGCCTCTCTATTTTCAACTGAAAAAATCAGTGAACTTTGAGTTGACAAATGTCCTAAGCCTTACATTCCTTTCTGAAAACAAACAAGTTAAATGAAATTAATTTCATTTCTTTAAGATCTGTTTAGATGTCCATCAAAATTGAGTGCACCCATTATACTTCCATAGAATTTGAAGTCCCAATTCATCCTTTCAATTAGGACCATGAAAGAAATTTTGAAAATCACTAAGATATGTAACATAAAGTAGAATAGCACCATTTCCATTTTGATAGGCAATCCATGGTTCCAAACTGGAACTCTTTTATCTTCTCTACTGATAGCAACTTCAAAGTATATGGAGCTTGATTATCTCAATACTTTAGAGCCCATATTGCTCAAGATAAATAAAGACGGTTTTCCTTAATTAGACCCACATATGCATTAACTATGTCTCCTGTTGCGATGTGTTTGGAGGAGTTGATACCATCAAATCACAGCAAGTCGTATATATATTCCATCTTGATTAGAACAGCACTGGTGGTATCTACCTTGATTGTGGGTCTCAGTGTCCCCTTCTTTGGTAAGTCTCTCTTTCTCTTTCTTTATTTATTTGTTTGATTCAATTCCAAGAGAACTGTCTTCCATCCTTTCTTTGTCTGTTGGCAACTATATGGACCACAGAAAGGAAGAAGCAGGTAAAAGAGTTTTAGATACTGAAATTCTCAAAAAAATTTATTCAAGTGAAACTTCCAGTAGAAACCCCATTTTTTAATTTTATAATGTGGCTTCAATGCTTCATTGCTGTAGCATTATATGAAAGTTGGAAGTTCTCTTGTTAAATGTTGCACAGTGTTACATTATCGTTATATTTTGTTAATCTTATTTCAGGTCTGGTAATGTCATTGATTGGATCTTTGCTCACAATGCTTGTAGTAAGTTTTTTTCGGCAAACTCATGTGTCTGTTCATTCTAGTGGTAGTGTCGTTGCATTTTGTTCAAGAATATATACTTCTGAAGCAGTATGTCTGTTTTATTATACTAACACTTATTTCTATGGCAGACATTGATACTTCCTTGTGCTTGTTTCCTGAGCATTGTGAGAGGGAAAATAACCCGGTTGCAGGTATGGCATCTGCATATTATTATTATTGATTGACAACTATAGTTATGTATGTCCTTTGTAAATCATGGTTTTCCAGCTCTAACCATTTTGGAATTTGTTTGAAGCCAATAGCTAATAATCCCCTTTATACCATTGTGATGTTGAATCACTCTGTTTGAATTTGAACACCTCCTTGCATTGGGGGTTGAAGGGTAATAGGATTTATAAATGCATGCAAATGGTTTATGGAGCTTAAACTAGAAGTTCAATCATTACATTGCTAATTAATATCAAAGCTGTTGTGGTCTTGTGGGCAATACTGACAGCTTGGTTATCATATTTACTTCTCACTTCCATTACTTATATGGTTCTTCTTTTTTCAGGGAACACTTTGTATTATAATTATTTCAGTAGGTGCTGTATCATGTTCCTTTGGGACATATTCAGCCCTCTCTGAAATTGTTGAGAGTTTGAAGCATTGAAATTTTTGGGACATTCCTGTCATTCCACCAGCAAGAGAAACTCGAATCATGTACTCTGGATTCGTATGATATTTATTCATTCTCCCTTTCCAATTTTGGATTTTGCATCACTCTTCTGTTTCGTCTTTATGTATTTTCCAATGAGAGCACCTTTTGTTACTACTAAAAAATCTACTACAAATACAATTCATCAAATGACATTATCGGTTTTGTCCTTATTGGCTTTGTATTGTGAACAACCTTATTATAAAGAGATCATTACATAAGGGGGATGTTGCAGTTAGTCATTACTCATAAACATCAATCTTAGCATCTTGATTCTTTCATGGTCTTAATTACTGTAAGTCTGTAACTCCTTAATCATAACATTTATAGTACAGGTGAACATTTTCTATCTTCTTTATGCCACAAATTTAGTTTCCTATCTAATACAGGAGTTGCATTTACCTCTCATCTTTGTCATGCTTGTAATTCTGACCCATTTGAGAACAAATTTTTTTTCCTTCTTTCCATTTTAAGCGTAAAAAGGGCTCAAAAATCCAATTGGAAAGTCAGGATTTACTTCTTGTGCTTCAAATTTCATCGACAGTAGGATAAGCTTTGCACTGTTTCCTCTCTTGCTAGCAACTATCAGATAAGGTGCTTAATAGCTTAATTGTGGTGTGTCATTGGCATAGGGAAGATGAAATGTTGAACTTGAGACCTCTAATAAAAATATCACATAATATATATATATATATATATATCAATTGCATAATTAAACTCCTAAGTCCAGTAATGGGCACCTGTAGGGGCCTCAAGTATTAGTTCTTCAATAGGTAGAGGAGTTTGTAGTTACTATCAAGTTATCAACCATGCTAAGGTAAGATGGTCACAGCTTGTATCGTTAGTCTGGGTGTAATCTTTTTAATTTTATTTTGACTTATGGTGGGTTGACTTTTCAGTTTGTTGCAAAAATTTTGTGAGATTTTGGTTGTGGTCATAAAAGACTAAGGGTATGTTTGGTACACTGAATGAGGATTACGACAGGAATTGTAATTTTTATTACTAGTAATAAAATGTATTGTAATGTAATAACTAAACCTATTCATTAGTTTGGTTGTGAGTTATAACATTAAAATGAAACTTAATATTTATTTTAGGAAATATCTTTCTCATACAATTATATCTCCTTAAAATTAGTTATTTTAAAATTTAAGAGAGATATGTGTTATTTTTTATGATTTTTTATTTTTATAATTGTTAGATGTATATGGAAATTTTGTTTATTTGGAAATATATTAAGTTTTGAAATTATTACACTTACTAAGGAATAACTAATACAACCTTTTAAAGAGGAATAGTTATTCCTCATTTTGAAGAATAACTATTCATAAGGAATAACTATTTCTTGTAATAAAAACATAATCAAACTAAAGAATAACTAAATCATATGAATAACTATTACATTACAGTGGTTATTACAGTCTACCAAACATGCTCTAAAAGTAAGATGGTCACATCTTATATCGTTTTTCCGGGCATAATCTTTTTTATTTTATTTTATCTTGTTGCCAATTTTGTTGTGGTTGGAAAAAAATTGAATAGGAATGTGAACTTCCTAAATTGTTGCCAGGTTAGTCCAGTGCTGCTACGGCCTACGGATCCAGTGCTGCTGGATGGGGGTGAATCCAGTCCAGTACTGTGAACCCAATGTGAAAGCCTACTTTAATTGCATAAAACAATCCAACAGTTTCAAGCCGATCTTGGTTCACTAAGTTGTTTACACTATACAAATTTGGAAAATATTGTGACAATGTCTTCCTTTGTGATGTTTTATATCTTTGGTTCAAACTCGGGATTCAAGTGATAGCTTAGAAGAAATAGCATTATTTGTGGCATTGGTGTCCCATGTTTATGGATAGAATTCCACCTTATACTCTTTCATTATCTACCGAAAAAAGATTTAAAAAAAAATATATATATATATATATATATAGTTTACAAGTTGTAGTCTTATTATGCCAATAAAAAAGAATGACTTTCTAATTTAATTGGAAACGATTATTCATTTCACAAAATGTTCTAATCTAAAGGCACATTTGGTATACTAAATGGGAATTACGACAGGAAATATAATCTTTATTACTTGAAATAAAATGTGTTGTAATGTAATAACTAAACATATTCATAAGTTTGGTTGTGAGTTATAACATTAAAATAAAACTTAAAATTTATTTTAGGACATATCTTACTCATACAATTATATTTCCTTAAAAGATAATATTTTTTAAATTTGAGAGAGATATGATTTATTTTTTATTTTTATAATTGTTACATGTATATGAAAAGTTTGTTTATTTGGAAATATATTAATTTTAGAAATTATTGCACTTTTTAAGAAATATCTAGTACAACCTTTTTAGAGAGAAATATTTATTCCTCATTTTGAAGAATAGCTATTCATAAGTAATGATTATTTTTTATAATAGAATAAAAACATGTGGGTTCCAGTTAGCTCAACTGGTATTAGTGTTCTGGTCTGATGATAAAGGACTATCATCAAGAGCGGATGCCATAGGTTGAGACTCTTTAAAAAACAAAAACATAACCAAATTAAAGAATAGTTAAAATATAGGAATAACTATTATAGTTTACCAAACATATCCTAATTTCTTAATAGACCATGCAATCTCTGTAGAAGTAATGGTGACGAAGAGACGTGGTGTTTTCTCTCTTACCATGCAAAAGCATTACAACATCTCCAATAGGGTCTTCAAAGTCAATTTACTGTCCATTTTGGAGAGTAAACACAAATAATCAAGTTGTAACAGTCTGCTTTTATAATTATTGATGTAGCTTATAAATTATTATTGACATTGGCAGATGGCCTCGTGAGTTTTCAAATTTCTCCCTACCCCTACGTATTATTAAAAAAAAAAAAATAAAATAAAAAATTAATGTGTGAATCTTACATCTTGGCCACCCTTCATTTTTTTTTTTTTTTTTCGGTTAAAAATTAAAATTAGAAACTAGATCGAAGTTAGGCACGGGAGTTGAAGTATTGCATAATCTGTTACAGAAAAAACCAAAGAGTACATGCATTAAAAGATAAGACAACTCCACATATACAAAAATCTTGCTGCAGGGATATAGCTTTCCTAGTCCTATATAACTTATTAACTATAGAATTTAGAAGATATGTTTCCAAAAATATATAAATAAATCTCTTACACTTAAATTTAAATGTAATATATATAAAAAAGTGGTTTTCAACCTTTTGATTAGGTTATTCCACTTTCTTTTCATGAAATATTTTGAAAATTTTATAAAACAATAATGTGATTAATGAAACTTGAGAATATAAAATATTTTGAAAACTTTATAAATTGATAATATGATGAATAAAACTTGGAATCTTCGAAATTACAATTCTAGATTGCAATTTTTTTAATTAAAATAAAATAATGAGGATTGAGGTTTACATAGTACACCTACATTCATAGTTATTAAACCCAGACCGACCCAGTCAGCCGGACCAAAAATCCGGTGACCCAACACCTAAATCGGTCTGGGTGTTTAAATGGACCATTTATGCAAATGACCCAGTCAAACCCAGTTAAAGCCGGCGGGTTTCTGACGACCCGAGTAACCCAAATGGGTTTATACAACCTGGTTAGGTTTGTAAAATTACATCTACAAGTCCACTTTATTGACTTTTTAAATGTTTAATGTGTTATAATCATGGTTTTAAAAATTGGACCGGAACGGCCGGTCTGATTGGTTCAACCGAGAACCGACCTTCAATCCGGTCCAGTTATGGGTAAAAACCGAAAATCACTCAAAAACCAAAAAAATCCAGAAACCGGCCAGTTCAACCGGAAAACTGGGAACCGGCATGGTCGAACTAGTTAATGGCCAGTTGGGTTGAAAACCTAAACTACACCATTTTTTTGACTTTTTCCCAGCCTAAAACTACGTCGTTTTGGATAGAGGCAACCTAAAAACTAAAAATCTTAACCCTAAACACCAAATTCACTCCCACGCCTCTCTGTCTCACTCTCACAGTCTCTCACTCTCACCTCAGTCCTCACTCAAGCTCACGCCTCTCTCTGAATCTCTCTCACTCTCAAATTTTTTTTCCTTCTCACCCTCACAGCCTCTGAACTCTGAAGTTTGATCTGCTTCTCGTCCTTACGAGTCACGACCTTTGCTTTTGGGTTTTTTTTTTTTTTTTCTTTGGTCTTGGTCTCGTCGTCTCAGTCTCGCCCTCTGTGCTCTCAGCTCTGCTCTCAGCTTCATCTGGTATTGAATCCTTTTTCCTTTGCTTTTGATTGTTGATTCTCTTCTTTAATTTGATCATTTTCTCAGCTCTGCTCTCTATTTTTTTTTTTTCATTTCTCTCGACTTCATCTCAGGTTCTCCGTTCATGTTCTTTTCCTTCAAACTTCCAATCAGTTCAGTGACATCACTGGTAACTTCTATCATTAACTTAATTATTCAATTTATTCTTTCAATTATTAGTTTAGCATAGCATTTTAGTTTATTTGTGATTTTGTGTATGTTGTGAATTTGATTTACAGAGCATTATTGTTTGTGAAATATAGTTTACAAAGTATTATTTGTGTATGTTGTGTTGATGGATTTATTTGTTGATAAAATGGTTGCTGCCAGTTTGAAATTGTTGAGTGAAATGGAGTCCGCCTCTGTACCATCTAATGAACATGCTTCTACAACCGGGTTTAATGCTAATTCTTCATCTGTGAGAGCAAAATGTGATCCCGCATGAGATCATGTAACTGAAGAGTTGAAAGACGGAAAAAGTAGTTATAGATGCATACATTGTGGGAAAGTTTATAAAGGAGGGGGCATCAATAGGATGAAAAGACATCTAGCTGGAATTAAAGGCAATGTGGTTGCATGTATAGGTGTACCTTATGATGTTAGGTTTCAAATGGTGAAAAATTTGAAGGAAATTTCTAAGTCTAAAAAACAAACAAAAAATGATCAAGAAGCATCTAATTATTCGCCATTAGAGGACTCACCAGAATTTGAAGATGTCCAAGAAGTTACTCCTAAAAGTAGGGGGTTAGGTAAGGGAAATAGAAGTGGTCCTAGTAGTTTGCCACCAAGATCCAATCTTGGCAAGAGAAAGGGCGGTGACATTGGTAATTACTTTGCTCCTAGAACAACACCGGGAGCTCAACCTTCTATTAAAAGTGTGCTTACTAGCAAAGAAAAGAAGAAGAGGGTTGATATGGCTGTAGCAAGATGGATGTATGATGCTTGCATTCCAATTAATGTTGTGAATTCTAGTTATTATTAACCTATGTTGAATGTTGTAGCTTCTTATGGTCTTGGATATAGAGACCCAAATTATCATGCCCTTCGAGTGCCTTTGTTAAGAGAAGCAAAAAGAGAAGTCCAATTGATTGTTGATTCTCATCGTTCATATTGGGCTGACATTGGTTGTACAATAATGGCTGAAAGGTGGACTAATACTAGGCATAGAACATTGATTAATTTCCTTGTCTATTGTCCTAAAGGAATTATTTTTATACGTTCTATTGATGCTTCTAACTTGGTTAAGGATGCTATTACTTTGAGTAACTTGTTTGACAAAATTGTTAATTGGGTTGGTTCGGCAAATATAGTTCATTTGGTCACTGACAATGTTGCAAATTATGTAGCTGCTGGAAGAATTTTGTGTGGAAAATATAGAAACATTAGTTGGTCACCTAGTGTAGCACATTGCCTGAACCTAATTTTAAAGGATATTGGGAAGATGGATCATGTAGATAAACTTGCAAAGCATGCATCCAAGATCATAGTGTTCATCTATAACCATGTGGCTTTGCAAGTTTGGTTGAGGACTAGAAAAAATTGGATGAAAATTGTGTGTCCAGGGCCAACTAGGTTTGCTACTACTTTCATTGCCTTAGAAAGCCTTAAGGAACATAAGCATGACTTACAAGCATTGGTGACTAGCAAATTTTATGTTGAATCAAGATATGCAAAAGATAAGAAAGCAAATGCAGTGTTGAAAATCATTCTTGATAATCAATTTTGGAATGATTGTCATGTAATTGTGCGTATTGTGTCACCATTGATTCGTTTGTTATGCATTGTTGATTTTGATGAAAAACCAGCTATAGGTTATGTATATGATGGCATGTATAGAGCAATTGATGGAATCAAAAAAAATTTCAAAGATAGGAAGAGATTAGGGGAGCCTTATGTTAATATTATTAAGGATCGTTGGTGAAAGTTCAAAATGGGTATGAAACATCCTTGAACGTTTAGACCCCCAAATACAAAAATACCAATTCAAGCTTTATATCAAACAATTAATGTGCGGAATATGATAACAAGCTTATAACAGAATTGATAAACAATCTAAGCCAAATATAAACTCATCCACAGCAGTAAATATAAGGCAGAGATAAAGGAAAGAGAGATGCAAACACACGGACAACACACGATGTGTTATCGAAGAGGAAACCGAAGTCCTCGGTGTAAAACCTCTCCGCCGCCCTCCAAGCGGTGATAAAATCCACTAAAGAATATAGTTGGGATACATGAACAGCAAAAGACCCTCCAAGCCTAATCTACCCAACTACCTAAGCCCTCCAAGCTTCTTGCTCCAACGAGGTTACGCCGAACCTATTTCTTTTTTAGCTTCCCGGATTCCACTACTTGACCATAGCATCAACCAATGTATATTGGTTCCTTCCCAAACTGCTTCCCAACAGTACCAAATAGACCTTCTCACAGACGTGGGTGTGGTGAGATAAGGATTTGGTAAAAGACCTCTCAAGGGTATGACAATGGAGAGGAAGAGAGTAGAGGAATTTGTAGAGTTTCTTAGATGAAGATTGGGGATGAGGCAATCTTGTTTTGCTCTAGGGTTTTCTCTCACAAAATTCTCTCTGGAAGCTCTCTCAATATGATGGGTATAAGGGTATATATATAGTAGGGTGAGAAGGGAATGCAAAACGTCAGTTTTTGCCAAACAGGGCAATTTGGCGACTTGGTCTCGCGGCTTGTCCAAGTCGCGAGTTCCAGTCGCGACGTAATGGCCTAGCCAGCCTGGGACTTTTGTCCTGTAGCGTGACAGCTGGCGCGACCCTTCAGCTTCCCAGTGTGCCTCTCACATGCCAGCTTTTGGCGGCTTGCTAGTCGCGATCCACCCGCGAGCTCTAGCCGCGAACCTCTGTTTTTCTTGCACACTCTTAAGCTTTTCTTCACATCTTCTCACACACTACCCTTACAATTTTCCCACCTAAATACAGGGTTACTAAGTGCTAAATTACAAGCAAATTGGTCACGGAATAAAGCCAATTAGATGGTTGTTGTGAAATTTTAAAATACTCGCAAGTGTACGAACCGTACCGAAGTATAGTTTGACAAGAACGAGGTCGAACCCATAGGGACTTGAATGAATGTAGGAAAATTAAATCAAATCTTAACCAAATTAATCCTAATCTAGTTTAATTAAAAATTGGTTGTTTTGAAATTAAATAAACTAAGCAAATAATAAAATTAAGCAAATAGTTAAACTAAGCAAAAGATATAAAGCAATAAAAAGATGTAAACAATCAAGGGAAAGGAATTAAGGTTTTGGAATCCGCCTTGTAAGTCATACCAGCATATATTTATGATCATTAATTTTTCCCAACTCACTACATGATAATCTAGAAATCAATCTTGCTATCATGGAAAATATTCTCGTTAAAATCCTTATTTTAAAAATCAAAAGCATGTTCTTCTTCGCTTCTTAAGTATAAAACCAAATCATCAATTGTATCCGTAGCCAAACAAATCACAAGATATATCCAATTCTAAAAATCAAATCATAACTTGTATCCATTGACAGACAAATCACAAGCGATATCCAATTTTATAATCAAGAATTAATAATCCAAGCATTCAATTATTTAAGACAAATCCTAAATCATGAGAAAAACATGATTGAACTCATATCTAGAATCTCATCTTAGTTAATTGATATGAAGCAAGAACAATTTAATTCATTAAAGAACAACCATTGTGGGAAAAATCAAATCACATAAATATTACAGATAAGCCTTAACAAGGTTTCATCCTCAACCCTAATTATAAATTTAGCTACTCATGGTAATTGAAAGAAACAAAAGAATAAAATACTAGACATTAAACTAGACAAATAAAATAGAGAAAGAAATAGTCACAACGCTATCATGGAGAAAAGTTACAGAGAAGCCACATGCGGCACTGCCTCTTGCTCCAATTTTCTGTTTTGCATCACAGCCCTAGCACTAGCCACCTCGAATTTTGCCCTAAAAAACCTTTAAATAGGTCAAGGAATCCTATTACAAGTTGAATTCCCGTTTGGAGAAAATCCCAGATTTTTAGGCTTCACTTAACCGATTATTTTTGCCCATTTAACTTCAGAATTCGGGCTCCTGGTAAACTACAAAGTTGTAGCCCTTTAAGTTAAATTTCCAGACCAACTTGAATCATCTCGATTGGACATCTGAGTTGAAAGTTATGCCAAAAATACTAATTGATGTGCAGGCTGGAATCCTAATCCGAATTGGACTTGGATTTGGTGCAAGTTTCCTTTGATTCCTTACTCCAATTGGACTTAAATTTAATATTCATGCCTGGCTGGATGTAAATTGGCTTGATTCAATTGGCCTAGCCCCACTTTGCATGTGAAGCCCTTGTTACCTGCAACACAAAGATATTATATAATCAGTCACAAAATAACATAAAAGTAAGGCCAAATATGTAGATATGTGAGTACTTTATTGTATATATTTCATGCACATCAATGGTTGATTAAATTCAACCTTACAATCTCCCCCTTTGGCTATTCCGTGACAAAACCCTACAATAGACTCTAGACTTAAACGTGAGTTGGGAACAGTTGGAAAACTCACTCACACCTAACTTTAGATTCTGTAAAGCTCTTGAACATATGAATAAGTAACTCCTGAAACACAATAACATAGCAATATCATTGTATGCAGAAAACTTAATATGCATATGGAGCAAAATAAGCATGATCAAGCAAAAATGAACATAAGCTTAAAAGCAATAATTCATGGCAAGATCAACAACAGTAGTCACTTAAGCAAAAGTGATTACTATGTTCATTCACACAAGGAATGAACATCCGGACATGCAAAAATGATAAACTCAATTGAAGAGTATCATTTGCAAGTCCAACACTCAACCAATGCATACAAACATATATACATCTAGGAACAATCCTATAAGGGCACAAGAGTGTTGTACTTAAGATAATGCAAGGCATTAACAAGTACCAAAGCACAAAGCATAAAGGCTGCATATGCAAAGTTTTGCAAATACATGGCACAAAGCATAAAAGCCTAAAAATGTGCATAAGTACAAGAAACAACCTTCAAAGCTTACAAAAGCAACAATGGGTACAGATAACAACATAAAGTGCTGAAGCTGAATAACATCATACTATATATATGCTGAAATAAACAACTACCACCACAGTATTTTGAGTTATCAAAGTTTTATATACAAAAAAGCAACTAAAAAAGAAATGATGAAGAAATCTCCCCCTCAAAATGAGCACTCCCCCTCAAGAGCTGCCCCCAAAAGTTCTCCCCCTTTTTGACCGGAATGGCCAAAGGGTCACAGTTGTAGTTTTGTGAAAATGCCATCAACTTGAGCTGCTAACACATCAATTTGGTCCTGCATGACAACCAATCTCTCTGACTGCTCTTTCTGGCCATCTCTGAGGGTCTTTTCCATTTCCTTAAGACGTTTGTGAAGGTTATCAAAGAGCATTTGCAACTTGTCAGGTTGAGGAGCAGACTGTGGTTGTGTAGTGCTTGGTTGCTGTGACGCATGGATGGTATGAACAGGTGAAACTTGCTCAGGAGTAGAGGAAGCAGCAGAAAATAGATGAGCACTCTTTGGAGTTTTAGATGAATGACTCCTGCTGGCCTGTAGAGTGAATATAGAGATTGGTCGAGGACGAGCAATCATGTTCCCAATTGAGGGAGGAGTAACACCTTCACGTAGAATGAACTTCATAATAAGACTACAGAATGGAAGGCACCTTCGTGCTACTGTTCTGGTTGCTGTCTTTCTTATGATGTGAAAAATATGGGCACAGATGTCAATGGTGGTGCCTGTGATGAGATCACATAGAAATTGAGCCCTTCCAAGGTTTATATACACCGTGTTGGTCAACGGATAGAGGTTTGAAAACATGATCAGCTTCAATGTTGTCAAATCAGGTGAAAACTTGGTAGTACTAATTGATGTGCCGGTGCTTGAAATGTTATGGTCAGGACCAAGAATTTGAAGAATGTCCTGAATCACTGGAGTACGATCATCATACGGAGTTAGGTCGGCATCCGCAGGTCGTGTGATTTGGAGAAGTTCAGCTATGGTGTCTGGATTAATGATGAACTCCGTTCCTCTTACCAGACAATGTAGTTCACTCTCAAGATCAACTGTGTTGGCGAAACATTCCTTCACTAGTTCAATCATCGGATCAACAAAATTTCCGAATAATGCTGCCCAATCTTTTGCCTCGAAGATCCGAGGGACAAAAGTTGTGTCCAAAGTGTCAAATCTGACCTCCCGTTCCACTATAGGAGTTCCCCGGTAAAAAATGCTTGAGTAGGCATCTAGGTGCTGAGGAGTTCTGAACAACTCAATATTGAGTTCAGTAGATGGCTGTGAGGAAGACCGTGTTCTTTTTGCAACAGGCACTGTTTCTTCTTCTGACATCACCTCTTTTCCTTTAGAGGATTGTCGAGACATCTGTAAGAGAGCAAACACACAGCAAAGTACCAAATGCAATACCACAGGGAATCAAACATCAGATTACTTAGTTTCGGTTAAATAGTGATAAGAGTTTTCACAAAATCACAACAACAAAATATTAACTACATTAACAACAACACAGAACTCCAGACAAAATGAGTACAAGTAACATCTCTGAGTAAAAACTCACAAGATTACTCATGACAAAATGCCAAAAGCGTGATATGAAGGATGCAACACAATCTTGAACCACATCATATATCACAGTCTCTCAATAAACAAACACGTGAAAACACATAGGAACCACAGCATAGTCAAGATAAAACCATCAAAACACATCCACACCAAACCCATTTAACAAAAGTTCAAACCCATTAAAACTCATCCAAACAGGGAAACTTTTTACACCAAAAAGATACTTGAACCAAGTACAATGAAGGGAGATAGAAAGAACCCATACCTTTTTCTTGCTGTTTGATGAAGACATGATGCAAAAATGAATTCCTTTACAGTGAGACACGGAGTGTTTGAAAGAGAAATGGGGAAGACAATGAACAGTCACAAAACTTCGAGGGAAAAACTGAAAAGCAATTTTAAAACTGTCTTCAAAACGCAAAACACGCGTTTTTCGCGATTGGATCAAGTCACCAGGTTAAGCCGCGAAACACTGTGAAGAAAAGAAACTTGAGAATTTCTCTAAGTGTTTTTTGCGACTGGAAGGTCTACCCGCGAGATAGTCGCGATATGAGCTGCGAAATTCCCTGAGTACCTCTCGCGACTGGACCTTCCACCCGCGAACCAATCGCCACACTGACCCCTAAAGCTGGAAAACTCAAAATTTGGAAAAATTTTCTAAGCCTTTTTCGCGATTAGAGCATTTACTCGCCAATTAGCCGCGACAAATCTCTGAATGATCTCGCGACTGGGACATGCGACTGGGCCAACCCGCGACTTAGTCGCCAAAACAGGACAACACTGTTTTTGAAATTTTTGACATTTTGTAAAAGCAAAGTACTTTCCAAAAACAAAACAAAACACTCAAAAATCTTTTTGTGTTTGACCAACAAAGATTGAGCATGTGAAAACACATTTAATCAAGTACAATCACACAAATGAATATGGCATTCATTGAACATAGACTTGTGTGTTATGTGTGGATATCAAACATGAGATAGTCCTTAGTCCAATGTGAAGCTTCAATGATCAATTCAATCAAGGCATACACAACTAGCACTAGATAATGTGACCTATCTCAATTATAGAAGCATGCATATATGACCTCCCACAAGAACTTGATAACAATTCTTTGAAGCTTTTCATTTGGCTCCATATTCAACATATCATTTGCCATTTTTTGAGCAAAGAAAATCTCATTGAGAGATAGATGCCTGAAATTTTTGATATTTCAATTAATGAGTTAGCCTTTGGCTTTTTGGGCATCTTTCATACATTTTATTTTGGTCGCTTTCCCTTTTTCCTAGTCAAATACTAGTATGTGCGATAGGCTTTTGCAGCTCTATATCTCTTTTCATTTGGAGATTTACATTTAGAGAGCTCTTTAAAGCAAAAAAATAAAAGTGGGAAGATATATAGGCATGAGTCTATGCATGTCTCAAGATCAACAAAACCATTCACTAATCATTCATGACAAGGTTGAAGATCTATTTACAACAGTCACATAGATTTCAGAATTTCTTCCACAATGATATGAGTGCATGAGAGACAAGCTAAGCTCGTTAAATGCACAAAGCCATTAGTACAAAGGTACAAGGCAAAACATGATTTGAGACAAAAGCTCAACAAAGTTGATCAAACTTTTTGGATTTTCTACTATTTGTGTGCTTTTGGATTTTTGACACAAAGGAAAAATGATCAAAAACAAAATCAGCAAAGAGAAAAACAATTTAATCAACACAACAAAATTTTCATCACAAACTAGCAAGAAGCAAAAACAACCAAGTATATACACAAACATGGGAAGTATTGATGCATGGACATGTTGTAATGCTTATGCATGAGTACCCTTCGTCACCCACATGTCACGTGCGTTTGGGGTGATATCCTTTACGGATTGGGTACGAGAATTAGGACTATCAAACCTTCGTGTGAAGCTTTCAAGGCAGTTGGTGAAGGCACCGATCATCTTCATCACATCCGTCATTCCTGGATCATTGTTTTGACTTCTTGGTTTCTCACCACCCCAAGACCTCTTGTCATTCCTTCTTCCTCGTGACCGAGGTGCGCTTACATTGTTGTCTGCTCTCAACTTTTGACAGTTGGGTCTAGTATGCCCTCGCAGTCTGCAATAGTGACACACATACTCTGTTCTAGGACCCCATTGTGGTCTTGAGAGAGATCTTGCTCTAGTTTCGTGTCTGCCCATAGATTGATTTCGGGGCTTATTCACCATCCGTTGCTCACTCACATTCTTCTTCTCAGCCTTAACATTCTCAGGGATGGTTTCTTCTACAATAGGCTCTATGGCCTTCACAAATTTCACTTCTTTGGTAGCTTTGGCTGATGAGCTACTTCCTCCGGTATAACCCAATCCGGACTTATCTGAGAAATGTTTTTGAGATGAGATAACATCTTCCAGCTTTCTGGAGGAGACCCTTTCTATCTTGGCTTGCGCTTGCACCACCTCTTGCTCAAGTAATCTTACTTTGGTATAAGCTTCCGATAACTTTCCATTTAGTGTCTCAATCTCACATTTAGCCTCTTTATATCTAGCCAGTAGACTTTTGTAGTCCTCTTCAGCCCTTTTCATCTTCTTCACAGCCGCCTTTGCAACCCTTGCATACTCACCTGATTTCTCAAGGAGTAAAGCGTAATTCTCTTGAAGACTCAATGTACCTTCATCCTCTTCAGCTTCCGATTCTTCAACAACTCCAATAGACTCCACATCAGAATGCTCACCAAGCTCCTTCACAAGTGTATCCAAGTCATTTGAGGATTCCACATGAGCAATGGTCATGAATGCGGAGAAATTTCCTTCTCCATCACAGCTTTCGTCAGAATCAGAATTTGATGAATCCGAATCACTTAAAGTAGTGGCATAGGCCTTTCCCTTCGACTTCAAGTAATTTGGACATTCCTTTTTTAAATGCCCATGCCCATTACATTCAAAACATGTAATTCCTTGTGAGGATTGGGAATCTTTACCATCTTTTCTTCGGAATTCTTTCTTCTCTTTTCCGGCACTCTGGAATTTTCCTTTGTCACCAAATTTTCCACTATTATTGAGCTTTAGGAATTTCCGGAAGTTCTTTACAAGATACGCCACATCTTTATCTACCGTATCCTCTTCCGAAGAGTCATGTGACACTATCCTCTCATCAATTGTCTTAAGAGCAAGGGATTTGCTCTTCTTCACTGAAGGAAGGGACAACTCATATGTCTGAAGAGAACCAACCAGCTCTTGAACCTTGATTTCGTCAAGATCTTTGCTCTCTTCAATGGCTGTAACTTTGGCATGAAAACTTTCTGATAGTGACCGAAGGATCTTCCTTACAACTTTAGACTCCTCCGTCTTTTCCCCCAAATTAAATTTGCCGACGACCACCTCGTTTAGCTTACTGTAAAAAGAGTCGAAGGACTCATCCTCATCCATCTTTAGCTGCTCAAAGCGAGTGGTCAACATCTGAAGTTTGGTGTCTTTCACTTTCTTAGTTCCTTCATAAGTCGTCTCCAGAACCTCCCATGCTTCCTTAGCAATGGTGATATGAGAAATCCGGTGGAATTCTTCTGGAGAGACACCGCAGAAAATAGCATTCAATGCCTTGCTATTTGCATTTGCCGCTGCAAGAGCAGCCTTATCCCAATTGGCCTTAGGAACCTCTGGTTTAGTCCAACCTATCTCAACTGCATCCCACACAGCCTCATCCATAGAACACAAAAATGCCCTCATTCGGACTTTCCAAAATGCATAATTATTACCATCAAAAAATGGTGGAACATTGAGAGATTGAGACCTATCCATCTCAACAAGGGGTCAAGGATCACACTCAGGTATTAAAACCACAACAAGTGTACCCGCTCTGATACCAATTGAAAGTTCAAAATGGGTATGAAACACCCTTGAACGTTTAGACCCCCAAATACAAAAATACCAATTCAAGCTTTATATCAAACAATTAATGTGCGGAATACGATAATAAGCTTATAACAGAATTGATAAACAATCTAAGCCAAATATAAACTCATCCACAGCAGTAAATATAAGGCAGAGATAAAGGAAAGAGAGATGCAAACACACGGACAACACACGATGTGTTATCGAAGAGGAAATCGAAGTCCTCGGCGTAAAACCTCTCCTCCGCCCTCCAAGCGGTGATAAAATCCACTAAAGAATATAGTTGGGATACATGAACAGCAAAAGACCCTCCAAGCCTAATCTACCCAACTACCTAAGCCCTCTAAGCTTCTTGCTCCAACGAGGTTACGCCGAACCTATTTCTTCTTTAGCTTCCCGGATTCCGCTACTTGACCATAGCATCAACCAATGTATATTGGTTCCTTCCCAAACTGCTTCCCAACAGTACCAAATAGACCTTCTCACAGACGTGGGTGTAGTGAGATAAGGATTTGGTAAAAGACCTCTCAAGGGTATGACAATGGAGAGGAAGAGAGTAGAGGAATTTGTAGAGTTTCTTAGATGAAGATTGGGGATGAGGCAATCTTGTTTTGCTCTAGGGTTTTCTCTCATAAAATTCTCTCTGGAAGCTCTCTCAATATGATGGGTATAAGGGTGTATATATAGTAGGGTGAGAAGGGAATGCAAAGCGTCAGTTTTTGCCAAACAGGGCAATTTGGCGACTTGGTCTCGCGGCTTGTCCAAGTCGTGAGTTCAAGTTGCGACGTAACGGCCTGGCCAGCCTGGGACTTTTGTCCTGTAGCATGACAGCTGGTGCAACCCTTCAGCTTCCCAGTGTACCTCTCACGTGCCAGCTTTTGGCGGCTTTCCAGTAGCTATCCACCCGCGAGCCCTAGCCGCGAACCTCTGTTTTTCTTGCACACTCTTGAGCTTTTCTTCACATCTTCTCACACACTACCCTTACAATTTTCCCACCTAAATACAGGGTTACTAAGTGCTAAATTACAAGCAAATTGGTCACGGAATAAAGCCAATTAGATGGTTGATTAAATTCAACCTTACAGTTGGGATACTCAATTCTATAGAGATATTCATGATGCTGCTTATTGGTTGAATCCTGCATTCCAATATGACCCATCCACTCTTAATAAGAGGCTAGAGACACAATTTGCCGTGACAAATGTTATTGAATCAAAAGTTTCAGTTGGTCGAATGAAGGTCGTAGAGGAATTAAAACTATTTCGAGAGTGTGAATAAACTTTTAGAACCCAACTTGCTTAAGAATCAGCCAAGACATCTCAGCCGGGTAAGATATTGTTTACTCATTTTTATTTTTTTGGGATAAGTATAGCTATGTTTATTGATTCATTGTATCTTTGTTTTGTGTTGTATATGGAACTTAGATGAGTGGTGAAAGTTGTTTGGATCTTGTGCTCCAACCTTACAAAAGTTTACAATTCGGATCCTTAGCCAAACAGTCGCCTATTCGGGATGTGAGCGGAATTGTAGTGTTTTTGAAAAAATACATAGAGAAAGAAGAAATAGATTGGAGCATCAATGACTTAATGATCTCATGTTTGTTCATTATAACTACCGATTGAAAGAAAGGTATATATTATGTAATCTCTTTGTTTCAATCTTTTTCTTTTAATCTCACTGTGCACTAAATTTGAAAATGAATAATAGGTTTTTGTTATTCCATTGATTTTGCTTTTTGTGGGGAAATATGAGTGATTCACTAATTTGGTCAAGTGGGTTCTTTGTGATTGTGAAATATAAGTGATTTGGTTACTAATTATTCATTATGTTTATCTTATGATATAAAGTCAAAAGGAAGAAGTTCAATTTTGATTCTATTGATTATGCAAGTATCGATAAAACTGAATTTCGGGTAGTGGAAGACGAGGAACCTCCATTTCTTAATCATGAGGAGATAGAGAATGCATTATATGAAGAGGGCGCTTATCCAATCGAAGAAGGGTCTTCTAGCCATGTACAAGGAGGTTAGCTTATAATAATTCTTTGCCAAGTTACATATTTTAATTAGACTATATATGATTTATGAGAAATGATTATTAGAATCGTTATTTTATTTATTGTTCTTTGGTTTTGGAATTTGTATAGATATGTGTTGGGGTTTATGCCCTAAAATCCAATTTATTGACATGTCATAAATAATTAAATTGTTTAATTATATAAGACTATTTATAAATCAACTAATGAGACATTATCATAGTCCTTGAAATGCATTATATGTGATTTAGTCACAGAAAATATAAATCACAAGTTCCTTGTAAACTCAAAACATAGTTTGTAGTCGGTGATGAAATTGAGCGTTTCATCTGCGAAGATTATAACACATCAACTAAGATGGTTTGTCTTGATCATGGAAGTGAAGACTTCTAGTTGATGTGTTGATGTGTTTTAAGTATTAAGACATATTGAACAGGACCGTTGTGAGATTAATTATTCATTCAACAACTGTCACCTGAATAATTAATCTCACGACTTCTAATTTCATAGACTCTCAATCTTGAAATGATAGTGAACCCGATCATGAAATGTAGGTTACTTTGATATATCAGGAGTGAGATCTAATATTCACAATCAAAACCTTAGTATGTTAGGTAATTACACGTAGTGTTGATAGAACACATATTCTCAAGATGGAATCCATAATCTCTTTTTATAGAGACACAAAATATCCCCTTGAGATAAGTTTAATGTGAAGTGGTTATTCGGGGCACCCACTTTAGTAAGGAGTTACTAAAATTTATATTTATTGAAATCGGATTTCAATAAATATGAATAACTAAAATATTAAATCGGATACTCAAGGATAAAATAGTTGTTTACAAAGTGACAGTTTATTATGACTTTGTTCACTATGGATATTTCATGGAAGAGTCAAATGATATCATTAGAGTCTTGGAATATAATTTATTAACAAGGCCTAGAGTGCAATTATATTTCTATAGTGGTATTAAATATAATTAATTGTAACTTTGGACTTGTCAAGAGTTGACAGATAAGCCCAAGGCTTATTGGAGCTAGAGTTTTATTTGTTCTATTTGGTTCCATCTCAAGCCATAAACTAAAGCCCAATTGGGCAGACCCAAAAGACTAATCCAATTAGATAATCAGTTTTTATTTAATAAGAGTTATTAAATAAAGTAACTAAAAATGTAGTTAAGAATGTACGTATGATGAAAAGAAAAGAAAACAATTTTTCTCTACAATGAGAAGAATAAGAACTTTCTTTGAGAATCAACGTACATAAAGATTGATTGAGAGACCACTCTTCTCGGGCATCATGTGGAATTAGGATGTTGATTAGAGGTATTTTCAAGTCTTGTTTTTTAATTTCATTGCATCAAAGTACGCTTTCTATTCTTTGTTTTAGAATTCAAGGTTACATGTTATCTCTATTGAATGAAGTAGATCTGTATTTGTTGCTTCTGTTGTGTGTTTTGTATGAGATGCAAAACTAGTTTTTCCAACAATTGGTATTAGAGCAGTCTTCAATATCATGCTTGTATAACATGTGATTGAGTTTTAGAATTAAAGAAAAACCGTTTTCTTGATGTTTTTATTTTCTGCAGTAAAGTTTTTGCATAATTGTGTCTTTGAATCCATATGCTATGTTTTATATATGAGATATATATGCTGGATTCAGTTTTCGAAGTGGACCATGGTATATCTTTTAGTTACAATGTCACCTTTGCTAGTTTTTGTATTAGTGAGGTACACCGTCAATGTTCATAAATGATTGATGGTCTGACTTCATTAGGATGAGATTGTATCCTTGATATGATAGTATATATTAATATATGCATGATGTGACTTTGAGAAAGTTAACTATGTATACATTCAAGGATTCTCTTTTCGATAATGATACAAATTACTGATAATGATACAAATTACTGATATTGATCAAACAGTATGTTAATGCTAGAATTAAAGTTTTTTGGTTACTGGTTAAAATCCTTTAATGAAATTTATTCCTAATGAGATTAGGATTATGTTTTCAAGATTTCTAGTGTTATTAGAGTTCTTGATAATGATCTTGAAAACCTTAATATTTGATCTGTGAATCTTCATTCATAAAATTAAAAGGTGTTTTTTGATGGAAAATAGCAAAAACGTCAAAAATGGTTACCAGAAAATTCTGAGAAAAATTCAATTTTGCGAGTTTTTGATCGATCGAATGTTCTTTTTGATTGATCGAAGAGGAATCGAGAACCGATCGATTTAGGTAGAAACTCTACGATGAAATTCTTCATTATCTTGATCGATAGATCGAATGTTATTTTCGATCGATTGAACGAGAATCGAGAATCGATTGAACGAGACAGTGGCTTTGTGATGAATTTCTTCATTTTTTCGATCAATCGAGAAAAAGGTTCGACCAATCGAAGGCACTGAATTTTGAATTTTCACTTGCTTTTTGATTAAGTGTTAAGACTTTGATAAAAGGGAAGGTTGTGTGTAATGAGATTACACATGATTCTATATAAAGTGATTAATTTTATAGTCCTTAAAAGTTAAGAACATATATTAATCACTATCTAACTAAAAGACCTAATGAGATCAAAGATATTAGTTAAATAGAACTCTTAGTCCTAAATAGTTTAGGACTTGTCTTTTAAGAAACATTCGAATTAAAGTTATATAGTTTCTAATGAGATTAGAATATTTTATCTAGTAAATTAAGGATAGAGTTCTTTATAACTAATTTTTGATCCATTAGTATATGGAATCCTAAATAGTTTAGGACTTCCATTTTAGTTAATGATTCTAATGAGATTAAAGTCTTCAACAAGTGCAAGATTATTAGTTGTGATGGGATCACAATTATTTAAAGAAAAACCCAAATAATGAGTGGGAGTGCTGAAATAACCATTTTGTTAAGTTTATTGTAATGTGAATAGATACCTTGTCTTGGCCTTGAGCCTTGCATTCTATGTGGAGGGTATTTACTTCATAGATTACATGATTAAATTTCTTTGTGATTACGCGAATGTTCATTACGTTACTGTGACGTGAGTTAGTCAGATCACATCGAATTTAAACAATTAAACACATTTGATGCGTAGGGTTAAAATTGTGATAAGATCACAATATTTTCAAGACAATCCACTTGTTTTAAAATTTCTAGTGGGAGAGAGATACAAGGGTTGGATCTCATGACCTCTATTATCAGTTCATAGTAGTGTGGGTAAGCACCTCGTCTTGGTGTATATGCCTCGCAATCCCAAAGGAGGGTATTTTGTTTCATGATACTACAAGTTTAAACACTATAAGAGAGATGAAATGTGGCTACACATGATTCTAGATAATGGTGTACACTAGACTAAGTGTAATGTTAACCTCCCAAAGGAGCTATGTCATTATTACTTAGAGGCTAAAGGAAGAGTGGCAAATTATTTTTGTTTGGTAAGAGTTACCATGATAGTATTAATAATGAGAATAGTTCTCACCTGATCATAGTGGTTAGAATTCACTCTATGCTGAGGAATATTAATTGCGAGATTAGGTTGTCGTTGCACCTAGTATAGTATGATTTTTGGGTTCCATTCTATATGGTTATGGATGCAAAATTATAATGTCCTTATATTTATGTTCATAGTCTCAGAATAAAGCTGTCATAAATTTTTGTTCTCTAACTACTATTTTAATTGAATCCAATTAACTAAGAAATAATTTTGGACATGGTGCTTAAAGGAGCTGAAGTACATAAATATGTTTCAATTCAGCATTGTCATAATTTCCTATACATGATGCATTTATGGAAGATAGTTTATGATGTGATCATAGTCTCCATTGAAATGCTAAAATGTTACTTTGGCTTCTATCTTAATTGCGCTACAACATGAGATGCAAGAGTTAGTACTAGACTTAGACTTTATATTAAGTCTAGATGAGATGTTTGGTATGAATCATATTGAGTGCTAAGAAAGGCTCAAGGAGTTCTAATTCTATATCATTTTATGAAAATATTTTATTTTTAAATGAATTAGAATTCTTGGATGTAGAGATTAAATGTTAATCTCATATGGATATAATCCACAAGTTCTTGTTAGAATCATTTGATCAATTCAGATTGTTTTGAAAATAAATTCTTTTTATATTATTTAAGTTGATAAGTGAGTTCTACGCAACGGAAAATGTCCTAAAAGCTAAGGTTATGATCAATATGATGTAATTCAAATTCTTAGCCTGAACCAAAAGGTAAGGGTGGTAAGAAGAGGAATTATAATACCAAATAGTTGGACAAGCTAGTTGCCCTAGTAGTTGCCAAAAGGAAATTAGACTCAAAAGTATGACCAAAAGGAAAGTGTTTCCGTTTGGTAAAGCTAAGCATTGTCTATGATTGTTTTCTAGATGGAAATTTTATATGTTTTACTTTTCAAAGAGGAAGTTTCCATCCCTTGGTATTGTATGTTTTGACACTTATGTCTAGATCTTATTAATCTAAATGATATTCAAGATTGGTGAAAGATGGGCTTTTAGAACCATTATTTTGTTATATTCCTTATTTATGAATTCTATTTAGAGGATAATATGATCTAGGGCTCCTTTTTATAAAGGAATGAAGTTCCAATGACTTCTTTAAGTCAATGCATACATAAAAGAGGAATAGAGCTCTTTTAAAGGTAGATTGTTCTAGAAGAAAATGTCAGAATTTATTGTAGGACAACTATAAAATACATTTAGAAATGAGATGGTTGTATTAGATACACTACAAGACATTATTTTATATATAACTATTACACCGATACAATATTGTAGTGGGAGGATTATCAATTACCAAATAAATTCATACTTTTGGGATAAACTTTTGAAGTCATTCCACAAGGATATGAATTTAATCCTTGATCCTATGTAAAGGCAATGGATGATATGAATATGGATTACTGAATAGAATTAGATTCTATTTAAAGTCTATAACTTGTAGAGGCGCCTAGTGGCATTAAGCCTATTGTTTTCAAATAGGTCTACAAGAAAATGAGATTGATAGATTAGAAAGTGTAAATCTTCAAAGTCAATACTAGTGGCGAAAAGATTTATTCAGAAAGAAATGGTTCGACTATGAAAAGATTTTTTTACCAATAATCAAGTTTGATTCTATCTAGATTCTCTTATTCATTATATTTCATTTAGATGAAATCTGTCAATGGATATCAAGAAAACTTCTTTTAGTAGCAATCTTGAGGAAGACATCTATATGATGTTACTAGACTTGTTCATAGCAAAGAACCAGTAGTGTTTAGTATGCAAGTTGCTTAAAGTCCATTAATAGACTAAAGCAAGTATCTGAATCATAAAATATCATCTTTGATCAAGCAATCAAGTTGTTTGATTTTGATCAAGTATTAAAAGACCTTATGTGTATAAAAGCTATATAGAATAATAAATCTCTTAATGTATGTTGATGACACTCTAATCATTTAGAATGATGTAGAGTTATTGTCATCAATAGAGTTTTTTGTTGTCTTGTCCAGTTTGATATAAAGTCCTTGGGAAAGACTGGTCACATCCTAAGAATTAAACTTTGTTAAAATTCAGAAATTAGGATATTGGGTCTATCTCAAACTGCTTAAATAGATTAGATTCTAGCAAAATATAACATGTAATACTTCAAGAAAGGATTCTTTCCTTTTAAGTTTGAAGTTCCTTTATAAAGGACTATAGTCCTCAGACATATAAAAAGAAGAGTATATTAAGACGGTTCCTTAAACCATATCAATAAGAAGTCTTTTTGCTATGCTATATACTAGGCTAAATATCTATTTTGCGGTGGACATGGTAAGCAAATATTGATTGAATCTAAGATCACTTAATTTAGTGGGAGTAAAGCATATACTCAAATATCTTAGGAGAATGAGGGATTATATACTTGTCTACCAAAATGAGGATTTGATGGTTATTGGTTGTACAAATACTGACTTGTAGTTTGATTGTGATTCATGAAGTTGGACTTCAAGATATGTGTTCATCCTAGGTGGTGAAAATATACATTAAGCGTAAGTATTATTTCATTAGAAATATATGAATATGTGAGATGTAGTAGTAGAAAAGATCATTTATGCAATAAATTTGGCGGAAACTTGTTTCCAAACCTTGCCTTAGAGTGACTATGAATTGCTCTAAAGGGAAATAAATGTCAGATATATGGTAAATTGTCTTTGATGGCAAGTGGGAGATTGTTGAGGTTTATGCCCTAAAATCTAATTTATTGGCATGTCATAAATAATTAATGTTTAATTATATGAGACTATTTATAAATGAACTAATGGGACATTATCATAGTCCTTAAGATGCATTGTATGTGATTTATGTAATTTAGTCACAGAAGATATAAATCACAAGTTCCTTATAAACTCAAAACACAGTTCGCAGTTGGTGATGAAATTGGGCGTTTCATCTGCGAAGACTAGAACACATCAACTAAGATGGTTTGTCTTGATCATGGAAGTAGAGACTTCTAGTTGATGTGTTGATGTGTCTTAAGTGTTAAGACATATTGAACATGAACGCTGTAAGATTAATTATTCAATCAACAACTGTCACCTAAATAATTAATCTCACGACTTCTAATTTCATAGATTCTCAATCCTAAGAGGATAGTGAACCCGATCATGAAATGTGAGTTACTTTGATATATCAAAAGTAAGATCTAATATTTACGGTCAAAACTTCAGTATGTTGAGTAACCACATGTAGTGTTGAGGGAACACATATTCTCAAGATGAAATCCATAATCTTTTTTTATAGAGACACAAAATATCCCCTTGAGATAAGTTTAATGGGAACTGGTTATTCAGGGCGCCCACTTTAGTATAGTAAGGAGTTACTAAAGTTTATATTTATTGAAATCGGATTTCAATAAATATGAATAACTAAAAGATTAAACTGGGTACTCAAGGATAAAATAGTTGTTTACAAAGTGACAATTCATTATAACTTTGTTCACTATGGATATTTCATGAAGGGGTCAAATGATATCATTAGAGTCTTGAGATATAATTTATTAATAAGACCTAGAATGGAATTATATTTATATAGTGATATTAAATATAATTAATTGTAACTTTGGACTTGTCAATAGTTGACAGATAAGTCTAAGGCCCATTGGAGCTAGAGTCTTATTTGTTCCCTATGGTTCCATCTCAAGCCACAAACTAAATCCCAATTGGGCATGCCCAAAAGGCTAACCCAATTAGATAATCAGTTTTTATTCAATAAGAGTTATTAAATAAAGTAACTAAAAAGGTAGTTAAGAATGTACGTATGATGAAAAGAAAAGAAAACAGTTTTTCTCTACAATGAGAATCTTTAAGAATCAACGTACATAAACACTGATTAAGAGATCACTCTTCTCAGGCACCATGTGAAATTGGGATGTTGATTAGGGGTATTCTCAAGTATTGTTTTTGAATTTCACTGTATCAAGGTACGCTTCTATTTTTTGTTCTAGAATTCAAGGTTACATGTTATCTCTTTTGAATGAAGTAAATCTGTATTTGTTGCTTTCGCTATGTGTTTTGTATGAGATGCAAAATTAGTTTTTCCAATAATATGGACAATGAAGTGATTGAGGATGATGATGACATCAATTTGGAATAATTTGGTGATAAACTTGATGCTCCTCCCGGATTTAGAGATAAAAAACATCCTATTCAAGTTGAAGATGAAGAAGATAAGGATGAGGATGATGATAATGATGCTAGTGGTGGAGCATTTGGTTCACATGAGGATATTGATTTCAATTTTCTTCATGACAAATGAGGCTTGTGTTATCAAATGAACCTTAAAACTTAGTAGTTATTTGTTTGAAACTTTTTTGTTATTTGGATGTAATGAACTTATTTATTTAGTTCTCTATTTGAAACTTATTTGCTATTTGGATGTAATGAACTTATTTATTTAGTTCTTCGTTTAAAACTTATTTGCTATTTGGATGCAATAAACTTATTTGCTATTTGCCATTTGGATGTAAATGTAATGACTAATGAACTTATTTATCTGGTTTTGTTGAAAGTTTATTATGTTAAGGATGGTTATTTTGTAATGTTGTTATGTTAAATTCTTTAAAAAGATGTTGTATACTTGTATGTTTTTTAAGGAAACATATTTATTATTATTGGTTTGTTAGTTTTAGTATATTAAAAAATTATTAATTATTTATATAATTTAAATAAATAATAATTAAATTATTTATGACGTCACCGGTTTAACCATCGGTCAGACCCCAATCCGACTAGAAAACCGATAATTAGGTCATTTTTCGGTTCTTTCACGTACCGGTTTTTAAAACCATGGTTATAATATGGTAATTTGAAGAAGAGAAAACTTAAAGAATTAAAAAAAAAAAAAGAAAAAGAAAAAAAAGAAAGCATTTTTTTGTCTTTCTACCTACCTCCAAGACTCACTTCTTAATTTAGGCGCGCGCGCGCACACACACATACATATGCTACCATGCCCCTTTCTTTTTTTGGGGGTATGGTACCCACCTAAATCTAAACCGTTAAATGAATGAAAATTTGATCCGGATCATTCATTTAATTTGGAGTAATTTAGAGTAAATACTAGCTACTGGTCAAACAAGTTATATATATAAGTAAAAAATCTAAAACAACCTAGTATTTACTATGTGCTTCTCCAGTTCTCCTTCTCAAAAACAAATTTCTCTCTGTCACGCTTCGGGCTCTATATCGCGCTTCCGATTCGGTTTATCCAAAGAACCCAGAATTCGGTTTCTTTTGTATTAGCTTCTTCTCTTACTAATCAACCACAAGAACCTAGGGCAGCTAAACAAAACCCAAAGAAGAAACAGTATCGGCTGTTCTCTGCCCGACGACGATATTTGAAATAGGTTTGTCTTTCTCTTTCTCTTTCTCTCTGACGAAGTTGATTTCACTACTAATATACAGATTATTAAAGATTCTTTGACTATCAACGCATGATTTGTCTTTAGTTTTATTCATTGTTAGTAATCCCTAATGCTATTAATTGATTTGGGTTTTTATTTTTGTTATTTTGATAGGAGATTTGGGTGTTGTTTGTTAACTTTGTTTCGAAAGTTGATTTGGAATTTCCTCCTATTTGAGAAACAAAATTTCAATACCCATGATTGCTGTTTTCTTTAGAAATTAGAGGGTTTCTCTGTTTTCTTTCTAATAAAATGTTTATGACTTAAAAAAAAAAGAAAAAAGAAAAGAAAAGAAAGAATGCTGAAAGACAATAGCTATCGAACAGAAGTGAATAAATGAGTATTCTTTCAACTGTTTAGGTCACCAAGTAAAATTTCAAATACCGTATTGCTATTAATTAGATCTTTTCTCTTCATGTTCCCCATATTAATTTCCCAGTTATGCTCACTTTCTTGGTACTGGTCCTTATATCAGTGAGTCTTGGAATTTAGCACACGGGTCCAGAAGTTCCATTGTACGATGAAGTTATATATGTAGACATTGTTCTGGAAAAAAATTGGCATTGAAGGTGAAGGTAAGGCCCATCCACAATTCTTCTAAATGAATCTTCTATTTTTCTACCTGAACTCCCATTTCATATTTTTTCTTCGTATAAATTTTGGAATGGTCATTGTTTGCAAAATAAATTTGCTGCACAAATGAATTCAAAAGCTTTCTCACTACTTTATTCTATGGAAGCAGTTTTTTTAGAACCCAAGGAAAATTACACTTCCGAGATCAAATAGATGTTGATGTACTATAATTTTTCCCTTTTAAGAATTGTACTCAGTCTCAACTGATTAACAAGTGCATGAAAAAAAAAAAAGCTTCATTTTGTTTTGTCCAACCAATGAATTTTCCATTGATTAGACTATTTACTCCTTGGTGGTTGGTAAAAGTGTCATGTATGCTTTGTAGATTTGGTGATGAAGAGTTTATTTATAGAAGTCAATTACACAATTTGCCTTAATGTTTTCTTCACTCAAAATATTTTCAAAAACTCTCTTAAGATAATCACGTTAAAAATGTTTAGTTGAAGTTTATCTTAATTTCTCACCTATAAAAAAAAAAGAAGTTTATCTTAATTTCTCAACAGATTTCCTTAGTGTATGTAATTATTTATTTATCTTATAAATTGATGCTTAATGTCATGGCTCAGTTCATCCATGTGAAATAGTGCTGGCACTTACAGTGCATAAGGCTAGAATATGGCTTAGCTCACTAAATGTTTTTTTGGTTAATGAGTTCTTAGACTTCTCTTTCTGCAACAGGAAATTTTAGACTTTTGACATAGTTATTGAATCTTTCTTAGCAGATTGCCTTAGTGTATGTAATTATTTATTTATCTCTTAAAATGATGCCTAATGTCATGGCTCAGTTCATCCAAGTGAAATAGAGTTGGCACTTATAGTGCATCAAGCTAGAGTATGGCTTTGCTCACTAAATGTTTTTTTGATTAATGAGTTCTTAGACTTTATTTTTTGGCTATGATGATAGAGTTGGGGGTGGTGAATGTCATTGCAGTTCTAGCAGCATGGTGTGAAAGAGATTTAGGGTGGTATGTCATAATAGGTTGTTGCATCTTCATCATAATCACAAGGTGAACATGTGTTTACCCAACTCAATATATATTATATTATATTGAAGATTGTGTCTTGAATAATAAGTGCTTGAGAAAGTTTGTGGCCTTTTTACCAGACTAGCAAATATGTGTCTTCCTTGTAGAATATTGAGTACAATGTGATAAATTATAGTTTTCAGTTTTAATGTGGTAAAGCAAGTACTCTTGACTATTTTGGCAATCGCTTTGGCTTAGAAGCAAAATATATATTATATCGAAGATTGTGTCTTGAATAATAAGTGCTGGAGTTGTACTTCATCTTCAGGTATATTTTATTAAAGATTGTGTCTTGAGTAATAAGTGTAAGTGATTTGGTTGTATTTTCTGCAGATTAGTTTTTGGATCTTGGTGGGAAATCTGATACCTGTTGGCTATATACAGTATGTTTCAGACCACCCTAGTGATTTAAATTCTGAATCAACACTTTTATGTGGTATCTAATTTTCTGAATGTGTTGGAATTAGTTGCTAGCTATGGTTGGATAACAATTTGATCATGGAGATGAAATTTGTGGAGCAGTTGTCAATGTCAGAGCTAGTCAGGAAAAAATATCTCTATGGCTGAACAATGCTACAAATGATGCTGCACAGGCAACTGGCATGTTTTGTTCACATGTACTCTTTTGGACCCACCAGATGACTTAACTTCTTCTACTTCGTACGGATGCTGAATTATAAATGCAACTTTGGTTCTGTATATACAAGTATAAAACCTACTTGCATTTGTGCTCAAGTTTTTAGAGATGAATTGAGAGAGAAGAGTTAAACATGATGGGCAGGTCAAGATTTTGGTCTGATATGTTATGAAATGGATGAATTGTAGACATTTTAGTAATAGCCTTGTTTTAGTAAAATTGTATTAGTCAATCAATGGTGAAACTTTGTATAATCACATTATTAAGTGAATGTGATTATACTAGAGGAATTATTATACTTAATATTTATACTGCAATATAAGCATATATATATAAAGCCTCAGTTGTAAAGCTTGAATATTATATGCAAGAGTTATGTCCTAAAGAAACAATGAGGCTTCTCCATGTCAAAGCTACCGTTGTCTAAAGGTTCTTACGTATCAATCATAATAAAGTCTGGACTTATGTTTGTGTCCAGGAAGCTCTTTTCATGAACAATCTTTGTTTGTGTTTGTATTCTAGCTTGTAAATTGTTACATGCCAAAGTTGGAACAAATAATAATAATAATAATGATAAATAAATAAATAAAAGAATTATCAACCTCCACTCTAGAGAGGTAAAAAACAATCTCATAATTGCCAATAGCTGTAAATTGTTACATCTAACACTTATGTTGAACCACATGACTCAAGTACACATGTAAGACCCTAAGTTTTAGTACGTAGTATCTGATATCAACCTCAGTTGTTTATTATGCTACAACAAAACAAAGTTCTAGCCCACTACCAAACAATAAAAAGAAAATATATTGCTGCATATACGTTTGCCCTTGTTCTCTGGCATATTAGCGAGTCTGAGTGCTCCAATTGTATTGGCTCCAGATGATATTCCTACCTGCATTAACCAGGACGATCGAAGTTATAAAATGCGTAATAGCATTCCAGATATCATCTTGTTGGGTCCATCTGGGGGTACTAAAAAGATGTTACTGAAGCACAGAAAGCGTTCTCCAGTAGCATCAGCTGATATAATTAAGTTGTGAGCACCCATGAAAGTGTAGAGATAGATATACTTCAAAGAGTTATTTGGGTAATTACCATAAGTCCCTCCTTCAATGCTAATTCCCTGGCCATATTTACTGCATCTTTGCTACTAACCTACAAGATAAGTTTCAACATGACAGTTAGGGAAAACCAAAACTATTAGCAACAATACTATATTCTTTTTAAAATCTTTCTGTCGTTGCTAACAGCATCATCAACAACACTTACCTCAAGAACTTTTTCCATTACATCCATGTCCAAAATATCTGGTTTGAACCCAACCCCATTGCCAGTAATCTGATGAGGACCTGATTCAAAATTTCAACAATATTAGAGTGTTAACTTCTCTCATTTAGGACAATGTTATCTACAAAGGCATAGATAAACTTGAAAGTTACAAAGTCTGTATCTTCATTACTTTTATAGTCTTCCATTATTAGATATCAGCTGGACGAAAAAAAGATAAATTTGAAAATTTTCCAACTTTGTTCTCTTCAGAGGTTATAAAAAAAAAGGAACTAGATAAGAAAGAAAATAGTATGAATTTTACCTGGTTTACCACCATTCAATACGTTACTTTCTGCAGGTTCTTCTCCATATATCTACAAGAAATCAACTAAAATATTAACAAGGAATGAAACAGAATTATAAGGGTGAATGTGGGCAAAGCATGAATCATTACATTAGGATTTTGGGATTTAAGGTACTGTCTGACCCCAAAGATAGTGCCTCCACTACCAATTCCCATGACAAAAATGTCAACTTGTCCATAAGTATCTTCCCATATCTCAGGACCTGTAGTTTCAAAATGCACCTGTTTTCCATTTTGAGGTCAATCACATATCCACCGTCCACTAACCAGGAGAGGATGAATAATGTATATACCAGATTCGAATTGATTCTAAACTATATATAATTTAAGATAATTATGTAGCATAGAAAATTTTATCCTACATGATGCCAATAAAGACTTTTCAGTTACAGGAGATAATTAAAGGCAGGATTAGTTACCAAGGTGTTGGCAGGATTTGAAAATTGTTGGAGCATGAAAGCATTTGGTGTAGATTCCAAAAGATCATATGCCTTCTTAACTGTTCCCCCCATCCCCTTGGTGGGATCAGTGAGAATTAAATCAACTTCAAATGCTCTCATAGTTACCCTCCTCTCCAAGCTTGTGTAAGAGGGCATGGTTAGAACCATTTTGTATCCTTTGAGGGCAGAGATAAATGCCATACTGATCCCCATATTTCCTGACGTGGGCTCTATCAGAGTTGCCTAACATAACATTTATACTAAATTAGACAAACCTGAAGCTGCAGTATAAGTTTAAGACAAAAATATCTGATAACAAGGAAAAAATAAATAGATCAATAAGTTAAGTATTCAGCTAACCTTCCCAGGGGTAATTAAGTTTTTCTTTTCAGCATCCACAATCATGGCATGTGCTGCTCTATGAACAGAAATAAACAAAACAATTATACATTTTAATCATAAAAATGTAGTCAGTAATATGTGTTTTAAACTGTAATAACAAGAAATATATGCTAGTAAATCTATGATTATGAGGAGGAAAGAAGATACCTGTCTTTGATGCTAGCAGTAGGTTGCATCATTTCTTGTGTGACAGCAAAATAAGCTCCATAGCCTTCAGTGACTTTGTTAAGATATACAAGAGGAGTTCGGCCAATGAGCTGAAGTTGGTTACAAAAAATAAAAAAAAGGGTTTCATTCTATTAGATAAGACAAGCATAACTCAATGCCAATTGTCAGGAATAAGGATTAAAAGCACAAGAAATATCAATGTCACTCAATTAAGTTTGGTAAAATCCATTCTACTCTTGCAGCTTCAATAGCACACATTCCTTTTAACTTTCTTTTTGGTCAAACTCTTATTTGTTGATTCTGTTTTCTAAAAGGATAATTAGAGCTTTGAATCTCCCAACCAAGTCATTGAAAATTAGTGTAGACACTACTTTTGTTTCCCCCTTTAGGCCAGGGGAATCAATGTTAATTTGGATGAAACCTTGAAGATATCTGTTTGGTTATGCTGAATAAAGATTATTATTATTTGTTTGGGAAAAAAAAAAGACAAAATCAATTGACCAAGAAAAACAAGAATACCACTCGCCATTCTATCTTTATGTATATATCTTGTATAAGCAAAAGGTGTATCTTGAAAATTATTTATGTATATGTCTGGCATAAGCAAAGTTGTGTGTAATGTAAAAAGAACTTTCATAATCAGAGGCCTGTAGACAAAGGAATGAACTGAATTCAAGGACAAATATAAAATATAATATACATAAAATAAAATAAAAAATGAATAAGAAAAGCTATATTGAAAGTGTGCATCTGCGAAAAACTGTTCCATGGAGTTATAATAACTTAGTAAAGTAAAAGGATGATGGTTGTTAAAGTCAATCCCTGAAGTATTCAAATCCTTTCTTGCCAATGGAAAAAGCTAGATGGAAAAGGTATCATTTGTAGAAGCTAATAATAGCATACTATTAAGGGAACACAAAAGATAGATGAACAAAAAAAATTGAATAAGAACTTTACATATTAAAATTTGATATTATGTCATAAAGATGGCTTCAGCAAATAGAAAATCAAGTTTGGACCTAAGCAAAATTGGTTTTCTCAGACCATTGGGCATGGGTTGACTATCGATGCAATGTGCTCAAGTTATATCCAAGTCCACATTCACCAACCAAAAAGTCTGAGTGTAATGTCATATGAATATAAGACACTAACCAATAAGTAATTATTATCCTTATAGGCTCTAAATTCAATAAGATGAATCGCAGTAGAAACATAGGTTATGAAAAAGGATGGAGCTGTAATAACTATTATTCTATATGCATATATGGAACGTCATTAAATAACCTGTTTGAGGTAGCTTGCTAGCTTTTTCACTTCAAACTTCTCTTGAATCAATTCTCCTTCTTTCTGAGTCAACTTAACTGCTAAAGCTTCCACCTGCACAATGAGACTACAGTTGAAGACAATACCAGATTGTAATTATAGCATACACAATAATCAAGGATTACATCCTCATGTGCCAAAGGCACTCAGGAGCATGTCATTAGAAGGGAAGGGGGTGGGGGAGAGAGAGAGAGAGAAGAAAAGAGCTAGTTTTTTTTTTGGGGGGTTGGGAGGTGTGACATAGGACAGATTCAGGGAATCTACATACGCCTAACTAGAAATTTGGATAATGACATTCAAAGATAACATCATTTACATGTGACATTAGGACAGAATACAAAACTTATTCATACTTGACTGAGTTCTTTCTGCAAATTAACGCCAGTTATTTGAGATTGGCCTAGCCTTCTCAATGAATAATACGCACCGCCACATATTTAGGTGGCACCCATTTGTGACCCTTCCCTTACACATGAAATGCAAAGGCGGTACTATTTGAAAAGGGCATAAGAGAAACTATAAAAAAATTGGGATCCATTTCTTATATGCAGACATGAGAACAAAGAGCAATTTTGTTCTTGCTGGCTGCATGACTTTACAGTACAAAGCAAAACAGGCAGGATAAATACTTGTGCTGTGTTGATAGTCTATGCACAAAATAAGCAGACTTACTCTTGTTATGTCATGTATGAGCTTCAATTATTAAAAGAAAATAAAAATTGGACTTACTTCATTCCATTGTCTTGAGCTAAGCGTGGGTAAACTGGTGCATTTGGATTTGCAAAAGCTACTTGATTCGAAACTGCCACCAGCTTAGGCTATTATACATAAAATAAATACATAAATGCAGGCCAGAAAGAAGCCATAAAATGTGTATCATGCTGGGAAACACATACCAAAGAGGAATATCTATGCAATGGAGTAACACATATCAACCTTGCCCAAACCTGTAAAGAAAATTGATTTATCAAATAACAAGTTTTCAGGATTTGTTAACGAAATTTAGTATCAAATTTACAACCTAAGCTTGAAATCCTGAAATGGAGTGTCCTTGGGAAGTTCTGATATAGGAACAGCTCAGCTACTAGGTGCCATTTGAAGCTTTAAAGGTGTATCAATGGTTCTATTTATCATAAGATTCTGCAAATTTAAAATTACTTACAGCATTTAAATCGTAAATGTTATAATGGCAAATTCAACAAGATTTATGGTGCAAACTTCATTAATGGAAATATAAAAGTTATCTCAACATTGAGTGCAAATCTCATATCTTGATACTATCTCCTGTAACTTCACTTAATAACACAGCATCCTAGCTAAGCAACAAAGGCTACCCTAACCCCCACCCACCCACCCACACATAAACTGCAAACAAATATGCACTTGACTTAGCACCTAACTAAGACAAAGAATGTGATATCTATTAGCAGCAACCATTAACATGCTGGAGGCACCTTCCCTGCAAAGAGAAAAGCACATATCAACTAAAAATTTTATTAATTTTCAAGGCAGCAATGTTGATTTTGAAATACGAAGATGAAAGAATTGCCTCACAATGTTGGGGTGTATTCAGCATAGCATTAGGAATGTTGACATCTGCGCTTTATGATTAAATGTCTCCAACATAATCTGTTTGTAAATTAGGTGAGCCAACTGGTGCATCTGATGCAGGTTGTTCCATGAATTCATGTGAGTTGTCACTATCAACATGTTCACCTTGATGAATATGGATAGATGGACATGTGCGCCTTGTGTGTCCAACATCTCTACAGTTACTGCATCGCCTAACTTTCGCACTGCTATTACTTGTGCTACCATGGTCACCTTTAGTCTTTACAATAGCTGGGTCACGAACATTTCTTTTGATTCCAAATAAATTTCCTACTTCTTGAAAGTCAAATTTCCTGAGTAATTGAGAATAAAGAAGTATACTGTTTTGATGTGCTCAAGAATCTCCTGACTCTTTTTTCACCATCACTAACAATTTTTTTTCTTAGAAAAAAAAAAAGCAGTAAAAAAGGTAAGGATTTATCATCACATGTTGTACATGATTGATGAGGTCCAATAAGTTCCAACTTATTACTCTCATTTTGAAATTTAATTGAATTCACATCAATCATTTTCATGAAAAATAATCTAGTGCAGGGGTGGACTCAAAATAGAATAAAAATTATGACCAGCTACTAACATCCAAGAATGTACTACAAGGTGATACTCATAACAAGCCCATGAATAAATTAAAATTCTTTATCTTCACTCCCATCCGACCCAAAATAAATAAATAAACAATAGATCAACACTATTTTTTACAAATGAACAAACTTACTTATTTATAATTTAGGAAAAAAATTGACTACTGTCTAAATTTGCCTTACATAATGAACAGTGATCAATAAAAACATCAACCTACACTGCAACATAGATAATCAAAGAAGTTTCATGGTTTAAGTATATACAATCATCATACTTTTCTCACCTGCTAGTGACCAAAAGGAGTAATAGAAGAATTAAAACCTGCTGGGTTGTGTTCCTAGCAAACCTGCGAAACCAAAAGGGAACCAAAAATTAAAAACAATCAAGCAATAAAGGGACCAAACGGAAATTTTAAATATATATAATAAAAAATAAAAACCAGATGGAAAAAGGAATGAAAAAAAGGGATGTACCGAAATTTAGAGGCGATAAACGGCAGATTTCGCGAACAAAGAGAGATGCAGAGAGAGATAGAGGAAACGGTATCTTTTATCATCGACATCGGAGGGAAGAAGATATGCTGCTACCGAATTGAGAAAACTACGGAACAGAAAAAACTTAACTTTAGAGCTCCGTGGGATTCTTTTGAGCTCTGTGGGTTTGTGGGATTCTTTGCTTGCGAAAATTTTAAAATACAACCGTTTTTTTCCGTGGGAATTTCAATATAAAATTTTATTCTTTCTTTCAATATAAAATATTTTCAAATGTAAAATATTTTACATGTAAAAAATTTTACTGTAAAATATTTTCATGTGTTTGGAAGGATAAATCACATGAAAAATGCAAGCCATCAAGTGTTTGGAGCTTGCTGGTAGTGCCTACATTGATTTGATTGACTAAATATATTTTACTGCAAAACAAACACCGTAAAATGTAAAAAAAAAAAATCATAGAGAGAAAGAGAGGTGAAAACTGAAAAGAGGGAAAGGAAAGAATTGTTGCTCAGAGGAGGTGAATTTACAAGAAATGAGGGAGAGAGTCATTCTTAGAATTCAGTGCCATTATAGTCATTTTCTATGATCTAATGGTATTTTGATCATTTTGTAGGTTGTAATGGTATTTTTTTTTAAATGTTAGAGGGAATTGAAGGAGTTTTGGTCATTTTTAAGGTTTTGAAGGAATTTCGGTCCTTTCTAAGGTTTTCGGGGTCATTTTGGTCATTTTTTAGGTACTAAGGGTAGGGGTGTGTAGCAAACCCGCCAACCCACCAAAGCCGACCCGACCTGACCCAACCCACCGGGTTAGGTCAATTTTTAGGAGATGGTGGGTTGGGTTGGGTCATGATTTTTTTTTTTTAAACAGTGAGTCGGGTTAGGTTTGGGTCATGAGATTTACATACCTGCCTAACCTAACCCGACCCGACCCACCTATTTTTAATATATTTTTAAATTTAAAAAATATATTATATATTATATATATATATATATTTTGCCCCTCTTCCTAAATAAACCCTGTACATTACACCACTAAGGCATGGGAGAATGCATATGTGGTTGGATCTGGACCCTACACTTGGAATGGTTGTGAGCAAAGGAAGAGAAAGCATTGGCTAAAATATCTTATTCTTGGTCCATGCCAAAGGCGTGACTACTTTGGGAAGAAAGTAAGATATGCACTTAACATGGGACTCAAGTACTCACAAAAAATAAGATAGTGACTTTCTAAGGTTAGCAACTATAGGGACACCCATTATTGGTTGAATGCATGTTGGGCTACCTTAGAGACACATGTATGATTCACAGTACTCCTGATGTCCCTCTCAATGTCCAATACTTGTTTCCCAAGTAGTGGCAAAGTCACCTACCCACAGGTCTCAGTGCCACGTTGGCGCAATCTCCATCCTCTAATCAGCTTTCCATATCACAGCTATGGAAAGGTCCAAAATAGAGAAATGATGACTTGACACCTGTCTTTGTACTTAGCCATATTCCTCAAATTATAAGAGGAACATTTAGCTATATTTTAGGGTAAGAACCCAAGTAAATATTTGAAGAAGAGAGTAGAAAGTTGATAAGATAGGAAGGTAGAAAACAAGGTCTCTCTTTAAGGAAGAACACCCTTATTGTACAAGAGTGACCTCTTTTCCCCACATAATACAAATTTGAACAGAGCAAGAACATTCAATTCTTGCTCAAACCGTAGTTTTTCATCCCTTTTCCTAGGGTTTTCCATGTACATCTTATGTCCTTTTTACGTTCTTGCTATCACTTTCTTCTTCTCTAACATGTGTTATGTCAAAGCTAGCATCTTTGTCACTTAGAAGCTTTTTCATGTAAATGTACTGTTAGATAACTTATTTTATTCCTTTATATAAGCTCAAATCTAACTTGCACGTACAAAACCCAAACCCTAAGTTTTTCTTATATAGTTTGTGTTTGTTTGGTGTTATGCTCATGATTATTTAGTTATAAATTTGCTTTTAATTGTAGTGGTGTTGTTCTAATGCTCAATTTAATAATAATGAAAAGAAAAATTGTCCAACCCATGGGTCCAACTGACCCAACCCGATCCACGTGGGTTGGGTTGGGTTAAGTTGAACCCTTATGATGGGTTGGGTTGGATTTTTTTTAACCCACCATGGTGGGTTGGGTTGAAAAAACTTCTCAACCCGACCCATGCACACCCCTAACTAAGGGTATCTCGGTCTTTGTTAAGTTTCTAAGGGTATTTTTAGATATTCTCTATGTATAGGGACCATTATGGTCATTTTCTTTTGTAAGGGTATTATGGTCATTTTCTTTTCTAAGGGTAGTTTGGTCATATTTTAGTTTCATGGTCATTTTAGTAATTTTTTAGATTTTATGGTAATTTCGGTCATTTTTTAAGTTTCCAGATTATTTGGTCAATTTTGTTTGTTTTAAGGGTGTTTTGGTCATTTCTTAGTTTTCGTGGTTATTTTAGTCATATTTTGGGTTTCTTTTGGTAAGTAGTTTTTATTTTATGTTATTTATTTATTTAAGTTTTAGGGTTATTTTGTCATTTTTTAGGTTCTAAGGGTATTTTGGTCATTTTTTAGGTTTCATCGGTATTATGGTAATTGGCGAGGAAAAAAAAGGGAACCATAAAATGTGACAAAAGTACCACCGAATGTGAGAACAGGATGGTCAAATGTGATATTGGTACTGCCTAATGTGACAATAGAACCATCATTTGCGAGAAAAGAAAAATTGAATCACCAAACGTGACAAAAGTACAGTCACATGTGATTTTTAGTACATGCTAATACAATTTGAAGATGGTACCATTAAATGTCAGAAAAAATACGAGTACAACTGAACGTGGCAAAAGTACCGTTCGGTCTATTTTGGCACACTTAATAAAAATGAGAAAAGACAGGTTTGGTTGAGAGTACCTATTCCAAATCATAATTTAAATTTATAAAGATGACAAAAAGTAATATTATATTTTAATTGTTTAATTTAATGATTTGTGGTATCTGCCAAAGGCCTTGTAAGTTGTAACTGAATTGACACTTTCTTATGCACAAAGTGTTTAGAGGTCTAGGGAGAAAAGGATTCGAGCTGCGAGTTAGCAGTATATTGTAATTGTGGGGCCGGTTATCCAAAATGATGATATAGAAATTGTAGGAAATGGGCTCGTGGCCCAGCGGCCCAGTCCGAGGACACTCACTTGTCCGAGAATAGTTAAAGAAAGGTATTGTGGAGCTAGTATAAGAAAAAGAGATGGAAATCATGTATAGTGGCCCAAAATGCGTCCGAGGATAAAACTCACCTTGGATACTAAGGGTTCGAGGTGGGTGTAACTATCTGACTATTCAGGGCACTCCACAAAGTTGTATTAGAACTGGAAAGTGAACGTGGAACAAAGGAAGAACCGGGAAAGATAACAAATATCTTCTAGAGCTGCTACCTCCACATTAAATGCTTCCCAGCTAACTCTCTGACTGCATTAATGTGGAGGTGATACCTGAACAGTAATCAAGCAGCCTTATGGCTACTAAGTGAAGGTTCCGGGAGGTGCTGGATGGGACAGAAATGAGTCCTAAGAATAGAGCCTACACGTGTATGGTGAAAAAAGGGTGATGAACGTAGTATATAACCTGAAAGTGGATGATATTATGGGGGACTTTTGCTAAAAAAGAAAGAAAGAAAGAAAGAAAAAGGACGGGAGAACCCAGAAATATATCCCCTGAAACCTAGCCGAGGAGAGTTTTTATCAAATAGTTAGCTTGAAACATCTTTTGCTGCACAATAATCATGACATTTTCTGCTGAATAGAACTAGTTCTTTCACCCACTCTCTAAAAATCTATTGCTTGGGCTCGTTGGCTAAAAACTCATCCCTATTCTGGGTCCAATCCAATTTGAGTCCTTACAGTAATTATCTCTAAAAAAAAATGATTTGTAGTATTTTTTTTATGTTCTTTTTTCCCTTCTTAGCTGATATTAATATTTTAGTTTTTGAGTGAATTACACAATATTAGTGTTTTGATATGTTATAATTTGAATTTGAAAAAAAATTTCTAAGTCATACAGAAATTAGGAGATTACTATAACTATGATTGTCTTAAGCTTTTAAATGATTCAGTTGAGCACGTGAAAGCTTTTTTCTACTAACATATAAAGCTCAACTTGCAATATATATATATGTGTGTGTGTGTGTGTGTGTTATTCAACATATCATAGCAGAAATTCCTTCAGAAGTATATTATTGATCCTCTGAAAGGATTTATAGCACACAACAGTTACAAAATAACATATAACACCAGAGGGTTCCACAATTTTGTTGGTACTGCGCAATGTGAGGCTGGTACCATAAAATGTGAGAAAAAAAAAAAAAAAGGAACCACCGAATGTGACAAAGGTATAGTCCCATATGATGTTGGTATTGTGCAACGTGAGGATGGTACCATAAAATGTGAGAAAAAATAAATGAACCACTAAATGTGACAAAAGTACAGTCACGTGTGATATTGGTACTGTGTAATATGAGGATGGTACCATAAAATGTGAGAAAAAAAATAAGGGAACCGTTGAATGTGACAAAAGTACAGTCACATGTGATGTTGGTACTGCGCAATGTGAGGATAGTACCATTAAATGTGAAAAAAAATAAAGAAACCACTGAATGTGACAAAAATACAGTCACATGTGATCTTAGTACTACGTAATGTGAGGATGGTACCATAAAATGTGAGAAAAAAATAAGGGAACTATCGAATGTGACAAAAGTACAGTCACATATGATGTTGGTACTGCGCAATATAAGGATAGTACCATCAAATGTGAGAAAAAAATAAAGGAACCACCGAATGTGACAAAAATACAGTCACATGTGATGTTGGTATTGCGCAATGTAAGGATAGTACCATCAAATGTGAAAAAAAATAAAGAAACCGCCGAATGTGACAAAAATACAGTCACATGTGATCTTGGTACTGCGTAATGTGAGGATGGTACCATAAAATGTGAGAAAAAAAATAAAGGAACCATCGAATGTGACAAAAGTACAGTCACATGTGATGTTGGTACTACGCAATATGAAGATAGTACCATCAAATGTGAGAAAAAAATAAAGGAACTACCGAATGTGATAAAAATACAATCACATGTGATGTTGGTACTGCACAATGTGAGGATAGTACCATCAAATGTGAAGAAAAAAAATAAAGAAACCACCGAATGTGACAAAAGTACAGTCACATGTGATGTTGGTACTGTGCAATGTGAGGATAATACCATTAAATGTGAGAAAAAAAATAAGGGAACCATCGAATGTGACAAAAATACAGTCACATGTGATGTTGGTACTGCACAATGTGAGGATAGTACCATCAAATGTGAAAAAAAATAAAGAAACCGTTGAATGTGACAAAAATACAGTCACATGTGATCTTGGTACTGCGTAATGTGAGGATGGTACCATAAAATGTGAGAAAAAAAATAAGGGAACCATCGAATGTGACAAAAGTACAGTCACATGTGATGTTGGTACTGCACAATGTGAGGATAATACCATAAAATGTGAGGAAAAAATAAGGGAACTACCGAATGTGATAAAAGTACAATTACATGTGATGTTAGTACTACACAATGTGAGGATAGTACCATCAAATGTAATGTTTTGGTAACCTGGTATAACAGGTTGCCTACTAGTGGGTACCGTACCCCAAAAAAAAAAGGGGGTATACTAGAATTACCCTATATATATATATATAATTTTTTTATTTGACCATGCAGTCCGACCAGTAACCCACTAATTGAACCAGTGACCCAACTCATAGATCGGGTTAATGTTCAAGCCGTGTTTAATAACTATGCCTACATATGTTGAGTCAATCGACTTTGCTCTAATTTTGAGACAATTTAGGCAAAACTAACTCAATGTTACTTTTCTCTATATGAGCCTGTTTGGTATGTGTGTTTAAACAATAATTTTTTTAGAAATATGTGTGAATAAAAAAGTATGTAAAAATACGTATAATTTTGTTTAAGAACTAAAAAATATATATTTAAACACATGCACTGAAATGCCCTAAATCTCATAGCATTTCATTCATTCATTCAAATCAACGCTGGTGGCTGCAAATATTCAACATTGTTAATTTGGGAACCCCCACTTCAACAATCAAGAATCAACGCCCTCCATCAACGTTTCGAAACTTGTTCTTCTCATACTAAAAACACTGTTTCTTACTTTCTCACACGTCACAATCAACCAAACACTTCTCTCTCTCTCTCATTATCGGTGTTCTCGACATGTCAGAGGTTCTACGGTTCCGACCAACTCCCAGACCCCTGAGACTTGGGACCCCACGTGGCACGTCACGTGACTTCCGGCTACTACCTCGTACTTCGAACCTCGTACTTAATTCTCTGCCCACAAAACATTTTCCCGAGAAAATTCATGTAATTAGAAGTGAATCATCTTCACCTTCATCTTCATCTTCGTCTTCAACTTCAAAGCTAAGCGCTTGGACCCAAGAGGCCTCATTGCAGGACCTCCATGACTCGCCCGTGTCCGTTGACCTCCACACCATTTCCACCGATACCCACTTCGATCGGGTCCTCGCCGAGGCTCAACAGCTCGAGGACTCCCTAATCATCGTTTGGTACGTTTCTGAATCTGGGTTTTTTTTTTTTTTTTTTTAATAAATTTTATTGTTCCATTTTATATGAGGATTTTGGTTCCATTTGCTGGTTTTGGGTTGAGTTGCGGTTTAAAGTGTGGGAAAAGAAAATGGAATGTTTAGGTTACTAAAATGCTAGGTTGGTTTTTTTCATTTTCTGGACACAAAAGATTGAAACTTGAGTCTATAATTTACAAGTCTATATGTTGTTGAAACTTATCAAGGTTTGTACTTTCTCTTTGTGGGTTGTTTTAGGAAAGGTTTTGATTTATTGGTTAATGTAATATTGGGTTGGTTAAGGTGATGGGATTAATATTGTGGAGTGAAGGTCATGAGCTTCATACCACTCTTTAACTTCTTTTGTTTTTCTCGGTTTTTGTTGTAAAGAATTGATATTGTAAATTGAGTCTCTACTTTCCTTGTTAAATAGTTGAATTTTGAGCATTACAGTTTGATTTGTGCATATATGAAAAGATGCAATTGGAAATCCTGCATTTTCTTTCCTTTCTACATATGAAACATTTAATTTAAATGAGTTTTTAAAGTGAGGTATATGAACTTGTAGGATGGCAAGCTGGTGCAGAAAATGCATATATTTGAAACCAAAACTGGAAAAGCTGGCTGCAGATTACTATCCAAGGTTAGACTGACCCTTTTTTTTTTTGTTTAATGACTATCTAACATGATCAAATTGATAATGTCACAATGGAAGAATCCCCCCACCCAAAAAAAAAAAAAACTTTGAAAATTCACATCTGACTGTAGTCTTTCACTCTTTCGGATGTATGGATTTGTTCCTTCAGCTGCTTAAGTTTTTCTTTTCCTTTGTTTTCTGCAAGTTCCAACAAACACGATACTGCAATTTGGGTAGTCTGGTCGCATCAATTGTAACAGATTCCTTGTCCATTTTCCTCATTTACTTTTCCAGCTAGAGCCTAGGCTGAGAGTGAAAGCACTTTGATCATCTAGATCCGAACTATTTTCATTCATATTCCTTGTCTTTTTTGTGTGTGTGGACACATTATGCTTTTCAATAGTCTCCCAAGTCCTGAGAGAGCCTTTTGTAGGAAAACAAAATTTTCGTTTCACTACATAAGGCATGAGCTAGAGCTGGACTGAAAAGGGGAAAATGCTTATACTGAATGTTTGATATTTATGCATATTACTTTCATTCAGAATCCTGTTCCATTTTTCTTTATTATATGCAAATTATTTTCATTTAGAATACTTGTCCACTTTACTTTATATATATATGAATTAGACTAGGTTTCCCACTTTCCTTTCCAAATCATGCTTCTTGTTCTCATAATGCGTTTTGTTTCACCAATATCATTTGTTGCCCCGCATGCTATATATGTCTTACACACAAAATAATATGAAAAATCTGAAGAACAAAGCAAGAAACATCTAACAATACATGTGCAGCTGTATACTAGAAAATTATAGTAATTATAAAACTAATAATTATGAAAAAAAATTTAGAGTAAAGACGGTAAAGTGAGACCGGTCAAGCACTGGTTGTGTATTTTCCTCAGTGTGTTTGTGCCTTTATGTGTTATAATTGAAGTGTATAGTATCATACAGGCTGGCATAGTTACTACATAATTAAGATTAATTTTGAGAACTGATTTGATGTAGATTGAAGTTCTACTGTGTTGATGTCAATACTGTTCCACACAAGCTTGTCACTCGTGCGGGAGTAACTGTAAGTTTCTCATGAGGCTCCAATAATTTTGGTGTTTTAGAAAGGTGTAGAGGCAAACTAAGAGTAAAATGAGAAATGACTTAAGTGTGTTTGATTGTTGCACCATCTGCAGAAACTGAATGTATATTAGCAATAATTAACTGTGTAGGCTTCAAAGGTTTGCCTTACAAGGAGTATCTACCCAAGCAATACTTGGTTCATTTGTCAATTGAGTGATCCACATTCTTCATATGTTTGCTGTGTTGACTAGTTTTGATGAGTTTATAGCACACTGAGAGAGAAAAGAGAAGCTGGACTTTCTTTTCTCTCTTTTTTTTTTTATTGGGAGGGGGGGTTGAAAAATATGTCAGGGTTTTGAACTCTGAACTCTGTCAGCCAAAGCAAAAATGCCAAAATTTGTATTATCTAAACGGCAACTAGAAAGACTTGATTGCAACTATCGAATATGAATATGCTTGGCTCTTCCTCCTTTCTCTTCTTTCCTTTGGGTGTATTTGTCTGTCTAAATGGGAGCACTCATCAATCTTATCAATACCGTTGTTCTGTGTTGGGTCTGTCATACATTTGTGCAGACTGTTGACTTAATTATTTTATCTTTTTCATGCATATGCGTGCGTTGGGGGTCCAAATATGTGTAGAAGATGCCTACCATACAGGTAATTTTCCCTTACAATTGAATGTCTCCGAGGAACTTGGTATGTTCTTTCTTCCCTAGTAATAAACAATGATTATGTCACAGCTGTGGAAGGATGGCAAGATTCAAGCTGAAGTGACTGGTGGCCACAAAGCGTATTTAGTCATCAGTGAAGTCCGCCAAATGATTGAAAATGAGGGTACTGTATAAGTCATAGTAAGTAGTAAAGTAGGCAACCCCTCTCTCTCTCTTCATTTTAAAGTTTCATGTTGATAAAAAATAAAATTTGTAACCCACTTACATAAAAAAACAAAACCAAAAAAAAAACAAAAAATCAAATTTGTAATCCTTTTTTTGCCCTCATAAATTTTGTTCTGTTATAATTTCTTCAGTAAAAAAATAAAGGAAATTGACTTGGTGTTTGCTGCTACTTGCTCTATGTAAAGTGCATTCAACAGGAGGTGTTTTCGATGTTATATCATATATGGTATGGAGATTTCCTACCTAAATAGGTTTAGACCATGATTGTGGTTTATTCTATCATTCCTTTCCCTGAATAAGGACAACAAAGCTTGTTGTGTGTATGTTACTTATCAAAAAAAAAAAAAGCTTGTTTTATGTATGTATGTTGCTATCCAGGACTAGTTTGCCGAATGCAAGCATGATAGTCGCGAAGGAACACTGCCCTAAAAACCAACTATCAAAGAAAAAAAAAATGGAGAGAAAAAGATGCAATTTATTTATTTGTTGATTGATTCCTATACTTCAAAGTTGAAAGCCAATTGTCACTTTATTCTCTCTACTGTGATGAAAGTTTTAACGGACATCAAACATTTGAAGAAGCAGAGCCCTGTGAATGGCAGTATCAGGAATATAAACTTTTGCATTGACCTGCTTAGGCCTTAGATTCTAATCATAAATGAGCACTTATATATGGAGTTTCAGGCTGTCAGCATTTCCTTCAACGTTTGGATTCACATACTTGTGTGTTCATTCATGTGAGAAATAAACAAATAATTGTAATATAAAACAGGACTTGTGCTGAAGCACTAGATCCAAGCTCTGCTCTATAAAACAAACAGGTGAACTGGACCCAAACTTTACCCTATAAAACAAGTAGCCAAATGCAAATATCAGTGGCAGATGAATTTGTCACTTTCCTTGCTTGAGTCATGGTGGTTAAAGAATAGGGTGGTGTTTATCACACACGCCCTATTATGCGCGCACACACACACACACACTCAAACTACACAAAAATCATGACTTTGAGTTATAGTTTTCAAGTGTGTAACTGTGTATAACAGGGTGTGTGAACTAGTTCTTATCCTAAAGAATAAGAATAAACCTATTCGGGGACTGTGGCTCTTGGTAATCGGTATCCGTTAAAATTAGTGGCAGATGATTTTGTCACTTTCTAAGCTTTTGTTGCAGGAATCTATCCCAATATCAGAACCCCCAAGATGTCATTCCTTGTCCTTCCACCTTTTCACAGTTGACAATATTGTAAGAGTCTTTAACATAAAACCATGGCCCCAATGAATTGGAGTTTAGGATGTGGTGGTATTAGCCACGTTGCTGTCACATTGATGCCACTGCCGGATTAAACTATCTGACTAGTGGGAGAAAAAAATGTGAAGCTACAAAGTTTCCATGCATTTTGCTGGGCCACATCATTCAATGTGTGTGCGCATTGCGTGGAACTGAAATAACACAGAATGCGAGGCACAAAAGCAACAAACTCTCTTGATGCTACCAAATTGTCTGGCTACTCTGTATGGCCAAAATTTTATGATTTGGGAAAACCATTACATCAAGAAATAAGCGAAGAGTTCAATGACTATTCATTGTTTATTATGTTTAGGCCATTTCTGCATAGGCTAATTGATTTAATTGTTGAGTAAGCAACTAAAGCATCCCTCAGACTAGTTGAAAAACTCACATCAGTTAGCTGATTATTGGTTGACTATCAACTAATCATTTATGGTGCTGGCAAATATCCTAACTAAATGTAACACCAAGTCAACACTTGAACTTGTCATTGAATATTAGCATACCATTTTTTCTTTTTTTGGTGGGATTAAGCCCTTGTCGGCAAATTATACTCCAGTTTGTTTATTGACCAAACTGTTACGCTTATATCCTCTATCTAATTCCGAGTGTTTTGGAGTGGATTATCAAAGAACTTGAAGCATAACTTGTTGGAGTGGATTATCAATTCCAACTAAGCTGTATAAATTTTTTCCTCACATGGAACTAAAAGACGCTAATCAACCTCGACTTCAAGAAAATTAGATTGAGCAATTGAGAAGGTAAGTTGTTGCCTTGACCAAGATGGTGCAACACTTGTATCCTCCCTGAGTAAAGAGTGTTGAGACTTCTTTTGGATTTTCTATCGAAAGGTGTGGACACAAGATGGAGAAAAAAAATAATCAAAGTGTCTTCAGCCCCAAACAAAAAGCCAAAGTGATCCCAAAGTTGATTTTGGAAAAAGAAGGAAATCTTGATGGAAAGAATGGCAAGCAATGACAAGGTTGTTGGGCATAATTGAATTATAAGTTAGTTAGAGATGTACTTAGTGAGTGTTTGGATTGCGCTAAAACAGAGAACACGTTTGCGTTTGTGCGTTTTGTTGAAAAAATATGGGTCCTATAGCACTGTTCACGGACCCACAAAAGTCATTCAAACATAGACCCTTAATTGATTTAAACAAGTGGGATAAATGTTTTATTAGCTATAGCTTATGATTATTTTAGTATGTGATTAATTCATTTAATTAACTAATTTTTTTTTCCTTCTCAAAAAAAGAAAAAGAAAAAGAAAAAACTAACTTTTTTATGCATAAATAAATATGCATGGTCGTTATAAAAAAGAAAAAGAAAATTTATGATATTGAATGAAAAATTGAGTTTATTTATTTATTTGTGTTTAAGGTTGAGAGTTATCCACCTCAGGGTTAAGGATTACCTCCCCATCCACCAAAGAATGGATCTTTCTCTTTCTTTAAATGCATCAAAATTTCTTTTGTATCAAAATATTACTTTCAGTAAGAGTTTTTGTAAAATTATGAAGAAGCACTATAGCAAAATTTCATGGCGTATAAACAAAAAAAGAAAAAAAAAAGGAAAAAAATCTCCATGTAAATATTTCTCTTTACTATCACTTACAATTTCTAATATTTAGCAAACAAAAAAAAAAAAAAAACTAAAAATAAAAGAAAGAAAGGAAAAATCCCAATATAACTTTGCTTATTATTCTCATTGAAGTACAGCTTAGTATAGCTTATTTTGTTCAACAAATAAGTTGTGCAAAAATATCCATACCTAGAATAAAAAAAAAAGAAGATAAAAAGCTGTACTTATTAAATTAAGCTAAATAAACTTTTCAAAAAAGATACTCCCAAGTCACACCCCCCAAAAAAAAAGAAAAAAAAACTATTTTAGGTAAGTAAGTAAAGAAAAATAAAAAAAAGAAAGAAAAAGAAAATATTTTCTTGGTGACCATTACCTAAACCCAAAATAATCTCTCTTTCCTTTTCCCCTCACGCAAGTCATACACACACAACCCAAACAGAAAAAAAGAAAAGAAAAGAAAAGAAGTGTGTACATGTAACGCCCCATGCACGGAAATCAAACCCACCCACCCACCGCCAATCACCGTCCAAATAATTCTAATCAAACGCTCCACATTAATCTCCGACCCCACCGAAAAAGCCGACCGTTTTCTCGTACAATCTCAGCCCCACTCCCACATCACACACACACACAAACATTTCTACATACTACATTAATCTATTTTTCTCTTTCTGTCTCTCACAAAATGTTGTTTCTAAAATCCTCAGACGGTTTTTTTTTTTCCCCTTAAAAGCTCAGACTACGTTGTCTTAACAGAATAATAACAATTTTCCTCTGTCTTATCCAAATAATTCGAATTTATTATTAAATTAAATAAATAAAGAAAGAAGAAGAAGAAGAAGAAGAAAGAGCCGCACTTTGATTTTTGTTTTTGTTTTTTTTTTTGTTGTTGAGCTTCATTTCCACTCGTAAGTGCTCTGCAACAATACGCTGTCGTTTAATTTCGATTCAATTTTTGTGTTTTTTTTATTATTTTATTATTATTATTATTATTTTTTTTCAGGAGGATCGATAAAGTGCTTGTTGGTATTGACGTGAAGCTTCAGGTAAAAAGGTGTGGTATTCGTTATTATTTTAATAATTTTCTGTTGGGTAATTGAAATTCGATGATTAATTAAGCTCTCTGTTTGGTTGCTGAGAAAAAAAGCAACCTGAAAAAATTAAATTTTTGTTGGGTAATGGAAATTTCGATGATTAATTAAACTCTCTGTTTGGTTGCTGAGAAAAAAAGCAACCTGAAAAATTATAGAATTTTAATCTTTGGTTTCATTTCATATGTAGTTTCAGTTTGGAACAATCAAACCCACAAAAATGAACACTCAAGTTTGCCTAAAATATTAACAATTTGGCTAATTTTTGGTGGTATTACAATTTGTGAAAACTATAGCAACCTAAAATTTATTTAAAAAAAAAAAAATCTAAAGTAGTTAAATTGGATTAGGTTTAGGTTTAGGGTTAGGGTTAGGGTAAGAGTTGTTGTTTATTGAATTCTGTTAATTTTTAATTTTTTTTTTTTTTTTTTGTGGGTAAATTAGAGTTTTCAGGATGGCAACTGGGAGTAGCATAGATGATGGCTTGCAAGGAGCTGATGGGAATTTAGAAGATGGTTTGCAGAGTGAGCTTGAATTGATTCTGCGTCAGCAGCGGAATCAGAATGTTATGAATCGAGAAAGGGATATGAATATGTATAGGAGTGGCAGTGCTCCGCCAACAGTTGAGGGGTCGCTAACTGCTGTTGGTAGTCTTTTTGGGAACCCTGATTTTAGAGAGATTGGTGGTAGTATAAGTAATAAGATTGGGGGTTTATCTGAGGATGAGATTCGCTCCCATCCTGCTTATCTTTCGTATTATTATTCTCATGAGAATATTAACCCGAGACTGCCCCCGCCATTGATGTCAAAAGAGGATTGGCGGATTGCACAAAGGTTTCAGGCCGGTGGGTCTTCGTTAGGGGGAATTGGGGACTGGAGGAAGCAGAAGTTGGCCGATAATGGCGATAGTTCATCGTTGTTTTCAATGCAGCCAGGTGTGTCTGTGCAACAGGCAGAGAATGATCTGATGGAATTGAGGAATGCCAGTCGAAGGAATCTCTCTAGGCAGTCTTCATCTCAGTGGCTCAATAGCAGTCCAGATAGTTCGGCTGGATTCTCAAGCACTGGGCTTGGTGCAAGGAGGAAGAGTTTCGCTGACATTCTTCAGGTAATATACAATAATCCTAACCATGTTTTGTTTGTTTCTTTTGAGTTTCAATCCCGTGGCTTCAATTTTGCACATTGTTTGAAATATCTGGAATCAGCTTTTCCTGATAAAAGCAACTTGATTGAATAGAGCATTTGTTACTATGGTGAAATGCTAACCACTGTGTTTCCTTTTCTTCTATATCAACATTTTGTTTCATTTATAATTCAAATTAGAATGTGTGTGCAGGAAGGACTGGATCGACCTACTCCCTTACCTAGAAGCCTGACACGTCCCACAAGTCGTAATTCTTTTGGTGATATTTTGGACACTAAAGGAATGGCTGATCCCCATCCAGCAGGGGTAAGTAATGGAGTGGAGACTATAGAGGGCTTGCATTTTGGAGCTGCTCCCATGGTTGGAGTTAAGAATCATAATACAATAGTTTCTCATACTTTTGCTCCTGCTGTGGGTTCATCTTTGTCGAGAAGCAAAACCCCTGAACTGCAAGTTGTTGGGAGGACAGCTTGTCCTGGACTTCCCCCAGTTGGGAGCAGTAGAGTTTCCCCTATTGAGAAAAAGAATGTTGTTGGCTTGGCTGTCCAAAATGATCGGTCTTCTGGTGTGACTGACCTTACTGATATTGTGGCCAATTTTTCTGGCTTGAACCTCTCAAAAAGTAAAAATGCAAATGAAATTAGTCATTTGCAGTCTCTACTTCAGCTTGATTATGACAATCAGCCTGATTTTATGCTCAACATGCCCAATGGTCATAATCAGAGTCTGCAGCAGAAACTCACTGACCAGTCTAATGCTGAAAAGTTTTCTTTGACTAACAACTACATAGATTTAGCTAGGAAAAATGGAATTGTAACAAACCTTAACAATTCTGAGATAAGTTCCGATGTTAACTTACCCAAACAAACATCTTCTGCTGCCAGTCTTTACTCAAATGTCAATTCTTCAGGATTTGGAAGTTCAGAAGCATCAAATTTTCATCGCCAAAGTACAAATATTCCAAGTATGGACTTTGGTAGCCATGTTCCTGTTGCTTATACAGTAAATGAAAAGTTCAATTCTGCGATTAATGGCCATATTGATGCAGGTCACTCTCTCTTTTTTCTTCTTCAAGTTCCATGTAATCTTGTCTGGCATATCAAAACTTTCATTGGCTTAGTTGGCATTGAAAATTTTATTTTTCTTATGTTTCAGCTTTGACTGCTCCTGGAGATGGACAATTATTGCATAGACCAAGAAATCAAGTAGGGCCTGACCTTCATTCTCCAGCTATGGACCCACGTTTTATTCAGTACTTGCAAAGAACTTCTGATTATGTGACGCATGCTGTAGCTAGTCCAAGTGATCCATCTCGGGGGAGGAATTATTTTGGCACTTCACATGGAGACTTGGAGGGAGCTCAGCAAGCGTACCTTGAGGCATTGCTTGCTAAACAGAAACAACAATATGAGTTGTCACAGTTAGGTAAATCTGGTGGTTTTAATCATGGGTACTATGGGAATCCATCATATGGTTTTGGCACGCCATATCCAGGAAACCCAATGGTAAATTCTGTACTTCCTTCTGTTGGATCTGGGAGTCCAGGGTTTCAGAATGAGCAATTTTCACACTTTACTTCTATGATGAGAAGCTCAATGGGAGGATCCATTGGGCCATGGCTTTCAGATGGTAATATGGAAGGAAGATTTGCATCACCCTTATTATTAGATGAGTTCAAGACCAACAAGACCAGGTCTTTTGAACTTTCAGACATTATTGATCATGTGGTTGAGTTCAGGTAAGCATGTAAGGCTTTTATTTCAGTGTTAATTCCACTCATATAGCCCCAGTTGGAGTACTGAGTTTAGTGTCTCCTGCCTACAATGCAGTACGGATCAGTATGGAAGTCGCTTTATTCAGCAGAAATTAGAAACAGCCACAGCAGAAGAAAAGACCAAGATTTTTCCTGAGATCACTCCTCATGCTCGTATCTTGATGACCGATGTCTTTGGGAATTATGTCATACAAAAGGTCAGAATTATTTATCCAAAATACTCAGCAGTCTTATTATACTCTCTAAGTTATTAATTGAATAGTGGTGCTTGAATTTGTAGTTTTTTGAGCATGGCTTGGAAAGCCAAAGAAAGGAGTTAGCGAGCCAACTGACTGGTCATGTTTTGACCCTTAGTCTCCAAATGTATGGTTGCAGAGTGATTCAGAAGGTACTTTTGTATATTTTACATCTTGATTTTCTTCCATATTAATACATGGACAGCACACCCTGTCAGGATTTCTTGCTTCACATTTTTTATTCTGCTTGAAGTTTACACGATTTCAATATGAACTCATCCATTTCTGCCTTGTTGAACTCTGTTTACAAATGACATGTTCTCTGTTATGATTCTTACCACCATAAATGCGCTATTTAATGAGTAAGTACCTATTTGATATGTTTGATCAACTTGATTTGTACCTTGATGGCAATGCGTAAATGACCTATTTGGTACATTTGATTTGTGTCTATAGCTTTTATTTCTCTTTTTAATGCATATATCTCTTTCATTTTACGTTCTTATTGAAAAAAGGACATGAAGTATTATCATGAGTGCATTTAAACCATGTCCTTATGCGTGCAGTAGTACAAATTTTTACTGAAAATAATAAGGCTCAACATTTTTCCTTTATGAATTCATTTGGGCACAGTGCAAAGTGAATCATGATGTATTAATAGTTATGGAAAGGGCTTAATACTCTAAATTGATGACAGGCCTTGGAGGTGGTTGGTGTAGATCAGCAGACACAAATGGTGGCAGAGCTTGATGGTTCAATCATGAAATGTGTTCGTGATCAAAATGGTAATCATGTTATTCAAAAGTGCATAGAGTGCGTCCCTCAAGATCGAATTCAGTTTATCATTTCAGCCTTCTATGGGCAAGTTGTGGCACTTTCCACCCACCCTTATGGTTGCCGTGTTATTCAGGTTCGAAGCTTCATACAAAATTAAATTTTTATTTTTATTTTTTATAAGGCAATTTATGTTTATTTCTTTGACAGTGATGTATGGCATGTGTTGATTTATTTCATTTGATGCTGACAGAGGGTCTTGGAACATTGCAATGATCCTAACACTCAACAGATTATCATGGATGAAATCATGCAATCTGTATGTATTCTGGCACAAGATCAATATGGGAACTATGTTATTCAGGTATTCAGTTTTCCGTTTAAACCTGGTTCCATCATATTTGTGTGATTCAAATGAGGTCCTAGTTATATATTGAGGAAAAAGCTGATAGGTTTTTCCATTTTTGGTCATTACTATTGACTTTATTTTTTTCCTTGGATCAGAGGTATATTGTTTATGGGTTTGAACTATTATGTTCCAATAATTTCTGATGTTTTTAACTTGAACTTGAAAATGGAAAATGCACCACAAGCAGGTAGTGTGAGATTGTAAGAAAAAGAAATGTCGTCCCCATTGCCAAAAATGTTATCTAGATGAAGTTGACAAGTGTTAGGTACTTAGGTCATGTTGTTTTCCAATTTTGCCATTCAATTTACTCAAGGAGCATTTGGTTTTGTGTAAGCTTATTCAACATGTCCTCACACTTGCCAGTTTCAAGGAGTACTTTGTTCACTATCTTCAATGAGTATTTTGCTTCTAGCCAATAAACTCTGGCTCAAATGATGGTTCCTCCCACAAAAATAGGTGGAAGGTGAAATTGTGCATTCAAGACCCACTGGATGTTCCCTGTAAAATAAATTAAAAAAGGACACACTAGATATGTGTAACTTACCAATGATAATAATCTTTCATTGAAATTATAAGTTTATTTATTATTGATCAATTGAACTTCAAGCACCCCAAAAAAGACCCATTGAATTACTACCATAGATGTTTGACAATTATTTGGGGCTACATCTTGTTTGTGGATTATTTTGAACCGTTTATACTACACTGGCTTCTTGGAAGATTTAATGGTTAACTTTCATTAACACCTTTATTTATATATTTATTTATTTTGTAATATTTGCTTGCTTACCGGTTTTGTGCCCATTCAAGTGTTGTGGTTTGTTTAATCATTACCACTTTACTACAATATTGCATCCATTAATCATGTGCCCCTGATATTTATACTTTTTTTTTGATAGCACGTCCTTGAACATGGTAAACCACATGAACGGTCTGCTATTATTAGCAAGCTTGCAGGACAGATTGTAAAGATGAGTCAGCAGAAGTTTGCTTCTAATGTGGTGGAGAAGTGCTTGACTTTTGGTGGTCCTGATGAGCGTCAACTTTTGGTGAATGAGATGCTTGGTTCCACTGATGAAAATGAACCCTTGCAGGTCTGTGTCCCTCTTCCTATTTCTAAAGCGGCTTATACATGCTGCTGTATTATTAAATAAAAAAGGGTTCAACATGTCCATATATATATATATAGGTTAGATACGATAGGATTTCAACATATGGCGTATGCTCTATGATAATTGCTCATTATTATCAGACCAAGACTCCAAGTGGTTTTTGTAGACAGTGTTTGAATGCTAGATCTCTTGCTTAACAATAAGAGACTTTACCACTTGAGTTATTTGGAACCCATGATGCATCTTCATCCTTTTTATTTATTATTTTAGAGTTTGTGAAAGATTTAATTTAATTTTATAGTTTCTGCTTTCCAATTTCTAATTAGGATTATTGAGATAATTTTATATAATTTCTAGATTTTTGCTATGTTGTCTCTCTCTCTCTCTCTGAGTTGAGAGGAGGCCCGGCTACCTCGAATTAGCCACAAATTCTGTTTAGTTTTCATCTCCTAGGGCCAGTATGGGGGGATTTCGAAGTTTCTTTATTGAATCTAAGTTGTTTCAGTTGGTGGTTGAGGAAGGAGGGAATTTTTTCTCCCTTAAGATTTTTGAACGGGGAAAATACCACATGCAATCGGTGTTTATGGGCAAGAGTGCAGCTCTTTGGACAATGCGGTCTCTGGAACACACCTTGATTGGGGTTAGTCCGAAGCAATTCTTCACCTTTAGGGACGGTGATACTGCTTACACGTTGCAAAAGGGGTCCAACTCGTTTGGGCATTATTTATCATTGACAGAGCTTAAGGTAGGTGGGTTACGGCGAGCTATCATTATTCCTGCCGGAAAACTACAACAAGGATGGAGAACTTTTGGGATTGAATTAAGAAGGCTATTGGAACCTTCTCAATATGCGGTGGGAGCATTGAAGTTTGTACCGTACAAGCCTAAGCAAATCCGAAAATACCAACCTACAAGGACATATGTGGAAGCTGTCAAAGCGCCAGTGCAGGCAAGGTTGAAGCATGCTCAGGCTGGTATGGTGAAGAATGTTCAGGCTGGTATGGTGAAGAATGTTGAGGAGATTCCGTGTGATAATTCTCAAGCACAGGTTGTTGTTTCTGAAATTCAGGCTGGAAGTTTTCCACAGGCAGCCGTGGATGGTGGGGAGGGTGGAGAAGGTGGTATTAATGGTAGGAATAAATTTGAGGAGAAAATCTCGGTAGGAAATAAATTCAAGATTCCTGTGAAGAATAATTTGAATTCAAATATGGTTGAGTTTGGAAAGTTGAGTGATAGGAGGAAGGCACGTTGGCTTGGGAGAGGGCTGACTGTGTATGTGGATGAATATGGAAAGAGGCGGGTATCTTGGGATAGTGTTAAGGGTGTTAAACAAGCTGGCAAATGGGTGATAAGTAAGACTGATAAAAACGTGGGTCTGGGCCTAGCCAAGCAGAATGCCCAAGCCTTGTTGGGTAATAAAGAACCCATGTTGGGCCTGGGTATGTCAAGCCCATTTATTTTTTAGGCTGGAGAGAGTTCCTTTAGAGGACCAAGGCCTCTGGAAACTGCTTACCAGAATGGGTTCTCTAAACCGAGTTCAGGTAGGAGCGATAACATTGCCACGAAGGATGTTGCGAGCTCAGGGAGCATACCCACCACATCGGAGCACCTTGCGAAGTCGCCGAAGGTATCGCTGGGCATGTTTTCTGCCTTAGCTGCGTCGGAAGTGGTGGGTTATGCCGGAGAGGACAGCACAACGGCACTAGCTCAGCCACCCACTGCGTCGACAGGACCAGCGGTGGTGGCCCAACCCTCCCATGTTCAGATATCGCTGATAAGTGATCTGAATGGGCTGAGGTTGGTGCCGGTGGTCTCATCGGCCACAATATCGGAACCGGTTTTGACTCTTGCTGACCAGAAAGTTTCGGCGATGGTGTCTTTGTCTTCTTTAGTGGCATCGGAGGATGGGGATGAGGATTTTGTGGGTTCGGAAGGATCAGGTACTTCTGTTTTTGAGGGAGCTCAAGTACCTGGCCCAACTATAAAGGATTTGGTCGGAGATTTGGATAAGACTTGGGGTAATTCTAAAGACTGGATATTACAATTGCGTGATGGCAGGCAATTAGTGCTCCCATTGTCACTGTATCGTTCTCCAGATAGTATGTCAGTCTGCTCAAGTTTGGAGGGTGAGGGTGTACCAGGTAATGAACCTTGTAATATTGAAGGACAGAGGGTTAGTTGGGCAGACGAGGGTGAGGGGATAGTAGAGTCTTTGTCTGTGGTTCTTGGGTCAGAGAATGAGCTGTGGGATTTTGGTGGAAGGTTGAGGTCTTGTGAGGATGGTGATGAGCCTTTAGTCGTGGCACCTTTGGCCATTGAAGGTCCGTCGGAGTTGGTGACTAGTCCTGTGAAGGAGATTGGGAGTAAGGAGAGTGTGGATAATTGTCAACTATCACTATGGGTAACCAATAGGATAAAGGCTTTCAAGAAATCTGTGGGCACTTCGCTGGAAGGTTTTGAGGAGCAGATTACAGGATTGTTACTAGCCATTGAGGCCAGAAAAAAAGATAAACAAAAAATTGGGGTGGGTGATCAAATGAAATTGGTCAAGTCAGGCCAAAAAGGTCAACGGGAGTTGAAGAATTTGTTGTCATCGTTGAATGTGGAGTATGATTCAAAAAAAGCAAGGAGTGCAAGTTCTGAGCGGGCTGTTGTGCCTTATCAATGAATGTGAAGATTATTTCTTGGAACGTTAGAGGGTTGAATGAGCAGGATAAAAGACTCAGGGTAAGGAATTTGATTAGGAGATGGAGGCCAGATGTGGTTTGTCTTCAAGAAACCAAAATGGGGCTGATTAATAGAGCGGTGATTCGTAGTTTGTGGGGTGGCCAACATGTTGACTGGTCTTACTTAGGTTCTTGTGGAGCTTCTGGTGGGGTTTTGGTGATGTGGGACACTCGAGTAGTGAATAAAATGGAGGAGGCAGTGGGGAGATTTTCGGTTTCTTGTAAGTTTACTAGTGTGTCAGATCAGTTTGTTTGGGCGTTTACTGGTGTTTATGGTCCTAATTTACACCGAGATAGGAGTTTTTTAGGGAGGAACTTTGTGGCTTGAATAGTTGGTGGAGTGTCCCTTGGTGTGTGGGTGGTGATTTTAATGTGGTTAGGTTCCCTTCCGAACGATTGGGGTCTAATTCTTTCACTACAGCTATGAGGGAATTCTCCAATTTTATCTCGGAACAGGGTCTCATTGATCTGCCATTGCAAGGGGGTTCTTTTACTTGGTCAAATTCTAGAGAAGTTGTTTCAAAGGCTAGGTTGGACAGATTCTTGTTTTCTGCAGATTGGGAGGATAAGTTTCCAACAGTTTCTCAAAAACGGATGTCTAAGTTGTGCTCGGATCATTTTCCAATTGTCCTTGAGGGTGGGTCTTTTCAGAGAGGGAGTATGCCGTTTAGATTTGAGAATATGTGGCTTAAAGATGAAGGTTTTGTGGATAGGGTCCGGTCTTGGTGGGATTCCTATCAGATTAATGGTGCTCCAAGTTTCATTCTGGCCAATAAATTAAAGCTCTTAAAAAATGATTTGAAAAGATGGAATGTGGAAATGTTTGGTCACGTTGAAGTGCGGATTAAAAAATTGTGGAAGGACTTAAGTGCTCTAGAGAATATGGAGGAGAGTCGGCGTTTATCATCGGAGGAAAGGGTAGAAATGAGAAGAATTCGTGATGAGTTAGAGAGAGTTACTCTGTTGGAAGAAATAAGTTGGAGGCAAAAATCTAGAGTTCTTTGTGTTAGGGAAGGAGACAGGAATACAAAATTTTTTCACTGCATGGCTAACTCTCATAGGAGGGTTAATTCTATTGATAGGCTTATGGTGGATGGGGTGTTGTCTTCGGACCCAGCTTCTATAGCAGATTGTATCTCTCAATTTTATAGGCGACTTTATTTGGAGGATGTGGCTCATAGACCTGTCCTAGATGATGTGGATTTTTCTAGTATTTCTGTGGAAGATGCGAGTTGGCTAGATAGGCCTTTTGAGGAAGAAGAGGTGTTTGGGGTGATCACTAACTTTAATGGTGACAAGGCACCTGGCCCGGATAGCTTTTCAATGGCATTCTTCCAGTCTTGTTGGGGTGTTTTGAAAACAGAAATTATGGCTGTATTCCACAATTTCCATACTCAGGCGGTGTTTGAAAAGAGTCTTAATGCTTCGTTCCTTGCTCTTATTCCCAAGAAAGTGGAGGCTGTGGAGGTCAAGGACTTTCGGCCTATCAGCTTAGTTGGTGGGATTTATAAGATTATTTCTAAGGTATTGGCTAATCGGCTTTGTAGGGTGGCACATGAGATTGTTTCGGATTCACAAAATGCTTTTGTGAAGGGTAGACAGATTTTGGATTCCGTCTTGATTGCTTCTGAATGTATTAATAGTAGATTGAAGTCAGGAGTTCCAGGTGTGTTGTGTAAGTTGGATGTGGAGAAGGCGTATGATCATGTGAGTTGGGATTTTTTATTGTATATGCTTCAGCGATGTGGTTTCTCAGAGAAATGGAGAAAATGGATAAGGTTTTGCATTTCAACTGTAAAGTTCTCCATTCTGATCAATGGTAGCCCATCAGATTTCTTTGGAAGTTCTAGGGGGTTTCGGCAAGGGGATCCTTTATCTCCTATATTGTTTGATATTGTGATGGAGGCATTAAGTCGTATGTTGGATGTGGCTGCCTCCGTTGGGCAATTATCAGGCTTTTCTGTGGGTAGTACGGCTGGTCCATCAGTGACGGTGTCTCACCTTTTATTTGCAGATGACACTCTGATTTTTTGTGATGCTGAACCTTCTCAGATTGCTAATTTGAGGGAAATTCTTGCTAGATTTGAGGAGGTGCCAAGGCTTCATATTAATTTGGGGAAATCTGAACTAGTACCTGTTGGTGAGGTGCACAATTTGGAGGATTTGGTGGGTCTGTTGAGGTGTGGGCAGTCTTCTTTGCCCTTGAAATACTTGGGCCTTCCATTAGGCGCAAAATTTAAGGATTTATCAGTTTGGAATCCTATTCTAGAGAGAATGGAGAGGAGATTAGCAGGTTGGAAGAGACTGTATCTATCTAAAGGGGATAAGGTGACACTCATTAAAAGCTCACTCTCGTCTTTACCTACATACTTCCTTTTCCTTCTTCCTTTACCGGGTAAGGTGGCAAAGCATATGGAGAAATTGCTGAGAGATTTTCTGTGGAATGGGACTGGTGGTGAACCTAAAATACATTTAGTTAATTGGGCCAAGGTATGTAGGCCTTTGCAGGTTGGGGGGTTGGGTATAAGACGGTTGGAGAATTTTAATTCTGCTTTGCTAGGTAAATGGTTGTGGAGGTATGGTATGGAGACTGAGGCTTTATGGAGGAGGGTTATAGAGGCAAAATATGGGAACATTTGGGGTGGTTGGTGTACGAAAAAGGTAACAAGTCCTTATGGGGTCAGCTTGTGGAGATATATTAGAAGCGGTTGGTTGAACTTCTCTAAATTTCTGGTTTATGATGTGGGGGATGGTACTAGAGTGAAATTTTGGAAGCATGTGTGGTGTGGAGAGTGTACTTTCCAAGAGGCCTTTCCGGAGCTGTATTGTCTTAGTAGGTCAAAGGATTCTTCGGTGGCTGAAGTTATGGGTTGGTCTGCTGGGAGGTTTCACTGGAATGTGCAATTTCGTCGTCCACCACAAGATTGGGAAGAAGAAGCTTTTGACCGGTTTATGGAGTTGGTCTATTCTTCGACAGTGCGGGGGTTTGGTCCAGACAAGGTTTGTTGGAAACCTGCAAGGAATAGAGGTTTTGAGGTTAGAGGTTATTATAGCTCATTCTACCCTCCTACTTTTGTTTCCTTTCCATGGCGAATGATTTGGCAATCGAAGGTTCCTCCAAGGGTGGCTTTCTTTTCTTGGTCTGCTTCCTTAGGAAAGATCTTAACAACAGAAAACCTTCGTAAAAGAAGAGTGATAGTGCTTGACTGGTGTTATATGTGTAAGAGGTGTGGGGAGTCAGTGGATCATCTTCTTCTTCATTGCTCCATAGCTTGGGAGTTGTGGTCCTTGGTTTTCTGCTTGTTTGGTATTCAATGGGTTATGCCTCGCACTGTTCTTGAGTTGTTTGAGGCTTGGCAAGGAAAGTTTGCGCGACATCGTCACATTGACGTTTGGAGATTAGTGCCTCATTGCTTGATTTGGTGCATTTGGCGTGAAAGGAATGCTAGAAGCTTTGAGGGTTGTGAACGACCTTTGCTGGACATTAAGTCTTTTTTCTTACACACTCTCTTTGAATGGAGTGTGGTTTTTTCTCATTTTTCTTGTTCTTCTTTTTCTTTTTTTCTTGACCATTGTTCTTTTGTTTTCTGATTTGTGCCTCCAGAGTACATCCCCAATGTACTCGGTTTGGCAATTTTTTTATTATTAATAATATTCTTACGTTATTTATCAAAAAAAAAAAAAAAGTTATTTGGAACCCACAACATACCCATATATAATATGCATGGAACAGGATAAACAAGTAAACAACTAAGTTGAACCAGAGCATATTTAAACAACTAAGTACTCTGAAAAAGCCCAAATTTATGCTTTAAGCATGAATAGTTGCACTGTTTACTATTTCCATAGTTGTATGAAGTGCATTTTCTTTTTATCTTCATTTGGCTCTCTTTACTTTTTATGTTTGTAGTCTCTATTCTTTCTAGCTAAAAGAGAGTAAATTGCAGTTGACACCTGTTTGTTTCATGGTGAATAATTGTCTAATATAAAGTTTCCATTACTATATTCTTTTTATATGCCTACTGATGAGTACTTGTTGCATGACCATTATAAAATGCAAAATTTTAGATCATGATGAAGGACCCATTTGGAAACTATGTTGTACAAAAGGTTCTTGAGACTTGTGATGACCAGAGTCTTGAGTTGATTCTTTCACGCATCAAGGTTCACTTGAATGCCTTGAAGAGGTATACCTATGGTAAACATATAGTTTCTCGTGTTGAGAAGCTCATCACAACTGGAGGTGAGGAATTGTAACAGTTTTCTACAGAGATTTTAGATTTCCTTTGTAAGCTAGCTTTATTAAGCATCATGACTAATCATAAATTTTAATCCCCTCATTTGCAGAAAGGCGAATAGGGTTGTCAACCTCTTTCTCTTCCTCGTCCTCTTCCTGAGGAATCACAACTCCAGACAAGGCATTTTTCCTCTGCCACCACCAAAGACACTTTGTACAGCTAACATGGATGGTGATTTTATCAAGCTATCATCTGGAGCCTTTATTTTCTACTGAGACTATAGCAGTTGTAAATAAACACGAAATAGCAGGCCCACTGGAATAAGAAAATTTTTCTACACCATTGACTGCAAGCTCCAAAGTGGTCATTCTAGGAAGTCAAGATACAGGAGACGGCATGTTATAATTGCCTAGTCTTTTTGGGATTACATGCACAAAGAAAGGTTCATAGTTTGTAAAGAAAAATTAATTGTAAATGATAAAGGGCAATGTTAAAGAGAGAGAGAGTACTGGAGTTCATATTAGGTTGAGTCTTTGACACTGGGAACTTGCACATATATATGTATATATACTGACTGCTATTTTCTTGAGGTATATATTTTTTCTTTCCTCGGCCTGTAATGCTTCTAGTGGTCAGAATTGAATAAAATCGTTGAACTTGTGCTGGTGTTGATATTTTCTTGTATTCTTATATGAAACAATTGTTACTAAGCTTTTAGAACTTTTGGAACCCATAAAATCCTTGCCTTCATCAGTTATAAATTCCCAAGTGAAGATGTGCCAATATGAATTATCTCAGCCTTCATTTCAAAAAAACTAATCCAGTTTATATGTTTTTCAAATATAACATCTAGAGTCTTCATGACAAGGTTTTCTTTCTTCAGCTCTTCCACTAGTACCTGTACAGCCTTCTTGATGGCAGAATGCAATAACAGACAGACTGAACTAGGATAACTTACAAAGGAATAGTAAGATCATTAGCAGCTCAATGCTTAAAATTATCACTCAATACAGGAACCATATCATACACTGACCTTATTGACAAGCCTCAGTCCTCTATGTCCATAACCAGATCCATCCTGCACTATACATAATTTTTCCACAGAGAATTTTATATAAATGAACTCAGCTTAACTCAACGAAATGTTGAGGTCAGCTGTATAAACCTATCTTAGAAATTTAATTTACAATCTTCTTATCAGGATGACCACGACAGTTTATACACAGATGGGCAAGGTGCAAATAAACGGATTGTATAACAGAGCAAAATAACACACCAACAAGAGCTCAAAGCTCAACCGTGAAATACATCAAAATGCTTCCAATCAAGAAAATGGCAGAAACTGGAATTGTGTGGGCAATTAGCCACAGGCATCAAGAATGCATATCCCTTGAATTTGTTAAAGTAATTTATACAAGTTAATCTAAATCTATCATAATTCATTCATTTAGTGGTGCATTCTTCTTGAAGGCTAACTGTAGTATGTAGTAGACCCTGACTTGAAAGTATCTATCAAACTAGATACAAATTCAGATAAATAGAATTATAAAATTGAATCACATGGCATTCACTCATTGACCTTTTACACGGGTGATTAGATATGTATGTCGTAAAAGATACCTTCTCCTCCCCAAATAATCACACGGGGGACACATCCAAATCTGTCATCTCTCTTCTCTCTTCATCCACAACATCCAAATCCAAATCCAAATCCAAATCCAACTTCACGCTCCCATGATCAAGAAACCGATTACTCAACCTCTTATTCTTCAAAATCACACCCGACTGCTTCATCAAATTAATGTACTTATTCCTCACTCGCAATAATGGATGTCTCTCAATAGCCAATTTGTCATTGTAAGCCTCCTTTAGAATTGCAGTACAAGTCTTATTCCTCAAAGACAAGTAAAACATATGGGGATGCCTCTCAAATGCCTTATGGACCTTCTGTGGCAACCCAAAATATTTCTTAAGACATAGAAGCTTCTTCCTCTCTGCTGAATGCTCAACAAAGAGACTAAGCAACTCATGAAGAAACCCCACAACACGCTTCTCTGCTATATCACTGCCTGGATCCAAATGCAAAAAATCCTCATAGGGTGACACATATGGAAGCTTCTGAAACTCCTTTAACCAATCGTCAATCTTCCTCCTCAACCTTGCATCCTTACGAGGGAAAAATGGAAACTCAATTGCCTCCATTGGCTCCCCAAAATACACCCCTTTCTTCATAGCATTTCTCTGTATCACAGACAATAATTTTTCCTCACACTCAACAGCCAAACCCTTCAACCCATCTTCCATCTCCACAAACTTAAAAGACCCATCAAGATTCACTTCCAAGCACTTCAAAAAATCCTCAGGCAAACCCAAATACCACTGCATTCCCTGAATAATCTTTAAAGGCAAAACCTTTCCCTTACTCATCAATATGAACCTCTTCAACCTATCCTTCAAATCCTCCTTACAATTCTCAAACACCCATTTCTCCTCTCTATCAATCTCAACAGCTTCTGGGGTCAGTCTAAACCAAGGCAAGTTATATTGGGGACCTGTAAACTCTTCAAAGATTGCTGGGTATTGCCTCAAGAACCTAGCAACTTTCATGGGCACATCAAACTCTAGACCCCTTTTGGAGACTTGAGAGATTGGGATACAGCCATTGGGGTCTTGGGCTATGCAGTTTTTCAAGGATATGATGGGTTTGAGTTGGATGGACTTGTGGATGTGGTCAATTGAATCATAGTATGGATCTTTTTTCCACTTCATGTAAACATCTACATAGTGGGATTTTTGGGTGTGTGAATAAGGAGGGTTTTGGGGGTGGTATAGGTAGGAAAAGATTGGTTTTTGAGAGTGGGAGAGTAGTTTTTTGAGGGTTTTGGAGGTGGGGTTGGTGAGAAACATAGAAAGGGATTGAAATGGATGCCGCAGATGAAGAGGCAAGAGGGGTCGGGTGGCAGTGAAGGGTGGCGAGAGGAGTTGGAGCTTGGGGCTCGTTTGTTGACTGTTGAGAAGAAGAAGAAGAAGAGAGAAAATATATAGACAGACAGATACTGGAGTTCACTAGTTCACTGTTCACAATTCAGATCCTCGTGTTTGGAATCAAAGCTGTACGTGTCGAGAACAAGATCATAAAATAGAAGTGTGTTACGCTAGATTTTGTTTTTGTTTTCTTTTCTGAACGGCTAGGGTTATACTTATACCTCGATACAGTTTAATTAAGGTAAAGAAGACAATCTTAGACGGGTCTTCTTCTTATTTTTATTTTTTGAAAAAGTATTACTTCACATTAAATAAAAAAATCTCTCAAAAAAAAAAAAAAACCATTAAATAAAACAATGCATTGTGTCTTTAAAAAAAAAACCAAATGCATATATATATATATATATATATATATATTTAAAATGACAAATCACTACAAAAAAAACTAGAGCTATCTCGGCATTTTTAAACCCGCGGAGATAGCCCCAAAATCTAAACTGAAAATAATGGTATTCAGCAAAAATCTAAAATCTAAATTGAAAATAATGGTTAATGTGTGACCACTTGAGAAATTATGTAATTAGTATTGTTGCACAATTCACCTACTTTGGGACATTGTTTAAGTGGGTTTCTTCCAACCACTCACAAGTATGCTTCAACTGTTCAACATTCATTTTCAAATCGTTAGGCCTCATCTTCTTTATGCGTTCATAAGTCATCCTAATTAATCTGGATCAGCCATGATCTACAAAGCCAATGACATAATATATGTATAAAGACTGACCACTTAACAAAACTATACAAATATAGTTGTGGGGACGCAGGCCCAAGTGTGTATTGGGCCTTGGGCCTTGTTCGAGGAGGCTCAATTGTCCGAGAATAGATCAATAGCAAGGAAGATGTAATACTTCAAACTTCACGAGTAAACTATGACTGTAGAGGCCGGGAGAGGTTGTCCGAGAAGGAATATCTCCTTAGCTAAACGCAACGAAGAATCAAGATGTACCTCCTGTCATCCAGGGTGACATTCTAGGAAGTTCTATTGATAAAGACATGTATTATGAATGTACTAGAAGAATGGGAGCTAAGAAATATCTAAATAAGAGTTGCTGCCACCGCATTGAATGCTCTGCAGCTAACTTTTTGGCCGCATTTATGTGGAGAAGACCCCTGAACAGTGCTGCTTTGGCTACCCCAACTCACAGAGAGCCAGAAAGGGTGTCTGATGGGACAAACACTCAAGTAGTGGCTTGGATGATCAACAAATGGAGGGCCAAGATCATTCAAAGGGAGGTATATAATGTAAAAGACCCCTGAGAAAGAGAGGGATCGAAAATGAGAGAGAGAAACACTGTAGCAATCAAGAGCAAAACTTGTAATCGAACTTGAGGATCAATACAAAAGAACTAATCTCCTCGGACCTTGCCGAAGACGATTTTCTTAAGTTTAAACTCGTCTATCTTCATTCTCTTGTCTTCAAGATCTACCTTATTTATTGACTAATTCACTAAAGCCCACTTTTCCAACCCACTCTCTATGAATTCATTGTTTTGAGCTTTTTGGGCCTAAGTCTATCTGTCTTTTGGGCTGAGAACTCAAATCTGGTCCTTACAATAGTAAAAATAAACAGAAGCCCATTAAACCCTCCCCCCACCTTTTTATTTTATTTTTAATATCATCATGATATTTATTTAAGTGGGTTGGTAAATTAGCTTGGAAAAAATTACCAATGTCTAGAGCAACAAAATTCATCCAGATTAATAAAAAATAAATATAAATAAATAAAAATCTTACTCTCTTAGCTAAAACATGTGCTATAACATTACCTTGTCTATAAGTATGAGAAAAAGAAAAACTCTGAAAAGAGTTAACTAAGGACAACGTATCTCTTACTAAGTGACCAAAAGTTGAACATAACATATCACCCTTACAAAGAGAATTGATAATCTCCCTAAAATTTCGAGTGACTAGTCCTAATTTCTTGAGCGAACAAAATTGCTCCTGTCTAAAATTCCATTAATTTAAACATGTAAAAAAGTACAAATGAGAGTTGTAGTTAGAGTCCTAATCATGCCCAATACGATTAGATTTCAAATATATCAGGATAACTTGAAATGAGATCAAAGAGTCAAAGTGGCTTCCTCCAACCTGTGGTGGGATTAAAACTAATTATGATGGGGCTACCTTTGTTGATTCAGGTGAAGCTGGGATTAGGGTGGTTGTAAGGTTGGATAGTGGCGAAGTGTTAGCAACTCTCTCGGAGAAAATTGCCTTACCTTCTTCAGTAGTTGTGTTGGAGGCTCTAACAGCACGACGGGCAACTCAATTCATGGTTGAACTTGGCTTATATCAGTCCATTTTTGAAGGGGATTCAGAGCTGGTCTACAAGGCACTCATTTTTTATTCCTCTCCTCAGTCTAGTATTGACCATATTATTAAAGACACTTTGTCTATTGTGAGTTCCCTAAGAACTTATTCCTTCTCTCATACTAGAAAGCGAGGCAACTCTGTTGTTCATGCCTTAACTAGGAGAGCTAGGTCTTCTCTTCCTTTGTTAGTTTGGATGGAGGATGTTCCGCCAGACATTTTTCATTTTGTATCATCTGACTTTCCTTTATTTAAATAAAAGATCGATCTTGTTTCTCAAAAAAAAAAAAAAAAGGAAAAAAAAAAAGGTCAACATAAATGGACCGAGTTTTGCGAGATGAAACTAACACAAACAACAACTATTAATGTTTTCTAAGATATCCAATTCTTTAATTTCATAATTTCTTCAAATAAAAAAATGGTAGCTAATCTAATTAACCAAATACGGTTTACAACATTAGCAAATTTATATAATAGATTTGAGAGAATAAGGACACAAATTATATAATCTATTTTAGAAACAGCCCAACCTCAAGGGTAACTTTGATGGATCCAATGAACCTGGAAATTTGTAGTGATCAATCACAGAGAGAGAGAGAGAGAGAGAGAGAGAGAGAGAGAGATTTGTGTGTGAATGTGGATCTTGATGTTTTGTGCTTGATTCTAGTATATAAAGAAATGAAAAAGAACTAAGGAAGTGCCTAAAAAACCTAGAAACACTTTGAGGAAAAAATTCTTAACCCAAATATCAAATTTATTCAAACTCCCAAATATGAAAAAAAAAAAAAAAAAAAAAAAAATTTCTGCTAGAAGAAGATAGCGAGAGAAGAGTATAGTGATAGCAATGGAGGATAGAGATATCACAACTTGTTGAGGTGAATTCACAAGTTCTGAATTCTTATCGAGAATCCATTATCTTCCTACCTAATCTTGCCTCTCTTTTTCCCTCAAATCTTTTGTTCTTTAGATTTCAAACACAAAACACACATACAAAAAAGAGAGTCTATGGACACAAAATTTGCCACACACACTACCACAACTCGTGCATGTGTTAATTGATGATTGGATTATTTATCACTAAATACCAATGGTAATCCCATATGTAAGTGATGTAATCTAATTACAAGTTGACACATGTGCAAGTTGTGGTAAAGTGTGTGGTAAACTATGTGTCCCTAGAATAGTTGCACAAACCATCCTACTTGTATCATTCACTCATTCTAGTGTTTTTCTTCTTTCTTGCTTCAAGTGTTTCATTAAAAAAAATAAAAAGGTATTTTCAAATTAGTGACTCCAAAATAAAAAAGGATTAGATGGTTAGTGATTCCAAAATGTATGGTCCAATAAGGTATTTTCAAATTAACTGTAAATTAAAAAGATAAAAAGACCAAATTAGCTTTTACTAACATGCATAGATCAAATTGATAGTGAGCCAAATATAGGGACCAAAATGGTTTTTTTTTTTTTTTAAGGCGCATCTTGTTAGGCACCATGGGCAAGAGACGAAAAAACCTCCGATATGAGTTTGAATTTAGCAAGGATGGGGTATAAAACCCATGTTTTATACCATCCAATAAAAGATTGCCACATCAGCATTTTACTTAAAATTAAATGCATCTTACCACACCTAATAACATCTCAATAAACTCCCAATTTGGTTGGATTTATACATGGGTGTTAGAATTGATTGTGTGTAGTTGTGCTTATTCTTAAATATGTGAAAGATGATGTGACATGTTTTGATTGGAGGGGTAAACCATTGGTTTTGCACCACATCCTTATAGAATTTAATCTTTAAAAAAAAAAGTGTATTGGTTGTGCTATGAAGTCCTTAAAAAGGGACAAAAATGTAACCAAGAAAAATATGCAACCATATCTGCCGATACTCTTTTTTGGGCATCCCGTGGCCAGTAATTTATTTTTAGGTGGAGTCTGAGAGAATCAAACAAAGCAGCCCATGTACTAGCTTCTTGGTGCCTTAGGAAAAAATTGTCTAGTTGTTTTGTTCAGGGTTATGCTCCTTGCCCTTTTATGGATGTAATTAATTCAGAGCAACTCCATGTTGTATTTGCTACTTAGACCCTATTTCTCAGTGTTTGTCAATAAAATTTTTTGTTCATAAAATAAAATAAAATAAAAGACAAAAAAGAACCCCACCCAAAAGATCAACCTATTTACTTTTTGGGGACATTAATGTAAGTTTGTCATGTGCTGAACAAAACAAAATGCTCGACAAAGATACTATAAAGAGGCCGATCCCCTCTATTATGTATAGTAATAGTAAAAACCAGAATAAAGGGCAGAATTTAGATATAGTACCTTAATTATTTAGGTTCCCTTTTATATTTTAGACACTTGTCTAATTAGTTAAATCAGCAAACAGATGTTACAAGACCCATCTCCTTTGGAGATTTTTTTTTTCCCCATTTAACATGATTTTAGCAACTATTTCGTTGGTTGGCATGTTTTTGAAACATTTTAGTAAACTAGCATTTAAGCCTTTAAGACTCGAGTTCAGTGAAGAAACTCGAGTCTTAGAAGAAGAAGAAGAAGAAGAAGAATCCAGCACAACCTAGCACAATCTGAAGAAGATGAAGAAGAACCCAGCACAACCCAGCAAAGAAGAAGAAGAAGACCCACAACCCCGCACTCACAAACCCATAACAAACAGCAAGAACTTGAGTATCAGAGACTCAAGTTCCACGTGGATTTTTTTGTTCCACATCAGATTGCCACCACTTGGAACTCGATGCTTAGAGACTCAAGTTCCTTTACTAAACTCAAGTTTTAGAGCCTCGAGATGCCAGTTTACAAAATAGTTTTGCAAACTTGACAACTAACTAAATGGTTTTGAAAATTATCTTAAATGCCAAAAAAATTCCATCTCCTTTTGTTATCTTCTCCTTCTTTTTCTCCCTTGGCCCACGAGAAAGCAGACAGATTCTTCAAGTTACAAATCTAAGAAAGCTTCTTCAATTTAGACCTATTCGACACTAAATCTGTGAAGGCTTCAGTATAATAATTCTTTGGTTTTTTTTGTCCTTCTCTTTTTCTTTGAAATCCTCTCATCTTTTTATGGCTTACCCACACTTTTCCTCTCTACAGCTTTCTCTCTCTAAAATTTGTCCTTGTAGTTGTTTCTTTCTTCTTCTTTTTTTCTCCAAGAGAAATCATAATTGAAATGGTGATTCCGAGTGCAAGTTTGGCTCCTCACTCCTCAAATCTTAGCAGCACAAGAAGCTTTGGTGGAGGCTTTGCTAAAGGCTAAGGAGTTTGGCTTTGGCAGTATCATTGCTCTTACTAATTATGATAATTTGACAAAGGTCTGTAACGGTGACAAAAAACCACAATGGCAGGAAAGATTGCTGTTGACAGATCTGCAATGCCTCAGAAGTCAGGGCCTAAACTTGACTACCATATCTGTACCCAATTTTGTTTTACACCCTACTTTTGTATTGGCTGTACAGGCAACCAAAACTCCAATTCATCACAACTGGGGTCACCCAAAACTTTGTAATACTTGCCTTTTTGTATGCTTATAGCATTAGTAAAAAAAAGAGAGTACATCATTATAACAAAAATGTAAACCGCCATAGACATTTGCATAGTAAAATCTAATCTTTATCTGCAACATACATTTTCAAACTAAAATTTGTAAGAATCTAAACTAGCTTGAACTCAATATACATGAATTTGAATCTTTAAAAAAATGTAAACTCCTCTTAAATCCGTGTCTGCCATGCTATATACCATTTCAAATAGCTCCACCACAACATTAGTGTATCTATGAGAGCTAAAACTCAACATATATTTAGTTCCAATCCGCAATTTACATTTTCAAACTAAAATTTGTAGGAATCTAGACTAGCTTGAACTTAATATACATGAATTTGAATATTTAAAAAAGGAAAACTCCCTTTAAGTCCGTGTCTGCCATGCTGTACACCATTTCAAATAGCTCCACCACAAAATTAGTATGTATCTCTAAGAGCTGAAACTCAACATACATTTCATTCCAATTTGAAGCATAACAACATCTCCTTTTCTTTAGTGGTTCGTAGTAATACTTCCTGAAATGTGAAAGGAAGTTTCTAAAGAACTTGAGATGCTCCTTTGCTGCTTTTCCAAATTTTGGATGGATGTAATAATTTCCCTCATCATCTGTGTGGAGAAAGTTACGAATGGGACCATTACAAGGAAGAAGTTCTCTCCAATCCCCCAAACTTCCATTCATCTCCATGAGCTTCAAGCTAATGTAGTAACCAACACGATCATTCTCCAAAAGCCTATGAAGCCGGAAAATAAATTCTACCCTTTTCTCGTAATGCCACAAAGATAGATGTTTGATAATATGTAACCAATCAGAAACACTCCCATCACAATTTCCAATTAGAGCACACAAACACTTGAGATCGTGTGCATAACGTTGTTGAGGCACACTAGCTAAAATTTTGTCAAAAATGATACTCAGCATATCTTTAATGTCCCCTTTCTCTATTTTAGTGGAAATGTCACCATCCATTATCATATGAACCAGCATTACATTGAAATTTCCTTCAAGATCCTTATGTAATAAGTAATTTTCTTCAAACTTATGTGAACCGTGAATCCTCCTCCTAGAAGCATGGAACTTAGAACTAGACATAATAACTGCTTTGATTAGTTTACATGCACTATGACAGGGATGATTTGCACCCCAGGCTTTATACGTTTTTGACCAGCTGTCTGTGTTCTCCTCCAACCAGTTCTTTAACGTTAACTCATAGTTGGGACGCAAAAAGGATTCGTATGCAGCATACGAATCTGAGGGTCTGTTTGTTTTGGGTGAAAACAATTTCAGAAAAGCATTTTCCGTAAAATAGGCTGTTTGGGTGCAAAGGAAAATTCGGTCAAACGGAAAATCATTTCCGTTGACCTTCAAAAATACGTTCTGATTACGGAAAATCATTTCCGTTTTCATTTTACCTTCAATTTACTTCCGGAAAAAGAGAGAGAGAGAGAGAGAGAGCGCGAGGAAGAAAGAGAGCCGGCGACCCACGAACCCAGAGCCCAGATCCGGCGACCCACCGCCACTCGCCGTCGACCCACGAAGACCCACGACCCACCGATCTTCGAACCAGAGTCGGCGACCCACGATCCCAGAGCCCAGAGCCTTCGACCCAGACCCAGACTGTCGACCGACGACCCATCGCCTTCGACCTTCGAACCATTGCCTTCGACCCAGACCTTCGACGACCCAGACCTTCGACCCAGACCCAAACGGCGACCCATCGCTCTCTCTTCCTCAATCTCGTTGACGACTCAGTGTTGTTGTTGTTGCCGGAATTTGTTGTTGTTGTTGCCGGAAAATGTGAAAAAATGGTAGGAAAATAGCATTTTCCTAATAGAACCAAACACATGAAAATATTTTTCACAACAATTTTCATAATACAACCAAACACATGAAAATATTTTCCTTTTCCGAAAAATAGCATTTCCGAAAAATAGGTATTTTTCGGAAAATATTTTACGGGAACCAAACGGACCCTGAATCAATCCTTTTCCTCTTCCTTATTCAATCCATATCTGCTGAACTGGACATCATTAAACATTAGATAAACTAGTTGAGTTTCCGCACGATGTGCAATGCAACTTATTATTAGTTTTCTCCAATATTTCGATAAGTTTTGCCAAAAATCTTGTAACTCAACTGATGACACCTCAATTTCCAATAGAAATATTCAGGATTCAAATCCCTACTCCCAACTATCGATGTATAAAAAAGATATTTCAATAAATTTCATTGTAAAAATTGTAATATTTAGTTATTTTATATATAAACAAAATAGAAATACACTAAGAGTAGTATAGTGATTTGATCATTCTATATGTATGTGTTTATAAATTGAAAATTGCATGATATAGTAGCTAATATAGATAGGCATGTTTCATGCCTACTAAAAAATGCATATATCTTTCAATTTTTTTTTTTTTTTTTTTACATTCTTGATTGTGTGTTACTAATTTTTTTTCCCCTTTTTGTTGGACATGGTTTCAATTGTTGCAAAAACAACTAAATTTGTGTAAAAATGCCATATTTCAAATCAATTGTTTCTCACATAAAAAAAACCAATTGTTTCTCATATAGATCTTAAAATAATGATATTAAAACTTCATTATGCTTAAAATAATTAATATAAAAAAATAAACATATTTATTATATTAGTAATCTTTCTAATTATATAGAATACATACTACAGTGTTAGTTTTACACAAAGGAGTTAGGAAATTTAAAGGATTAAGATTAATTTTAGTGGATTCACAAATATTTAATTTTTTTTTATGGCATTTGTGACAATTTTTGTCAAAACAACTAAACATGAGTAAGAATGTCATATTTTAAATTTATTATTATTATTCCAACTAAAAATTATTTTCTATATAGAGTTTATGAAAATAATCATATAAATTCATTTAATATAAATAATTAATGCACAACAATAAATAATTAATATATGCATTTGCTCTATTGGCTAATTCAATGAACTAATACTTTAATATAAATGCAAACTTTGTTGAAGTAGAAAACTAAATAAAGAGAATTTCAAAAAATGTGTCACATAGCACAACATGAGGTCTCTGCTTTTATATATATATATATATATATATATATATATATATTGATGATATTAATGATTGAGTGATTGATTGCCTTGCTGAATTCTATAGTTAAATCCAATAGGACTAGACACGAGAGAGAGAGAGAGAGAGAGAGAGAGATACTTCAAAAAGTGATGCATAAATAAATAAACAGACTCTACAAATGAGCCAAACTAAACACACAATTTTGGAAGTTTCAAATTAAATCCTGAATTTAAGATTGTTGTAAATTAAATCTTATGTGTCACTAATTTCAAATCGATCTTGAATTTTTAACATTGTATTATTTTTTTTTTTTTTTTTTTTTTTTTTATACAAGATAAAATTTCTACTCTAGTCTAATCTAAGTGTATATATGTGTGAAACTTCCTCTTGGAGACTTGAAGCCTGACCCTTGCCCCCTACACCCACAAACATTTATATTTGTGGAGTGACCACCACATTAAGGGTGCGCGGTGGTACATTATATAAATTTAAACCTTGAACTCTTCAAATTTGGTTTAGGGGGCTTGATTTTTCGGGAGTTTAAATTTATAATTAATTAGCCCCTCCAATTGTTTCAAATAAACACATTTACGGGTCAAATCATTCCCCTACTATGAAATATGAATTATGAAGAGAGAGAGAAAGAGAGAGAGAGAGAGGTGAGTTATAGTTTGCATTATTAAGAGGCAGCAGCATTATGAAGGGGATAGGGGCACTATATATAAAGGGAATAGTCACCATGATAAGTACAACATACCAATTAGGCATATAGTATATGGTATGTTCTGTTGTCAGATACTTCGAGAAAGTTGATGTTTTATATGCAAAACCATGAGCATATGTGTGTGTGTGTCTGCAATGATAAGTAAAGGCCTTGAGGATACTAAAACCGAGGACTTTTAAGACCAAGTCTGGTATATCATTTCCCTAGAACCAATTTTATCTATCAATTATTTGACAAGAAATTGAAGATTAAAATGCAGATGCTTCCACTTAAAAGCAGAAAAAGATCTAACATGAAAACAACGAGGTGTATGACAATGATACTCTAGTGTGACTATTTGTTGTCTGCAATCTGCCTGTGAAAAATGTACGTAGTTTCTTTTAGCCCGTGTTACTGTGTTAGGATTAAAACTTTGGGTATTATTCAGCCCTTAATTCAATTTGTTTTGTACTTACACACAAAAGGAGGAGTTGGTATTTAGTGTCACGTTAGGGGGAGAAGAAGGGAGAGCTTATTATAACACTATTAGGTTGGAACCCACTTCTCCAGAAAGTGAGAGAAAGAGAGTATGGCTTTTTATCATGGAATTTCAATCATATTATTCTAGTATGATCCATCTTTAGAATACTGTACAGAGACAAATGCATGAGAGGTAATGATTCAAAAATCCAAGATGCAAATCCATTTCTCCTAAGGAACGTCACTACGAAAAAGATTGCTATTTGCGACGAAACTTTTTGGACGACTACAAAAAGCCATCGGAAAAACTAGCTTTTTCGATGGCAAATCTCTTTCGTCGATAATTGCTCGTCAAATATTAAAACATTTGTGACAGCAAAATGAGTCTATCAAAAATGCCTATTATTTTTGTCGAAAATATGAATTTTTTTGGAGGGAAGTGTTCCCGCCTTACTTTTTGCGACGAAATAGAAATGTTTGTCGCTAATAAAGTATTATTTACGACAACCAAAGAAAAATTGTCGGCACTATTAACACTTGTGACGGCTTTTGTACGTCGAAAATACAAAATATATCTTTTTTATTGTGTTAGTATTAGCGACAAACATTCTTCCATCGTAAATATAAAAGATGGCAGTCGCGACAGAAATGGATCCATCGAAAATGATAAAATATTTTGGAGGGAAAATTCCCCCCCCCCCCCTGCTTTTCACATTTGTGATGACATTTATCCATCACAATTAATTTTTTAATTTTTCTAATTGAGCTTGTATTTGGGATGAACACTTTGACCGTCGTAAATAGTTATTAAAAAAAAAATGTATTAGTGATGGAATTGGATCCATCTCAATAAATAATATTTGCGATGGACCTAAGCCCTCGAAAATGGTAAAATTTTGAAGGGGGAATTCATGACCTTATTTTTCATGGGATTTTTTTTTTTTTTTTTCATCACTGTAGTCTATATATTGCATTGTTATTTGCAACAAACGTTTTGGTCTTCGTTAATAGTTAAGATTTTCTTAAGATAAGAAGGTATTAGTAACAGTAAAGTAAATCCATCACAATAAAGGTGATTTCCAACAGACATATTGTCGTAAAAAAAAGTGTTATTTTCTTTGAACGGTGAATTTTCCACAATTTTGTCTTAAAACTCTATAAATTTTCCTTAATTCTAAAAACTACACAAAACATCTTTCAAGACCCTCCAAGTACTTAAGGGCTATTTTGGTCATTTTAGATGTAAAAAGTATTTTGATCATTTTGAAGATTTGAGGGAATTTTGGTCATTTTGTTTGTCTTGGGTTGTATTTTAGTTACTTTATAAGTTTATGGGTATTTCAGTCATTTCCAAGCTTTGATGGGGGTATTTTGGTCATTTTGGAGGCTTTAGTAGTTATTATTGGTTATTTGGTAGTTTTTATCAATATATGAGACAACAACATGCATCCATCATGCGGTCAACTCATATTTAAATTTTGACCATTATATTGAAAGAGTGGGGTAAGATATTGGTTTTGGCGAATTTCAAGCTTAATTGGATGGTTAGATTGTGTTAGCAGGGTTAATCAAAGTTTCCTAGTGCGTGGGAACAACGACACGTGTCCATCATGCGATAGATTAAGATCCAAAATCTGACCTTTGGATTGGTAGAATGTAGTGAAATATTTGTGTTTGTGAAGTACAATGACAATCAAACGGTCAGATTTGTCAAAGTTGATCTAACTTGGTCAATCTTTGATTAAACTTCAGAGTTGGTTCCAAGACCACTGGATTTGATCAAATTAGGTTGATTAGAGAGTTTTTAAGTGGGTTTTAGGTATTGGTCAATGTTTTAAGGTTGTATCGGTTTTCATACTTTTATCAGTTTCAAGTTTTAAAATGGCAAAACAAGGTAGTCAAAAGTCACATGCAAATCCATTGGGGTCATTTTGTATGTTTTGGGCTGTATTTTTTAGGTCATTTTCTCCATTCTTAGCAATGTTTATAAAGTGTATAATACTCTTAGAAGAGTATTGAATATTTTTAGTGATTGAAGTTTCATGATAGGTGGATACAATGACACGTGTCCATCTTGTGCCAGAGTCAGATTCAAAATTTGACCATTCGATTGAAAGAGTGGGATAAAATATTGGTTTTAATGAATTTTGATCTCAATCAAACGGTTGGATTGGGAGAATGTAACCAATCAAAATTCCTTGGTGTTTTAGTAAAATGACACATGTCCATAATGCTTTAGACCCTGAATCCAAGATCTGACCGTTGGATTGGAAGAATGTGTTGAGATATTGGTTGGATTGTGAGAAATGAGTAGTCAAAGTTTTCAAAACTTTGTCAAAATTGGTCAATATTTGAAGTTTCATGATAGTGGATACAATGACACACGTCAATTATGAGTTAAAGCTCTCCTGTCCATACCATCATTGTGGGCATATTGCAATTGATAGAATATAAACTATATAGTGGAACACTACCAACAACGCAAAAGGATGTTTATTCCCAGCATAACCAAATTCTTCCTGAAGGCCTAAAAAACTCCAGCTAAAAAAAAAAACCACTTTTCCTCACTCCAAGGATGAATAAAGTTTTCCCCAAATCAAAAGAGAAAAGGAAACACATCAAGATTTAATAAAGAACCCCACAGATAGAAAAAGATTCCATTTCCAAATTCTTGAGAACAGAGGGAACACTAGCAACACAAAGCCTAAAAATGCACATTATAGAGATAAAAGTGAGCTGCACATACCTCTCACGGTGAATCAGTGGTTTTGATTGGCTTCAAAACCTTTGTATTTGGCTGCCAACCCAAGACTGAGAGGGAGCAATTTTAAAGAGACAAGGTTGAGAGGGAAAAAAGGAGTTCATGTAGTATATACGTTGAGAATGAGAGGGAAAGAAACTTTATTTATATATAGTCGGTGGGGTGTATAGTTTTGGAATCTTTAATTCTATTACCCAAACCCTGTTTCCATTTTGGGTTGGGAAGTGCACGTGACGATCGGCTTGGGTCGGGCCAGGTTATCTTAATAAACGGGTTAGAAAGCTTATCAGGTTGGGTTGATCCATAATGATACATTTTGATTTTTTTTTATATATATATAAAACTAGAAATAAAAAATCTAAAAAATTTTGGCCTTGTGAAAAAACATGAGAAATTCTGTCTCCACAACATTTTCACAACAAATACTAGGTAGAATGTTACTATTAGTTGTTATGGGTAGGCAAAAAAGTTATTTAAGTTGTGAATTTAAATTAGAACTAATAACAACTTACCACTTATGATTTGTTATGAAAGTGTTGTGAAGTTATTGTGAACGTAACGCTTCTCTAAAATATTGTCTTTTTTTTTACAATTTATAGTCTTAATGGCTTTTGCCTCGGTAGTTTTAGAACTTCTAGCAATTCTATAACAGCTTCAATTCACAAAGGCATGTAGGTTTTAGGTCATTTGGACTGATAGCACTACAGTTGGCCAGTGAATTATGTTGTGCTTGACATAGTTGAACGAATCACATGTTAGTGGGGGTGTATTCTAATCACTTGTACTTTTTTTTTAAAAAAATTATGAGACTTGTATTTTATTATTGGGTTAATAAACTATTATAAACTTCTTGTGATATCTTAAGATATGACATGCAGCCTTGCATAGGCATGAGACTTATCTATATCACACACGTCATGTTCTCTTTTTGGACTCTAATAGCCGTCTATGATTGTTTTGTTCATTCAACTTGAGCTTAACTTTATTGGATCCGGTTAATGTATACATATACATTAATCATTCATTTTAAAAAACTTTTACAAGAAATTGAAAAGGCTGACAATAGAATAGACCATATGGGAAGTAGGAACACAAATTAATGACTTCCCGTCATGTACCATAAGAAATTTCTTCCCTCTTGCCAAAAACTTAAAGAGTGAAACTGTGAAAGTCAAACCACAAGCAATTATGTCTGGCCTGCAATGAAAAACTTACACTTAACCCACCAAAAGTCCCATTTCTGTCCCCAAATTTTTTTTCAGATTAGAGCTTCTATATCATGGCACAATCCAGTAGGTAATTTGAAGCATGACGTCGTATAACTATTAAGTAGGTAATGCTTGAGCTACCGCCTTTATTAAAACCTCTAGGCCTGCTTGAGATAATAGTTTCCCCTCCTATCCTTGCAACTTCCTCCACACCCTTGTTTGATGTTCTCAAAGCTCTCTTTCTTTTTTCAACCAATAAAAGATAGACCTAAATATTTTTCATATTGTTGAACCAGTGACACCTCAAGAGCTATTTTAATTGTATCCTGCAAAACTTGTGGTGTTGACTTGCTGAAAAAAAAAAAAAAAAAAAAGAAAAAAGAGAGGTGGTTTTTGCTCTATTGATCTGTTGGGCCTTGGCCCGATGCTCTCTCATACTTGGCTAAGACCTCCAATAACTTCTTGCACTCATTTTCTTTTGCCCTACAAAAAATAAGACTGTCATTTGCAAAAAGGAAATGTGTTAGTCGAGGTCCATTCTGGCAAATAGAAACACCTCTTATGTCTCCCAGTGTCTCAGCTCTTTTCAACAGCCCATGAAATCCTTCTGTGCACAAACGGAATAAATATGGTGAGAGAGGGTCGCCTTGGCGAAGACCTCTAGTTGGTGTAATATGCCCATGTGGTTCCCCATTGATCAAAACCGAGTAAGTCGCAATAGAAATACACTTCATTATTAATTTTGTCCCAGTATCAACAAATCCCTTTTTTTTTATTATCAATTTTTCCATGTGCTCCCATTCCACCTTATCGTAAGCCTTGCTCATATCCAATTCTAGTGCCATATAACCTATGTTACCTGTAGAGTGATTTCTTATATAATGCAAAGTTTCAAAAGCCACCATAATATTGTCTGAAATTAAGCGTTTCGTCATAAAAGCGCTTTGATGTTCATAAATAAGATGTGGCAAAATCTTCTTTAACTTGTTTGGTAGAACCTTGGAAAATACTCTGTATAAAACATTGTTGAGACTAATAGGGCGATTTTGTGAAACATAATCAAGATTTTTTACTTTGGGAATCAAAGTGATAAAAGAATGGCAAAGTGCACTTGGGAGAGTACCCGAATTTAAATAAATTAAGATAGCCTCAGTAATGTCATTACCAACCAAAAACCAGTAGCTTTGATAAAAAAGTGGAGGCATACCATCTAGCCCAGGTGACTTTAGGGTGCCATATGTTCCAGTGCAAGTTCCACTTCTTGGGCTGTAAATTCTTCTGTTAATTGTCTGTTCATATCGTCTGTCACTGTAGTTGGGATTTGTTCCAGAATTTCTTCAAAGCTGTCCAGATTGCTTGATGTACAAAAAGAGGTAAAAACCCACCACAATATCAACTGCATGGCCAGGTTGTGTATTCCACTGCCCTTCTTCATCATAGAGGCCCTTGATATAATTCCTTCGACGTCACTGTGTTGCTTTGCTATGAAAGAACCTTGTGTTCTTATCTCCGTTCTTCAGCCATTGAATTTTTGAGCATTGAGCCCATATACTATCCTCACGGTCTAAGAGCATATTTATTTTTGTTTCTAGTTGTTTCATTCGACTATCACTCCCTCCATTCATAGCCAATTTCTCTACCTTTTCAAATAATTTTATTTTCTTCTCTAGCTCTCGGCGAACATTCCCAAAATTTTGTTTGCTCCACTTTGGCAACTCCTTTCCACGTGTATCAAAATTTTTTTTTTTTCCAGAATTTTTAGCTCCCATGATTCCTCATTATTTCCCTTCCAAACCACTTCAACCGTATCGCCACATCCTTTTTTAGTCATCCACATCTGTTTAAATCTAAAGGGCCTCTGTCGTCTGCAATCCATACCACCGGGCAGTTTTGTGGTCTGATGTAGTGACGTCAAGGTGTTATACCCTTGTATCAGGAAATAAAGAGAGTCAATCAATAGTTGCCGCTGCTTTGTCAAGGCGTTCCCAAACTGTGTCTGCAAGGGATCTTTTAGCTAAAAACACAACGGAAGGATCTTTTGGAGGGATTTGGAGGGATCAATGAGTTTTTTATATTCAAATTATCCTAGCTTCATCCGTCCATCCTTCGGCTAAAAATACAACGGAGGGATCAATGAGTTTCTTGTATCCCTGTAACACCATAAGGTGTTTATCAAAGCTCCAAGGTTCCGTTGATAAGATTTTTTCCATCTAAGTTTTGTTATCAAAGGTAAACAAAACTATATGATCCTCCTCCTTCTTGACCTTAAACCCGTTTCTTGATCTCCAAATTGGGTTAAAAGTTTTTGCAATAGTGTCAATATTAAGTGCACGTTTCGTCAAGAATTTTGCTGCAATAACAAATTCTAGCACCGCCTCTTCCTCTTCTAGATAGAGATCAGAGCCCTCATGGCTAGAAAGAGTTAGGCAACTCCGCACTTTTGTTAGGTTGTCATTGGATGAAAAGATAGAATTTGGAAAGGATAGAAACTGTTTCCCAAGCCCTTCTCTCTCTGAATCCGGAATGAGAAAGGAAAGAGCTGCAGTCTCTATATATTGAGCGAGTAAATCTGAAATCTGGCATTCAGTTTTGAAACACTTGTTCATAATCTCTCAATTGTCGGTCGTCGCTCATCATCGATCATCACAACCTCCTACGAACGATGGGTTTGGGAAAGAAGGAAGCCGTTGTGTCACAGCAGCAGCAAACTCATCATCGTCATCGTGCTGTACGTGTATATGTATTACTTTGAAAGCCCAATAATATATTCACTGTACGAGATTGCATTACCAAACCCTCTCCCTCCTACACCTGTTCGAATAGAAGAGTATCCCGACCCAGTTCCACTCCCAAAATCAGAATCAAATCCAATCCTCTAATTTAAAAGGGGAGAGAGTATCCTGCTGGCATGTGTTGCGTTTTATCGAGTTCGAAGTTCTACTTCTTCGGTGGCAAACATGATGATTTTCGTGTTTTGGAATCCTTAGACTACGTTGATGAAGATGTCAAGATCAAGTACAAGGATGTTAAACGGGATAGATTTCCGCCAGAAGTCTTTGTTTTTGACACCGCCACCATTGCCACTGCGATGAAAACCGGAAAGAATTCCCCCTCTCCTTTTGTATTCGATCAGAAGATTTACGTGCTTGGAAGCACTAGCTTTTATGCACCCGGAACCGGAAGAGACTCGAACTCTATAAAAAAGCTCTCTTTTTGAGTTCTATGATCCTGAACTTGATGAGTGGACCCTTTTGCCAAGTCCCCTGCTTAGGAACGATCCTCCCACTGATTGGGTGGGGCATGCTGTTTTGGGAGAACGAAGAAAGGTTCTTTTTCTAGATCATCGTTCCCATCTCTACTGTTTTGATCTCCAAAAACTTGTATGGATAAATTACTCCCCAAGCCTTTCCTACTACTCTGATGCCTTCTATAGAGGGAGGACTGAGTTTGTGGACGATACCCCTTATGGATTAAGTCGCAATCACAACTTCACAATAGCTGCAATGAAAGTCACATCTGAGGATGAGGATGTGGAGAAGAAGGCTTCAGTTCAATTTCTCTCCAACAAAAAAGTGGGTTTGGGTATGGTTAATTTTCCTCCACAGGTGACATCCTCTAGAAGCTTTCTTCACTTGGGAAATGGATTCTTTGCTTATCTTTTGTCTGGCATGCCTCTGCCTTCCCGCAATAATCTTGATGAACACAACGACAAAGAGAGTGTTCTTAGCATCCTAATTTTTCAGGCCTTCCCGGGGACATACATGGAAGATCACGCCCAGGCTAAATTCCTGTATTCCGTCCATTATAAAATCAATTCCGCCTTCTCAAATCAAGCGGGAATCCTTGGCTGCTTCTCTGTTGGACCCGATATGCTGCCGCCTTGGACCAAGGAGGATGCCTATGCAGCCATTACCCAATCTTTGCATCCCAATTCTGTGGAGGCCGAAGGGAACAAGGATGTTAGAGTATAGTAGTTGCTACAACTAGTGTCGAGGCAACACAAGCAGATGATGTTGTTCATGACGGCAACACAGATATTGAAGATGATTTCAGTATGATTGTAGGGTCCAGGTTGCTAGGTAAGAGAAAGGCCATTGATTACCCTCGTGGACCTAGATGCCATCCGTTGGGGAGCAAACTCACCAGGCCATGTGATGTGAAGCTAATTAATGGGGATTCTAATAGAGGAAATAAAATGAACTGTGAGGGTTTTTTTTTGGATTGTGGAGGGGGTGAATATAAGTCATAGAGCTCAAAGTTCTAAAGTTTGTAGGTGGTTTTTGAAAGGAGAGAATCAGAAAAACGTGTGGTAATCAATCTTTATAGGTGTCGAAAGGTAGCCAATTATTATGGTTTTTAGTAATGATAGTTTCAACTTTTCATGGTTACGGGGATGTCCAAGGTTTTCTTTACTCTCAAGTCTATGTACTTTAAAACTGTTAATAAAATGAAAATTTCAATTGGGTCAGACTTAGATCTAATGTCCAGTAGTACTGGACCCGTTGAGATGATAACATGTGTTCACTTTTAGACACATGTCACTATCTGACCGAGTTCAGTGCACTGAACCTAAACCAAGTCCATTCCAATTATAGGCTACAACTTCTTAATTGAATAGATCATTAGCTATTTAGCTTGGTGAAGGCCACTTACACCTACTAAGGTTTATTTATTTATTTATTTTAGGTAGTGTCTTATTTTCTATGGTGGGCTTGTTACCTAGACAATATCTTTTTTTTTGGTTTCCCAAGGTATCCCCAGGCTTCGCCTGGGACTAATCCTCCGTGGGACTAATCCTTCGAGGTACTGTCGGGCGCCAAAGGCGGGGACCTCTCCCAAGAAAGTTTGCTACATCCACAAGAGATTGAACTAGAGACCACTTGCTTAAGCGACCAGAGCCCCTTCCACTCAGGCCCAATGTTTGTTACCTAGACAATGTCATGCTATTGGTATTCATTTTTTTTCAGTACTCTTTTCTATATCGTGATTTTGAATATGACAACTTTGGAGTTGATTTGAAGTAAATTTCGGCTACATCTTTTCTTGGAGATTTTGAATAATTCAAACCATGGTAAAATGAGAGAGCCGAAGAATACCAGATTTTTTTTGAAGTGGCTTAATTGATCAAAGTTTTATCAGCACTAACGAATGATGATCCTGACATCTCAAACTGGGGTCCCTTTGTTTATTTACTTTGGCTTAGTTTTCACATAGATGCTTATAAAAAATAAGAATAAATCAGTGGATGGAAAAACCAAGTATAAGCGGACAATAAAAAAATGATGGAAAAACCAATAGAAGATGGAATTAAGAGGACCATAAAATCAATGAATGTGAAAATTAATATTTACAAAAGAATGAACAGCACAGCATAAGCAGAGACCCACAAAGAAACCACCATATCCACCCTATACTTTACAAGGAGCCATTAGCCGAAGGTTGAAAAAACTATACAATGGAAGCTTGGTACTAAAGCTTTCTCAGCGGGCAAAAAAAGTTGAATTAGAAATTATGGCAAACTTCATGAGCTGATCAAGTTCCCAAAATTCCACCATTTCCTTTTTTTCTTTGTGTCTACCTCAGGCTGATCTAAACATGAAACAGTACAGAAAGAAACGTAATTAAAATCACTGCAAACTTAGCAAATGTTGCTAATATATATGCTTGCATCTTGTGTAAAATAATCACATCCAAACCTTTTCAACAGTTTTTTGATGATTAAATACTTGAGAAGAAGCACAGACATTTGAAACTCAGTCAATGGAATTGTATCATGTTTCTATCTAATTATTTATGAGCGCCTAATATGTCATAAACCTACAACCTCACCCTCCACCTAATTCTTTATATAGGAAGAGCCATTTGAGATAGAATTCATTGGCTTGTTTCTGCTTATTCATAAATGATTAAGCTCCAAAATTTCATTATTGCTTCTCTTTCCTTGGAATTCACTGGCATGTTTCTTTTTATTCATAAATGAAAATGCTCCCAAATTCCATTATTGCTTCTCTTTCCTTGGTCCCTTTATTCCAAAATGCCTTCATGAAATGTAGATAGAGGAAGAAGTAACCAATGGGAATGGTTATTAAAAAAAAAAATCCTGATTTAGACCTTAAAATCTTACTACTAAAAAGCAAAAAATGACTCAGACCTGAAGTAATATCTTAAATATGTAAGATCTCATTATGATCCCAATTTAGAGAGTGGGATCTCATGGGATCATGATCTTTTTTATAATATTTATTGATTTATACAATAGTTATATTTTTTGGCTGTTTATTTATTTATTTAAATCCACATGTAAAAAGGACATAAAGGATTTGAAGGTGCAAAAACTACTCAAATGTTACAAATTTATTATTAGTATAAAATAAGGACCACAATCTTTATGGAAAGGAGTGTTTATAACACCAATTCCAAATTAGTTTAGGTGTTAGATTTTGCTTATTTTAATTATTGGTAAAGGTAGTAAAAGTTCAAAATTTATAATCAACTAAGCAAATAACTTTATCTACAGTTCTACACAATTAAAGAACCTTGTGTTCATTGCTTCTTTCTTCTTTCGTGATGGTTACTTGAATAGTAGACACCTAGTACAAAACGGCATGTGTTGAAATTTTTTAGTTTTAAGTACTTTTAAAATATCATATTGCTACATTACTATTAGTTATTTTAATAGCTTGTAAAATCTTACAATCTTCAATTCAATCTTCACCAATAATGTTAGGTATGGTCTAACTTTTCATTTGCCTAAAATTCCAGTAAATTTATATTATGAATAAATATATATTACCTCCTTCTGGATAAATTGAATTGTAATGCACCTCAGCCCAAAAGCTTAAGAAAATAACTGCACAAGCCAAAGAGATTGTGTTTTACCAAACAAATTAAAACATGACAAGGCTAGGAAAGAAAAGGCATGAAAGTTATCCACTCAAATGATCAGAATTCATAAAAAAAAAAATCTTTTTATTTATTTTTGATAAGTTTGGCCCCAAGAAGAATGGGGAGGGGAGATTCAAACTTGTGACCTTTGCTTTGCTAGGGATGATTCTAGCCGATTGTAGTACCCCTTGGGGTTGTAAAAATGTTTTATATCTTACATATAGATTGGCTAAATACAACTGCAATTTACCAAGTTTGGTTCCAGGCTAATCATCAGAAAATTGTTCAAAGAGTTCTGATGATCAAGCCAAATTAAAAATATAAAAATATAAAAAAAAAAATCATAAAAAACACAAAGTCAAGCAAGACATCCAAAGATTGACAAAAGTTTCAAAGGGCTCAAAAAATATTCAAAACTCTACATACAATCAAGAGAGTTGTGGATCAGACATTAATGTTCAAATTGATCAATATCATGATTTACATAAACATTATTTCACGAAGAAGCTTAAGGAAGGGGGGGCAGGGGTTTGGATTATAATTTCAGCATGATTCAGATATTCAAAATAGCAGGTGTTGTTTGTGAAAAAAAGTTGCTTTCTGTCAAATTAATTTATAGCAGAGAATGCCGACTTTCCTTGACATTTACAACAAGCATACATGAACATGCACGAAGAAGCTTAAGGAAGGGGGGGCAGGGGTTTGGATTATAATTTCAGCATGATTCAGATATTCAAAATAGCAGGTGTTGTTTGTGAAAAAAAGTTGCTTTCTGTCAAATTAATTTATAGCAGAGAATGCCAACTTTCCTTGACATTTACAACAAGCATACATGAACATGCACATATCTTAAATGTGACACTGGTAACGTCAAAAATAGATTCTTCCATTTTGACATCACATGTATATCAATCAGAACAACTACAAACTTAATCTGCATTGGTTATTACACATCAATTTTTACAACAATAATGAACAATTCTATTCTTACCTCGTTTGGACTTTTCGATATGTGGAAGGATCTCAATGTAACATGTGTCCTTAAATGAAGTTAGCACAAATATCTTGACTCCAAACTGCAAACATATAGTAAGACATGCATCATTCTTCAACCATAGAGGGCTTACACACACACACACACACAGATATCAATGAATTATAAAGCAAAAATCACTAAAACACTGTTGCAGCACATATTACATCAACACAGAAGGAGGGGGAGGAGTGGAGGAGAAAGTAACACTTCTAAGACACAACTTACAGAAAAAAGCTTATTGCAGATTTGCTTTGAAAAAAAAACTCTACAAGAAGGCATTTACTTGATCACCTTGGACAAGTTAATCATAAAGTATGCTATATGTGAAATTTTATTCATGCTTAACGGGAAAGGTTCTGCATATTTAACCAAAAGTTAAAAATGCGACACATAATTTAACCCATGTCTGCACCCAATAGGTGTTGTTTACAATTTCATGCCACCTTAGACAATTTACAATTTTCTCCCACTTATCTACTTGCAGCACATTTCCATAATCTTATTCATAACTTACAGTACACAAAAGTAATACATTTGCAATTTTAGCCTACACCTTCAGAAAATTTCAGCCACTAAGTGGTACAGACACTCTCAAGAGATAAACTTCCTCTTATAAAAAAATGAAAAGACCCAAATTTCAATTGTAATTTTCTAATGTCAACTGCTACAGTATAAGCTATATTCCTTACATATAACTTAACAGAAAAACAATAAACTACTATCCACATAGGATATCATGATGGGAAATTCCTTCAAGTTCAGTAAAGTGTAGGCAATCAGGTAATAGAAGTATCAACGGAAAACATTAAAAATTGTTTTCTAAATCACCAAAGATTGCAGAAAGTAAAGGGAGAAATAGGAAAGTCTTATAGTTCCTCATACCCAATCTGCAGCAGCCTGTAATGTCACATGATCACCCCATTCGCCACTCCTAGTTCATGAACCCAAAAAAAGGCATATAAGCATGAGAAATATTGTAATATATAATTTTTTTTTTAATAAAATACCATTAAAACAGACAATAGCACAATACTTGCTCATTTTCTTCAAATAGTCATTGTAAGCCATGGGGACATAACCCCCGTACATTTCCGGGTGACACTTAAGCTGATGACAACAACAAACAAAAATTATGACACTTCAAATAAATAATTAAGTTTTGACATCTTAAAATAAGGACAGATCAAATGCAACCAACCTGTTGAGTAATCTGTTCTCTTACAGAAGCGTGGTGGTCAGGAGAACGATACAGTTGATCAGATAAAGCACGAAACTGGGAAAATACAGAACTAATAAGATGTCTTTCAAGTATATAACATTAAGAAGTAACGCCAATAATTATTATCAAGCATCACAAATATAAATACATAACCGTCCACTTTCACTGATAATGTACAATTTCTGTATAACTTCAAGCAATTCACTTGCACTGTAGAGGGCATACATCAACAATATGGACCTTTCTCACTCAGAAATCATGAATGATGAATTTGTTACAAACCCATGCATAAAACTCACCCTTGAAGACCGGCTTGCAAGGGGAGGGTGCCCAAGAGCTTATAAACACATGGTTAGGCTTATACTTAATCCATGTGGGACACTAGGATCATAACAGAATTTTACACAAGGATTTAAAAAGAAACAAAGCTTCTTAAGTCAATGGATAATTATCAAATAATTTGAAGTCATTTAAATTATAGAAACAGAAATCAGCATGGCTGGACAATTTCATTTGCAACTCAAATGAGGCATTTATACAAATTAGAGAAGAAAAAGACCAAATGTCGGTAAATGCAGTTAATGACCATTAAAATTAAACAAGTACATACGTCAAGTATATCTGCATGTGACTTGGACACCAACTGAATCTGGCAAAGGAAACCACCCCAACCTATCATCTTTTCAAATAAGGCGTTTAAAAGGTAGTTATAGCAGAAGATCCAGATAAAGGTTTGTTGCCTTCATTGGATGCCTATTACTTAACATAGCATATCAGCTGTCCCAGAATATTAGCAAATGACAACTCAAGGAATCTTCTGTACATGATTCATGAGGTCCATTAAGTTCCAACTTATTTTGGATTTCACTTTAAAATTGAATTGAATTAACATGAATCATTTTCATGAAAAATAAGGCTAATTTTTTTCTGGTGCAATGAATTGCTTCTAAGGGCGGACTTAAAAGAGAATAAATATTATGACCAGCAACTAACATCCAAGAATGTACTGCAAGGTGATACTCATAACAAGCCCATAAAAAATGATAACTGAGATATAATGTGCAGGCATAAAATATTATAAATTAATATTCTTTATCTTCACCCCCATCCCACCCAATATAAATAAATAAGCAATAAACCAAAACTATTTTTTACTACTGAACAATATCATAGAACCCATCATATCCATTTCCAAGCATAAGCATTTATGCAAAAATATTTTTGTGTGCATGTGTTGTGGGGGGGGGGGGGGGGGGGGGAGGCAGCCAACCTGGCAGTTACCATCTCCTTGAACCTTAAGCTCAACCAGCTCATATAACTTCAGTCTGAAAAGACCAAATATCTTAATATTAGATACGTAGTAATTTGAATGAATTTTCAATTATTATAAATACCCAAAAAGAAAGGTCACACACTAAAGTAATAAGTAATAACTTATAAAAATGTAAGAACTTCACAAGAAAAATGCATTAAAAAAACTATGTCACCAATGCCATCACAAAAACCTCATTCATAGCCATGTCAATTGGTTCAAATGTGAGAAACACATACAAAATGTAGATCTTGGATTTGTTAAAATAAAGATGACTCTAAGCTTTTCCCCACCCCTCTTATAAATTCCAAAGCCACCCTAATGTAGGTTTTGGTTTTAGAAATAAAAAATGACGTCAGCATTTAGATTCTTGAGAATGTGATGTTGGGGAACCTGAATGCCCAAGAAAGTACGTTGCCCATGTTTGGTTTGATTAGAAATCTATTAAGATTCTTGAGAATGTGAGGTCACAGATTTGGTTTATTTCCAAAAATTTTATAAGAATGATTTATTCTTCCCAAATTATCCTTAGATTTATAAATACAATGTGTCACATGTGTATTACCCATCACTTTTACATGGCTTATACAAAAAAAATAATAAGAATAATAATATGAACCATGAATTAACTCAAATCTCCTAAAATAATAATAAGAATTATTTCATTTAAAAAAAAAATGGTTTTCAAGGATATCATTCCTTGTCAATTAAAATTATTTATTTTCTTAAAAGACAAAAAATTTCAAATAGGAGATAAGAAATTTTATTAAAAAAAAAATTAAAGGTGAATATAACCATAACATCAACCAAAAAAAAAGTTGAATATGTAGCATTAGCACTTTATTACATATGGTTAAATTGAGGGTATAATTATATCTCTTTAAAAAAATAGAACTTTCCCAAAGCATGGGAATGTGTTACCCACCTTTTTAAAAGGGTATCCACAAACCCCCAAAATGGGAATCCAGATGCTTGTAGGTATCCAGATTACCTAGAACTATTTGTAACCAATCATAAGGATGCTTGGAAATCCTAAAAGATTACCCTGGACCAAACGACTAGTACATGTCAAACAATAACCCTTTTTTTGATATGTAATATGATAATCACTTTCTCCACAAAGTTCCACAACATGAACTTCAAAATCCTGCCCATCTTAAAATTTCAAAATGACCCCTAAACCTGCTCATTACAAATTCAATCCTGATATAATAATTTCTGATTTTAGTGCCCTATTTAGTATTTATGCTCTTTGTTCATAATTCAAGTTCCCCTTCATTCTGTGCAAGTGGAAAATTTCAGTTCTCAGTACATAAATCTAACATGTTAAGACTGGCAGCTCAAGGATAATTCAAGTGTTTTTGATGAATTATGAAGGCTGCTTTAATAGTTGTAATATTTTCAGTAAAAGCATATAACAACCTGGACAGCTCAAAACTCAAAAAAATACTAAGCATAGAAAGACAAGAAAAAATGACACAAGACCTCTCTAGCAGCCTTTGATGATCTGATATTTCTTCATCAACTGTGGGTATTTTCTCAATAGTTTTAGGAACATGCTGCAAAAAGTAAATGAGAGAGCATCAATTGCAGTACAATTTAAATGTCAATAGCCACAGCTTGGACAAGAAACTAAGAAAGTGGATCTATCTGCTCAAAAGTAACCATATTTGATTCAAAGAAATTAAAGTCAAATTGACGTTGTAATGAAACTAGGCTGTAATTTAAAAGGATTTGACTCACAGGAGATTTAGGACAAGTATATATATCCATTCTATTTCCAACAGCGCCCCTAAAAAAACTAGAGGATGATCTATGTCGCTGATCCACTTTAAGCTGAACTGCTACTCTCCTTGATGTTACTATAATAAAAGTTATTCCTAATTCATTTATGGAATCTGCTTTACAATGGCATCATGTTCAATATCTGTGAATATTGACAGCCAAGAATATCACAGCTTAGGAGAGGTTTGAAAATCAAAAGCAACTAAACACCCACAATAGAATAAATTCACACCCATTCTCACTGTGACTTTAATTAAGCATCTTGGATACAAAACCTTCATTTTCTTGAAAATGCTAATATCGCTCTCTCTCTCTCTCTCTCTCTCTTTGTCGCTCTCACACTTTTTAAAAGGACACAACACTACACGTAAGACATTAAAGACAATTCCACTTCTAGCCATTCAATCCTCCTATTGTAATATATTGCAGATTCCACACACAAATAATGAAAAGGAGGATGACAATGATAATCTATGACTTGAAAATATATGTTGCCAGACATATGAACAGAACAACTGAAGATACTATACTTACAGGAACAGGAACCATCTGATTCAATCGTTTGCCTACTTCACCATCAAGACTGGACTCATCAGCTATATCGAATATATGTAACAAATCATCCACAAAAGATGGTTCTCCTCCTCCTGGGCTAGAGCATGAAGCGAACGTTTTAATTTCAGGATGTACATCATTTTCCACTCTGTTATGATCACTCGCCTCCTCTATTATGATTCCACAGGGAACTGCATTCTCCATCTGTATGCCAGGTTCATTTGCTGCTTGCTGATCATTGTCATGCCCTACATATTTGTTGGCAATCTATCAAATAAGAAAAACAGAAAATAACACCAAAAATGAACAATAATCACAAAGGCAGCGGCAGCCAGCACCTAAATTTCCATTACCATAACTATAGTGTCTACCCGAAGGACCAAGCCAATTCTGTGCAAGAACAGATTCTTGCAAATGCTCTGGCCCACCATTAGATACTCCAGAAGCTTCTAAACAATCAATCCGCGAAAATTCTTCTTGAAGCGCACGTGCTACAGCCTCATCATTCTCCACATTATCCTTCTCACAATAACCTTCTCTAACAAACTCAACTCGACTCAAATCTTGGTCATATCGAGTCACACCACTACAAGAAGCATTATTCCTAAGAGTGCAAACATCTAGCAGATGATGGAGACCCCACCGAGTAACATCAGGATCATAATCATATGTTGCCATTTGCACGCATAACTATAGGTTGCTTCCTTTATCTCTATGCCCAAAAGATTTTGATATCTGGGTGAGACACATAAATTAGTCACAGTAAAAAAAATGAAACATCCAAACTAAAAATTTTATATAGGCATAACCCAATTAAAAGAATCTCAAATATTAACAAAACAATCCAAACTTCAATGTAACAGTTCTTGATACACCTAATTACATAACATACCTTCAACCCTAAAAAAAAAAAGTGCCAGATATGAGAAATGAAGTTAATCCACAATCAAATTATTTCTATAAAATTTTGATGCAAAACCCACAAATATGAAACTATACCCTGAAATATAAACTTTCAAATATGTGAAAAAGTAAAAATTTTCAATCAAAGTACTGAATTTAAGTACCAAAGAGCAAAACTACTGAATTGATTTATCATCAAACTTTCAAACTCTAAATTCAATAACTTAAACTAACAAATAAAACAAAACAAAGACAACAAATTCAACTAACAAAAAAAAAAAAAACCCTAATCCTTATAAATTCCACAGTTTTCAAAAAGTTCCAAACTTTTTTTAAAATTCAAACAAACCCCATTAAAAAAAAAGTGAATAATTAAAAAAAAAAAAAATGGAATTTGTGGTAGAAGTAATGTAAAAGCAGAGACAAAGTACGAAACTTTACGTACCTACGTGAGTCTGAGAATCAGAGGAATAAATTGTGGGAGCGAACGAAGCTAAGAATGTTTCTTTGGGTTTTGGTTTGCTTGAGGATACAATTTTTGAGGAGTAGAGAGTGGGGTACACGCGCCAGAGGTTATAGGGGTTTAAAGCGTTAAAGGTCGAGCAACTTATTATTAGAATGCGGAATCGCAACGGAAAGAATGTAGGCTAAGGCAGGCAGGACTGCGTAGTGGGTGAAAACTGTCGTCTCTTTTGGCCTGCTTTTCTTGAATTTCGTTTTTTTTTTTTTTTTTTTTAAGTGACGCCGTATCAAATCGAAACCGCCTTCAGCTGACGTGGCATAGTTGATACTTGATACCCCATTAGGGCCACCTAAGGGTCATCAAATAGCCCACAGCCCATAGCCCGACCCAGAAACCCGACAGCCCACCGGGCTAATGGGCGGCCCAGTCCGTTGTTATTGAGGCCCATGGGTAGCCCACTAGCCCAGTGGGTCAGGCCGTGGGCTAGCCCAGTAGCCCAACCCGTTGCCCAGCCCACTGGCCTAACCCGTTGGCCCAGCCCAATAACTCATAATACATAACAAAAATATATAGGAAGTGTATGAAGGATTGATCCTGAGATATTATAGAGGAATTTATTAAGAGAACTCCCTCAACCACTAAGATACTCAAAGTAATTGTGCTAAACTTAGTTTACTAAATATATATTTTTCTAGTAGTCTAGCAAATTTGAATTAACCATTTGACATTTTTTTTTATTAAAGATAAAAATAAAAAACTATTTAAAGTCTTAATAAAAAAAATTAAATAGGTTTCCATCAACAAAACAAAAAATTAAATAGATTTGACTGAAAAAAAAAATTTGTAATTAAGTATTAAATTCTTTAATTCTTTCCTTTAAAAAAATAGATTGATTATTCCTTTATAAAAAATTGATTTTTTCCTTATAAAAATAATAAAATAATAAGCTAACATAAGCCCATGGGTAGCCCATTAGGCCCAACTCGATAGCCCACCTCGCTAAAGACAAAATGGGTATTGCCCATGGGCAGGGTCATGGGCTGAGGTTTTCTCTTTCAGCCCAGCCCGACCCGGCCCGTTAACTAGTTAATAGCCCATTATGCCCAGCCCATTGTGCCCATGGGCCAAGTAAAAATGGGTCGGGCCAGCCCGACCCGGCCCATTGACGACCCTTAGGGCCACCACTCTTTACCAAAAAAAAAATCTTTTACAAGAAGTTTCAACTTTCCTTATAGGTGAAGGTGAAGGTGAAGGTGAAGCCATAGGTCAAGTGTTCTATCATGGTAAAAGGTCGTAAAAAATTGAGGGCCGTTTAGTAATATTGTTCTAGTAACGCTATTTAAGTGTTATGAAAATATGTATTATGTTGTGTTGTTTGAACAATAAAAACTGTTGTTCAAATAACGTTACCAAATAGCCCTTGAATTTTTTTTAAGTGTTTTGGGTGCAATTAACTTAATTAATAAAATTTTTAATCGTCAAAAATTGAATCTTTGTGTTTTTTTTTTTTTTGATCTACAAAAAGTTAAAAAGTTGACTTTTTTTTCAATATTAGCCATTGAATTTAACTATAATGGTGAGTATTGTAGGTGGATCTTAATCTATTCTAGTGCATTGAATAGAATATTAATTAACATAGGTTATTTCTAGACACGTTATGTAGATGTCATGTTCAATACACCCTAGTTATGGATGTGTGTTATATTTCAATATTTATATAATTGTCAAACAAGAGATTTGAGTTTCGATAATAATTCTTCCTTTCTTAATCTTTTTTTTTTTTTTATATGATCCATTGATATAAAAATTTAAAAAGTTGTTTTTTATTTTATTTTATATTAGCCATTTAATTTAACTATACCCAGTGAGTATTGTACTGGATCTTTAATCTATTCTAGTGTATTGATAGGATATGAATTAACATAGGTCATTTTCGAATGCATGTTATGTTTATGTCATGTTTAATACACTCTAGTTTTGGATGTGTTATATGTTAATATTTTGTATAATTGTCAAATCCTTTATTACGTGGTTTATTACTTTGTCGTGATTTTACTTTGTCATGATTGATTTATAATAATAGTGTCAAAAGAGGACTGTATGAAAGTGATGTTAATTGGTTAGTAAATTACGTTTATCTCTATGACATATTTAGCCTAGTTTTTTTACAACTTCTTGAAATAATAGACTGTGAATTAGTCGATGAAAACAAATTCATCCAAATGCAATGAAAAATTAATGATGAATTTATGTGTCTATTATTAACTATAATTTTCACCTATATAAAAATTGTGAAAAAAAAAAAACTAACAAAATATGTTATATACTTATTATTTTGTTGATAATTTGATAGTTAGGAAATGAGGGATTTCAACTCTAAACATTTCCGTTTGGAAAACCAATAGGATTCATTTAGCAAATGTTAAAAAGCATGGTGTGTGGGTTAACTAGTTATAGTTTTGATTTTATTAAACACGAGGAAATTATTTTCCCCTATAGAAACAAATGGGGCAACTTTTCAAAGTATTCATTTTTATTAACTTTATTTTTGGCCATTCAAAGAGAAAATTAAACACCTACTTACTGATCATTTGTAAAATATAACACGAGTTAAAGTCACAACTCACAATGTTAGCCTTTCAATTTCCATTCAATGATATATCTAACAATTTTTATTTGCTGTATTAATAGTGTAGAGCAGATAATTTCTTTTTTCTATATAAATATAAGGACAAAATGGGCTTCTGCCCTTTTCGGGCAAATTATATAGGGAAATGCCCCATTTCTCAAACTAAATAGGGAAATGCCCCTATTTTAAAACTCGATTTTTGATAAATCGAGTTAGGTCCTATAGTGGCGTTTTTAAGGAGCCTATAGTAACGTTTTAAGGACCTATAGTGACGTTTTTTAACTCGACTTCATTGAAATCGAGTTATAGGCAATGAAATCGACCTATAGTGGCGTTTTTTTACCTATAACTCGATTTCTTTGAAGTCAAGTTAAAAAACGTCACTATAGACTCCTTAAAACGCCACTATAGGGTTTCAAAAAAGAAAATTTCCTAATCGAGTTTTAAAAGAGGAATATTTCCCTATTTAGTTTGAGAAGGGGGGCATTTCCCTATATAATTTGCCCGAAAAGGGCAGAAGCCCATTTTGTCCTAAATATAGTAAAGCAAATCGCCTTGCCTTTTGATTTGCAAAGTCAATATTTGTGATAAGGGTTCTAGGTGGCTGCTAGGGTCTAACAGCACTCATTTTGGCATGATAAGTGGATGAAAGAAAGGGTCTCTCCCTCTGAAGTCTTATCCTGGGCCCTCTCAAGGGAAATGAAGATATTCTCAGTGTGCGTTTGGATGACACGTTTCTCCCCAAAGTCTGCATTTGTGTTTTTTTAATGGGTCCCAAGGGTACTGTTCACGGACCACCAAGAATTGAAAAACACAGCCATGGGTTTTGCTACAGTGTTTTGCCTTTAAAAAAATATTTTACTATAGTGTTTTCAGCAATAAATTTTTAGTTTTCAACAAAATAAACAGTATCCAAACACACCATCACTGTAAATAATGTTAGTTAGGAATGGTTATTGGAATCTTACTAATATTTCCATGGTTTGACTTCCTTCCATATTGCTTATGATCAAAGCTACCCCCACCAAGAAAGTACCTATTGATAAAGATAAACTAAAGCTCCGTTTGGATCACATCTGCACGTCTGCATTTTTGCATTTTTGCCTTTTTTTTTTCTTTTTTTTTTGACCAATACCTCTTACACTATTCATGGGACATGAACAGTGCACTAAAACAAAGTTACAGTGTTAATTTTAACAGTGAACAGTAACCCAGAAATTATTTTCTTATTATTTTCATTAATAAATTTTCAGTCTTTAGCAAAATAAGTGATATCCAAACACACACTAAGAGAGCGTTTGGCTGGCGCATTGGCGTTGCACGTTTACGTTTTCAGCTCTTTTTTTTTTTTTTTTTTTTTTTTTTTTCACACGTCTCCAGCTTTTCAGAGACAAAGTGTTACTGTAGCAACACTGTTGCGGCTACTGTTCATTGAACAGTAGCCGCAACATGTGACTTTTCCACACAATTTTTACTGTTTACGGACCCACAATTTTCACTTTTCAACAACTTTTTCATTAAAAATGGGTCCCACGGTACTATTCACACATTTAAAAATTATTTTGCTACAATATTTTTCAGTTTTCAGTTTCAGTTTTCAGTTTTCAGCTGTATCCAAACGGACCCTAAGTTAGATCTCCTCTGCCAGTTTTGATCCAAAAAATGCCTACAAGTTGGCTAATCTAGGTAGTGAAAATTTCCCTGGTTTCAATGGGATTTGGATTTGGAAGAGTCCCATTTTGCCTTGAATAAAAATTTATCTAAGGAAATGCTATCATAACAGCCTGCCTGTGAAGCAAACCCTGCAGTATAGAGGTATTCTTGAGTCTGTTTCTTGTTATCTATGTTCTAGTGACAATGAAAGTATATCTTATGTCCTCTGAGATTGTTCCGTTGCTAGAAACTTCTGGCTGAAGGGTGGAATTCTTCATTCTAATACCAATTTCTTTTCTTCAAACATTCTGGACTGGATAATACAGAATGCTTGCAACAAGGAGCTTGTTTGTTGGTTCAGGTCAATATACCTGGGGAATCTTTTTTCTGTTTGGAGTGTGGAGACATTGCCTTCAGAGAAATAAATTCTCCTTTATCAGATGGGAAAACCAGGGATTAACTGGGTGAAACTCAACTCTCGAGACAGCCAGGGCAATTGGGTGGAGGGTTATGCTTGAGCCTAGAGCATCTGGCAGTGCAACTAGTATTACAGCAGAGCTATGGGGTTTAAGAGATGGTCTTATCATTTGTTCTCAACTTCATTTACCTGCCATAGATAGTGAAAATCCTCCTCCTGATGTTTTGTTATTAATGTATTTAGATAGTTTGGGTATGTATTATGAAAGACCTGGTGTTCTAAACACCCAAACAGTGTAGCTTCTTCTATATATGAAGTATCCTTTATTACCAAAAAAAAAAAAAAAAAAAAGATTAGCGTCAACCGTGCTACTTTTAAAGATAAAAAATAAAAATAAAAGTTTTGTTTAGTTACATATTAACAGTAAATCCTCCTTCCCTTTTTATTAAAATAATTAAGAGATAGGCAACTTAAATTTCGGCCAAACCATAAGTGAATGAGTTGTAATTTGCCCTAAATTTTATCTATATATATGAGTCTTAAATTTTATATACATCTCAGAGTGCCCATATGCACGACATCCCCATAAAAATTTCTGTTATACGATATGTTGGAGCAAAAAACACATTCCTATTCTCCATTCTATCTCTACTATGCACTGCCAGCATATTTACACATGAAACAAGTATCCACTGTATAAAATTTACTTTAGTGTTTCACATATATAATAATATCCTTTCAGGCATAGAACCACACAAATTTAACTCTTACTATGAGTTACAAGCAATTACGTACATATAGTTACTTCATACAGCAGTTACGCATTTTTGAATAAGTTTGACACAGCGTATCCAATCAATAAAAGAACCCCTTCAATTGCCTTCAATAAAAAAGTACATTTCACATCATCCATTTGTGCTTGTATCCTTTCTTGTCTCTTTCTTTCAAATAATTCTTTCATACGAGTGGAATGTTCTTCCACAATTTGGGCAAGCTCCTCAAGAACCTTACTCATGCTGGGACGCTGATTTGGGTCTTCCTCAATGCACTTGCTTGACAATGCCAAAACTCCCATGGCAGATTCTTTATACCACAATGTGTTCATGGGATCCATAATCTGTTCCAGCTTGGTTAGGTCCCCAGAGAGAGCAGATTTGACCCACTCCACTAGATTTCTGTCATTCTTGGGTCGGTTGGCATCTAACACCGGCTTACCAGTGGCTATTTCTAGCAAAATAACTCCAAAACTGTATACATTTTCCGTGGATGTGAGGTTATTATTAGGAGGGTCATATTCTGGAGTTGTATGATAATCCATGAAATTCCAATCAAATGGTCCAGCACTCAGACTGTTATGCTCCTCTGTCTTTTCAAACTGTTTCACACATATATAAGGTAAAGGTGTATTATTACTAGTTACAGTTACAAAGGTACATCTGTTTAACGGATACAACATTTAGTTTAAGGAAAAAGAGACACAAATTGAAAGAGAAAAAGAAATGTAAGAATTGAGTTTGAGTTCAAGACTCATCACAAACAATCTTCCCATGCCTTCAATCATGTATTTCTCTAAAAATTTATGAAAATATAAAGAGCATGTGAATATTTAGGTGTAGATAGTTGAGAAAATAAAAAAAAGACACTAAAAAGAGATGAATGTCTAATGCTTAAGAACCACCAGTGGGTGTGGTACAACTAATAGGTGACTGCTGAGGCTTCACCACATCCCAGGTTCGAGTTCTCACGAGGACTGTAATTGCAATTTCTGGAAGTTCAGAAACCAATAGAGCCTAGGGTGTGTGTGGGTTCGGAGTTTCCGAGCTCTAGTTCGAACTGATGGTAGCCATGGGCTTACCCAACTGTACCATGGGGCGTGGGACAATGACTGCCACACACGAGTCCCCTTTTTCTTTAATTAAAAAAAAAATGTCTAATGCTTAAGAAAGAGAAGAAAACTCATCAGTCACCAAGTTTCAAAACTAAAACTGATGAAGAAAGAAAAAATTGGTCAGGATTTTTTTTTTTTTTTTTTTCCGAACTGTGAGTATAGAGAACTGGAGTTTTGGGAGCTGGTAGGTAGGCAATGGTACCAGTGCAAATGAAAATGTATCAAAAAAGACAAAACAAAAAGAATAAGAAGTAACTAGCCTCGTCACACGCGCTTTGCGCGTGTGATGAGGCTTTTTTTTTTAAGTGGTCCTACTTTGTAGAAAAAAACTATGTCTTTTTATTTTATATATATAATCTTTATTTTGAAAATCTAATTTATAAGTAAATAAATTAATTTGAAAATTAATAGGAGAGTAATCCCATTTTTTAGATAATATTTTAGTGCGAGTTAGAGTTGCATTTTTACTGGATTCTCCTTTAGTTTTGTCTCTATTTAAACATAGGGGTGTAGGGGCATTTTTAAAATAAAAAATGAGGAATCCAAACAGGAAAAGCCCCTTAAATAATAGTATAGAAGAAAGGGATTCCGTGGGTCAGTAGATGGATTTTTTGAGATGAAGAGAAAGTGAAGTTTTGTTTTTAGTGTTTGGACTTGAGCGTGTCAGCTTGTTTTATTTGGAGTACATAAGGTGATAAGGCCTAAAACTAAAGCTGGGCTTGGGAGAATATTTGAGAATTGGGAGGGGAGGCTGGCTGTCCAATATTGGGGGGCCCAATTTTTTTTTTTGCAGGGGCCGGGGCCCCTGCATACTGATAGCAAATTAACATACCTGATGTTCACGCAAGTACGCCAAAGCCTGGGCAGTGTCTTGTACAACAACGAGTGTTTCTCCCCAAGACAGGAACCCCTTGAACAAATAGTGATTTAGACTTTTATAGCATGTGCATTCTCCTACCACAAATCTGACACCCTCTGAAAGGCAATATCCTATCAAGTTTACAAGGTTTTGCTGCTTAATAGCCTTAATTGCTGCAATAGTGTTTATTCTTTTACCCAAGAGTGATCACCCTGAAAAAAAAATTATGGGATTGATTCAGATAGGCGTATACATGAAAGAAAATAGAAGAAAAGTTATACATGTTAAAAGAGGAAGGAGAGGATTGTGCAAGAAAATAAAAAGTTACAAACCTTGGCTTTAAGTACATGTCCTTGAATCTGTTGAATATGGACATATGTCTTTTTCCCACTTTGCTTGAGGGTGCCTTTGTAGAAGGCTCCAAACTCACCCTCTCTAATCTTGTAAGAGGGTTTGAAACCTTTGTTGCTTTCTCCAAGTCTGAGACATTGAATTGAATTAGATGATCACCGGCTGATTGCTTCATTGCATTTGCATACAGACAGGGGCGGAGCTAGGAATTTCGATTTGGGGGGCCGAGGTTAAACTATCTCGTAGTGAGTCACAATTCAAGAAAAACTAAAAATGCTACATATATGTTTTTGTGCATTAGTTTAATCAATGTAATTCTTATTAGCACCTAACAAAACTAAATGACCAATTAAGTACCTTAAGTTCATTTTCCCTTCTAAGTTTCTCTTAGTCTTTTTAACAAACCATAAGTTCAAACCATTCAAGAAATTGAATATAAATATAACAACTACATCTATAAGAAGATATAATATTTTTAGAAAATAAAAATAACAAAATCCTTATAAAGCCAATACGAAATTATATATAAAAATACAAGATGACTTTCACATTTGGCTGTTTGAGAGAAGCCAAAAATGAAATTTTGAATAAAGCTTATTGATTGGTTTATTATAAAATAAAAAATAAATAAAAAGAAGGAGAAGAATACTCTAGTACTTCTCAAGATTTTAAAGTCATTTTTGCTAGTTCCAAATAAGCTCAACACTCTTTTTTGAGACAAAATTATAAATTTTATGCAAAGAAAAGAAAGAATACAAAGCCAAAAGAATGGCCACAGCAAAATAGAGCAGGAAAAATAGCAATAGGTATATTCAGTAACAGAGAGCAACATTTACTAGCAAGTAGCAATAGATGCAGACAACAATATCAGCTTCCAACATAGAGCAATATCAGCTTAGACCGGATCAAGAAAAATATATTGAAGCTTGGGAATTGAAAAAGTAAAACTTCTAATCAAGCCAATGGTCTGACATTTGAAGGATTTTTAACAGTAAAGACTAACAATAAATGAGGGAAAATATTAAAAGATGAAAAGCAAGTTTGGAAGGAACACTAAACATGGACAAATGAGGGGGCCAAAATTTTTTTCATGTGGGGGCCAGTTCTTAGAAAAATGGTTCAAGTATACAATTTTACTTACTCTAAATTTTTTTTAAAATCTTTTGGGGGGGCCATGGCCCCCCCAGTCACCAACGTAGCTCCGCCCCTGCATACAGAGAATACTTTGGTGATCAAAGAAGAAAAAGAATTGGGAGAGAGATACAACTTATACAAGAACCCTCACTTGGTGGATAGTGTTCTTTCACCAATCTGCACTAGAAAATAAAATAACGTTAAGTTGGTTATTAAATATAAAACAATGTCTTTTCGTCAAACATTATGTCTATTGGTTAAAACTTAAAACTTATCTGTTCGCTAACAGATATGTCTTTTACCAAGAGTCATGCAGAAGTCTGTAAGACTTCTTATTCAGTTTAACGTTATAATGTTTTAATTTTCTCTCTGCCCGTGTTGGTGATTCTCACACTTAACTGGGGAGAGCGGTGTCCTGAGAGTTAAAAGCACAAAATCCGTCAACTGCTTGAAAACAGCGTACACACAAACAGAAGCAAAAAAAATCCATAACTTGTGCTTTTCCAATGGCAATCCTATTTTATTTTATTTTTAAAGTAAAATAAATTGGCCGGTTGAATCAGTGAACTAAAAGAAAAATAACGGGTTTAGGTAACCCCTAATATATATATAAACAAAAACAAGCCATTTTTTTCTTTGTGCACAAGAATCATATTTTCACGTTCAAGTTGTTCAACCAAAAAAAAACAGTTAGGCATATCTGGGCTCCTTATGAGGGGAAGGAACCGACTGGCATGGAGAGAAAATATTCAAGTGTATTGATAAACTAAGGTTATTGGATCCACAAACCTTCTCTTTAAACGTTATCTTTTGGATTTTATGGAAACTTCTTCTGGAGCCAAACTCTTCTCATGGGGAGTAGGGGGCTTCCAATGTCTGTTATCTCCACAATTTGATTCACCATCTCCAAGACTTCACTCATTTTGGGTCATGATTTAGCCTGCCACACCAAGTACCTATTGGCACACCAAGCCTGGGGTCTGAACTCCAAAATCAGCTCAAATATTTTTAGATTAGACAGGTGAGGTCTGACCAATTCCAATAGCTTTTGCTCACTCTTGGGGCGGTTCCTATCAAGAGTGTGCCTGCCAGTGATGAGTTCATAAGGGAAAACTCCATAGCTCCAGACATCACTTTTTGATGTAAGATGCCCAGTTTGAATGTATTCCCAAGCGGCATATCCAATTGTTCCTACAACCTATATAAAAGTCAGGAAAATTGGTTCTTTATTTCTGTAAACTATCTTAATTTAATTAATAGACACAGATTGCATGAGTTATATGTTAGAAGTATGTGGGTAAAATGATTAAGTTTACCATATCCCAAATTCTCAATAGTTTAAGCTTTTGAGAAAATCGGAAATTTAACGTTATAGTTTGTTTCCATAATCTTTCCAGCAACAAGAAGATAGACATGAAGAAAAAGTTACAGATAGAAAAGACAATTAACATTTTAAACAACAGTCTAGTAAGATGATCAACATAACTGACATTTTCCGATTAATACTAACAGACATTTCCAATGTTCCTGCTTGATATTAATTCGAGAATAATTAGTTAGACATGTGATAGACAACTTATGCAGGTTTAGTAAACATACCACAGTTGAGACTTGTGACAGCCAACTTGTGTAGGCTTAGATGAGAATCAATAAAAACTTGCCAATTCAACTTGTGTGAAGAATATTGTCAACTTTTATGTGTGTATGTAGCATTACTCCTACACTTACACATGTACTTCCCAGTTCCCCTATACCTGACACACCTCAATTTGTGAGTTCTTGGTCAAGAGGTTCCTGCAATATTTCTTGCTTTGCATGAATTAATTTGTTATAATTGAGAATTTTTGCTTGAGGGACCTAACACCTGTGCAAGGCTCATTTTCTTAGCAAACATAGGTACATATTTAGGTTTTCCATAAGAAATTCTGCTCTTCTAAACCCAACAGAAAACCTAAGCTTGATACACTCACCAATCTCAAACACCACAAAAAATTAATCCACCTAAAAGGCACAACATCCAAACCTTTCTTACTTGAACCCATCAAACTCTAATTTGCAGTTCCAAAAACAGAATGTACAAATACTTTAAAATATCACATATTTCTAAATTACAACTTTACTTTTACACAATAAACATGATAAACAAATTAAACTGATCAAATAAGTTCATCCAAACGCACAGTTTGTTTTCCATTGCAAATGAAACAAGTGTTTTCTGCGTATCATTTATTTTTAAGTTTATAGTGTTTCATATATGTATTAGTATGTCCCTTTTTGGCTTTAAACTGCTCAAATTAACAATAGCAGTAACAGTTACAACCAATTACATAAATTTGCTTCACACAACAATAAGTTATAGCAGTATAGTTACAAGCAATAACATATATTTGCTTCATACAACAAGTTTGAAATTCTCTTGCACATCTCATGAGTCATGAGTTTATGACGACTATCCGCTAAGTAAGGCCGCAATCAGGCGTACTATTACCTCTGCAACTCCAATACACAATATAGCATCACGTTCTGCTTGTTTCTCCATTAAAACAAATTCATTATGAATTTTTTTATATTCTTCCACAACTGGGGCAAGCTCCTTAAGAACTTGACTCATGCTGGGACGCTTTTTTGGGTCTTCCTCTGTGCACTTGCTAGACAATGTCAAAACTCTCATAGCAGATTTTATACACCCAGGTGTGCCTATTAGGTTGGGGTCCATAATCTGTGCCAGCTTGGTTTCATCTCCAGACACAGAAGATTTGATCCACTCCACTAGATTCCTCTCATTCTTAGGCCTGTTAACGTCGAAAGCAGGCTTGCCGGTGATTATTTCCAGCAGAATAACACCAAAACTGTATACATTGTCTGTGGATTTGATCTTATTATGAGGATCAACTTCTGGAGTCGTATAGCCCATGAAACTCCAATCAAGTTGTCCAGCATTAGGATTACTGTTTTGCATCTCTGTCTCTGCAAACTGTTTCACACATATAGAACATGTATTAGTTTCAGTTACAAATTTGCACAAGCTTAATGAGTACAATATTTGTTATGTGGATCTTGGTTGAAGTTTCTTGATATAAAATACATATAAAGTAAAAATTATAGGGTGCATTCATTTAAGCTATACCAATAGACAATAAAAAAGAGAGGTTGAATTTTATCATACTAAAAATTAAAAAACATTTGTAGTCATTCTAAATTAAGAAGTTGGTTGGGGTGGGCACTTGCAAATGGAAGGGGTAAGAGGGGATTGTCCTTGACCTATTCTCTCTATTGGAAATAGATCCATAATTTTAAATGATGTGACACATTGTTAGACATAAAAAATAAAATCTTAACCTTGATATTCCTCAAATTCTGAAAATTAATAGGAATTTTATTTTATTTTTATATATAGTTTTACGACTACTGAGGTGACATATCATGATTGATGTATAATAAAAGTGTTATTAATTTCTATTTCCAACATTAATCATATGTTTTTATAATCAATTTCACAAAGAAGAAAAAAAAGTATCATATCAAATAAAAAATAAACTTGCGGGTATTTATATACTTACTGTAGCAACTGCCTGGTCGAAAAGTTTGCCTTTCAGATTTTCATCAATGACAATGGAGGAAGATTTGAAACTCCTTAATACTATCTGTTTCAAAAAAGAAAAAATGCATATCATAATTGTTAATAGGTTAGTGTTGAGAAATCTGAGTCAAAACACATTTTAATGTAATTGTGTTGTAAAGTTTCTTAATGTCCAAGATGAAATGAAGATCTCTTTTGAAGACACAAGTAAACAGCTCATGAGAAAAGAGGAAAGTCTGCTCTTCACATGTTAAATGGACCTTTGCATAATTAACGTAATTAATCTACTTGGGTGATCTTTTAGTTTAATTGGGGATCAAAATTTTCCAAACAAGAACTTCTTAATACCACAGTCCAGCAAGGAAAACACACGCACATGCTACTAATAATAACAATTAATATACCTGATGATCATGAAAATACACCAAAGCCCGGGCAGCAGCTTGTACGATAATGAGTCTTTTTAACCAAGACAGAAACGACTTGGACAGAAAGTAACTAAGGCTTCCAATGCATGTACATTCTCCTACTACAAATCTGGCACCCCCTGAAAGGCAATATCCTACCAAGTTTAGAAGGTTTTGGTGCTTCATTGCTGCAATAGTGTTCAATTCTTTCACCCAAGAATGATCACTCTGAAAAATAAAATTATGGGATCGATTCAGATAGATATATGGAAGAAAATAGATGAAAAGTTATACATGTTAAAGAGGAAGAAGAAGATGGTGCAAGAAAAAAAAAAAAAAAGTTACAAACCTTGGCTTTAAGCACATGTCCTTTAATCTGTTGGATAAGGACGGGTGTACTTTTCCCACTTAGTTTGATGGTGCCTCTGTAGTAGGCACCAAAGTCACCCTCTCCAATCTTGTAAGAGGATTTGAAACCTTTTGTTGCTTTCTCCAAGTCTGAGAGATTGAATTGAATCAGATTATGACCAAATGATTGCTCCATTGCACACACAGAGTACTTCGGTGATCAAAGAATTGGGAGAGAGACACAGCACAGGCAAGAGAGCAATGTGAAAGAGCAAGTGGTGTCTTGAGAGTAAAAGTACTAAGCTAAAGCCCCCCAACAACAAATTCTGTTCTAACTAAGACTAGCTCCCACAAAATCTGTCCACTGCTTGAAAACAGCGTACAAACAAAAACACGGGGACAGAAGCAAAAGCCCCCATAAATTGAGCTTGTCCAATGGCATTCCATTTTTTTTATTTTTTATTTATTTAAAAGATTGGCTTAAGTAATACCCTCAAACAAAAACAAAAACAAAAACAACGGGCTTAAGTAACCTAAAAGGAAAATACAACTTTTACAAAAACAAGCCTTTTTTTTTTCTTTATGTGCACAAGTATCATATATTATTGTTTGGATTTTTTTTTTACATGAATATAGAGCTATAACTAAACAACTTTTCTTCTCGAAAAAAACTAAACAAAACAACTTTTGAATACTCGCTAACTAGAGTTTCAAAAGATGACAAGTTCTCTCTCTCTCTCTTTCTCTAGCATATTTTAATAAAAAGATTTAAATTACATATCCAAGATTTTTTTTTAAAAATGTACGCTCCCATTTCATAGAACATACTTTGAATTGTAATTTTTTTCTTTCCTTTCCAAATATAAGTATAATGCTTATATTATTGACACTTGAATTTTAAGGTAATCTTTTGAATATTTGTCATTTTTATTATTTTTTAGGGACACATATTTCTAATTTATAATGTCTATTTTTTTTTTTTTTTTGGTATTATTTAGCCTAAAACTAAAGAGTTTGGCCCAAATAGAATAAAATTTCACACTTTCCAACCCAAAAATTAAGAAAAAAAGAAACAATCATTTTTTTGCTAAAAACTAAAAGGCAACCTACCAAAAGAATTAATTTAAGACCCAATTAGTCCAAAATGGATTGAAGTGGACTGAATTGACCGAATTGGATTGAATGTACCAAATTGGACCAAAATAGATCAAATGGGACTAAATTAGACCGAATGGACCGTATAAGACCAAAGTGGACCGAATGAGACCAATGTGGACTAAATGGATAGAACGGAACCAAGTGGACTAAATTGGACTGAACTAGATCAAATTTGACTGAAGTGGACCAAATGCTACTTTGATGTGGCTCAAAAAATAGTGTAGTAACAATAAATGCTACACTTCAGTTTTAGATATTATATAGAAGTTGTAACCATTTTTCCCTTGCATTGACCTGATGGCTTACTCCTATGAGCATTTCAAAAGTAGTTGAAAAAGACAAGCCTTAGCTTGGATGTTTTGCAAGTTAATGGGAGCAGCATCACTTATTGAATGAAATTACCCGTGTTACATTTTAATTATGAAAAAAGCACGTAATTTTCAATGGGATGCATACTAAAATTTTAGTGTGATTTCCATGTAAAATTAGTAATAAATATATTGTTTGGTCTCTTTTATTGAGCATACCACTAAAGATCACACTTGGGTCCATTTATTTTGTCATATTCAGTCCCTTTAATTTTATTTATTTATTTTTAATGAGATCATAGATGTGATTTATTTGAAGATCAAGTCAATTATTTTTAATTAATGATCATGTCAAATTTTATTGTGAATTATTAACTCTTGATTGCAGTCCATGCAAGTTTATTCCATTGCACAAGTGAATTAAGGTCTGTCCCAATTTGTAGAACATGCTATTGACATCAATCATTCTTATCCAATCCCTAAACCTTAAAGTACCCTAGATAAATACCTTTTTTTTTTTTTTTCCTCGTATCATATTCTCCCATTCTCCCATTTCCATTCCCACCGCTGGTAAGCTCTTGTCTTTTTGGTTTTCAACCTCCAGCATCCCTAATATCTACCCAAAAGTCCCAATAGTCAACATCCCAAAAGTAACCATCAGCTACCTTCCTCAAAGCACCAAATCAACAGCCACTCCACCTTTGAAAACAGAACCAAAGCTCCCTCCTTTTTTCCATTCTCACCAACACAAAACAACAACCATTCAGAATAGAACCAAAACCTAGAAAAATCCATTCTTTTTACCCCAAAGCCTAAGAGAGAGAAGAATAATCAGCCCCTTGGGAGACACTAATCCTAAGAAAAATTCCCTCCATCCCATGGCTGGAGTTGATACCGTATTTTGTCCGGCTCTAAATTTCAATAGAAGTTTTAGCCCTGAATTAAATGATTCATGATTTTAATGATTAAACCTTTTTTTTTTAATCAATTTTTATGCAGTTGACTAAATTTGATTTAGCTTAAATTGAAATCTAACCATGCAATTAGATTAATTTTGATGCTATATTTAAAACCATGAAGTTCTTTGTAATTTGATTGATTAAGGGCAAAAATCAGATTTGATTTTATACCACTTATTAAATGAAATTACTCATGTTGAATTTAATTGTGGAAAAAGTACATAATTTTCTATAGAACAAGTACTAAAATTTTAGTGTGATTTCCATAAAAAATAGTACTAAATATACCATTAGTACTAAGAATGCAGATGATGTTACCCGAGTTCTCCAAAGCGAACCGTGGTGCTTTGATAAGCACTTAGTGGTCATGATGAGGTATGATAGTGATATTGTTGGTCGTGATATTCCTTTTAATCAAGCTACCTTCTGGGTTCAGGTCCATGATATGCCAGTTAGATTCATGAACAAAACAGTAGCTGAATCAATTTGTGATATTGTGGGGATAGTGTGTCGTTCTACAGGAGGGATTGATGAGGAGGGTGGCAGTTTCATGCGTGTTAAGGTTACTCTGGATGTCTCTCTACCTTTGTGCAAAGGATGACTAATATCTCTGGAGAATGGTGAGAAACGTTGGGTGAGTTTTAAGTACAAACAATTACCTACCATTTGTTATTGGTGTGGTTGTTTAGATCATGATGATAAAGATTGCTCTCTCTGGATTCGAAGTAAGGGCACACTTTCTCCAAATCAGAAACAATATAGTCAGAATTTACAAGCAGCTCCATATCGATCTTCTAACAAGCCAGTGATTTATGTCCCTGGTTACTATGAAAATTTTGATACTCCCATTTTGAGAAAGATGGCTGAGAAGGGAGCTTGCCTAGTCCCCACGAAGGAGCCACTAGTTGAAACTGCTCCAGTAATGGATAACCTCGATATGGTAAGCGATATTCATGATGGTGTCATTACTAAGGACGAGACACTTGCCAAAAATGTTACACAGGCTTGTAGCAAGCCTACAGCTGGCTATGAGTGTTCAGCCAAGACCACGCCCCATGTAGATCCTTTCCTTCAAGAAAGCGGTGTCCCAGGGATTACTCCCGAAAATCATGGAGATTTTTTGATTGATACGTCAAAAGCCCATACACCAAGTTAGGGAGCGAAGAATACAGGTCAGTTGGAAGATGGTGACCTTTCCTAATTAGACTTAAGGAAATTGATCGTGATCTTCAGAAATTTGACGATCCATTGAGCAAGTCTGATGAGGCAGAGAGACAGATGGCCAATTTGCCATTACCTAAATCCTGCTCTGATTTCCTTGATGTGGCAACTGAGATAGTGGGGCCCTTTAAGGTAGGCACAACCCATTCTATAGGCCTATTAATTGAGCCCACGGTTAAGTTTTGCAAGTCTGACTAGCCAAAACTTCTCCATTCCTTCAGTCCATCTATGTCCTAGGCCCAAGCCCCCACTGCAGGATATTTCTAATAATCATGGGCTTTCAAGTGCGAGTAAGTCAAAGAAACATACTAAAGGGATTAAAGTAAGTACAAAGCCCATTTCAAAGAATAAGTAGGCCACAACTTCGGAGTTCACAAGAAATTGTCCCCAAATTGAAAACTCAATATACCCAGACACGAAGAGAAGAATTGTTGAAACTGAGGGCGCTCATGGAGATTCACCCCGTTTCATTGTGTTGGCGGTGGCTACATCCCAGCCACGCCAGTCACCATGAATTGTCTGAGCTAGAACTGTCATGGGCTTGGGAACCCCCGACGAGTTCGTGAGCTTTTCGATTTGGTGAAAGCAAAAGGTCCCAGTTTGGTTTTCTGATGGAAACAAAGAAGAAGAAGGCTTACCTAGAAAGACCGATATGATGTTTGGTATTTGACAACATGTTTATTATTCCTCGAAAAAATTTGAGTGGTGGGCTCACTTTGTTTTGGATGAATGAGCTTGATTTACACATCTGTACATTCTCACCTCGACACATTGATGCAATGGTGAACCCAAGAATCCGTGATGTCTAGCGCTTCACCAGCTTTTACGGAGCCTCTGGAGTTGCTAACCAGGAAGATTCTTGGTCTCTGCTTCGCCACCTTGGTTCGCAATTTGAAATGCCATGGGTTTGTATTGGTGACTTTAACGAAATTACGAGACTAGAGGAAAAATTAGGGGGTCCTATCCGCCCAGAGAAACAAATGCAAAGCTTCAAGGATTGTTTGGATTTTTGCGGTCTGAAGGACCTACGCTTCTCGGGTCTTCCCTTCACCTGGAGCAACAAACGATTCTCTAGGCCCATAACTTGGGTGAGACTGGATCGCGCCACCGCTTCCGAAGATTGGATGATAAAATTTTCGTTAGCCAGGCTTCACCATTTACCAGGTTTTTCCTCTTAACACAAGCCAATTTGGTTATGTTCTGATGACATTCATAAGTGTTTTTTCAGTACTCAAAAGCCATTTAGGTTTGAGGCCATGTGGTTGAAAGATGACTGATGTGAAGGGGTAGTTCATTTTGCTTGGGATATGGGCTCTGTGGGGAATCCAATGAAGAGTGTGCTACTGAAGGTTGGGAATTGTCAGGACAAATTGAGTACATGGTATAGAAGGGTATTCGACAATATAAGGATTTTGTTAACTCAAAAAAGAAAACAATTGGAGAAAGCTGAGGCGTTGTCAATGGTAGGAAGAGGGCTCTGAATGAGGAGATTAATAAACTAATGGATATGGAGGAATGCATGTGGAATCAGAGGGCAAAGACAGATTGGTTAAAGTATGGGGACCAAAACACAAAGTATTTCTGTTGTTGAAATTTTAAAGTACTCGCAAGTGAACAAACCGTACCGAAGTATAGTTTGACAAGAACGAGGTCGAACCCACAGGGACTTGAATGAATGCAGGAAAATTATAAAACCTTAACCAAATTAATCCTAATCTATTTTAATAAAAATTGGTTGTTTTGAAATTAAATATACTAAGCAAATAATTAAACTAAGCAAAGATATAATATAAAGCAATAAAGAGATGTAAACAATCTAGAGAAAGGAATTAAGGTTTTGGAATCCGCCTTGTAAGTCATATCAGTATATATTTATGATCATTAATTTTTCCAAACTATTGCATGATAATCTAGAAATCAATCTTGCTACCATAGAAAATATTACCATTAAAAATTCTATTTAAATATCTAAAGCATGCTCTTCTTTGCTTCCTAGGCATAAAATCAAATCATCAATTGTATCCGTAACCAAACAAATTACAAGAGATATCCAATATTAAAATCAAGAAATAATAAACCAAGCATTCAATTAATTAAGACAAATCCTAAATCATGAGAAAAACATGATTGAACCCATATCTAGAATTTCATCTTAGTCAATTGATATGAAGCAAGAACAATTTAAATTATTAAAGAACAATTATTGTGGGAAAAATCAAATCACATAAATATTACTAATAATCCTTAACAAGGTTTCATCCTCAACCCTAATTATAAATTTAGCTACTCATGGTAACTGAAATAAAACACAAGACTAAAATACTAAACATTAAACTAGACAAATAAAATAGAAAAAGAAATAGTCACAATGCTATCATGGAGAAAAGCTACAGAGAAGCCACATGCGGCACTGCCTCTTACTCCAATTTTCTGCTTTACATCCTAGCCCTAGCACTAGCCTTAGGCTCCTCTGAATTTTGCCCTAAAGAGCCTTCAAATAGGTCAAGGAATCCTATTTACAAATTGAATTCCCATTTGGAGAAAATCCCAGATTTTTAGGCTTCACTTAACCGACTATTTTGGCCCATTTAACGTCAAAATTCGGACTTTTGGACATCTGATCTGAAAGTTATGTCAAAAATACTAATTGATGCGCAAGCTAGAATCCTAATCCGAATTGGACTTGGATTTGGTGCAAATTTCCTTTGATTCCTTGTTTCAATTGAACATAAATTTAATTGGGTTGGCCTTCTTTAACTTCATCACAGCCCTTGTAAAAGTAAATTCCATTAGCTTTCTTATTTGCACAAATTCACTTATTAATTCCATTCTCCTACAAAAGACAAATTCACGCAATAATATTCAATTAAGTACAAAATTGATTATTCAACATTATTCCAAAACCAAATATAAAATGCATGAATTAACTCAAAAAAAGTATGATAATGCTTTCTAATAATTATATAAATATGCAAAAGTAAGCTATTATCAATGCACATCAATTTCTATTGTCGATCCTCTGGAGGAAATAAGAGGAACTTTATTGCAGGTCTAGAGAATGAAACTGGGGAATGGATTGAGGAAGAAAATCAAGTTGGTGATATGCTCATCAGCTATTATTCAGGGTCTTTTCATCTTCAAATCCTGTGTTTCTTGATCCTATGATAAATGGGGTTGAACCAAGGATTCCTACAAGTATGAATGATGATTTGGATAAGCCTTTCGAAGCCTCTGAGGTATAGTTTTCTCTCAATCAGATGGAGTCTTCTACAGCACCTGGCCCTGATAGCTTACCGCCTTTATTCTTTAAGCAGTTCTAGACCAAAATGGGTGCAGAGGTCACTGATGCAATGCTTTCTGTGTTAAATTTAGGTACTATTCCAAACAACTTAAATCATACTCACCTAACCCTTATCCTAAAAGTTTAGAGTCCTAGGCAAGTTACGAATTTCAGGCCTATTAGCTTGAGTAATGCCTTGTATAAGCTTATTGCTAAAGTTTTTGCAAATCGTTTGAAATCCCTCCTCCCCTAGATAATCTTTGAAACGCAGAGCGCCTTTACGTCAGAAAGACTTATAACTGATAATATCCTAATTGCACATGAGACACTTCACTACCTGAAAGCTAGAAGAACGGGTAAGTTGGGGTATATGGCCTTAAAGCTTGACATGAGCAAGACATATGACCGGGTTGAATGGGTTTTTCTTGAGAAAATTATGTCAAAGATGGGATTTAGTCGAAGTTTCATTCACCTCATTTCCATGTGCATTCGATCAGTTACCTACTCCATTATGCTAAATGAACAACCCCATGATTTCACATGCCCTCTTAGGATGGATCCATGTTATTTCTCACATGTCATCTTAGGATAGATACTTGTCATATATTCACGTCACTACGCGGTAGATTATACATGCCATGCATTCACAAATGATAGAATTTATTATTATTTCATTTCACGTTACATGCATATCACTCTTTTAAAATTGAATGCCAAATATTTCAGTAGTTGTTGGTGAGATTTTAAGATTAAATTCAAAATGAGGAACTATCCTATCCATATAGGCGTGGAGACTTTTCCCACGCGTAACAAAAAATACACAGGACACACATAACACACTCAGATTCATGCTCACACAACCATAAACCTGAAACCCAAAAACCCACAGATGAATACATTTTAAAACAATCTCCAAACCCCAAATCCGAAAATACCATGACAAACCATACCCAAAAATCCTATCTTTCAAAACCCCAATCCCAATCACAAAAGCAATCAATATACAACATAAATATAAGAACTTTCGGCCATGGGTCAGAGGAAACAGAAAATGGAAAATAAAGAGAAGTGAGAGAGAGAGGAGTTGGTGGTTAAATTTCGAGAACCACCGTTGTTAGTGGCGGTGGAGCAGAGGGAGAGAGCTATGGCTGGAACGATGGATAAAAAGAGGTTTAGGGTTTAATCTGACAGTAATTTAGGTTGGGTCTAGCTTGACCCATTTGATTAGGGCCCTACCCAGTTCTAAGAGTGTGGCCCAGAGACCAACCCGAAATTCAAACTCAATCTAAACCCAAACCCCATCATTGGCCCAATCCGAAAACTACACCAGCCCACTCTCTTAAATCAACCCAGCACCTTGCAACCATCAGCTACTTAGGTCTCCATTTCAGCTAGCCCATCAACAAAGCTCAGCCCAACCCAAAAATTAAGAGCTCTTGCTCCCAACCAGTCCACAAGCAAAGCTTTTCCAAAATTACAAACCAACCCCAAATCTTTTCAAAATTACCATTTTGACTAATAACTTTTTCAAAATTATCCTTAACCCATTTTTCCAAAATTACAATTTGACCCAAGATTTTACAAATTAAAAAAAAGGCTTTAAACAACTTCTTGAATGTAACTAATGACATTGGTAAAGATTGGGCCATTTATATCGGTCAATTTAATGACATTGGTAAAGATGCAGGTATGAAAGTCATTCCGACAATAGATTCAATGCAAGCAAGTTTTTTTTTTTTTTTTTTTTTGAGAAAACAATACTGTGCTTTATATTAAAAGAGGCCTGAAAGATCAGCCTGTAAAACTGTTAATGCATCTGGTGGTACATCTTCCATCCAGACTTGTGATTCAATGCAAGCAAGTGGGAAGTAAGTAATTTTAATTCTATTTTGCATGTTTTTGTATCTTTAACCTTAAAAACTAGTAATTCATTTTCAATCAATTCTCAGAATTAGAAACCTGTCCTTCCAAAATTCAACCACCATTCAAATATTGTCCTACTCCATGGGTATGGTACTGGATACAAGTGAAAGAAATTGCTACTTTTTTTTTTCTTGTTTATGAAAGATTACAAGGAAATGTATATGTAATTCAAGGTATTTTATTTTTCACCATAAAACAAAATTATTTCAATACTCTAGGTTTTAAAGTTGTCACATTATTAATTGCCTTTGTTTTGTTCTTTCTTTCAGGTTGCTTTGTAGTTCTTATGCTAATAAAGTTATTAGCAGACTTGGATTAGAGGTGGACTTTGCATATATTACGGGTCATAGTCGAAGGTCCACTGCATATAGCTAAGCTGCCCTATGTTCATGGCAACATAATGCCAGAAAATATTTTCCTGGATAAGATATATACTAAAAAACCTATATAAATAAATGCTTGTTTTTCGATTTGATTTATCCAAAAAAATGCTAAACTCATTGATTTTAGTAGGGTTGCCATTGAAAACGCATGTCAATAGAACTAAAGAATACACACCACTTGTCCCAGGCTTGTGGTCTGGTTTCTCAAAAAAAAAAAAAAAAAGAATACACACCACTTGACTTATCCAAAACAGAGATTAGTGTCAATTTAACATAACAACACGATTGGCAATTATTATTGTCTTTGTTTTGACATGTTTTGGAAGAACTACTAATATTTACAGCTTGGGGTTTGTATCTTTCAACTGTCAACTAAATAGCAGAGTCCTGAAAACATCATTTACAAGATGAAGGCTAAAAATGAAGGGATAATTACAGATTACCCACCTGTGGTTTAGCTTGAATTTAACTTACCCACCCGTGATTTCATTTTTGACACTTTACCCACCCGTGGTTCATTCCGTTTATGCTCTGTAACCCATCTCTAATTTTTCCGTTACTCTAACAAGTTTCATAAAAAAAATCAAATAAGAAATCAAATCAAACACTCCTCTTCCACACACTCTCTCATGCTTGCTCACCCACCTACAAATTACAGCTAACAAAAAAAATTCAGTAACCTGTAACAATTCTTGCCAAATATATAGACAACTCAATCAATCAAAGTCCCATATTCCCTCTCTTTCAAGTTCTTCCTACAGAAGAAGCATCAAAATGTGTAAATTCACCAAAATAACATTAATAACTATTGCTTCCCTTAACACAGACCATGCCTTACATTTATTTATTCTCCAAGTAAAAAAGCTGTTTTTGATTAGGCAAGCATAACTTTACCTGACTCAGAGAGATCGATGGTCAAAATTTTCTAATTAGACTTGTCATAGCATGCTACGGAAGCTCCCAGCGAAAGAAACCCAATATGTGATCAATCCGGTAAGCTGTAAAGTATTTTGCCATCTGTCATGGAAACAAAGAAAAATAACCTTTGGCTTATTCACGAAAATTAGTGAAAGATACATGAGACCAAGACCAAGGCACATTGAAGGTAGGATCAAAATCTATTTAAAGAACAAAACCTCGGTTAAACGAGCTCGCCACCAAACATAGTTGTCTTTTGATCTTCTTTTAATCTTCTTCAAGAGAGTGAAAACCCTAACTTTTAGATCTTGTTTCTCTTGTTTTTTAGTAAAATTTTTTGTTTTGGGAGGAGAGAGACATAAAAAGAGAACAAAATTACATACTTACCCTTATTTTCAACAGAGGTGGGTAACAGAAATTAAACGGAAGTAACCTGAGGTGGGTAAAGTGTCAAAAATGAAATCACGGGTAGGTAAGTTAAATTCAGGCTAAACCACAGGTAGGTAATCTGTAATTATCCCAAAAATGAAATATGCAATCAACAACTATTTTCAAGAAATACAAAAATCGAAAAGGGTACATGATCTAATCAATTTAGGTACGGACTGCATGAAATCAAGCAAATAAAGAACTTCAATTCAAAAGGTCATCCATCTGATTGATGAGATTATTTCCCTTTTCAGTTAGATTCTAATTGGATTTATGGTGTGGGATGTTATTCTTAATTTCTAGATTTATGTACATTTTGTTAGCATAACAGATTTTTGGGTTCATAATGGGTTCTGTTTCTGGTTGAATTTATGGTGTGAGAATGTTATTCTTAATTTCTAAATTCACGTACCTTTTGATAGCATTACAAATTTTTTCTTATGCTACGAGATTCTATTTTTTTTCTCTTTTTGATGCAATCAAATTTCTTATTTTTACCAATAAAAAAATTTGAGAAACGAGGAGACTTTAATGTTGTTAGATAGATTTCCAAGTGAGAGATTGTTGGCTGACGGCTCTTCCCCTCAGTTATGTGGAAATTTTTGATAGCACTAATCATGTTAAATGGAAAAGCTCTTAATCATGAAAGATCTAATCCCAAATGGACATTTGAGCATAGAAATAAGTTCACACCAACGCAGCCCTAGAAGATGATAAATTTCATTTGAATTTGAACTAAACCATCACACATTTCAATATCCAATAGAAAACTTTCTGAATTTGAATTAAAATATTTAACCCATTTAAGCAGCACATTAAAAACAATTGTGCCATTAGTTGGGAGGCGACATTACAATTGACAATTGTTTTGTCTAATATAGAGATAGAGTATATGACAGGTACAAAGGCAGTGAAAGTAGCTATTTGGTTTAAGGGTTTGAATGATGATCTCGGTTGACAATAGGATGATGCTGTTGTATTTTGTGATAGCCCGAGCATCATTCATTTGACTAAAAATCAGATGTATCATGGAAGAACCAAACACATTGATTCCAGATATCACTTCATTAGTGAGATTGTATCTCAAGGCACCATTATTGCTACATCGGATGATCCAACAGATATGATGAAGCTAGTTCATTTGCAAAAGTTCAAGCATTGTTTGGACTTGATTGGTGTTTCCAGTTTGTGATAGCCCTTAGGAGCTTTGGTTTGGTGGCAGAGAAGTTTCATTTGTAGGGCTTGTCCAATTTAAGCCAAGGTGGAGATTTGTTATGATTGGTGGCTTGAATAAGTATTGCACGTGAGTGCATAGCATGAAATTTTAACCCATGTTGTCTTGGTTGTCTAAGACTGAGTTTTAAATGTACCCCGTGTAGGACATGTAAAGCAACCCTAGCTGACTTATATTTATGCTAATATATATACACACTACTATGCAGCTTTGTCAATGTGTATTGCAGAGAGCTGCATATTGTTTAGGGTTTTCAAGTAGTGAATTTATTCAAGAGATTTTCAGGTTTCTCTAGTCACATGCTTTTGGTGAGAGAGCTATTTTGGGTTTATTTGGAGTTTGCGCTTTGTGAGAGTATTTTTGGTACCACCATTGTAATCTTCCCCTTTTGTTAGTGAAGCTTTTTCCTCGATGCTACTTATGGACGTAAGCTAAAAGTTGAACTAGGTAAATCTTTGTGTTTCCTGTATGATCACTGTTATTTGGATCAACTGAATGAGTTATATGAAAAAATTGATGTCAAAGTTATATGGAAAATTTGAAATCATAGGAAATGTTTTTGCAACTGATCTAAAATCCCAGTGGTTTTTTTTTTTAATTTAAATTTTTGCCATACCTTGAACCCATCAAAATTTGCAGTTCCAAAAATTGAACTCATTTGGATGAGGTGAGTTTATTTTCATCCAAAAACAGATTGTACATATATTTTAAAATATCACATATTTCTAAATTACAACTTTACTTTTACACAATAAACATGATAAACAAATTAAACCGATCAAATAAGTTCATCCAAACGCACAGTTTGTTTTTCCATTGCAAATGAAACTAGTGTTTTCTGCATATCATTTATTTTTAAGTTTATAGTGTTCCATATATATATATATATATATATATCCCTTTTTGGCTTCAAACCACTCAAATTAACAATAGCAGTAACAGTTACAACCAATTATATATATTCGCTTCACACAACAATGAGTTATAGCAGTATTAGTTACAAGCAATAACATATATTTGCTTCATAGTGCGTGAACTAAGGCTGTAAGCAGGTGTCCGATTGCTTCTGCAACTCCAGTACACAAGATAAGATCATCTGCTTGTCTCTCCATTGCAACAGATTCATCATGATTTTTTTTAGATTCTTCCACAATTGGGGCAAGCTCCTTAAGAACTTGATTCATGCTGGGACGCTTTTTTGGGTCTTCCTCCGTGCACTTGCTAGACAATGTCAAAACTCTCATAGCAGAGTTTCTACACCCAGATGTGCCTTTAAGGTTGGGGTCCATAATCTGTGCCAGCTTGGTTTCGTCTCCAGACACAGAAGATTTGATCCACTCCACTAGATTCCTCTCATTCTTAGGCCTGTTAACGTCGAAAGCAGGCTTGCCAGTGATTATTTCCAGCAGAATAACACCAAAACTGTATACATTGTCCGTGGATTTGATCTTATTAAGAGGATCAACTTCTGGAGTCGTATATTCCATGAAACTCCAATCAAGTTGTCCAGCACTTTGAGTACAGTTTTGCATCTCTGTCTCTGTAAACTGTTTCACACATATAGAAGATGTATTAGTTTCAGTTACAAATTTGCACAAGCTTAATGAGTACAATATTTAGTTTAAGAATAATGAGTGTACGATATTTGTTATCTGGATCTTGGTTGAAGTTTCTCAACATAAAATACATACAAAGTAAAAATTATAGGGTGCATTCATTTAAGCTATACCAATAGACAATAAAAAAGAGAGGTTGAATTTTATCATGCTAAAAATTAAAAAACATTTGCAGTCATTCTAAATTAAGAAGTTAGTTGGGGTGGGCACTTGCAAATGGAAGGGATATGAGGGGATTGTTCTTGACCGATTCTCTCTATTGGAAATTGATCCATAATTTTAAACGACATGATACATTGTTAGACATAGAAAATAAAATTTTAATCTTGATATTCCTCAAATTTTGAAAATTAATAGGATTTTTATTTATTTTTATATATTGTTTTACAACCACTGGGGTCACATGTTATGATTGATATATAATAAAAGTGTTATTAATTTAATTTCTAGCTCCACCACTAGTCTTATGTTTTTATAATCAATTTCACAAGGAAGAAAAAAATTATCATATCAATAAAAATTAAACTTGCAGGTATTTATATACTTACTGTAGCAACTGCTTGGTCAAAAAGTTTGCCTTTCAGGTTTTCATCAATGACAATAGAGGAAGATTTGAAACTCCTCAATACTATCTGTTTCAAAAGAGGAAAAATGCATATCATAACTGTTAGGGTCATAATAGGTTAGTGTTTTGAGAAATCCGAGTCAAAATGCATTTTAATGTAATTGTGTTGTAAAGTTTCTTAATATCCAAGATGAAGTGAAGATCTATTTTGAAGACTCATGAATCCGCTGAGAAAAGAGGAAAGTCTGCCCTTCACATGTTAAATAGACCTTTGCATAATTAATGTTATTAATCTACTTGGGTGATCATTTAATTTAATTGGGGTCAATATTTTCCAAACAATAGCTACTTTAATACCACGGTCCAACAAGGAAAACACACACATATAATACTAATAATAACAATTAATATACCTGATGTTCATGAAAATACTCCAAAGCCTGGGCAGCACTTTGTAAGATGATGAGTCTTTTTACCCATGACAGTGACAACTCGGACAGAAAGTAACTAAGGCTTCCAATGCATATACATTCTCCTACTACAAATCTGACACCCTCTGAAAGGCAATATCCAACCAAGTTTAGAAGGTTTTGGTGCTTCATTGCTGCAATAGTGTTTAATTCTTTCACCCAAGAATGGTCACTCTGAAAAATAAAATTATGGGATCGATTTAGATGGATGTATATATGAAAGAAATAGATGTAAAGTTAAGGAAGAAGAAGAAGATGGTGCAAGAAAATAAAGAAAGTTATAAACCTTGGCTTTAAGTACATGTCCTTGAATCTGTTGGATAAGGACTGGTGTTCTTTTCCCACTAAGTTTGATGGTGCCTCTGTAGAAGGCACCAAAGTCACCCTCTCCAATCTTGTAAGAGGATTTGAAACCTTTTGTTGCTTTCTTCAAGTCTGAGAGAGTGAATTGAATTAGAATATGACCAGGTGATTGCTCCATTGCACACAGAGAACACTTTGGTGATCAAAGAAGACAAAGAATTGGGAGAGAGACAGCACAGGCAAGAGAGCAATGTGAAAGAGCGAGTGGTGTCTTGAGAGTTAAAGTACTAAGCTAAAGCCCCACATCAACAAATTCTGTTCTAACTCTTAACTTGCTCCCACAAAATCTGTCCACTGCTTGAAAACAGCGTACAAACAAAAACACGGGGACAGAAGAAAAAGGCCCCATAAATTTAGCTTGTCCAATGGAACTCCAATTTTATTTTTTATTTAAAAAAAAACATTGGCCAGTTGAATCAGTGGAAAAAAACAAAAACAATGGGGTTAAGTAATCCCCTAAAAGGAAAATAAAACCTTTTAACAAAAACAAGCCATTTTAAAAAATTTTGTTTTCTTTATGTGCACAAGAATCATATATTATTGTTGCACTTTTTTTTTTTTTAATCATGAATCTAGAGATAAAAATAAACAATTTTTGAATAATCACTAGAGTTTCAAAAGATGACAAATTCTCTCTCTCTCTCTCTCTCTCTCTCTCTCTCTCTCTCTCTCTATATATATATATATATATATATATATATACATGAAAAGTGTAATTTAATAATGTATTTAAATTACATAATTATAATATTATTTATATAAATAAATAAAAATTAATGATTTTTTAAAATATACCATAATATTTTTTTTTGAGAATGTAAATATACCATAATTGGTTTACTAATTTGAACATATCCAAGAATATTAAAATACAAATGTACACCCACATTCCATAGGACACAAATATACACCCACATTCCATAGAATACATGTAACATGTTACATTAAGTTTAAATTATTATATAAGTTTAGAATTGTAGCCTTTTTTTTTCTCCTTTCCAAATATAAGCATAATGCCTACATTATTGAAACTTGAATTTGAAGGTAATCTTTTGAATATTTATCATTTTTATTGCTTTTTTAGGGCACATATTTCTAATTTCTATTGCCTATTTTGTTTTTATTATTTAACTTGGAATTAAAGAACTTGATCCAAATATAATAAAATTTCATACTTTCCAACCCAAAAATTAAGAAAATAATAACAATTTTTTGGCCAAAAACTTATAGGCAATCTACAAAAAGAATTAATTTAAGACCCAATTAGTCTAAAATGAACCGAATTGACTAAATGGATTGAAGTATATTGAAGTGGATCAAATTGGACCGTATTAGACCAAATAGGACCAAAGTGGATGGAATGACCAAATATACTGAAGTGGACCGAAATGGATCAAATAGGACTTCTTTTTTTTTTGTTTGAGAAGAGGATCAAATGGGACTGAAATGGGACCAAAATGGACTGAATTAGACTGAATAGAACGAAGTGGATCAAATTGGACCGAATTTGACTATCCATTCAAGTGCAAGTTTAGTAAACATACTGCAGTTGAGACATGAGTTAATCCATATGAAGTCCCCAGCCTGGCCAATCCAAAGTCCGACAACTTTGCAATCCATTGGTCATCCAACAGTATGTAGTTCAACAACCCCTAAAACATTTACTTCTGTCAGCCATTCTTTATGGCCCTGTCAGAAAGAGATGGCAACAACAAAAATCATATATGTATTTTGAAGCGCTATGAAGACAGACATATAAGGAGAAGAAAGTAATTGAGAATTTCATTTTGTCCTTTCTTTCTAAACTTCACCAGTAAGAAAGCAGATATGTAGCACTCCATACACAATGCTAATATGCTCACACTAAAGGTTTTATTCCATTACTCTCTGACAAACTTACAGATCATATGTAAAAGAATTCTCTAGCTTTTCTGAAGCACATAATACTACTTAATATTGTTGCATAATGTAATATGTAAGTATATTTCCACTCAAGTTCAGGAGGAGAAGAAAACATGCCTGCAATCCTCTTCTACTTGGTTGTTTAATGGCAACATCTATTTTTTTTATGTGGATCATCTGTGCTCCGGATCACAGCCCTTTATACACCACCAAACCCACCCTCTCCAATCTGAAATTCTTTGTGGCTGCCTTCAACTCTGAGAATGTGAATTCTCTGAGATTACTTTGTCATTGAGACAAGATTGCAAATGACTTAGCAGAGGATGCAGAGCTAAATTCTGAGACATTCTGAGAATTAAATTCAGTACTTAATGGCTTCTTATCCCGGTAGGTTGACATGGAAGTGGAAGTGGACCGAACAGAATTGGACTGTATAGCCCTTTGCTCATCATTTTTTCTTTGTTGGAGAAATTAAAAAACACTTCATAGCCCCTCTAAAACTGATTGCCTCACTGCAAATGCAACGCATGTATAATGGTGAGAAAGCAAGGCCAATACAAGGAAGGAGAGAAACTACTTTTATATCTATTGCCCCCCTAAATCACAAATCCTATGGACTTTAAGAAATTCAAACAGTTCCCAAAATTCCCCTTTCACATATTCATTTAGTTTGCATTTTTTATTTGAGGATTTGAAATCAAGGGATTTGAAGAACAATTGTTAGTATAAATTGCTTGATATTAATTTATCAACATATGATGATGTGAACTTTGGAGATTTTGCTCAAAGATAAACACTAGTGATATTATGGATTTGAAATGGCATCTACACCTAGTAATTTCTAATCCACATATCAATATAGTTCAAAACCCTAGTCATTGAGGAAATTCTTTTCACCTGTAGAAACAAATGGAGCAACTTTTCAAAGCATTCATTTTTATTAAATTTATTTTGGACAATAAAAGGGAAAATTAAACACCTACTAAGTGATCATTTGTAAAATATAACATGAGTTGAACTGTTGAAGCCACAACTCACTATCTTAGCCTTTCAATTTCCATTCAATGATATATCTAACAGTATTTATTTTCTCTGTTAATAGGGTAAAGCAAATAATTTCTTTTTTCCATATGAATATAGTATAACAAATCACCTTGCTTTAGTCTTGCATAAAATTTTGATTTGCATGTGTATGATTAGTGTAAACCGTGCTACTTTTAAAAAAATAAAAGGTTTGTTAGTTACATATTAACCTTAAATCCTCCTTCCCCTCTTTTTATAAAAAATAAATCATATTATAGCAAAAAAAACCGATTCCCATTCCTCACTCTATCTCTACTTTGCACTTACCCGCATATTTACACATGTATTTGCTTCCCAGTGTACCTAGCACACCTCAGTTTGCCAGTCCTTGATCAAGACTCAACAGGTTGCTGCAATATCACCTGTGCAAGGCTTATCATCTTAGCAAACATTGGTACATAATTCTGCTATTCTAAACCCAACAAAAATTCTAATTAAGCTGGAAACACCCACCTATCTCAAATAACCCAACGTCAACAGCCTAAAAGATACAACATCCAAAAACAAATTGTACAAACCTTTTAAAGTATCACAACTTTCAAGATACAATTATACTATTACAAAAAATAAAAAAATAACTGATGGAAAAATTTAATCTAAAAACATAAAAATTGTTTTGCCATTACAATTATCATCATCATAACATTTACTTAATTTTATAGTGTTTCACATATATAATTACGTCCTTTCAGGCATAGATTCACACAAATCAACTCTTAGTAAGAGTTACAACTAATTACATACATATAGTTACTTCATATAGCAGTTACACCTTGTTGAATAACTTTGCAACTAAAATATCCCATTTTGCAGCATCCCTTTGTACTTGTATCTCTTCTTGTCTCTCTTTTTCAAGAAATTCTTTAACACGAATGGAATGTTCTTCCACAATTGGGGCAAGCTCCTTAAGAATCTTGCTCATGCTGGGACGCTGATTTGGGTCTTCCTCAATGCACTTGCTTGACAATGCCAAAACTCCCATAGCAGATTCTTTAACCCACAATGCGGACGTGGGGTCTATAATCTGTTCCAGCTTGGATTGGTCTCCAGAGAGAGCAGTTTTGACCCACTCCACTAGATTTCTCTCATTCTTGGGTCGGTTGGCATCAAACACTAGCTTGTTAGTGACTATTTCTAGCAAAATAACTCCAAAACTGTATACGTTGTCCGCAGATGTGAGGTTATTAAGAGGGTCAAATTCTGGAATTGTATGATAATCCATAAAATTCCAATCAAATTTTCCAGCACTTAGACTGTTTTGCTTCTCTGTCTTCACAAACTGTTTCACATATATACAAGGTAAAGGTGTATTATTAATAGTTTGAGCTACAAAGTTACGTCAGTTTAACAGGTACAGCATTTAGTTTAAGGAAAGTGATACTCAAATTGAAAGAGCAAAAGAAGTGTAAGGCAATAATTATAGCTACGCTGCTAGGGTGCAACTAATTCAGGATATCAACAGAAAAGAGATGTTGATTGTATGGATTTTTATTTGGCAGAGAACGCAAAAGGGAGCATTGTTGGTCCTCAACATCGGAAAATTAATGGGAAAAATTTTTATATCCAATTTAGTGATACAAAACGTTTTTATAACTTTTTCTTTTTCTTTTTCTTTCACAACTATGGAAGTAGGGGCGGAGCCAGGAATTTTTGTCTGAGGGACCAAGTTGCGGCACTAATATATTTATCAAGACAACCCCACATGTAGGTTCCAGTTAGTTCAAATGGTAAAGTCTTTGATGGTTGTATAAGAGATAAACTCTCTAAAAAAAAAAACCCCACATACATACATATATATATATATACACACCCAGCAAAAAAAAAAATAGAGCTTGGTATTTTTAATCAAAATTATGTTTGATGGTAATCTTTCATAAAATAAAATTCATTTTTTCCATTTTCATAGTGAAATTCTTAGAAAATTTCATTTTAAATACAAATTATCAAATTTTATACTAAAGTAAGTAAAAAATATTTCAATTGAACTAATGAAATTTTCAAAAAATGAATGATCCAAAACTTGGAGGAATAAATTAGTCTTCAAACATATTTAAAGCTATCTTGTTCTAACCTATTATGTGGCAACTAAAGACACATTTCATGTATAGTTTTAATGACAATATTTTTTTAATGAGTCAATGACTTGTTAATCACTTAATCGCCACATAATGAGTTTAAAAAGATAGATTCAAACATGTTTGATGCCAAATTTTATCAAATATTTAACAGATATAAGAGCACATCTTACAATAAAAAAATAAAATTGCGAAAAATAAAGTTATATCTTTATTACTATTTGACCAATTATTTTTTTTAAGAGTATCATTGGACTAATTCAAATATTTGGGGGGGGGCAACTCTTATTTTTATAGACTAAATTTTGAAAACATTAAAATAAATATATATATATATATATATATATATATATATATTTAAAAAAATTTCAAAATTTTGGGGGGGGGGCCACCCTTCAACACAGCTCCGCCCCTGTATGGAAGTGATTTGTTGTGATTGATTCATAATAAAACTGCTGTCAATTGTAATTAGTGAATCAATGTTAAAAATGATGTTAGACTAATTATAAATTTTTTTTAAAAGTTTTATCTTACAAGTGGGAGAGCAGATTCAAATTTAGTTCCCCTTGTAGGAAGTATAATGCTAGTGAACCGCACAATGTTCTTCTTGCCACCTCCTTAGCATTTCTATTTTATATCTACATGAGTACATGTCTTAGATGGTAATGTTGATAATCATAGTTATTAGTATTATTAATAATAATCATAGTTCTATCATTTTTTTTTTAATTTCGATAAATATACCAACAGGGGAGAGGAAATTCAAACCATGGTTCTCCTAAATCCTAATAAAGAAGATCAGACTATGTCACTGAGTAAGGCTCTTGACAATTATATTTATATCACTAAGGTCACTAGATGCAAACAATAAATTAAGATAAATCCCTCTCTCACCCCTCAAATTAATTTCTATCTCCACCACTTATAGTAGGTTTTTAAGATCAATTTCACAAAGAAAAAAAAAAAGTACCATGTCAAACAAAAATTACACAAGGGTATTTATATACTTACTGGAGAAGTATCCAATCTCGAAGAAGGAAGGTCAAAAAGCTTCCCTTTCAAATCATTATCAACAACAATGGAGGAAGAACTCAAACTCAGTACTATCTGTTCAAATAGAAAGAAAAAAACACTTATCATATACCACAATCAAATAGGGAAAACACACGCATACTATTTGTAAATTAACATAACTGATGTTCATGCAAGTACGCCAAGACCCGGGCAGCATCTTGTACAACAACGAGTCTTTTTCCCCATGACAGTGACCCCTTTAACAAACAGTGACTTAGACTTTTATAGCATTTGTATTCTCCTACCGCAAATCTGACACCCTCTGAAACGCAATATCCAATCAAGTTTACAAGGTTTTGGTGCTTCATTGCTGCAATAGTGTTTAATTCTTTCACCCAAGAGTGATCACTCTGAAAAATAAAATATGGGATTGATTTAGATAGGTGTATACAAGAAAGAAAATAGATGAAAAGTTATATATGTTAAAAGAGGAAGAAGAAGATGGTGCAAGAAAATAAAAAAGTTACAAACCTTGGCTTTAAGAACATGTCTTTGAATCTGTTGGATAAGGATGTGTGTTCTTTTCCCACTTAGTTTGATGGTGCCTTTGTAGAAGGCACCAAAGTCACCCTCTCCAATCTTGTAAGAGGGTTTGAAACCTTTTGTTGCTTTCTCCAAGTCTGAGACATTGAATTGAATTAGAAGATGACCAGGTGATTGCTCCATTGCATACAGAGAATACTTTGGTGATCAAAGAAGATAAAGAATTGGGAGAGAGACACAGGCGAAAGAACTATGTGAAAAGAGCGAGTGGTGTCTTGAGAGTTAAAGTACTAAGCTAAAGCCCCACAACAACAAATTCTGTTCAAACTAAAACTTGCTCCCACAAAATCTGCCCACTGCTTGAAAACAGCGTACAAACAAAAACACGGGAACAGAAGCAAAAGCCTCCATATTGAGCTTGTCCAATGGCACTCCAATTTTATTTTTATTTAAGAAAAAAAAAATAAATTGGCCTGTTGAATCAGTGGACAGACTAAAAGAAAAATAAAACTTTTTAACAAAAACAAGCCATTTAAAAAAAAAAATTTGTTTTCTTTATGTGCACAAGAATCATATTATTGTTTGGATTTTTTTTACATGAATCTATAGCTAAATCTAAACAACTTTTGAATACTCACTAGAGTTTCAAAAGATGACAAATTCTCTCTCTCTCTCTCTCTCTCTCTCTCTCTCTCTCTCTCTCTCTCTATATATATATATATATATATATATATATATATATACACTAACCTCATCACACGCACTTCACGCGTACAATGAGACTTTTTATTTTTTATTTTTTTGGTTTACACGTTTTACTCATGGCAATTTCATTTAATTTTTTATTTTAAGAAAAATTTGTATTAGTACTTAACTACTAATGTGAGAGAGAAATGTGGAGGTGGGAAAAAAAAACAGTTTAGTGATAATAAAAAATGGTACGTTTGTGGGGGAAAAAAAACAATTTTATTTTTTTATTTTTTTTCAAAAAGAAGAAGTTGTATTAGTACTTGACAACCATCGCGCACCCTTGGTACGGTGGTCAATTCAAAAGTATAAGTACTTGTGGAGTGTGGGGGGCAAGAGCTGGGTTTCAAGTCGCTAGAAAGAAGTTTCACACACATATACAATTATGTGACGTTTGGTACGAGATAGTGATAATGCCTTAAAATATATACTTGTTATATATTTATGTGAGCGTTATCTCCTTATTACTATGCTTAATTTGCATAATTAAGTCATGATTTTCATTAGTCCCTATTATTTATCTTTACATAATTTTTTGAATAAGATATCATTCATTATGTGTAATTTTCTACTTTCAGGAAATCATGTGAAAAAAATGAGTTTATAAGAGTTTGTGAGAGAATGGAAGCCAAACTAGAATTAAAGAGGAGCTAAAGGACCATGCTTAAATGTTTAAGGAGGTGCAACTAGAGTACTTGGATCTCTACCATGATTGGAAGCTTTAAATAAGGAAAGAAATCAAACAGGCAAAATCTGAAAAGGAAAAATATGATTTGAGCACTGATCAGTATTTTGGGCGTATCTCTCTCCTCAAAAATCCAATTGACACAAGGCCAGATGGGTTGGAACCGTGACTTAAATATCTACAACTTTCCAGTTTTGAGTTTTCCAAAATTCACAATTTTTGAAGGCTGAAATTAACTCACAAGTTACTGCTGTAAATCTGGACGAAAATTAAAATAGTAAAAGTTTTATTTTCTTTAGACACTTTGACGTTAGGGTTTTGAATGGAGGTCGAGCAAAACGAATTTTGGAGAAAAAACCCTTATATTTTCCTTTCTCTAATGGCAGCCTAAACTCTTTGCTAGGGTTAGGGTTTTTGTTTTTTCTATACGGTATGAATATTCAATGTGATTCTTTCTAAGATTTTAAACTATAACATATTTGATTGTTCAATTAGATTTCTTTTGATGTATTAGTTCTTCCATACTTTCAATAAGTTCAATCATGTTATTCTTATTGTTTAGATAAATTTCTAATAGTTTCAAATAAAAATCACGTTTTAAAGTGAATGGTTTTTTCTAAAAACTATTCTAACCGCATTATTAATCTAGGTTATCATGCATTCTTAAATTGTCTTAGTTCAACCGAATCATAAGTTTTTAATTGCATAAGAATAATCAATGATGAAATATATTTTCTTAGATCACAAAGAATTTCATATCAATATAGGGAAACACCCCGATGCCCTGGTATTTACATTATTGATTTAAATCAGTTTTTATTATTATTCTTGTTAACAATCACCAAGCAAAAGTACTTTTCTTCTTCACCCAAATTGTTGTTTAATTATATTTTTTTTGAATTTATCCTGCTTCTTGTGGCTCAACTTCGATACTTCGAAAATTATATTGCTACGATCTCCTGCACTTGGGAGTGAGCAAGCAGGTATGTTTTAGAATTCCTAAGAATATTTAAAGATTCTTATGTTTGATTGCAAATCACATTAGAGAATCAGATGCCAGGAAAATCTGGATTCCCCCCCCCACCCCTTTTCTATAGGAATGTAGATTCCCTTTAAAACAGGTGGGTATCTAGATTCTCAAATTTAAAGGAAATTCTATTTTTTATAAATTGAAAATTTTAACCATTTTTCCTTATCAGTTAAGCAACTGAGATAAAATATAAAACAAATCATTAATATCTTTTCTCTTGTCTTTATCTCTTCCCACAAAAACAACATAAACAGGATAGACAATTCTGTTAATATATTCATTAACAAAGTTCTATTTGGGTTTCATGTGTGAAAAAAAAAAAAAAAAAGGTTTGAAGGGGACCCTCCTTTGTTGCTAGGTATTCACTTTTACTGTTGTGTGTGTCGCTCAACAAATTATTAACGGATCTGTTTTCATGGAAATTTGTTAATATGTCTTCGTATCTCAGATCTTGGTTTTGTTTAGTTGCTAGAAATATAGATTTGGATTGGTAGCTTCATCTGGTTTTTTTTTTTTTAGATTAATGGCTTTGTTTTTTGTTGAAATCAAGAAGCAAGGTGCTAGGCAGAATGCTTGTTCTCTGCATCAAGGACAGCAGCAAGGTGCCAGGCAGCATGCTAGTTCTCAGCATCAAGGACAGCAGTTAGGTGCTAGTCAGAGTGCCTCACAACATCAGGGGAAGCCTCAAGATGCAATTATGAAAAAGGGCAGTGGCCAATGGGGCAATAAAGAATTGATAGACTTGATTGAAGCTATACCATATTATGATCAATTCATTAATTCAATTCAGGGGATGATGCCACATGGACTAGAAGCAGTTAAATGATGTACACGTGTAACAATTAGGTAGTTTCAGCTGTAACAACTTTTTCCTCCAAAATAGGGAGTTGGTTATTTTTGTTTTTAGCTTGAATCAGATTGTATATAAAGGTGTAGGAGTAGTGAATTATCATTCATTGGATTGTATTCTTTTCTTGATCAAGAAAATCAGTTTTTTATTTAGAGTAAGAGTTTAGAATTTTACATGGTATTAGAGCTTTGAAGGTCCTTCAATGGTGTCCACTGAAACCAATACCTCCTTTGATCCTCTCAACACACAAGCTTGAATCCTAACAGTGATTCCAATACTCCTAATCCCTATTTTCTCAGTTCCAGTTAAAATCCAAGGAATATTCTCATTACTCAGCCTTTGCTTGGGATGAAGAATTACCATTCTTGGCCCAGAGCAATGGTGCTTGTTCTCATTGCCAAGGAGAAGATTGGCTTCATGAATGAGAAGATTCTGATGCCAAATCTTGATTCACCTTTGTATGAGGATTGGCAAAGTTGCAATACCATGGTTCTTTCGTGGTTGATCAATTCTATGCACATTGATGTTTCTAGCAGCATCATGTACTGTGAAACAACAAGGGAAATGTGGATCGAATTGAAGAATTTGTTTTCACAAGGCAATGGACCTAAGATCTACAATCTGCAAAGGGAATTTTCTCATATCTCTCAAAATCAGATGACAGTGACAGAATACTGCACCAAATTCAAGTGTTTGTGGGATTAATTGTTGAAGTATGAACCTTTTCCAAAATGTTCTTGTGGAGCAATGAAGATCTTGAGAGCTTCACATGACAAAGCTTATGTTATGAGGTTCTTGATGGGATTGAATGAGAATTTGGCTTCGTAGAGTCTCAAAATTCTCATTCAATCCCATTAAGAACCTCATAACATAAGCTTTGTCATGTGAAGCACTCAAGATCTTCATTGCTCCACAAGAACATTCTGGAAATGGTTCATAATTCAACAATTGATCCTACATACGCTTGAATTTGGTGCAGTATTCTATCACTGTCATTTGATTTTGGGAGATATGAGAAATTTCCCTTTGCAGATCGTAGATCTTAGGTCCATTGCCTTGTGAAAACAAATTCTTCAATTCGATCCACATTTCCCTTGCTGTTTCAATCAAGTCTATGAATTCTTTATTGCCCGGCCTTTACCTGCTGGAAGAGAATATCTCAGCGTCATCAACTTGTTTTTCTGCATCTGCATCTGTCAATAGTGTTCTTGTTCAGCCACACATTTGGCATTCTAGATTGGGGCATTTATCAAATGCCAAGTTGGCTTTTATGAAAGACAATAATGTACCTCTTTTCAATGCTAATAAAATGATTCATTGTTAAGTCTGTCCTTGATGCAGAGAACAAGCATTCTGCCTAGCACCTTGCTTCTTGATTTCAACAAACTACGAATGTCTTTTCTAGATCATGATTATCATCTTTTGGTAAAAATGGTGGAAGATAAGTTTGTTATGATAATGCATAATCACTTGAGGAAAAAGCTGTATCGACAAAGATCAAAACACAAGATTTTCGTAGAATTGCCTAAACTGTAACTTATACACAACTAAATAATGCCTCCTACCTGAGAAAACAAACACATAATTCTGCCTGCATGAAGACCCACCATAAGGTTTATATAGTCAATATCAGTAAAAGATAGCAACAGATATTCAAGTTCACAAATATTAGTTTTGAGGCCATCTACCAGTAAGTACAAGCTTATGATCATCTCAGAAAACTTCCATTAGCAATAAAAGCCATCAGGTGGTCAAATTATTTGTATATGCACTCATCTATGCTGTTAGAAATTTACATTGCATGGTACATAGAGATTGGAATAATTTTACACCAACAAAAAAAATGCAGCCTTGCCAATTATACTTTGCACTCACTCATCTATGTGGATAGAGATTTTACATTTGTATTGCACAATACACAGAGAAAAGAGTAATTTTCACATTCAACCAAAAACAACAGTCTTGCCCATGGCCTTTGGCCTGAATGGCATAACTGGACTCCTTATGAGAGGAAGGAACAGGCTGGCATGGAGAGAGAAAATATTCAAAATGTATTGACAGACTTAGGTCTCCATGTTTGCCAATTCAAACAACCTTTCTCTCCAATAATTGGATCCACAAACCTTCTCTTTAAACGTTCTCTTTTGGATTCTATGAAATCATCTTCTGGAGCCAAAATCTTCATGGGGGGTAGGGGACTTCCAATATCTGTTGTCTCCACAATTCGATTCACCATCTCCAATACTTCACTCATTTTGGGGCGTGATTTAGACTGCCGCACCAAGCACCTGTTGGCTACAGCAGCTAACTTTTGGGCAGACTTGAGGGAATACTTCCCTTCGAGCCTTGGGTCTAAAATCAGCTCAAACTTTCTAAGATTAGACAGGTGAGGCCTGACCCATTCCAATAGCTTTTGCTCACCCTTGGGGCGGTTCCTATCGAGAGGGCGCCTACCAGTGATGAGTTCATAAAGGAAAACTCCATAGCTCCAGACATCACTTTTTGATGTAAGATGCCCAGTTTGAATGTATTCAGGAGCTGCGTATCCAATTGTTCCTACAACCTATATAAAAGTCAGGAAAATTGGTTCTCTATTTCTGTAAACTATCATTAATTGATAGACAGAGATTGCATCAGTCATGGTTTGTTTCCATTATCTTTCCACTGCCAGCAACAAGAAGAATAAGGCATGAAGAAAAAGGTATAGATAGAAAGTAACAATCTAACATGTTAGACAACAGACTATCCATTCAAGTGCATCTAATAAGATGATCAACATAACTGACATTTTCCAATTAATACTAACAAACATTTTCAATGTTCCTGCTAATTAGTTAGACATGAGACACCCAACTTGTGCAAGTTTAGTAAACATACCGCTGTTGAGACATGACTTAATCCATCTGAAGGCCCCAGCCTGGCCAATCCAAAGTCCGACAACTTTGCAACCCATTGGTCATCCAGCAGTATGTTTGAGGACTTGAAATCCCTAAAGATGATCTATGCCAATAACAAAATTTACAAAAGATCAATAATTTATAAAGAGAAATGTTTTTAGTCTAGTTGCTTTAATGCATAATTGCCTATCTTTTCTAAATAACTCTTCTAAAATTCAGCGGATCTCTTTCTTAAACTCCAAAGAACTCAAAGTACCTGAAAATCCATTCCTTCATGGAGGTATGCTAAGCCACGGGCAGTATCCTGGGCAATTCTCATTCTTGTGCCCCATGGAAGAGGTGTTCGAAACCGGTTTGATAAGTGATCCTGCACACTCCTGTTGGGCATGTATTCATATATCAGCAGCCTCTGGATCCCTCTTTCATCATCCTCAGCACAGTAGCCCAATAGTTTAACCAGATTTGGATGTTCGACAACCCCTAAAACGTTTACTTCTGTCACCCATTCTTTATGGCCCTGTCAGAAAGAGCAACAACAAAAATCATATAGGTATTTTGAAAAGACAGAGATATAAGAAGAAGACAATAATAGAGAATTTAATTTTATTCTTTCTTTCTAAATTTCACCAGTAAGAAAGCAGATATGTAGTGTTTCTGGCACTCCCTACACAATGCTAATGTGCTCACAATAAAGGTTTTATTCCATTACTCTGTGACACACGGATCATATGTAAAAGAATTCTCTGACTTTTCTGTAGCACAAAATACTACTTAATGCTGTTGCAAAATCAAATATAGTAAAAGTATATTCACTCAAGTTCAGAAGGAGAAAAAAACATGCCTGCAATCCTCTTCTACTTAGTTGTTTAATGGCAACATCTATTTTTTTATGTGGATCATCTGTGCTCCGGATCACAGCCCTATATACACCACCAAACCCACCCTCTCCAATCATGAGGGCTCGGTTGAAATTCTTCGTGGCTGCCTTCAACTCTGAGAATGTGAATTCTCTGAGATTACTTTGTCTTTGAGACAAGATTGCAAATGACTTAGCAGAAGATGCAGTGCTAAATTCTGAGACATTCTGAGAATTAAACTCAGAACCAAACGGCTTCAAATCCAGGTCAGTTGATATGGAAGTGGAAGTGGACCGAACAGAATTAGACTGTATAGCCTTTTGCTCATTATTTTTTTCTTTGTTGGAGAAATTAAAACACTTCATAGTCCCTTTAAAACAGATTGCCCCACTGCAAATGCAACAAGCGTATAATGGTGAGAAAACAAGGCCAATACAAACAAGAATAGAAACTACGTTTATATCTATTACCACCACTAAATCACAAATCCCATGGACTATGAAATTCAAACAGTTCCCAAAATTCCTATTTCACATATTCATTTAGGTTGCATTTTTATTTGAGGATTTGAAGAACAATTGTTAGTATAAATTGCTTGATATTACTTTAACAACATATGATGATGTGACCTTTGGAGATTTTGCTCAAAGTAAAACACTTGTGATATTATGGATTTGAATTGACATCTCACACCTAGTCATTTCTAATCATAATACAAACAGCTCTATCATTTCATACTTTATTCAAGTCATTTAAACTAAACAAATGAAATCCAAATCCTTCTCTTTAAATTCTTTCATCCAAACGAACAATTAGATTATGTCATTTATGGTCCTATATTTTGCTTAAATGTTTCAATAAATTCAACATGAAAACAAGGAATTCAAACAAGCATATTTCATCATTTCTTTTGCAAACTCAAACCCTGTCAAACCCCCCAATATTCAAACTGAATCCCTCAAACTTCTGCAACTTTCAAGTCCTATACTCTTGAACTATCCTTCAATCTTGTTTTTCAGGAACCCGAGCTCCAATTTTGATCAATCATGCAGAATAACAATACTTTGTTCCACCAAAAGATTGAAGTGCAAAAACACACACATAAAATTAAGAAGAAACTCTTCAAGAAACAACCAAATTTTCAAAACCCAGAATTCCATTTCCATCTAAGTCACTTGAATACTCACAATCCGGAGAATTCAATGATTTAGTAAAAGTCAATCTTTGAAATATAAGCATTCAAAAACAAAGAAATGATTAAAAGAGAAACCTCTAAAGAAGAAGACTTTACCTCTACATATAATAAAGTCCACTAGATAGAACTAAAGCAACACTTCAGATATCATTCACACAACTTCAATTTAGGAGCTTTAAAGAGAGACCCAGAAAGCGAAAAAGAGAATTGAGCGTGTCCAAGGACACGACGAGCTCTCCATAATCTAAGGCAAGTCAATACAAGGCAGCTGGAATTGAGGTTACCAAACAAAAACTCCATATATATATATATATATAATAAACAGGGCGAGTAAAACCTCAAAAAGAATTAATAGAGAGAGAGAGAGAGAGAGAGAGAGAGAGGGAGAGAAAGGGTGTGTGTGTCTGTGTGTGAAAAGGAATAATTGTGAAAGCGACAACCGTGTGAGAGATTGATGGCTTTTGTCTGAAAGAAAGTCATAGAGCGAGTTATTTAGGACGCGGACTGAGTTTGATGAGTCTATATTCATTTATGGGTCATCCTAACGCTTTGATACCATTCGTTAATAATTTATTTTAAAAAAAATTTAATACTATTTTTATGAGAAATAAAAAAGATTGTCAAAATATTAATTACATTTTTTTTATTTTTTATAAAAAAAATTTTTAAATAGATTATTAATTAATACCCTAAGAAAACTCGTTAGCATTTTCCTTAATTTATTTACAGTAAAAACTAAAAAAAATGTTTTTTTTTTTTTCCCCTTCATATGCATGGTGTGTTTTTTTAAAAGGTAGTTGGCAGTTGTAAGCCATTGTCGAGTTTTGTCTGATTCGGTAAGGGATCAACATCCATTTTTTTTTTTTTTTTTTTTTTGGTGTTGGGATCAACATCCAGTTGTAATAGCCATGAGACATGATTACATGTGTCTTGTTTCATGTACACTAGCATATTAAAAGGATTTTTAAAATAATAAAAAAAGCTAATAAAAGTATAAATAAAACTTTTTTTTATTGTAAATGAGACTTTGCATTTGATTAGTTTCATTAAAAAATAAATAATGATAGTGACATATTTTTTTATTATATGCTAACACAATTTTATAAATTCTAACAAAAAAGTGCACATGAAATGTACAATAAGATTTTTCATTAAAAGAAAAAAAAAAAAAAAAAACACTAATAAAAGTTGTAAACCATTGTCAAGAACTTGTGCTTTTGGGGTATAACTGGGCTAGGTTGTTGTAACTCTATTTCTTAATTTGCATAGGGAGTTTTCTAATGTTAAAGTTCTTGTCTTTGTTTGTTTGGACCTATAGTTTGGATCAAAGAGGATTTGAACATTAGATGTTTTTATTAGAAACATAAAAAAATGCTAATTGAACTACAAATGATTATTATCGAATGAATGTCATAGGTTCAAATATTATTATATTTTTTTATCAAAAAAATTGGTTCAATTTAGGTTTGTCCAACCCAAACATAGACCGATAAATTCGTCCTACTTGGAGCCATTTGTTCCAGAACCTGCTCACTCCAAGCAGCGGCAAATGTGTTCCTTCAACACTCGACATCAACAGGTTGAGTAACTCCTTTCAATGTCTAAGACCCGAGTGGCTTGATTGGATCATTCTCCTCCTCTCTCACTGTGGCCCATTTTCTTCCCCCTATGCCACCAATTTTCGCAAATCTGGCAAGATATTTATCAAAGCTGGTGGAGATCTCAACATATTCACTAAGATATCTACTAGAACTGACGAGATCAAATCTTGTTTCATTGTTTGTGTGTCACATTGTTCACCCACCTTACCATCTCGATTTTGATTGAACTAAACAGAGAATTTACAGGCGAGTGGCAGGTTCACCCCAAACCCAATTTGACTCGACTTGTGGAAACCCCTTGTTAAATTACTCATTTGGTCCTCTAACTAAAGGGTAATATTAATGTGGTCCATAAACTATTAATTTTGTCAATTTAGTTATTAACTATTAACTATGTCAAAACTCTCAATTTAGAAAATCTAGTCAAATTTATCCTTGAATCTCATCTCTATTTAAATTTTAATGATATTAGTTCATGTGATAAATGTAACACATGTTAAAAGGTTAACATAGAAACTGTAAAAAATTTCAAAATCAAACTCAATTTCAACTATTAATTTTTTTTATTATACTGTAACTAGCATGTAACTCATACATACACATAAATGCATTTAAATTAAACACAATTTTTATCATAAAAATATAAATAATTAGTCAAATTATTAAAAAAAATAGCATGTAATACATGCACACGCATGGATACATTTAAAATTAAACATAATTTTTATCATGAAAATATAAATAACTAGTTGCTAACCCGTGCGATTCACGGGATAATTTAACAAAATTTATATATTTTTACTTTGCTCAAATAAATACTTGTTTCAAAACGAATATGTTTCACCTTCTATTCATAATATGGCTCAAAGCATATTATGATTTTTTTTTCTTTATCTTTTTAACCCAGAATAGTAAAAAGATGATGAAACTCTTAAGAAATTTAAGTTAACAAAGAACATTTGTATATGTAAATCTTTCCATTTAAGAACTTTCACGGCCTTGCGAGAAGCCACATACAACATTTTTTAGATTTTGTGAGGTGATGGGTTACATAGAATTGAGTATATTTTTTTCAACAAAAAGATTTTAGTAAAAAAGGCAAAGGGGACAGAATTTTGCCAACAAAATTGGAATGCTTTTGGGGTGGAATTTAAATTGAAAACAACTCATGCCATCAAAACCCTTAAATGTCTAGAACTTAAATCCCTTTAGCATTATAGAAAGAAAAATTAGGCACTCACTTGGACTAACTGGGTCATGTTCAATAAATTTAAGTGTTTGCAGCCAACTACAGCAACAATAGTAGAGACCAATTTGCACACGAAAAATAAATATAAAGTGAAAAGAAAAAATCAATCAGAAGAACAAAGTAATTAACCTACTTCTTATAATAAAAAAAACTAATAATAATAATAAAGTAATGCTGATGATGGCATGATAGTGGCATAAAATAGATTCCAGTGACTATTATCTTAGCTAGAGCGTTTCATGAGATGAGACATTGTGTAACCTTAAATTTAGGTTATGAAAAATAAAAGCTGCGCATAAGGGATCAAATCAAAGGAAAGCACAAAGAAAATAGAGGTAAATGCTCTAAATATAAGAGAGAGAGAGAGAGAGAGAGTCATAACATGAGTCTTTTTTTTTTTTGGGTGGAATTAAATCAAATTAAAAAAATATAAATAAAAAATGCTAATGTGGAAAATTGTGGAAATGTCAACCAAAATTCAGAGGTTTCAGTTATATATATATATATATTAGTCAAATTATTATTTTTTTCAAAAGTAAACGCAATTAGTCACATATTAAAAATCTTACCTAAATTTAATACTACTTATGATCATTTTTTTTTTCTAATTTTTAATAAGTTTCAAAAGTAAACGTTATTAGTCACATATTAAAATTCTTACCTAAATTTAATACTACTTATGATCATTTTTTTTTCTAATTTTTAATAAGTTTCAAAAGTAAACGTAATTAGTCACATATTAAAATTTTTACCTAAATTTAATACAACTTATGATCATTTTTTTTCTAATTTTTAACAAGATAGAATGTGTGGTGATCTTTGTTATGCGATGATTTTTATTGAGTATATGTTTTTGAGTTTTTATTTTATAGATTTTATAGTTCATTACTATAAAATTCTTAACATTTTGTACTCATTAACTCATTTGACGTAAAGATTAAAAAACTTAAGTGAACACATGGCACAAAATTAACCCACAATTGAATTCTAATTTAGAATTTAATTAAATTTGCTCTAAGTTTTGACTTTAATTATATATATAGATATAGATATAGACTAGATTCTTCATCTTTTGCACAACATTAACTCACTTAAAACAATTTTAAAAAAAACTTAGATAGGACATGTAGCGCAAAATTAGACAACAATTGGAATCCAATTTAAAATGTAATTGTTTTTTCTCTCAACTTTGACTTTAATTATATACTAGTGTGTAGCATCGTGCATATGCACGGATACAATTAAAAATAATCACAATTATATGATTCAAATTATACATGGTATCTGTGGGGGTTAAAGCCCAAATTCGGATAGTGGGCCTTGGGCCTTGTCCGAAGGCTAGAGTACATTCGAGGAGGCATAAAGGGTTTTTTAGAGACTTCAAGATGAAGAGCTGAGTGGGAGGTGAATGGGGAAGTGCTGTTCGAGGGGTATCCCCTCGCCGAGTACGTCAAACATCGATCAAGCCTGTAGTTAGACAGTGTAGGTGACCCTTCATAAAATTCCAGCGATAAGGACGAATTTCAAGCGCGTACTAAGAGGATAAGAATACAGAAATATCTTAAAGAAAAACTGCTACCACCGCATTAAGTGCATCACAGCAACTTTTATGGCTGCATTTATGTGGAGAAGACCCCTGAACAGTACTGTGGGGCCGGAGAATTTGGCAACCCAGTGGCCCGCTTTATACCAAACCCAAGGCCCATGCCGAGGAGGAACAAGCCCACTACCCCCGTCGAGGACAGCCATGTCCTCGGCAAAGTAGGACCATGGGAGGAGGAAGTAACAGGCTACCATAGGCAGCCCTCTGGGGCATCTAAGGAGAAAGACCAAGTACAACACATCAGCCGTGGAAGAATGGCCGAGGAGCAAAACCAGGATTGAACTGTCACTTCCACATTAAATGCGCACGACTAATGTTCAGGCAGCATTAATGGGGAAATGACCCCTGAGCAGTGCTGTCTCGGTTGCTGCAACTCACTGGGAGTTTTGGTAAGTTGGCTAATGGGATAGGCTGTCAGAAAGAGGCATGGATGATCAACAAGTGGAGGAAAGGGATCGTGAGAAGAGGACTATATAAGGAGAAGAAACAGATTAAAGAAGGGACTTTTTGGCTGGGAGGAGAAAGGGACGACCGCCAAGCTCCTCGGACCTAGCCGAGGACGGACTTTTGAGGATAATTTCGGTCGGCCTACGTTCGACGGTGGCGAACCCTGCCTTGGATGTTGTCCGCTTGCTAGGGCCTAGTTCTTGAACCCATTCTCTATAAATTTATTGTATTGGGTTAGCTAGGCTTGAGTCCACTCACTCAACAGTAGAAGTGCTCAAACCCAGTCCCTACAATTGGCGCCGTCTGTAGGAAGAACTTATGCACTAGCAAGCGCAAAGGGCAATTGTTCCTACGATTCTAACTTACGCAAAGTTAGGCAGTTTTTCGTCACCGCCAACAGCATCGATTCCGGATCCCATTAAAAAAAGAAAAGAAAAGAAGAAACAACGACGCATTTGCTCAAGAAACGATTATTGCAGAAAAATAAAAGATTCAGAGAAAAAAGCGAATAAACATTGTAGCCTTTTTATTAAATAAAGGAAAAGTACATTACACAAACAGAAGCTTAGACGAGCTTGTTCAAAAGCTAACCCTAGAAAGGAAGGCTGAGGCAGGCTTGTTTTAAGACTACCAACAACCCCCGGGCCGGTATAGATGGTACCGGCGAGAAGAAAGGAGCAGATGCAAAAGCGCCTGATGGCCCCATCCCATATTGTTCCCTTGATGCTCCCCCAGCCTCATGATAATTAAACATTGGAGGCGGCAACACCCGGGCACCGAATGTGATGTAATCTTGCGAACCTCCATCGACGAGTAAGCTGGGCGCGAGTCACTACCAGCTTGAAGGGCAGGCATGGACGCGTACCGGAGAAAAGCATTATGTTCTTCATGGAACTCCCTCCTAACTGCCAGGCGCACTACCACCAGGATGACGCCCGAGCCTTGTCGCGCTGAAAGTCTGACGCAATCTACAACCGCCTCGGCTCTCGGTTGAGGAAGAAGGACCACCCTTTTTGCTCGGTCGAAAGGTAGGAACACCTTTGGCTTCCTTGCCCTTGCCCTCATCCAGGGGCCGTCCCATTCCCCCAAGCCCTGATCGCAATCCTGGCAAGGTTATCGAAGGTGTTTAGTGGGTTGGGGGCTCAGAGTTCCTGTTGAACTTAAGGATTCGTGAAGTGTGGAAGGACGATTCCCCCGGAAAGCCTTATATGGAGGGCGAAGGTTGGTGGGAATTGATCCACATAGAATTCGAAAGAAGAATTACCAGCAACATTAATCCTGACCAAATCCCAAAGAGGCCACCAACCGCTGTATCTACATTGATCCACGAGGATATTAATGAGGGCGTGCCTCACACACCGAAGCGTCAGGTGCGCAACTCGAACAGTTAAAAGACGCCTCATAATTAAAGGTGGCGAAAAATTGGTGCGAAGGAAGGGCTACTGTCACACATGAGGGTAGAAATCCGAGCCACCCTTGCGCAGGTCAATGCTGGGCCAAGGGCATAGTCTGCGGAATAACCCATTTCCGGCGAGGCAAGGCCGAGACTGTTATCACTCTGGAAGCGAATGTTCTAGCGTTGAGGACAAGTTCCTTCACCCCGAGCAGAGATGACAAGCGTTAGACTGAACCAAGGTTTTGCATGGTCCACGGACTCAAACCTATGGGGAAACTAGTTACTTACAGAAGAACATAAGCGTTAGACTGAACCAAGGTCTTGCATGGTCCACGGACTCAAGCCTATGGGGAAACTAACCACTTCAAGGAGAACCTGGGTACTAGACTGAACCAAGGTCTTGCATGGCCCACGGACTCAAACCTATGGGGAAACTAGTTACTTACAAAAGAACATAAGCGTTAGACTGAACCAAGGTCTTGCATGGTCCTCGGACTCAAGCCTATGGGGAAACTAACCACTTCAAGGAGAACCTGTGTACTAGACTGAACCTAGGTCTTGCATGGTCCTCAGACTCAAACCTATGGGGAAACTAGTTACTTACAAAAGAATATAAGCGTTAGACTGAACCAAGGTCTTGCATGGTCCACGGACTCAAGCCTATGGGGAAACTAACCACTTCAAGGAGAACCTGGGTACTAGACTGAACCAAGGTCTTGCATGGTCCACAGACTCAAACCTATGTGGCAACTAGTTACTTACAGAAGAACATAAGCGTTAGACTGAACCAAGGTCTTGCATGGTCCTCAGACTTAAGCCTATGGGGAAACTAACCACTTCAAGGAGAACCTGGGTACTAGACTGAACCAAGGTCTTGCATGGTCCACGGACTCAAACCTATGGGGAAACTAATTACTTACAGAAGAACATAAGCGTTAGACTGAACCAAGGTCTTGCATGGTCCTCGGACTCAAGCCTATGGGGAAACTAACCACTTCAAGGAGAACCTGGGTACTAGACTGAACCAAGGTCTTGCATGGTCCACGGACTCAAACCTATGGGGAAACTAGTTACTTACAGAAGAACATAAGCGTTAGACTGAACCTAGGTCTTGCATAGTCATCGGACTCAAGCCTATGGGGAAACTAACCACTTCAAGGAGAACCTGGGTACTAGACTGAACCAAGGTCTTGCATGGTCCACAGACTCAAACCTATGGGGAAACTAGTTACTTACAGAAGAACATAAGCGTTAGACTGAACCAAGGTCTTGCATGGTCCACAGACTCAAGCCTATGGGGAAACTAACCACTTCAAGGAGAACCTGGGTACTAGACTGAACCAAGGTCTTGCATGGTCCACAGACTCAAACCTATGGGAAACTAGTTACTTACAGAAGAACATAAGCGTTAGACTGAACCTAAGTCTTGCATGGTCCTCGAACTCAAGCCTATGGGAAAACTAACCACTTCAAAAGAATCTGAGTACTAGACTGAACCAAGGTCTTGCATGGTCCCAGACTCAAACCTATCGGGAAACCAGTTACTTACAGGAGAATCTAAGTGTTAGATAGAACCAAGGCCTTGTATGGTCCTCAGACTCAAACCTATGGAGAAACTAACCACTTCAAGACAAACCTGAGTACTAGATTGAACCAAGGTCTTGTATGATCCTCGGACTCAAACTTGTAGGGAAACTAGTCACTTACAGAAGAACCTAAGGGCTAGACGGAACCAAGGTCTCGCATGGTCCTCGACTCAGACCTCCGGCGAAACTGGCTACCCTCGACAGAGGCGTAAATAAACACAAGCCCATGAGCATCACTTAAAGCATTCAGAGGCACATTGAACCTAACCCCTTAGCACAGTCAACAACTAATGGCTTTCCTAAGCATTTTTACTATTTACAGTAACTAATTCATGTGATGTAGAATCAATATTGTGGAGTCGTTCCCTCAGCATTCAATCCGGCAAAAATAGGTTGTAATGCTAAGGTGGTTCAATTATCGATCGAGGTCCAAGTGAGAACTATTGCTAGGGGCTTTACGTTTTTCGGTTGCCAGTTTAGAATGAAAAACATGCTGAGTTTCTGAGATGGTGAAGCCTATAATTGAAGCACAAGTTATATAAGTAGCCAAACTCATCACAATGGCAGTAAATACCAAGTAAAAAAAAAGAAGAGAAGAGATTCATGCATTCAACTTAAAAATAGCGTTACAGTGTTTTAAACCAAAACAAAATGTACAAGTAGTAAATTAAGGCAAAGAGGAAGGAAGACTAGAATGGCACAAGTCAATAAAGCAGGGTGGCCCGACGAGATTGCCTACTTCTTCAACTTGATAGACAACTTGTCCTTGAGGGTCTGCCTAAAAGCTTCGTCTGACGCCTCGAGATCCTGGCTCGGAGGTGCAACTTTAGAGGACTCATTCTCGGCGGGAGGAGCCTGGGAGTTGGCAGGGGGCTTCACTATGTCCTGGGGCGCTGCTGGGTTACTGACTTCCTCTTTCCCTAAAGCCCTTTGATGCCCAGTCTCCTCAACCGGCTTATCAGTTGATTTTGGATCATTGGCAGCGCTGGCCTGGCCTTCGTCCGCCACTCTAGAGGTGGTGCTAGCTTCAAGGTCAGCAGAGGCAGCCTCATGAATGGCGGGGGGATAATACACCCTCTCGGCCCCCCTGAGCTCAGACGAGGCCTCAACCCCGGCTTGGTTGAGAGCCTCATTCCAGGTCTGGGAGCAGTAGCGCCTACACACCTCGGGCATTTGAGCCTTGAGACTAGCCTCAGTCTTAGCCACTCCCTCAGCAAAGGCCTCCTCCTCCGCTTGCTCTTTGGAGCTCTCAGCATCTGTCCTCGCAAACTCGGCCAATTCTTTAGCCCTCGAGGCCTCATCCCTGGCATACTCGGCAACACCCTTGGCCCACTCTGCCTTAGCCAGTTTTTTCTTCAAGTCGGTGATGTGCTCCTTAGCGACTTGCAGCTGACCCTCAACCTCTGCAGGCGCCCTGTTTGGTCCTCGGCCTGTTTCTTAACGCCGGCTAGGTCAGATGCCGCGCTCTCTCGGGCCTTCGTCATCTCCTCCAGGTTCTCCCGTGCCTTCTTGAGATCAGCCTCAGATTTCTTAAGGGTGCTTGCAGCATCCAGGTACTTGTCGCGCTCCTGATCTAGGGCTCTACCCTGGCCGTCGGCCTCCTCTTCCCACCTAAAAGTAGCCTAGATAGCCTGCTAATCAAAACAGGTACACCATAAGCCGGGTACGGGGGAATAAAATACAAACGAAGGCACAAGTGTCGAAAATCTTACCATGCCTAGGTACCTCTTAAGGTTGCGGGCGACTTCTTGCCTCCTCATGCCCCCCAGCTCGGCCATGTCGGGGGGGAGAAGCAGGGACCTCTCCAGGGCATCAGCCACGCGAGCGCCCTCTCCCCTTCGAAAGTCCCTAAGGGTGGTGTAATCCATTAAAGGCTTCCCATGAAGCATGGCGGCAGGCAGCCAGGCCTGGGGCTCGAACTGCTGGATGACCTCCTTTCCCTTGTCCTGACCACCAATCCTTAGCTGCTTGGAAGGTCGTCGGGCTTCATCTTCCTCTTAGGAGGAACGAGATTTCCCCCCATCCACTAGGTCTTTGCCCTTAGAAGGCCTCTTCCTCTTCAGATTGGTGGACTCAGGCCGAGGGTCCGAGGTCGGCAGAGTGGAAGATGGCTTAGTTTGCATGGGCAAAGACTTAGGTGGGGGAGAAGGAAGCTTGGGTGGGGGAGAAAGAGGCTTGGATTGTGACTTCCCCGGCGCGTCCTTCCCCGGTTGGCCCTCAAGTAGGTCGAACAGGCTGGTTTGGGGTCGTCTCTTGAAACCCATATCGGCCTGAGTACCAGTCCTTGGTGGCAGAAGGTCTGCTTCGGATAAATGAGGATCGCCCAAGTCACCAGAGGGATCCTCGGATAGATGTACTTGGTCGAATGCACCAAATTCGTCCTCGGACCAACCCAGATCAACTACTTCTCCATCTTTTTCCAAACTTCCTCCCTCGGCCTCCGCAGCTCAATGGGACGAGGAAGAGCCTGCCAACAGGACGCCCTTGGGGATGGAAGATCCTTCAGAAAACAAGAACTCGTGCTCCACCACGGTGATTTGGTGGAGTCTAGGGTCCTTGGCTTTGATCACGTGTTTGGGAGCCGAGAACGACTTATGGAGCGGTTTATACCCGAGGATCTTGTGGGCGGCTCTAACTTGGTTGTCAGCCTCGTTCACAAAGATCTCTGCTCTGAGAACCTTTTCTAAGTCTTCCTTGTTGACTAAATGGAAGTGTCGCTCGAAGGCATGTGGATCTGCAAAAGACAAGCTAGTCCCTATTAGCAACCAAGCAACGCAAACGGTGAAAACAAAGCAGATCAACCTCCCCATATTCCGAGTACCCTACCTGGCTCTCCCTCTACTGTCGGGCAGTGAAGGCCGTCGTGCCACTCCCTCGACACAATGAGGAAATCCTTATTCAACCCCTTGCTAGACTCGGGGAGACACTGAATGAGCCTAACCCTATCATCCATCGTCTTCATGTAGTAGGACTTACCCGTTAAGTGCTGGAGATTGTAGCACCAGTTCACGTCGTGATGGGTTAACCTCAACCCCATCTTCTCGTTCAAGGCATCCAAGCGACCCAGGATCCTAAACACGTTGATGGCACACTGGGTAGGGGCTAATCGGAAATGCCTAAGATAGCCCCTCATCACTGACCCCATAGGGATTCTCATACACCTTCAATGGAAGAGCGATTATGGGAATCATACCTCACCACTCCTCTAATATACCAATTCTCCTCGCAGTCCTCAGAACATTATCGGTTATCCTATGAGTGGCGACGACTTCCTATCACTCTCAGACTCA